>OX638393.1:38283284-38925784 GCA_951813805.1 Limnephilus auricula
CTCAGCAATAAGGAAGCGAATTAAGAAGAAAAAAAAATGTTTCGAATCTTACTGCATTACTTAAATGTGAAAATCTGTTGATATATTCTCTTCTGCTCTACTCAAAAAAAAAAATTATTGCCTACCTCTGCGGTGAATAGGCATGAAGGATAGATGGGGAATAATTGTTAGATACATGGTTGGAATAAAATATTTTGCACGACATTTTATTACCGGTGGTGATTATGGTACACAGAGAAAAAATGTTATTCTAAAATACGTTTATTGGCGGGAAAATGAAATCATAAATTATTATCGAAGTATATTAATACGGTAATGCCCGTATGGTTCAAATTAAGGAACCCGACTTCGAGTAAATCTCCACGCCACACTGTATGGAAACCGTTCTGACCCGTCCGTGAACGTGCCTTTTTCCACGGAGCTGTGCCGTAATATGCACACTTATCACTCGCTCACATGCGATTTGCAAACGGAAGTGGCGCCATCTATAATACTATATTTAAGGAAAAAACGTATGAAGAAGAAACATTTTTCGCTTTCATTCAATAATAAGTGGATTTATGTTGGGGTGAAGAGTGTTCCTCTCATTATTCACGGTCTTAATGTAAGAATATCTACTATTATAGGTATATCTACATATTAAATATAAGTATTCTGTAAGTAGTTACATGTTAATAGCTGTTAGTTTTTCAAAAGGGAGATGCCTTATAAATAGTCACCAACACTTAAACTGGGCGAAGCAGAACGAAAAGCCGCCCGCAGGGCCTAGCAGCAAAAACCCGCAGAGCGGGATTTTCACTGCTAGTTATTAATTATAAGAACAAGTTTCGTACGTATACCAACAAATTATTCTTACATTTTCCCGTCAATAAACATTGAAACCCTGTTAATTTGTTCGTAAGAACTTCAGTCCCGTTTTTAACAGTTTTACGAATTAAATGATCGTGTTTTAGAATAAAAAATTTCTTCGTGTATTGTCTAAATATGAAATGAAAGTTTGCACCAATTATTTGTAGCACATGCCACTTTTATTAAAAGAAAATGTGACTTATTCTAAATGAAATAGTGAAACACGCCTGTGATCTACAAAGTATTTTGAATGTGGGCTATGTATATTGCAGATGCGAAGGCGCACTGGTGCCAAAGACAAAATTCTGTTATTTACGTGAATAATACAGCATCAAAGCTATAACTAAAGTTGTATAAGTAACCAGATTTACAACCTTGAGCTCTATATATACATGCATATTACTAAATGAACATGAATTTTTAACACTTTTGTTTTCGGAACAAGTGAAACAAAGTCTGGTAGAATATTTTGGTGTTGTTTTTTTTTATTTTTTTTACTCACTCATCAAGAGTTTTTAGTGTTTCTCATTCATTTCATTAAGCAGAATAGACATCGTCTGATGAAGCTAGCAACTGGTTGCCGGGATTGAAATTAAAATTTGAATGAACTATTTCAAAACATATAGTATTTCTTAAGCGGCGTCTCCTGCGACAAAATGTTTAACAAAACATCCGACAAAAGCTAAAACACTAGGGCAGGGCCACAACGTTTTTTTGTTTCTATCAGTCACGGAAAACAAAAACATTGTGTCCCGGACCTAACCATCCACAAAATGTATACAAATTTTCGTCGGAGGAGACGCCGCTTTAGGAGTACCATTACATTAACTTAATTATGTAATATTTAAGCAGTTATTATTATTTTTTTATTATTATAGAAAAAAACTAGTACACAAATAAAATGAGGGATAAACGGTTTACAAGGTTTTATAAATAATTATCGAATACCCGGCGTGATTGTATTTTAATTCGGTTTATTGAAGTGCTTTTCGAAATACAATATTTTTTTATTTACCATTTACCGTCTGGTGTGTAAACGAATTAATCAGAAGGTTTCCGATCCGTGAGCAGTCCACATACAGCTGTCAGGGTGAAAAGCATGGATTTTCAATATTTATCATTTGCTATCCCCTACCGTTACTATGTCTCCTTTGCAATCCCACCTGCTGCCACTCCATCGTACGCCACCCCTCCGTCGATCCACCACTGTGTATCCTAACTATCACGTCCCCTTCCCCTCCCGCTCTACCCTTCTACATTCCCCGCCTTTTTCCATTTCGAGCGTCCCCACGTCCCGCGAACCAGATCTTCCACATCCCCATTTCCCCTCCTGCGTTCCCCTTGAACCGTGGCGTTAAAGAAATAATTATTTCTTCAATATTTGCAAAATTACTTTGTGGCATCATTTTAATTAAATAAAACAAATTACTTTGTGTAAACCACTAATCACATGTTATAATCTACATGTTTCAAACCGATGGTTTCTTCGTCAGGATAATAACATGAATAATATCATGATAATATCATGTTATTATCCTGACGAAGAAACCATCGGTTTTGAAACATGTAGATAATATTATAACATGTGATTAGAAGTTTATACAAAGTATTTTGTTTTATTTAAAGAAATAATTATTTAAAAAAAAGCGTATGTGTGTATATGTGAACGTGCATGTTTATCTATGTATTGTATTCAGTGGCGGTTTTCTCTAAAGTGCGGTTGTGCGATGAACCCCCATTAAAAATATGATAAAATAAAACAATCTTGTTGTATAGTAATATAAGCGCATCACAGATAGCTCGACATTAAAATTCTGTCTTTAAAACTCGCACCACCGAAAAATACCGTACCTATCTATTCCCATTTTGTGCGCGTTGCGATCCGCACACATTTGTCCATACGAAAAATCATAGCCGATACGAATCGCTGTGACGGTAGAATGGAAAAAAACTACGCAGCTTGGTGCGCTGCTCACGAGTCAAGATGTCACGTGACCTCCGAACTTTGACGAGTCTCGCCGAAACGAAGCCCGAGATTGTCGGAGGATGACCGGCTGACGGTCGACTTTTGCACCGACGGATGCAAGTTAAATGTTAAATATTATGGTATTTAACTTTGTAGTCATTTTTGTACATTTTTTATTTTTTTGTTTTCTGCATTTCTCCAGCCGTTTACTAATGGCATTTGTAAATCAACTATTGAAGTAGACCGATTTTGACTTCTGTTTTCATTTTTTTTTTTATAGATAAGTCGTTATATCCCTTAGCAACGTCGCTAGTTATGCAATTTTGTGTTGAGCTTTTCTAGTATGGTTTCGGCTTTCAAATTGAAAGTGGTTCCGATTATCGGTTGTCGCGAATATTATGTCCTAATGTTTTCACACAATAACGGAATACAGTGTTATATACAAAAAATAACGCTAATGCTTATGAAAAAAGTTTGGAAATTAAATATTATTATTTTTTGTATACGTGTATAATGGATTTTTAGTGTAAGTGAAAAAAGCTAATTTTATTTCGTGGCCACCTTTATTTGTGTTTCTTGTTTTTTTATGTTTTAAAATATCAATTTTATTATATTCTACATTCTACGCAATTATTCTTATTAAAAAAAAAACAATAATAATTAGCAACGTACATTGAGTGTTGTAAAAACCATTAAACAATTTAAATCCTCTAAAACCATTTTGGTTGTTTAATAATTGTGTCGAGGAGTATCAAGTTATTTAAAAACAATAGTACCTATTTAGGTACCCCCCCCCACTAACTTTATTTAATTTGTGTGACAAGAGTAAATTTTGATTAGACAATATATTATATCATTCTTCTCTTGAATTTCTGAACCCCCCGTTAAAAAGACCACGAACCGCCACTGATTGTATTGAGTAGTTGAGCCTCGTGAGTGCATATTGATTAAGACGATAGACTTCGCTTTTCAGCCCATACAAAAAGGACGCCCGGGAAAAAACACTTTACTACATCGAAAATTGCACAAAATGAATATATTTTTTTTATACTGCCTTCTAAAGGGTGAAAACTATGTCAGTATGTTTTCGAATTTTCGATTCGTTTCGTATTAACGTAAACGTTCACTGTCAAACATGTACGATTTATCAAAAAATATTATTTAAGGAAAAAGTGCTGCTAACTCAACTCTCATAAAGAATTATAAAATTATGAAAAGCTACCGACGTAGTTTCTTCTTTCTAAAAACTATATATTTTTTAAAATTTCAATTTCGTGAAAGTTTCGGTGTAGAAAAGTGTATTCTCCATAAACCCCTTTTCGAGCGATTTCTGTAGGTAAATTTAAGCGTTGTCTCATTCGCACATTTCGCATTCGCATGTATTGTAAGTGTGCGTAAGCTTATTGTGAGCGGGACAGAATGACAGACGCGGGTGTTCCGCGTGTCGTTTAAAGTCTAGCCTCTTAAGTTACCAGAAATGTTTTTATTAAATGATAGCAGGAAGTCAAAAATATTTTGTGACTTGAATTGGGGCAAAGATTATTTATTGAATGTTTGGAGAAAACGCGAAATTGGTGGGTTTGCCCAATGGATTTTTGGTTTGAATGTTTGAATTCTTGCCTGTTTTCTTGCTGTACGTTTATTCCTCTAAGTGACGTTTTTAGAAGTCTTTAGAGGCATTCCGGAGACTGTAACTAGAAATGATAAACCAGGCCTAATCCGGATAAGGACTTGAACTCGTTCAACTTGCGAATAGCGGCTCAATGGTCGCACAGGGACGGGGGATTTCATTTAATGTGTTGAATCAACTTGCAAGCTTCCAGAGATTTCGATGGTTTCATTAAGTACTTCCAAAGTCGATTACAGTACCTACGCCGGGCTTACCGAAAATGAAACTGAGAAGCCAGGCTCGCCTAATGAGAAATTAATTTGTATTCAGCGAATTTAAGGCAGATTGCTTTGATTAGAAACCATACCTCTGCTATTTATAAGTCGGCGGCTTAAGTAATAACATGTATCATGTGGCTGTGAGGCAATTACTTGGATAATAAGACGTTTATTAAAGCAATTAAGAATATTTTATTTAAAATTAAACAATAACTTATTTTAAATTAATAAAATAACACCGTAGCGTTTTCTGGGCAGGAGAAACCTGGGTTGTGGCTAAAACCTGGCCCCTAGCACAGTCGGTCGATATAACATTCGATAACTTCTCATCGTTCCCAAGCATGATTGCAAATCGCGAACGAATAAGCAACATATTATTGTAGAAAGCAATCACTTTGTGGTTTGACATATTTAATAAAAATAAAACACTTTTTTGTTTTAAAACCACGATATTATTTATTATTTATTACAGTATTAATTTGTACCCTGAAGATGCTTGAGTAAAGCGAAACCGGTCGGTAAAGTAAATTAATAAATATCGTGGCTTAAAACAAAAAAGTGTTTTATTTTTATTGAATAAGTAACAGTTCATAATGATTAAGTCTCATTAATATATTTGATGTCAACTGTTTGCAAATTAGCGATCTGCAGTTGTCCTAGGGAAAGATGAGAAGTTACCAAAAGTTATCCTATCAATCCTTATCGATCGACCATGTTAGTATCCCAGGCCCCCTAGCACACTCGACCGATAAGGATTGTGTCGATAACTTTCGGTAACTTCTCATCGTTCCCTAGGATAACTGCAGATTCCTATCGTACAAACAACAGTTGATATCAAATATATTAAGGACACTTAGTCATTGTGAATTGTCACGTATTCGTTGGCGATCTGCAGTCATGATATGAAACGATAAAAAGTTAGCGAAAGTTATCCTGTCAATTCGTATCGATCGAGTGTGCTAGGGGCCCTGGTCCCTTAACACAGTCAGCGAACAAAATAAGTACAATTAAATTTGGGAAAAAAAATTACGTGGGTACACAGATAAAACGTAGATAATATTTCATATAAGAATCGTTGTAGGGCATGTGGAAAATATCCACGTTCCCAATTAATGAAAATGAAAATTTATATATTAAAAATTATTCACCCAACATGAAACATTTTAAGAAAATTTAATTCGGTAAGGCTAACTTGTACCAAATGAAGACATCGAAGACATTAGATAATATTAATATTCCCATATATTTTTTTTATTGGATACAAAACGAAGTATTAAAGATTTGCAGAATGTTCGCATTTTTATTCGTTCAAATTGTTATTTACACACTGTTATAAAATGGGATACCTAAGTGCTTTCTTGTTTGCTGAAAAATGAGAAGAAAAGACATTAAAATGTGCTTTATTTGCCGTTAGCAGAAATGGAATTGTTTTTCGCACTCACAAACTGTGCGGATGGGGAAATGGGGAGGGGAGAAGTATTGCTCTAATGGGGAGGGGGGGGGGGGGGGGGAGAGGCTGATGAATTCATAATTCAACATACCAAAGAAAGTGTTTTGTGCTCTGTGTCAAACATGTGCACGAATAATTTGTACAAGTATTTGGCCATATTGTTAAGTGTCCGATGACACCGTGTGGACTGTAAAACTAAATTATGTGGCGAAATTACGAGTGTATAAGATTGTGTTTTTAAATCGACAAGGAGGGAAGGAAACGATAGGAATGGCCCTTACCTTGATGATGAGGTGACAGTTCCCAGCTCTTCTTTACGATCACTTTCCAATGATGATGACCCGATGGTCTTCACGACAATTATAATATATTTATATTATTGTTATTTGCGAGATTTGCGAAATGCTTGTACAAGCTTGGTCGAATTTTCAAGAACAACTGAATGTTTTTATTCAAAAAAAGGAAGTGCAAAAGTGTTCTTTTTTCAAGTGTTTTAAATCATCTTCTTTGCTTCTTGGGTAAGGGCCTTGATGTGAAAGGAAGGGAATCACAAGGAAGGAATATTTGGTAAGGAACATGGGTATAATGGATTAATGTCCTAAAGTTATTTCAACACTAAACATTCCGCCGGCCTTGAGAAAATGTGATAATTTTCTCAATAATTGTGCATCAACGACACGAAAGAAAAAGAAAGCAAAAAAGAAAACGACAACAAACCAAATAAAATGATAGAATTAATAACGAAATTAAAATTATAAACTAAGCAAAACAGATATTTAATCGATAGGTAGTCGATACAGTTTTACCACGGGACGTTTAAAAACACCCTGGGGAGTACATACCGAAACGACACGGATAATTCCATCAGCACCGGGAAATAGTTCAACGACTCGTCCGACGGGCCATCGCATGGGGGCTGATTGCGAATCATCAATCATAACTAGGTCGTCAACTTTCAAATTAGGGTTTGTCGTAGCCCACTTGTTTCTTTGTTGAAGAGTGTGTAGATATTTCTTCCGCCAACGATTCCAAAAATGTTGAGACATTTGTTTCAATAGTTGCCAACGCGATAAACGATTCATTGGTACATCCACAAAATCTTCTTCAAGAACAGAAACGAGGGGAGCCCCAATCAAAAAATGGGCAGGAGTTAACGGGTCCATTTCAGATGGATCCGGCGATAGCGCTCCACTGGGTCGCGAATTTAAAATTGCTTTGACGCGAGTCAGAACTGTGGTTAGTTCTTCGAAGGTGAGGATTTGATCTCCCACAACCCGTTTCAAATGGTGTTTGGTTGACTTAATTCCAGCCTCCGACAATCCGTTGAAATGAGGTGCGGAGGGAGGATTAAAGTGCCAGGTAATTGAACGAGCGACAGTTGCATCCACAAGTTTGTCGTTGTTTTCGGGTGCATTTAAGAATTTAGAGCGAAAGCGAGAAGCGGGTAAGTTACCCATCATGGGTGAACTTCCACGCGGGTTATTTTTAAAACAAACAATGCATTTGCTCAGACGATGTCGAATAATAGGATGGCGAGCATTTTCCGAAATTTGTGCATAACGAATACGTCCACCGACTCTCAATATTCCATTTTCGTCGATAAATGGAGCGAGTTTTTGAAGTTGTGTCGAACAGACATGATGCGACTGTATAATGTCTATATCTTGTTGAAAATAAATAGTTTGAACAAGCTTAATGCAATATGTCAAAGATAAATTATTTTCTTTTAAAGAGAGTGGGGAAAATGCGTTGAAAGTGCCAATTGATTTCGAACGTAATTTATTAATAAATCGACGACACCAAGATATAACACGTAATAATTTCGATAATGAAGAAAATTTCAGTAGAAACTCTTGGTCACAAGTTGACACATTCGTTACGAATGAGATCAAGTTTTTCGATTTGTATTCTGGTAGTTGTTCTGCGGGAATAGTTTGAGGTTTAACTAGTAACCATTCTTCCAAAGGTGATGATAGAAAGTTAGGTCCGTACCACCATAACGATGCGTCAGCGATTTCATTTGGAAAAACTCCTCGTGATCCCAAGTCCGCGGGATTATCTTGCGAGGAAATACGATACCAATGTTCATACGGTATATTTTCAATTATAGCTTCAACACGATTTGCTATAAAAGTTTGCAAAAGAAACGAAGGTGTCTTCAACCATGCCAATACAATGGTCGAATCCGTGAAAACGATGATTCTTTCTATTTGAAGTCTATCTTTGTATACTTCTTTACAATAAGTCAACAAATTTGCCAATAAAACTGCTCCAAGCAACTCCAATCGTGGGATAGATGTCACTTTGATGGGTGTAACCCTTGACTTAGCCAACAAAATATGGCTCGATATTTCTTTGTTGTTAATTACAACTAAATATACAATTCCACAATATCCTCTTTCAGAGGCATCTGAAAATCCAACAAGTATACAACGACTTTGTAGACATGTTGTAACATAGCGATCAATTCTTAGATTGGCGAGGGATGGAAGTTCTGTTATGTAAAATGTTAAAGGATGACTAGGCGATTCTCGCCATAAATTACGTTGGAAACGGCGAGAGTTCTTATCCATGAGTATTTGTCGATACATTTGACGTATGTCAGCGGTAAAAACGATTTTTTGTATTCGAAAATTACACATCAATTCGACGATGTCCTTTTGTAATTTGGGACCGACCAAAAGTATGTCGTTCAATGACATACCCGATGACGTTTTAGTACTTGCATCAAACACGACCCTTAAGCGAGTGGTAGAACTCGTTTCCTTTATTATTCCATGATGAGGTATGAAGTAATTACCAACAATTGGCGATTGAGATGATATTTCCATCATGTGTCCTAACGATAAGTATTCTCTCATGAACGAAATATATTGGGATTTGAAATCAGGATTTCGATCCAGTCTCCTTTCTAAATGCGTGAGACGTGACAATGCTGTGTCATATGATTTTCCCAACTTCTCCGGGGTTTCCTTAAATGGTAATGATACAACGTACCTCCCATCTTTGTTTCGGTAGGTATTTTCAACATATAATTGTTCACAACGAAGTTCATCAGGCGATTGAATTTTCTTCAAAAGAGGAACGTTTTCGATTTCCCAGAAACATTTAAGTTTTTCATCTCTTGATTCCTCCATTGAAGTGAAAAATGAGTTAATAGAATGATTTGATGGTTTGACATTTCCCATCAAAACCCAACCTAATTTGGTTTCAATGGCTACAGGTTCATTTTGATTGCCAATTAATTTACCTGAGCACAATAGCGACGCAAAGATATCACTTCCGAATAGGATATCAATCTCTGAAGGTATGTAGAATGTAGGGTCTCCCAATTGGAGTCCTGTGATGTGTGACCACTCATGCTCGACGATACGAGATGACGGCATATTTGAACAAATGTTATTCAAAATAAGGAAATCTGTCGTAATACCAGATTCCTTCGAGGCGACGGGACGAAATTGTGTTTTTATTAATCCGTTGGAATTAATTGTAGGAATGTTGCCAATACCTAGCACTGCAAGTGACTGCTTCTTTTGACGAGGCAAACCTAAGCGTTTGAGGCAATTCTCCGAAATGAAATTAGCCTGGCTGGCGCTATCGAGCAAAACTCTAGCCTTTTTGAAAACGCCATTTTTGTCCAATATTTCAACATAGGCTGTAGATAACAACACCGATGTGTTAGTTTTATTGTAAACCGTTGTCAAAGCAATTGGTTCCGACGAATTTTCTTGAGGTTCTGGATTTTCCAACATTTTCTTTGGAAAATGCAACAGGGTATGATGTCTTGCTTGACAATGCTTGCAAGAAAAGCGAGATTGACAATTTTTCGCATTATGTCTCCCTTGGACCAAACAATTAAGGCATAGATTATGTTCTTTTACGAATGAGTATCTATCCTTTGCAGAAAGGTTTAAAAATTTGTCACATTTATGAAGAGCATGTGGCGATTTGCAAGCAAGACACTTGATTTCAATATTCGATACAAACGAATTAACATTACTATTATTGCTCGAACGACTTTTAAAATTATAGGCTTTCGATGGAACTTTATTAACATTTTCCTTTTGTGTCATATGTTCCGGAATAATACCTGACGCCATTTCCTTAGCTAAGCATTGTCCCTCCAAAAACTGCAATAGTAGATCGAATGAAGGAATTTTTTCCGACTTATGTTGTAACTCAAAATCAATACGCAATTCTTTTGGTAATTTGCGTAGAACAATATGTAATAATATGAAACTCCATTCACGTACCGGAAAATTTAAAACTTCCAAAGCGGCAATGTTTTCTTTCAGCATTGAAATAAATTGCCTCAAATTGTCATGAGCCTTTACGGGCTGGGATGACAAAATTACCTCCACGTGTATATCAGCCATTAGGCGTACATTATCATACCTCGTCTTTAGAATATGATAAGCAATAAAGTAATTTCCTTCCGAAATCGGCAAATGTTTCACGCATATTAATGCCTCACCAGTGAGACTACTTAATAAATATTGCATTTTTTGAACGGAATTTAATGAATTATTTGAATGAATTAACGAGTCAAAAGTGTTAATAAAATTCATCCATTCTGTTGAAATTCCAGAAAAGACTATCAAATTCAACTTAGGTAACGAAACATTAGTCAAATTATAGTTCATTGTTTTATTGTCGATTGCAACTGTTGACTTTTCAGGAAACAGTTGGTTAAAATATGATTGTATTTCGTAATACATATTTTGTATCTCCGAATATTTCGATTGTAATACCGTTACATCAGCCTCATTCTTTTTTGTAGCTTCCAGAGATATATGAGCCTGAATAAAGTTTTCTCGTACAATTACGAGATCTGTGTAACGTATTTTGAAAGCATCTTTGTCAGATAAATTCATTGTTTGAATTGCTTTCAAAGCCGACGCACGAATACTCTCCATATCCAGCACTGACAATCTATATTTAATTGAATTGGATGCCATTTTTGAATATTTAAAACCAAAAATATTCAAACCAAACAAAAAAAAACAATAACAAAACTGCGTAAAAACTGTCACTTTTTACAGCACCTTGACAACGAAATCATAAACAAACTTCACTGCGCATCTATGGAAGCAGGGCTCTACGTTACCATTACCAGGGGATTGGTTTATTTATGATTAACAGGGCTCTACGTTACCGACGTGACGCGTGTAACCGCTCTCACACTGATGCCTACCTATCGAATGCTACCTAAATCACAAACAAAATCATCTCAATATGATTACCTAATTAATTATTAATCTTTATGCGTAATAATGAATTATTGTTGAAATAGCTTTACGACAGGAACGGAATTGAAGGGATGCGAGTTTAAAAACACAATCATTTGAATTGAAACGATATTCAATTTGGCGAATTTTTTGCTAAAAAACAACAATATGTAATTTAGCGGGAATGTGATTTATATCCGGCTACAAGGATCAAAATGTTAAGTGTCCGATGACACCGTGTGGACTGTAAAACTAAATTATGTGGCGAAATTACGAGTGTATAAGATTGTGTTTTTAAATCGACAAGGAGGGAAGGAAACGATAGGAATGGCCCTTACCTTGATGATGAGGTGACAGTTCCCAGCTCTTCTTTACGATCACTTTCCAATGATGATGACCCGATGGTCTTCACGACAATTATAATATATTTATATTATTGTTATTTGCGAGATTTGCGAAATGCTTGTACAAGCTTGGTCGAATTTTCAAGAACAACTGAATGTTTTTATTCAAAAAAAGGAAGTGCAAAAGTGTTCTTTTTTCAAGTGTTTTAAATCATCTTCTTTGCTTCTTGGGTAAGGGCCTTGATGTGAAAGGAAGGGAATCACAAGGAAGGAATATTTGGTAAGGAACATGGGTATAATGGATTAATGTCCTAAAGTTATTTCAACACTAAACACATATATTTACCTATTTACAGGCAAATCATTTTAAAGAGGAAGTGAATTCTTAATGTATTTGTCACATCGATAGTATCATAAATTTTTCGAAGTTTGGAATACCCTTGTCATATTGAGTCCGTTAACGAGATTGCTAAGAGGCTAGGATTAGAATGAGACAATTACTCGTATGATGAAATTGAACGAACTCCAAACATTTCGCCTTTAGAAGACCGTCGGAAAAAAACTGATGTTATTTCATTTGTTTCTTCAAAATTATTAACTGTATTATTAATTCACCTACATTACTACAATTCATCCCCGTAGACTTATAAATAATGAACTGCTCCCTCAATCGACACTCGAATAATTATGGATATAATTCACCAATGTCCAGAATGTTTAGAATGGTCAACTCAAGTGAACACCTTGATTTTTTTGTATACGCCTATGATTTTTCTCGGTCTCTAAACAATTGAACATATTTTATAGCTATTTTTCATTCTACTAAGTCTTGACTTGACTTGTCACTTATATTTTCTGATGTTTATCTCTGTTTTGTCTACGCATTCATACCACACTTTATTCTTATAATGTACATTTTTCAAATATTTCGTGTTATTTTATTGAAAATTGGACATTTATTGTCCGTTAATAAATAATTAAGTAAATACCCGTCAGCAGTTTCCTTTTATGAGCAAAGATACTGGAGGCGTAGCGACGCAAATCAATTCGACAATGTTCCTTTTAAGCTTTTTTGTTTTAAGTTTCAATTGGAGTAAAAAAATTCGAGTGAAATTTCGGTCAACGGTGACTTTTTACATGTAATTTTTGCATTTGTTTTTTTCAATTTTTGTTTTTTTTAGTCAGGAATCTATTGTCAGGAATCAGTGGTCAAAGTAAGTCCGGTACATCCCTTAAAATCCTGTGTATGAAGCATTCGTCTTTCAGATCGCATCTCTACATGCGCAGAGATCAGAGATGATGAATTTTGTCGTTTGTAGAATAACATCTTTTGATTTGTTCAATGATTGATAGCTTTTGAAATAATAATCTAGTATGAATTGACAAATTTTTCCGTCAATCTTTCGGCAGGGAAGTTTAGACAGCATTTTGTGCCAAATCACGTCTATATTTGCCGAAACGTTTTAGAAATTTTATCGATCTTGGAAATATCGCTTAGAGGTAAACTTTAAATGATTTTTAATCTGCTCGTTCGTGGATGGCGGTAATTTTATTATTTTATTCAATTCAGCTCAATTCTTCTAAGAAAGGCATGCACTTGAATGAATCACCGATACAATATTGTATTTGTAAGCCTTTCTTAAAAAAAAAACAAAAAAATTAAACGATCAAAACTATTTATTCACTCTTTTATTCGGTATTTAGGTACAGGCGCAAACCAACAATTAATATAATAATGGTCGCAATTGGGACTCGAACCCAGATCTCACGTTTTACTGGGACGGGCGCTCTAACCAATTCAGCCATTGCGATCTATTACGAGACTGTCGTATTTGTCAACTTCATGTTTCAAATTTAAGAATTAACATTATTATCTTCGACTAATGTTTTTTTCCTTATTATTGGCAGCTCAGATCTCATGTCTTACCGGAACGGCGTTCTACCAATCAAGACGTGAGCTCTGGGTTAGAGTACCAGTTGCGACCATTATGTTTTATTATTTTTCTTTTTTTCTCGTCACCAAATACGGCTGTAGCGATTTCAAGCAAATTTTAAATTCTGAATGGTGGTCTTACACCAGGGCGATACTAAGAGTATCTTCCACTCTGTGGCATGGACGGATTCTGAATTCACAAAAGAAACCATGAGTGACACGGTATTTTTTTTTCTAACAGTATTCGTTACTAGAGGCCAATAAACAACGTCAAAGCTCGAATGTAAGCAAACAAACATTACATTACTTTAAAAAAAGAATTACATTTACCCTTAAAGGCTTGACTAACCAATAGTTATAAAAGAGCAGTCACAGTTCAGCCAGTCTAGTGATTAATTTGATTATAATGTTGATATTTTGAAAGTAAGAGTTTTCTGCTTAACTGTATCCTTTGAACAATTTATTTATTGTGTAAATAATATTAGTGCTATTGGTTTACACCTTCCCCTGCATATTTGCTCTGGCCGAATTGAAGAAAAGCCAGTTAGCGCTAGGAAAAGGGGAAGCGGGGCCAGAGTGACCGTTTGTCCTGCGCTGACCGTCTGCTCATAATTATTGAAGGGCTTAGGGGACACACGATCGTAGACCAAACTGAAGAAATGTATTTTTATTGTAAAAAGTGATGACTTTAATATATACTGAGTTATTTAGCGTGAAATACTAAAAAAATATTGGCGGAAAGCGTTATCTGGAGAAAAAAAAATTACTTGTTAAACCACCAATAAACGAATTTCTTTAATGTTAAAGTTAAAGTAACAAGAGTGAAGTACACAAAACTGAAGTGAAAAAAATATATTTATCTTTCTAGGTTAGGATTTTTTTTAACACGTTAATACTTTTAATGACTTTTTAAATGGGTGTTGCAATTCCTCTTTGTTGAATGACATGGAATAAAAATAATAATATTCGCAACTGGAACACCAAACCTGTTTCTTGTTCTTCTACCATGTTAGATATTGAGACCTAAAATTCGTTCATTTTTATCAATATTATATTTTGCATGAGAAATACTAATATTACCAACAATAATTTCCCAAATTGGCTCCTCTTTTGATTTGATTATAAAGTTATTTTTTTACAATTAACTCCACAGAGGAGACCCCGAGGAAAATAATTTTCCTTAGGCCCTATGTCAACTTTGAAGATGCTGTGTGGAGGATTTGTTTGAAGAGAGGAAAGAGTGAATATGGATCTTGAAGAGACCGAAGGACACACGAAGGCCGGCATTCACCACCCACACACAAATCATTCCACAACAGAGCTGTTGAACCCAAGAACGGTTCGTAGAGAGGTTGCCAGTGTTGCCAGTTTTGCCAGTTGCTAATTTCTTATTTATTCCCTGTCAATATAGGTTCTGATTTTGCCTTGTTATATCGATATAAAACCATCAGAAACACAGTTGCGCCTATCTATCCGATATTATAAAGTTATCGATTTCTCTGCGCTTGACCCCCTGTTCAGGCACGCAGTCTCCATCGAAGCCAGAGTCAAGTTAGCCTCTCAGAAGCTGGGCGTACTGTACAGTATGGATTCCCAAAACACCTGAAAAACCCTTGACTCTGCGCATAAACGGGCGGTCCGTTTGAAAGCCTGTTTATCGTACTAGGATAGAGAACAACAGATAGGAAATAAGAGAGTGTTGATTGTTTATATTTATGTAAATTAGTGTGTATATGTAAATATATGTACTTGTGTATGTGTATATGTGTGTGCATACACATATGTGCATGTGTATATGTGTGTGCATACAGAGTGCATCTAATCACATACGCATGCATGAATACATGTAAAACAAGAATTAAAATATGGGTTAAATCTATATTCCTCAACTTTTCTCTTTTATACTTTTATCTTCTCTCTTTTGTATTTTATACTTTCTGTTATAGTTTTTTCAATTTCATTATAAATTTTTCTTCTACACCTTTCCAATTTTCAAGCATGTTTATGTACTTAATCCATATATGTTTACACTAGACTTCATAAACTAACCAATTAAACTTATATATAATTGGTCACCATAAAACAGGCGGCCGCCTAGTATGGTGATTTAATATGTCATTTATATGTAAATGTTTTAATGTATTTCATGTATTTTATAAATAAATAAATAAAAAAAAGATTCCCTTATCTTAATAAGCGGATTGCAATCATTAGAGCAAGGGCGTCAAGTAGGTATGCTGTCCTTGATCCACCGGGCATTACAATTAAATATTGTTATCGGAACTAGCGACACTGGTCCTTTGGGCACCGGTGCATAGTCGGAAAACACGCCAAACGCGCATACACGGTTAACATTTGTCACATGAGATTGGGTCGCTTCTACGACTCGTTCTTGAGTTGTGGAATGATACCGGCCTCTGAGTTTCATCGCTTTTACATAATGGGTCTCTTCAAAACCCATGTTCACTCCTTCCTCCCCTCAAAAAGTCCCCTCACGTGGCATCTTTAAAGAGAACGCAGCTCCGAGGAAATTTATTTTTCCAAGGGCCCCTTGTGTGAGGTCAATGTAAGAAAAGGATTTAACAATAGATTTTGGTCACCATAAATGTTTTTGAATCAAAGCTTTGAAGAGAACATTCGAAACAAAACAAAAAAAAATATTGCTGATAGGAAAAACATAAATCATTATTGTAGAAAGCAATCACTTGGTGGATTGACATATTTAATAAAAATAACACATTTATTTTGTGTACAACCACGATGTTTAATTAATTTATTTATTAGTTTCGCTTTGCTCGAGCATCATCACGGTAGTATTAATTTGTATTAATTATAATAACACAGTATTAATTTTTATTAATTATAATAACACAGTATTAATTTGTAGTCGTTACACATATTTATATAATTTCTACATAACACGTATACACATATACGTACAACTATAGACATATGAATATGTATAGACCTGCCCTAAGTGATAAAAGCGTATTATTTCCCCCTCCTTAATTCTGGGTTCCATGGAACCGGCCCCGCTGGCGTATAGGTACGCGTGAATCTAGAAAATGTGACGTCATCATTCTTGTGCGGACTAGCGTCGAGCTCTTATCGGTACATTTTACGAAATAACACGGCAAAAATGGTAACTTGTGCTATTAAAAATAGAAGTGAAAAAGAGTATAAACCCAATTGTCGTATTACCTTCCATATGCAGGCATTATTTGTCATTATTTTAAGCTTATTCACATCATATAATATGATCAGTTTTAGACATAAACCGAAATTCCCGGTCCCGTCGTGTGCACGTTGCAGTTTACTATGATAAGTAAATTATGAAACATTTGTAAAAGTGTCTTAACTAAACACGGTAACAAAATATTCGACTCTCAAAACAAGCGAACCTTTCTTCATTTTATATGGATTACACAAGTTTGTTCAAACCGGGCGAACAATTCGCGCTCCCATGTAAAAAGGTCTATTCATTCAAAAGCAGATTTTACTTTTAGGAGCTAAATGGTGATATTATAATGCGTGATGCCTATATACTGTCATATTGAAGGATTAACGAATCACATATCGTTACCGTCAACTCATCCCTCTCCGCCCCGCTATAGATGGTTATTACCCCTCTCCCTGATTCTCAAGTCTATGAATAATATGTCTGTGCGTACAACATATTTATACACGTTCACAGTATTTATTTGTTGTATCAAGAATTCATCATCAGGGTACAAACAAGTACTAAAATCTATAATCTTTATAATTTGCCACGTATCTTAATGTATAATATTTTAAAAATTTTATTTCTAACTTCTTTAAAATATTTATGTAATTATATATATTTTTTTTAAATATTTTTCAGCTTACTTTTAATTTTTATGTTTGTATTTTAGTTTTATCTTATTCTTGGATATGTTTTCTTTTTCTTCTTTCTTGAGTTTTATCTTTTTCTATAAAATAATATTTTTTAGTTTTTATATTCATTATTTTATATCTGACTACCACAACACGGGCACTAGCCTATCGTGGTAGTTAAAACAATGTCAAAACTATAAAACTTATGAAAATTTATGAAAAAAAAATACGTAGTATTAATTGGTACCCTGATGATACTTGAGCAAAGCTAAATCGATCGGTAAATAAATTAATTTAAACTCGTGGTTTTACACCAAATATTTTTTTTATTTTTATTACATGAATCATTGTTCGTCTGAACCCCAGAACTGTGTACCGTATAAATTTTCGTCCCTGCTGGTGCAGCTCCGCCGGGCCATTGCATGCGGCAGCGGGGCGCGGGTCCACCGTGTTGATACAAAGGATTTGCCATCGCACACAGTTTGTTCTGCAGAGACACAGTCAAACGAACAAATCAAACGTGAACATGTTCGATCAACAGGGTGAAACGGCTATGATTCACGGGAATATCTAGCTGCTTTATAATACACACGAGTAGTTACCATTTTCTTTTTTAAAATTTATTTCTTTCTATTCTTCAACATACATTTTATAAATGAATACAGTAGTTTACATAGTGGTACAAAAAATGTTAATATTCAGTAACTGGATATAAAAAGGTTAGTAGTAGCATTTTGTGAACACCTCAATGGGAGAACCTGTTCTGAGGTGTTCGCACGCTTTGGATTGCGTTATTATGTCGACATAAATAAAAACACATTGAAACAAGGTTTTTTTACAATTCTACATCTATTTTTATTTTTCGTACCATTTCTTGGAATAGATAGGAAAAAAAAATCTGAGAAATGCGTGAGCATGCGTGATTGCCCCAAAAGTTGGTAGAATGCGTTGTCATTGACAACGAGTCTTTTATTCATTCATTCGATCATTCATTATTGAAGAAAACATGGTCTAAATTCATACATGTGTATTTAAAAAAAACAGTAATCGCACCATTACACCGTCGTACTGACAACAATATTGACGTCAGTATACTGATGTCGTGTAACGGCGTACATATACTGACGACTGGTGTCAGTATACTGATCAGAAAATATGAAATACTGATACGTTTAATGGTATGATAAGAATGGCATAATGAGTAACAATGACAGAGTCTGCAATCCTTTTTTTTAATCTATGAATTATTTGGATATGATCTCAGATTTTCAGGGCCAAAAGTATTCTTGTGATTTATTTTTGGGGTATCATGCCACGCTTTGCTATCTCCTTCTTAAGCTATGTTTACACTGCTAAACAGCGGTGCATGTCCACCATTATGGCAGATGTGTAATCAATTTTATTTCTATCTTCTTTAAAATATATTATGATGTAGGTATATATTTTTTTTTTTTATAATTTTTTCAGTTTACTTTTAATTTTTATATTTGTATCTATTTAGTTTTATTTATCCTTAAATATGTTTTTTTCTTATGTTTTATCTGTTTCTAAAAAATATTATTTTTTAGTTTTAATATTAATTATTTCATGTGTGATTATCACAACACTATTGCATTAGCCTAGTGTGGTAGTAAAAAAAGATAAAAAACTGTAAAACTTATACAAAATTATTAAATATTGAAAAAAGAAATCATGATTGCAATTACACATCTGGCCTGATGATTGACACTGTAATGCTGTCTGAAATGTTGGCTAAATTAGGAGGTAATGCAATATGACAGAAAACCCCAAAGTGAATCACGATTATATGGATTATTTAATTATTTGTCGTTTGAAGGTTTTAGCAATTGAAAAAATCAGTAGACATCATTTTACACCTAATTCATTTTGTAAAACATTTTCATTGCCGTGCTTTTCAAAAACGCTGTACTTTTTTTGGTTCATAAAATCTCCATACATCATGTTGGTTGGTCGGAATGAACATTCACGTGTCGGAGTACGGTAGAAACAAG
The DNA here is from genome assembly GCA_951813805.1 of Limnephilus auricula. Taxonomy (NCBI): domain Eukaryota; kingdom Metazoa; phylum Arthropoda; class Insecta; order Trichoptera; family Limnephilidae; genus Limnephilus; species Limnephilus auricula. The sequence goes on from OX638393.1 coordinate 38,302,809, forward strand.
CTTACGAATGTTTGAACGATGTGTAAATATGTCCCGCCAAATTGAATAAAAATTCTTGCAAATTAATTTACAAACGACATGGCACGTCTGGTTGCGCGTCGTGATAAAATACAGTATTTAATTTTTCATGATGTTGTGTTTTATGGAATATTTTTACTGGAATAAGTAGAAAAATAATAATAATAACCTGTGTACTTTTATCGTAATCTGTGCTGTCGATATATATTTTTGCATGTAGCAGCAAAAACGTTTGACAGTGATCCCTGGCGTCATGAAATTTGTTTAACCTTTTATTGCGTTTTATTTATTTTGCAAAAGCAGTATAAAAAGCCAATTCATTGTTGTATTTGTATATATATATATAGATATATAGATATATACGTAGTTTCAGTTTCTCTCAAAAGATATCGTTAGAGTATGCAGTTTAATACATCTCGACAGATGTCGTTAAAGTAAGTAGTTTCAATGTCTCTTAATAGATGTCGTTACAGTATGTAGTTTCAATGTTTCTTAACACATGTCGTTAGAGTATGTATTTTCAATGTATCTCGACAGATGTCGTTTAAGTATGTAGTTTCAATGTTTCTCAACACAGTCGTTAGAGTATGTATTTTCAATGTATCTCGACAGATGTCGTTTAAGTATGTAGTTTCAATGTCTCTTAGCAGATATCGTTACAGTACGTAATTTCAGTGTTTCTCAACAGATGTCGTTAGAGTATGTAGTTTCATTGTCTCTTTAGAGTAAAAAAAAAAGTGAGTTATTTTTATATAATTGTTTAGGTATTTAAAAAGCGATCTCCTTGAATTCAGCTTTACTATATAAATAATATGTGTTCGTATCGGCACACGAAATTTTCCAAATAAAAAAAACTTGTTTTAAAACTTTTCACATTGTCCACTGGATTTCTGAAGCGGACGGCCCATTTGTACACACAGTTCGTGGTCCGGCCGCTAGATGGCAGTATACGTTTTAATGATGTTAAAAATGTCCAGACTGAATTTTTCCTTTGAAACCGTTTTCCTCTGAACAGCATTTTAGCATATTTAAATTTTAATCATGATATATTTCTATCACAATTAATAAAATATATTTCCATTAACGATCGTGTTTAGTTTATGTGTACCTAGATACATATGTATTTACCATAATTAACTTTCTCTGTACAATGATAAATCATTTTTGTCTGTCTGCTAAGTAATTATATTTAAACCATGTTAAGCCTCTCTTGACTTTTTCCTAGCCATTTAAATGCGTCTTTCATTGTTTCTGTTTGCCGTCCGTTTCAATTCATTGTAGTTGCAAAGTTTCACACCAAGGTATCCAGCACGGTCGATCGATATAGATTTTATCGATAATGTCGGTAACTTGACAACGTTCCCTAGCATGACTGCAGACAGCTAACGAACAAACAACAGTTCACGTAAAATAAATTAAGAATACTTAGTCGTTGTGAACTGTTGTTCGTTCGTTGGTGATCTGCAGTTGTGCTCGGGAACGATGACTAGTTAACAATATTATCGATAAATCTTACTACTTGCAGGTCAGAACAAGGCATAAGTGACATTAAAAATGTCGATGGTCAATGCAGAATCGTTAAGCAGTTGAGTCGCTCTGTTTATTGGCGCTTTCGGAGCATAAAAAAGTGCATGGGATCTGCCACGAGTACTTGTTAGGGACATAAAAGTTACCCTCTTTCAACATAGGCGGATTGAGTATGGTACCAGAGATTAGCTTAAAATTGTGTTTACCTAAAAATATTTTTCGGCGGGCTTCTAAGGTATTGAAATCGAGAATTCCTATTAAGAACAAGGATGGATACAGGAATGGAGAGCATTTATATTCCCTCGTATGCAGGTATCGCATAAACTTTTTTGTACTTTTCCTATTTCTAGGATATGATTTTGTTCAGAAGAGGCCCAAATAATGGAGCTGTATTCCAGGATGCTGCAAACACGTTTAGTGCTTCATGTGTTCTCCGTATTGCAATTCCATTAGTAAATGATCTCGCCTTACGAAGAACAAATTCAAGCGTTTTGTTGGCGCGGGAGACAATGTTAGATATGTTAGATTTGAAAGAGAGATTTGCTTTAATAATCACGCCAAGGTCTCAAATCTCATTTTGGCGTGTAACTTTTATTTATTAATGTGATAGAGAAATAGGAATGTATCTTTGGAACTTGTAAATGTAACGAACTGCACTTCTGATGCTGAAGGGTACACGGAGAAAAATGTTATTAGAAAAAACGATAATTTTAATAGTAAAAACGGGACTGAAGTTCTTACGAACATATTAACAGTGTTTCAATGTTTATTGGCGGAAAAATGTAAGAATAAACATTGAAACCCTGTTAATTTGTTCGTAAGAACTTCAGTCCCGTTTTTAACCGTTTTTACTATTAAGATGATCGTTTTTTCGAATAACATTTTTCTCCATGGAATTTGTTCAGTTCCGACCAATTGACTATTTTTGTTATAGGATATTTAAAAAAAAAAATTACTTTTATTGAATTTTCATAGGGATGTCGAAATGCCACTTTGTTGAGTTGTCATGGAACTGATTATTATAATATTTTACCTTATTAAGATGGGTTCAACGTTTTCACCTCTCCGGTACAATTTGCAATTTGTTGGACACTATCTTTTCATTTGAGCTACCCGAACAACAATAACTACCTGTCTATACTAACGAGTACCTACCAAACTACCTACAAATAATGCATTAGTGCAATATAATTTACATAATGCATGTACTGGCAGTACATAGTTTGACTATTTGCCCTATGACGAGGCACGCTACTGGAATATTGATGAGCGCCTGGCGGTTAAGTTGTGAACTAATTCGGTGAATATTTATTGAAATTGACAGGCCACGGATGCCGACAATGTCAACGTGTCAAAATGCGTGGCTCGCACGCCACTGCTCTGTGCCCCGTTGTCAGCTGACTGCAATACGTGTTGGATGCGTGTTGGAAACGAATTATTGTGGAATATTTATGATTTAATAATATTAAACTATTTCAGTCACTGGAAACGCGTGCGAAAAATTTCAATGATTTTATTTTAAAAATATATTATGATGTTACGAACCTGCTTTTCATTGAGGTTCATATTTTACAATAAAAACTCTGTGTGATTTTGTATAATAAGGTCGTTCTTCTACAGAGATAAGCGAGTATCCGATACCCGAGTATTCAAATATCTTGGCGACTATTTGGTTTGTTCCGACTCACGTCGTCGAGGATTGTCAGCATTGTGCTAGGAACAAAACAGTCAATGATAGTATATAAAAAGACAAACGCGGAAACTGTTTAGTTATATGTGATAGTATAGTATTATATTATTATGATAGTATTGTAGTTTTGACATTTTGAGAAATCAACAATGTTTGGTGGGGGCAACAATGATTGGTAGCGACCACAATGATTGGTGGCGACGACAATGATTGGTGTCGACAACAACGATTGTTGGCGATGACAATGATTGGTGGCCACGACAATGATTGGTGGCCACGACAATGATTAGTGGCCACGACAATGATTGGTGGCCACAACAATGATTGGTGGCCACGACAATGATTGGAGCCGATAAATTGGTTGGTGGCGACAACAATGATTGGTGGCGATAAAAATGATTGGTGGCGATAACCATGATTGGTGGCGACGACAATGATTGGTGGCGATAACAATGATTGGTGGCGACAACAAATATCCAGGTTTCGTGATTTCAAAAGCGACGCGATATGTACGGGGTGTGTGTGACAAGTTTTTTGCGATGTGTATGCACAACATGAGGATCGGCTACCGGCGCATTTTTGAATGAAGCTTTTTTTACATTAACCCCACATAGAGACCTTGTCAGCTTTGGGGATGCTGTGTAGTAGATTTTTTAGGGAAAAAAGGATAGGGAGATCTGGGAAGAAAAGTGGTGGTCAATGGGCCCAGGAGTGACCAGCTGGAGAGGTCAAAGTGTCTCCACAAATCGGCCCGCCGCTAAGACCTGAACACACCTCTCCCAAATAAATCGAGCACCCAAATCACCAAACGTAGCGAACCACTTGGGGTAACCCATGGCAGAGGTGTTGCGTATCCAATATAGGTTTAAGAACGAAGGGGAGAGGAGACAAATAGAAAGAATAAGTAACTGATTAAACATTATATGTCGGTTATGCGCGGTGATGTGTCTCTGAGGAAAACTCAGAGAATGATGGATTCCGAGGTGATAAAATTTGGACAGATTTTATCTCAGAATTTTTTTTTATCACCGCGACTAATTACTTTTCTCTCCGAGTTATCTTAATCATGTTCTGCGCAGTATGTTTAAAAATATAATACAAGTTACACCATCGTCTGTTACTACTCTTTTTAAAATTGTTCTACGAGAAAAAAAATCTAATCAATACTATTCAAACTCGGTCCAGACCAATTCAGACTTGTTTGTACCTAAATTAGTAATTGCGTTTCTCTGTTTTTCAAAGTCACTGTTTTTAGTTAATAGCAATATATAAAGTATGAAAATTAAATGGATTTTTTGCAAAATAAATATCTTTTCATTTGTGATTTTCTTGGCATTTATGTGCTTCCCCTAAATTTCAAACGTGTTTCTTTTCAAAGTTCACACATTTTCATCGCAATTTATTACAAAAACCGTGATGAAAATGAGCTCACAAATTGCTTAAAAATTGGACAAAGCACTCCATAGAAAATAAGAAGATGGTATTACCGTTTTAATAACATTTTTCATAGGCGTTTTCATTTTACTGAAGATTAATAGCTTCTGGATAAAGTGTTTTTTATTATGGTATATATTCTGGGAAAACTTTTTTGACAGATTGATTGTAGCGTAAGTTGTAGGAATTCAATGAATAAGTTATTTTGGACTACATATAAAAAAATATATAGAGTGAAACCTTTTCTGAACTTGATACAAAAATGTACACTGAAATAAATATCACAAGACGGACCATCACAGGTAAGAATAAATAAATAATTGTAGCAATATTCTTGTGAAAACGCTAACAAAGAAATACATATTTTTTATTAATATTCAAACCCGCTAAACTACTGCATGTAGTTGGTCTGCAGGGACATAATGACAACATTTAATGCAATAACATGGTACATTTTATGCAATAACATGGTAAATTTTACATTTTATGGTACATGATACATTATACATGGTACATTTTTGACGACCGTCCGTGGTCGAGTGGTAAGACACTTGACTCCCAATCGGAAGGTCGCGGGTCCGAACCCGGCGTGCGCAAATAAATTTTATTTGATTAATTTGTGTTATTTCACAATTAATTAATAAAAATAATATATACTATATTTGCGGCACGTTCCAGAGTGGAAGATACTGTCAGTATCGCCCTGGTGTAAGACCACCATTCAGAATTGAAACGTTGCTTAATAATGGCTTTAGCCGTGTTTAGTGACTAGGTCTGAATAGCCAGGTACTTTCCTACCTTCCTCTTCCCTATCTCCTTCCCTTTCCCACTTTCCTTCAGCCTCACAACATACCCCAATTGGGGATGCCATAGTCTCACTGGCTCCAGACGGGAGCAGTTGGGACTCTTGTGAGGTATTCTCTATAAAAAAAAAAATTGTATAATGATGATGATACATTAACAATTTGATCAATATGTTAAATTACAGAATAGTATAAATATAAATATGTTAATAGCGGTATAAGCCTTATATTTTATTTATTTTTATTTTATTTATTTTTTAAAAAAGAAAGACAAACATTCCCGGGTTACGAATAACCCAACAACGTTTGAAAATCTCCTACTACCACCACACTAAGCGGAAGATGTTGCTTGTGTTGTGGTGGAGGACTTAGCCAGTCGAGGAATCGAACACGGAACGCCTGGGTGGGACCCAAACGCGATGCCCACTGAACCACTGACCGGTGATATATAATAAGTAAGAACAAATAAATGTGATATGAAAAAATGAGTATAATCAACAATCACATTAAAAGTTTCACATATACAGGTAGTGTGTGGGGTATTACAAAATTATAATGATTTTCCATTTCCTAAGAATGTAAATTCCAATTAGGAATGCAAGGGTTTCAGTGGGGCATCAAAATAAATCATTATTATCTAGTAACCACTTCCTTACATTATATTTAGCAGTATAAATGTTATTATTTGTAATTGTCATCGGTAGTTGATTAAATATTTAGGGTACAATATAGTTTGCGGTTCTTTCACCGAATTTATTGGTACATTTCGGAACCACGAATGTAACAATAAATTAAAATTAAGTTTGTATCTCGTACGTTGAGCGAGTTTGTCATTGTTTTTTTTCACCTTAACCAAACCTCAAAACCACACCCCAAGAACCCGAGATAGTTAGAATATCAAGTGATCAAGTGATTTCTAACTTTATATACGATTTTTGGATACTTAACCAAACCTCAAAACCACACCCCAAGAACCCGGGATAGTTAGAATATCAAGTGATCAAGTAATTTCTAACTTTACATACGATTTTTGGATACCTAATGCTTTATAGGGAAATATAAAAAAAAAACAAGAAACAGAAAAATAAAAACGTAACGGTCGCAACTGGGACTCGAACCCATCATATTTTGTCTTACCTGGACAAACGCCTTAACCAACTCGGCCATTGGGACCTCAGATTCACATTTAACAATATCATCTTTGACAGATTTTTCCCATATTTTTAATTTTTCTGTGTTTTATTCTTTTTCGTATTTTCGTTAACATTTGTTAGTATTATCTTATTCTTCTATATTACATTAATGGGTATAACCTTCAAAATATAAAACAAGAGTTATTAAATAAAATATAAAAATGATATACCTGTACCCTAATCATCTAGTTAAAGCTATTTATTTGAGTCACTTTAGTTGTGACGGTGACCTGTCTTTTGTATTCTTTGTCAATGTCCCCACTAACAATTTTCGTGGAACCCCGGTAAATCCCCAGATATATTCCCCAAACGCTTTTTTCCCGGGAAATCAACAATATTTTTTCGATTATTTTCCGTTGATGGAAAGCCAAAGTAATTTATTTTCGATCTGTTCAACAACGACATGTTCCCGAAAGGTTTCAACTACTTTTCACACATCATTGCTATGATTCGGGATGAATTCAACGATGATTCAAAATCCTGATCTCTGCTTGTACCCTTTCAATGATTGCTTTTCATAAAGCTTGTAATTTAAAATCAAATAAAAACAACATTCTAGCGCTAATTTGTTAGTGTATATTATATTTTAGTTATTTGTTCATTTAAGTTTACAAATGAAATTTTTTACCTTACATTCTTCTTCTAAAAGGCGGTTGCTCTTTACTGAGAATCGTGATCCCCAGTCCAATTTCTATGATGGAAAAATCTCCTTCACTCCTTACGGTTTTGCGCTTTGCTAAGAACTAAAGACACCGTCGCGACGTACAGGAAGCAAGTGGTACTTGGTTACTTCAGTGCTTTGGTGACCTTTCTCTGCTTCTTTTTCCTTCCACTTTGCCAGTGACTATGACAGTTCTTATTGATTGGAGGCCTTAGTATCCTCCAAAGTATTTAAAAATTAGTAATATGCTATTATATTTTTTCTAGCTGTGGTTCTTACATTCTACTAATTTATTTGTATAGTTTTAATGGTTTTCTGAGTCGCATTATAATGTTTAAACCCTTTTGTAGAGTCCCCTTTCTTTTGCTTATTGGCTTTGTCCTTTTTTAGCAGACTATTTTTATTGCATGTCCTTGTGTTATGTCTGTGAATGTCCTAATTGCATATTTAATTTTGATATCTGGTTGAGTATCAATTTTTATTGTTTCAATGGCAAATTTAACTCTTTTAACATTTTAGTTGTTTTACATAATTTTTGTCTGTAGTTATTACTCAATTTGTGATATTTGTGTATTATCTCTTGTCTGTAGTTATTACTGTCATTGCTCTATATAAAAGAATTTGCAACTTTTATCTTTTATGTCGATATACAAGAAAATAATCGTTGAGTAGTAGTTAAAATGTGAAGCAAGTACGAGTTGTATAAGTTTTTGACAAATTCTTTAAAAAAAAGATCTTCCCAATTTTCTTTGGGTAAGGTATACTCAGAAATCTCCGTATTATTGATAAAGTTTGATATACTGTAAAGTTTGATATACTAAAGGTATACTCAGAAATCTCCGTATTATTGTTAGAGTTTGGTGACAATATAAAGGATGTTATTTGACTAACTTTAACCAGGGATTCCTGTCATTATTTGAAGTTAAAGATTTTAATTAAATTTTAGTCTTCGGTGATTTTAGATGACTTTTTTTTCTTTTTCAAACCATACAATTTTTTTTCTTCCACATCTCGTCACTGGTCACTTAGCCGAATAACTAACCAACTCCTCACCAATAAATGAATACTGTCACCAGATTAAAATGTCACTTACATTTTTAACTCCATAAAATATAAGGAATCACTGGTTAAAGTAAGTCAAGTACGTCCCTTAACATCCTGAGGCACCTATAATAATTTTATAAAACATAAAATCGCACCCAAATGCAATTCACGAAGGACTTTCTTTAATCACGTTAAAAATGCAAATAGCTCTTTAAGCTTTTTCATCGAAACTCGCAATCGTAGTCGCTTTTCTCAGGGAGCTAACCGCGGCCCTAAGAACCCTATTAAGAATTAAAATATCGCGTTTCCTATCCATTTGCATCTGCTAACTGTTTCTATATTCAACCAATAAGGTTTAAGCCACTAAGAAAATATCTTCGGAACACCTTATAACCCCTTTCCAATGTAACTCAAAATAGATAAGTTTTAAGAATCAAGGCAGAAGAAGTAGGTTGAATTGGGGCGTATTTTTGAGGAAGGAATGTTTTTGGTGGTAAATGAGATAATTTTTTATGAAATTCATAAAAGCAGGGCAAACCGATATTCTGTAATAAAACTTTTTTTGGAAAATGCTAAAATCTTACTAGGGCTTCCGCAAATTTTCATAGGGAAATAAAATTTTTAGCAAGTGTTACGAGGCAAATGCCACTTTATTTGTTTATATTTCTGGCGTTCAGCTGTCGACGTAGGCCTTCCACGAATAACTTACTGATGCTAATTCTTATAGATATTTACCCTACCAAGGCCGGTAAATCTCGCTTGATCGTCAGCCCATAGAATACGTGGGTGATCTCTGTTTCTTTTCCAAAATGTCATCCGGTGATGGTAGAATTTCAATATTAAATTTTAACATTTAATTTCAACAGTCAATTTCAACAAGAGTCAATTTCAACAGTCAATTTCATTTCGACAGTTAATGTCCATAGTCAATTTCAATAGTCAATCTCAACAATTAATTTTAAAAGTCAATTTCAACAGTCGATTTCAACAGAAAATTTCAGCAGTCAATTTCAAAAGTCAATTTGAACAGCCATTTTTATTAGTCAATTTCAATAGTCAACAATTTAAAAACAAGTTTAACAATTTGGGAGGCGGAAATGGGTACCGCCGCCCCGGGAACCATTTATTGGATAACCAACACCTCTGCCATTGGTCACCATAAGTAGTTCGCTACGTTTGGTGACTTAGCAGGGGTGCCCGGGTTCATGGGGTTCATTGTCTAGGTCTTGGCAGCGGATGATCTAGACACACTGAACCCCAGATTCCTACCCAACCCCCACACCTTTTTCCTTCCCAGAACTTCCTCTCCTTCCTTTCCTTAAAAATACCCTTCACACAGCATCCCCAAAGATGACATAGGCCCTGAGGGAAATTATTTTCCTCAGGGCCTCCTGTGAGGACCTAATGTAAAAAAAAAAAAAGTAAATTTCAACAGTCAATTTAAACAGTCAATTTCAACAGTCAATTTCAACAGTCAATTTCAACAGTTAATTTCAACAGATAAAATTCATCAGTCAATTTCAACAGTCAATTTTATAAGTCAATTTCAATAGTCAATTTCAACAGTCAATTTCAACAGTTAATTTCGACAGTTAATTTGAACAGATAAAATTCATCAGTCAATTTCAGCAGTCAATTTCAATGGTCAATTTCAACAGCCAATTTCAACAGTCAATTTCAACAGTTAATATCAACAGTTAATTTCAACAGATAAAATTCATCAGTCAATTTCAACGGATAGATGGATATTGTGACGGAAACTTCGACTCCTTTTATCTTGCTCCAAATGGACTGATATCTAATTCTCCATCTTTCAATGAGGTATATTTCGTATATATTCTTGAGACGATAATTTTTATTAAAAATCTTTGTTGAATGAAAATACATAATTTATTCCTTCTAAACTGGTGTGGTGCATTTAACAATTAATGTACAATTTACAATATAGTATTGTTTATTTTGCTTCTGAAATTGAGTGCATATTAGCGCAATCCACAACAATGTGCGCTGTTTAAATGATAACATATTATCATGAATCGTGAATGATCCAGCAGTTAGCGCCTGAACAATATTAGGGTCATGAATAATGAAAAGCATTAGTTACAATCTCGGTAGTAACTGTCTAAAAGCTTCTGTACGGAGACACGTTTTATCCTTTACCGCTGTATCAAATGAATATCTAAAGCGTTTCTCGGGTTTCAAGGAGAAAACGTATATTTAAAAACAGAAACATTAAAAACCACTTACGTACAGGATAGGTACTGTAATAAAATATTTCGTCTGGCACTGTACAGTAAAATGATGAATATGCATCTTAGATATTTGCTAACTTACAAATAAAATTATCTTATTGTAGAAAGCAACCACTCTGTGGTTTTACATATTTCATAAAAATAAAACACTCATTTTGAGTAAAATCACAAGCTTTAATTTTACCCACCGGTTTCGCTTTACTCAAACCTCAGCAGGTTACAAATAATTAATAGTAAACTTTAAAAAATGTTAACTTTTCTTGTTAGTATTAATTTGTACTCTGATGATGCTTGACCGGACCGGAAAATTATGGTTCTACACAAAATAAGTGTTTTATTTTTATTAAATAAAATGATCTTTCTATTAGACTAAAGGCAAAAGTTTTAAAAATTGGGTTGTGTTTATAACAATGCCTGTTGAAAAATGTTTTGTTGTTCACCAAATAAATTTTTTGAACTGGTTTGATTTATCCACTCGAGCGCTTTTTGCCACATTATGGCACTATTTCCAAAACCTCAGATTGCTTTGTTGCCAAAATGTGGCAAATTTGCATTTTAAAAAAAATTAAAACGACTATATAATATATTGTACATTCAAAATATAACAAAATAAATATTCTCTACATTCTTAAAAAAGTTTTAAGGTTAAAGATTTAATTACATTTATTTTATAAATCCTACAAATATGTAATACCTAATGGACAAAAGATAGGGGAATTCATTGGCTACATAGAACTATAATCAGTTAGTATGTCTCCATATTCAAATTCGGAGGTATGATTTTTTTAATGTGGGTGGAAAAATTTGCTTTAGAAATCCGAGAAAAAATATTTTAATTGCTCTGTCGCTCCACTGGTTATATCTTCTAGAGTCTAGACAATCTCAATCGTATACATAAGTCATCTTAAAGTGGTATAACTACAGTTTGAAAATGACCTTGTAAGCCGAAAAAGCTGTCACAATAATAAAACTAAAATATTCGCAGAACTTAATAATGATAATAAATAAAAAAAATATATATACATATATAAAGCTATTTTTATTGGGGAATTGCGTGATTTAGTTACAACACACTAAAAGAAGCTTAATGCTATTTTCATGGCAATCCCAGTTCTTCCTGCAGATTTCAGAGTTGAAATTCTGTTCTGATTTTCCAAATCTAACTGTATCTGTGCTAACTAAATCATCGGGAGTAATAGCTCAATATCTTGCATCCTCGTAACGGCAGTTGACGGACCCGTGGTCGAGGGACTAGAGATCCGGATGTCGTGGGTTCAAATCCCAGCGTGCGAAGATATATTTTATTTGGTTGATTTGTATTTTCACAAATAAATAATTAAAAATAATATAATGTATATTTGCGGCACGTTCCAGGTTGGAAGATGCTCTCAGTATCGCCCTGGTATAGGATCACCGTTTAGTCGATCTGAACAGTCAGGTACACCTTTCTCTCACTCATCTCCATCCCTCTCAACTTACCTTCAGCCTCCAACATATCACAATTGGGGATGTCATAGTCTCATTAGCTCCAGACGGGAGCAGTTGGGACTTATGTGACGAATTCACATTAAAATTTTAAAAAATCATCATCTGCTAAATCATGTACCATGTGATGTATGTAGGCTCATTTGTTCAGTACGGTATACGAGTTTTAATATTATGTCGATGATTGAAGTAGCACGGAAAGTATTTAAAAACGAAGACAATCACCTTTAAAATCTCTTTATAATTTTAGGGTGGGTTAAGGGGTAAGTTTGGGAGAGATTTGGTGACAGGTGAGGTTGGGCAAAAGGGTAGAAACGGGTGGGTGGCACATTAGTGGCCCTTTGGGAAAATCGTCGTTTGCTCAAGCAACCGAATTTAAGTTATACACCCAGGAGTTCACAGCAATCTGTTGAAATCAATCTTATTGATGTTGAAACTTTGAGACAAAAAATATCATTGATTCTTATTATTGTATGCTATGCTAGAACATCTGGTATTGTACGGTTTGTTAAAAATCATTAAGTAGTGGAGAAAATGTGTAAATTATTGATATTTCTTGTTGAATCTTATCGCCCTTTTCTTAACTGGAAATATTTTTCCCATGTTTTTCACTGGTCTGCGCTAGTAATATTATTGTAAATACAAATACACTTTTACTTGACATAACAGTTTAAAATTATATATATATATTGTCGATAACGGAAATTTAAAATGCTGTAAAGGACAAAATGTTAATCTCCCTAGAAGGAAAGAATTTATTTTTTATTTTTTCACAAAATAATATCTTCTGTACTTATAGACAGACCTGTAGTTATGATTTTTTATCATAAAACAGCGTCGAATAGATCTTTCAGAAAACTAAACAATGTTTGTAAATTTCTTTAATAACTAAATAAAACAAATTAATTTGTGTAAACCGCTAATCACATTTTATAATATCTACATGTTTCAAAACCGATGGTTTCTTCGTCAAGATAATAACATGAAAATGGACAGTATTTAATTTATTTTTAATTTTTCAGAAAAAAATCATCTTAAAATCCACGTTGCAAAGATGCACTTTCCTAAAGATATTTCAACGACGCAGATTGAAAGAGAAAAAAAGTAGGAGTAAAATGATATTTTTAACTCATTTTTATGTCTCTGCAATGAAGTTTTCCACCGCTGCCTTATTTTGCGCCCAAATCGCATTAAGGGTGGAGGGAGAAGTGAGATAGGCGTAATTATTCCACAGGTAAATACTTTCTAAGGTAAGTGCTCGATTATTACTCTCTTCCAGAGGTAATATGCAGAGCAGGGTGAAGGGGTAAACGGAGGAAACAATCCTATCTGTTATATCCTATTATTTATCTAGGGGCGTCTAAGTGCTCGGATCCGGGATGAGAGGGAGTACACAATACTCACTCGCTATCTCTCGTCTCACCTTCATCACATAATAGGAATAATATCAACAATCCTAATTCTAGGATAACGATAGCGAAAAATTTTTGTCAAAGATAATATTGTTGATTCTGATTTTGAAATATAAGATTGAGAAAAATGACATAAAAGTTTTAGGTTTCAGTGGCCGAATTGGTTAATTTAATTGTCTGTGTCTGGTTCTTTAAATGTTTCACTTAGATTAATTAGTATTACCTTCCTCTTCAACGAATTATTTTTTTTTAATGTACTTTGCTAAATAAAAATTCTATACACACTTTCTACACATTTTTCACCTGAATACATTTAAAAATAATATCGCCTACTTCAGCCCTCTGACTCAGATGTGTCGACTGTATAACAAGATAGAGTGTGCTGAAGTAGATATTTTTATCGATAAATTTCACGGATTCAGAAAAAAAGTTCTGGCGCTGTTAAAAAATTATAACTAATTATATTGTGTCAATTGTCTCTCTTATGCATGCCTCTAATGTTTTTTATGCCTCTTTCCACTCATTGTAATGTATTACTCGAGTGAGCTTGTATATGATTTTTTTGGTGATGTTTACTTTCCTAATTGTATGTGTCTGTATTAAATTGTATGTAATTCTAGATTCATTTAATGTATCTGTAGTTAATTGTATCTAATTGTAGATTTTTGTTAGTCTATATTAACTGAGTTTTATAACTGTTTTGTTCTCTTAATTTTGCAAGTAACGACTCAATTTTTTTGTTATGTGTTACCTTTGTAGCTTATATTAATAATAAAAAATTGTGTATATTTAATCCTGATGATGTGAACATCGTTCACGAACCATGTTGATTGAAACATTTTATTTAATAATAAAATATTAAAAATTTAACCTTTTTTAAGGTCTTAAAGATCCCTTTAAAAACGATTTTAATATTTTTTACACGAAAATTATGTATTTGCTTCGATTAAGTATACTTGGTCAAAGTGCATTTATGAAGAATTGAATTTATACCTTCTTGTTACTCAATAAATTAAAATTATATATTGTTAAATTTTCCAGTTTTTGTTATCGGCGCACACGTCGCAAAAACCACAGCAATCGAATGCTATTTGCATACATTTCAAGATCCTAAGATTGTAGGCGAAATCTTCTCCGCTTTTCTCCCCCATCCCCCGCTACCACCCAACCCCACCCACTTCGCCGATCCTTATAAACGCCTTGAATGTGCTGGAACCTTCACTAATGCGTTGTAATGGATTCTATGGGGCCATTGTGATAAATCCTTGAAGGTATGCTGCGAAATTTCAATATCCATTATGTTTTGTTTTATTCAAATACACAAGTATTAGGTAAGGAGACGACGAAGTCTAGACTGGAAATTATTTAATTTAAAATTACAATTAGTTTGTTAATGACAAAGTAGTTATTTGTCGTTTTAAATTCGCAATGCGGCGTCAAATTAACGAAGAAGAATATAAAAGACAGCGTTATAGAAAAATGTGAAGTTTTCTTTTGATTTACACGGTGTGTGTAAATTGTTCTGTTTTCTAAAAATGACTAAAATATGCATCTCTAAATATTAATTAAGATTAAATTATTCGTAAATATTCTACATGTAATATTACTGAGTCTACAATAAAAATGCAATAATTTTAATATAAAAATTTTTCTATTCTTTAATCATTAAAAGACACATTCTAGTTTTTTTAAACTTTGAATTACAAACATGTATAAAATAACAAAATATTTAACTTTCTCGTTTTTTATAAGGAACATTATTATAAAAAGTATGTTTTAATATTATTAGAGACTAGCTTAAATTATTAGCTGTTAGTACGTAGAAACTGAATTAAACAACAAAGCAAGATTTTATCAACAATAGGTATCGAAATTTTTCTCATAATTTAAACCTCTAATTCATGGTGGAACTTCACTTTTTTCAATGAAATTAAAGGTCTTTACAAATTTCATCCACTTTTTAATTACTGACCTGACCGGTTTCACCTTAATGACGACTATTTTCAGACTGCATTGTCATTAATAGAAAAAAAGTGGAAGAAATTTATAAAGATGTTAAAAAAACCTTATATTACATCTATTGGTCTTTACATAAACGTACCGCATACATATTCGAGCTGTGGGGTAGATATTTAAATTACGCTTGTAAGATTTACTATTGAAAAATTCAGAAAAAGGATTGTTAAATATAAAACCAATTATAGTAATAATATAAAACCGAACCTAAACTAACAATTGTCATAAATAAAATTTTATTACAATTTTTTATTACAATTTTTTTTTGACATACCTTAATTAATCAGTGATTTTGGTGACATTTTAGAAGTTTTTTTTTCAACAAAAGTATGTCCTTTAACACCCTGTATAATGAGACGAAATAATTTTTCAACATTTCACCTTAATAATTAGGTATGTACTTTTCTACGACAATTTTAATATTTGTACCACCTAAAAAGCTGTGCTTTTATATATGGGGTATATATTATAATCATTTATCAGTAAATGATAAAAATTGCGCAGAGGTACGTCCAGTAAAACTCTGAGCTAACATGGCAATATGCTTCCATTCAATTTACCGCTATGCACTTGACAAAGCCAAGAATGGCAATTTTAAATTGAAAAGGTCAGTCGATTCGGTTAGTTTTGGCGATGGGGAGGGGCGGACGGCCGGGCTCGGGGCAATTCGTGCCAACTGCAACTGTAGGCACTATAGGTACTGTAGGCAGGATAGGCAGCGCCCCAGATCTGTGCAGGGTGGCCCGAATTCGCTATTTTGTTAGCCACTGACTAGAAACCGATTCAGACATAAGTTCACATTTATATATTTCTTTACCGAGGAATCTAAGGATGTAGATATTATATGTAATATATTATGTGTATTAGATGACATTTTATCCCATGAAGAAATTATTCATGGGCCGCAATTTGTAAGAAGGCTACACGACCTTTTTAAGCACCTCATTTCTACTAATTTATAAAAAAAATTCTCTTGAACACTTTCAGTATTTAAGTTCCTAAAAAAATATATGTTATTTTTTAAGATAATATCTCTATACATTTGTAGAGCTGAAACGGTAATTATATGAAATTCCATCGATTAGTAAATGAATGTTAAAAGTCGGTCCTGTTTTAGAGAAGAAAAATAGGAAAAAAAAAACTTCGGTATTGATGATTTTATGTAGGTATTTTCAGCCTGACGTGCAGTTGTCCCTTTCAAGCATGGAAGCGAGCTAATTTATTTAGTTGAGTTTTAAGATTTGGATTTCGAAAAGGGAAATTTCGCAATTTTTTGTGTTAATTAGTGATAATTGTTTTAAAACATAATTTTAATTTTTATCATAACTTACTATGCAATTATATTATGATTGAGTATAAAGAAAAAAGGGTTGAAAAAAGCATTTCGATGGGCTTTTTGACAAACAACCAATTTATGTTGGAAAAAATCGGCTCCTCCCATGTAAATTATCGTATTTTCAAACTATTTACTATTTTCAGACTATTGAGGAGGGCAGTTTAAAGTATATTTTGATCGCTACGAATCCGAATATTCACCGATTAAGGACAAATATTTTCATTTATATGTCTATTATTTCATCGTCAATTAATATTGTGTCAATAATCTTATCGGTTTTTGTGATAATTCGCATACGGCTTTTTGTATTGTATGCTAATTGTGTGTAGGATTTTTTTGAAATACCTACATCTTATGTATCAAATACGATTATAACACCCTTCGTTCACGCAACTACTTACAAGCGACTAAATCGCCGCTACCCGTCATACTATTTTGCTAGTGTAGCGCGTAGTGGCGTTTACAAACACTAATAATAGTATGGAAAGTACAGACGAGCGGCGATCGCGTCGCTTAAAAGTAGCTCCATGGAAGAACGGCGTTATACGCCGAGATTTATTGAACGTGTTTTATTGTATTCTAATAGATACCATAATTTATTTGGGGTATGTTTAAATTTTTACTATCGTGTATTTCGTGTATACTTTTATACTTTAGGGATTAAAATGATTTTTGATCGTAAGTTTTTTATCAATTTAACAGAAATTATTTCATAAGTATCGTAAATGTATTCAAACACATTAGAATGACGGATAAAAATAATAATTAAAAAAGTGAAATTGCCATAATTAGAGAAATTAATTAATTCATTTGTGTTCTTTATTTTTTATTTTATATACCTATAACATCTCTCTATTATCCTAAAACAGTATCAAGTCAAACATTTTTTTTAACATAAAATAAAACCCTTGATACACTTGCGTTCGATGGTCGCAACTGACACATACCTACGCTGTTTTCTTGTGCACACAGCCCCACATAAACTATTTAAAAATCTTGTTGCATAGTAGCAAAGATTGTTAAAGAAAATCTTCAGCCTTATAGATAAAGGGTGGCAAATTTAGGGGATGGGGGTAAAGATGCCCCAAGATGAGTGTGGGTGGGGAGGAAGGCATTTCCAGAGGGGCAAGGAAGTCGTGTGTGAAGCGGGCGTGACTCGCCTGAGGATTTCCAAAGACAGCCTATGTGGACTTCAGATGGTTAATATTTCGTTGGTCTATATGGATTTGGACGTATAGTTATACAGATGTTCTTGGAAGCAGTGAAGCAATGCATCTTGTATGAATGTCGAATGAAATTTCAAGATAGGTATGTACATTCGTAAGTAAGATATAATTTATAGGTTATTTTACTAAATTATGAAATCGAATTAGGAAGAAAATCGTATTTCCCTTATTTTTATTGTGTAATTTTTAAATTACTTTAGGAAATGCTATTAACAATGTGGGTAGTGCTCTTTGACTTTATACATAAAAAGATCTGAGTTTGATACCGTATATTAACTACATATAAATGCTCTTCAAACTAAATCTCAATTAATGCTGATGCAGCTGCAATGGGACAAACATTCTCCAAAACAACGAATTTTAAATTAATTTTGTTAATCTACCGAACAGACTAGAATTGAAAGAATAGGTAAATGGGTTAAAGATTAATAAGAAAGAAACTACAAAAAATCATTCACTGGGTTCTAAAACAAAGAACAAACACCATTGAAAGTAATACTAAAATGAATACAAGTATTAATTGAAAAAGAGAGAACAATTTACTGAAAGAATTTGTTATAAAATTCAGTCTTTAAAATTTATTTAAAATAAGTCCCAACGAAAAGATGAAATTTTATGAATGTTCGATTTGGAGGTATTTTAAATGTGCTATTTAATTCAAATTTTTTTAAATTGTTACAAAGAAAAAACATTTTAAAAACTAGATAAAATTATCTTTGAAACTTTTTTGTTTGAAATATTTGTTTACTAAATTATAAAGCTAAATAAAGAAAAAAATAATATCAAGCACTAATTTGCTGACAAAAACACTTTTTCTAAATATTTTAACTCGAGACGTACATAAGAAAGAAATTTATATTTAGATAACTCAATAGAGAATCAGTACGAAAACTATAACATCACTTTTCATAACATTTGTACAATAACAAATTAGTGTTCAGAATGACAAATCTTGAAGCCGGTTAATAAACTTTGTTTTCTGATTTGAAAATTACTAGTTACATTATGAACATACTTTTTTACATCTTCGTAACATTATTTTTCCATTGAGATACCATTTTGTACGGTTGGACCTATTCGTTAACACGGAAAAAATAAAAAATGCGGTGACGCATTTTTACAATCGTGCCAAAGTAACTATAAAATAAACTGAAAGAAGCCAGTCAACTTCCATTGTCGCCTTTTTTATTTCTGCATCCGTGGGGTAGGTATGTTTTATAAAGGTGCGCTGACCATTGCAGTCCAATCAGTCAGGTAGTCAGGTGGTACCTGCCTGACAAATCAAGCGCCCTCTCCCGTCCACCCTCGGTTCTTTCCCCCTCACCCCTCCCACCCCTCCTTCGCCCTTCTACCAGCCAGGTCTACGTAACCCTCCCCTCCTCTTTGTTTCATCTAGTTGGCCGTCTCTCCCTCCCAATCAAAACCACCCCAACAAGTTCTGCAGTTATTTCACTAACGATGTAAAATCGTTTCGACTGAACTTTCAAGGAAAAAATGTTTTCCGATAAACATTTGCCAGTAAAAAATTACCGGTATTCACTAAAGACTCACCAAAAGTTGATCCTGCAAATGATTACAAGAAAATTCTACGAGAAATGAAATTACAACAAACACTATTCAGGACAATTTTCCATGCTTCAGCAAAAAAAATCTACTTATGTAACAATGCAGAAAAAGTTATTTGATATCCATTCAAAATTTAAAAAAAATTGTTATTATTATTTAATCATTTTCAATGCCCTTATGGGCTTTTACTGATAAGTGTATGAAACAGAGAAACAATATGTAGATAAAAAAGATAAAGATAAAGAAATTAACACTAAATCAATTGTAGATATAAAGGTTAATTTAAGTGAACATAATATAATTATTGGAAAAAAGAAAGATAAAAAAACGGTAGGTTAATAATTCAAAATTTTCAGGTAAATAGATATCAATTCATGACGAAGTGCATGATACAGAAAAATAAAAGAGAGGAAAAAGTTTTTACATTTTAGATAAATAGAAAAATTCAAAAATATATTTTTGTTATATCTCTTTTTTGATGCTCCTTAATTGTAAAAATAATATGCTACATAAAAATTTCATTCAGGTATCTATTAAATACTGAAAGACTTATCTTAAAAATGTCGATATTTCGGATGAATTTGTTTCCAAGTATGTGAAATCGATGAATAGGTATATGTGTGTGGCAGTTGGTCCCTGAATTATTGTTATAATAATATTGTTTGCCTAGTTTCTCGAATAGGCTCCTTGAAGTTGATGACATGCAGGAGTTCACGACACAAGTCTAATTATAAAATATTGTCAAGAAATTATTTGCTTACTTACGAATGTATGTTATTCATACATATATTTTATTGGCATTCGCTTAAAAAACAAAAAAAATGTTAAATATATTTTGTTGTGAGCGCTTTTAATATTACCGTGATGACCCACGGAAACGGTACGGCGACGGTGGTGGCTTAAGAGGCTAGACTTTGAACGACACGCAGAACACCCGCGTCTGTCATTCTGTCCCGCTCACAATAAGCTCACGCACACTTACAATACACGCGAATGCGAAATGTGCGAATGAGACAACGCTCAAATTTACCTACAGAAATCGCTCGAAAAGGGGTTTATGGAGAATACACTTGTCTACACCGATACTTTCACGAAATTGAAATTTTAAAAAATATATATTTCTTAGAAAGAAGAAGCTACGTTGGTAGCTTTTTATAATTTTATAATTCTTTAAGAGAGTTGAGTTAGCAGCACTTTTTCCTTAAATAATATTTTTTGATAAATCGTACATGTTTGACAGTGAATGTTTACGTTAATACGAAACGCATCGAATATTCGAAAACATACCGACATAGTTTTCACCCTCTAGAAGGCAGTTTTAAAAAAATATATTCATTTTGTGCAATTTTCAATGTAGAAAAGTCTTTTTTTCCGGGCGTCCTTTTTGTATGGGCTGAAAAGCGAAGTCTATCGTTAAGCCATCTCTTTATTTAATACTAATGAGGGAGATGCAAAAAAGTTATCATTTTCTTGCCTCTCCCTTATTCGTAATTAAGAAATGAGGTGCCACGACTCGTTACCGTCGCCATGCCGTTTTCGCGGTTCGTCCAGTAATAATAAAAGCGCTTATTGATTCATATATTTTATTGATATTCCTCTGAAAAATTAAGTCTGATATATATATTTTAATATATTCGACGTCAACTGTTGTTTGTATGTTAGCGATCATGCTAGGGAACGATGAGAAGTTACCGAAAGTTATCCTATTAATCGTTATCGATCGAGTATGCTAGGGGCTCTGGTGTGCTAGCACGGTCGCTCGATATGAAGTTACCGACCGATTGTCGGTAACTTCTCATCGTTCCCTAGGACAACTGTAGATCTCAAACTTAAAAACGACAGTTGATATCGAATATACTAAGAACACTTAGTCATTGTGAACTGTCACCTATTCGTTTGCGATCTGCAGTTGTCGTAGGGAACGATGAGAAGTTACCGATAGTTATCCTATCGATCGTTATAGAGCAAACGTGCTAGGGCCTCTGGTGTTCTTACAACTGCGTTACCTACTTATAAACGAATGATCTGAAAATACAAATTATTATTTACTGACGAAGTCATCTTTTTACTAAATCGATTGGAATTTTGAATGTCTGTTTATTTGTTTGTACTTCCTTTTCCAGTTCAAGATGGTTACTGTGTTGGATACTGCCTTTTTATCTCGCCAGAGTCCGCATGGCGCAGATTCTTCCACTAGCTTTCAAATCGGAATAATCATTAATATATTTGTCCCCTACCCTCCTGAAGAAATTTGGATAAAATAATTGTCATTGGGATTGTGACGTTTCTTTGGACAAATTATATAATTCCTATTGTCACAACACTATTGTGATGTGGTGCACATCACTAGTGATGAACTAACTTATGGTCACATAATTGTCCTTCACGGTCTTTCTCTTAATAATGTCAATGGTTTCAAGTCAAAAATAAATAGTCTGTATTATAAAATATTAAGGAGTGTTTTCTATAAAGCAGTTCTTCCATGGAGCTACGTTCAAGCGACGCGATCGCCGCTCGTCTGTATTTTCCATACTATTATTAGTGTTTGAAATCGCCGCTAGGCGCTGCACTAGCAAAATAGTATGACAGGTAGCGGTAGCGTCGCTTGTAAGTAGCTACGTGAACGATAGGCGTAAGTCATTCATTATAAATACGCAACGAAACTCCTATGTAAAATAATTATGAAAAGTTACATCGTATATAAGCATAATAATTAAGTAGGTAGATTTTTACGTAGAAATTTGAAAATTCTTATTATTTGGTTTTAATTTATCAAGTAAGAGAGAACAAAAAAATTATGGCGCGAGATCCATTGTTCACAGAACCACTAGTAAAAAGTTATTTGAAAATTATAATAAATATAGTTATTTAAAGATTTCTAATATCGGTCCATGGATTATTGGCGGAATTAAAAAAAAAAATTTATAGAGGAATTAATTTCAAAATGAACTACGACTGATAATATCGACTATTATTTTCAGAAAAAGTAGGTCCCTACAATGTTTCTATGTTATCTAAACATAATATAGGTGCGAGATATTTCCATGGCACCTAAAAAGGGATTAAAGTGAGACCAGACCAACCCCTGAAAATGCACAGTAGGAATTACGCAAATTTCATTAAATTATTTACACATTTGTATGCGTTTTTAACACAAAACTTTGCGCTATCGAATACACCAGAAGCCGGATCAACATACATGCATGCATAATTTTAATATGGGGGAGTTGGTTGTCACACTTTAATGTGCCCACGGTTTTAAAGTGTAAAAAGTTTAACATTTATATGAGACCAAAAAAACACTGCAAAATTTTTTTGTCTTATTTTGGTAGTGTTACTTTTCACTTTCGCAGGAGAAATGTAATAATTCACTTATTGCGAAAGTTGACTAGTACATCAGTAATGAATACCAGGTCCGGAAGGCACTATAGACTTGTCTGAACCATTTAATTTTTTTTTTATCAGTGATAATATATTACAAAATCATAACAATAATTATAAATCATAAAAATAGTTATTTTAAATTATACAATTTTACCAAAAATAATATTTGACGACATTAGTTTTTTAGATCTTCATACAATAATATTATATGCCAGCACTATCACTATATGTAATAAGTTAGGAATTTAATTAAAGCCATCTGATGATAGATTATATAGTTATAGTAAACCAGAATGGCAGATTAGATTAGAAAAAGATGTAGTATTTTTAAGAAGTAGCATAGCTAGAATAATATAATATAAAAATGGAAATAGAAGTAATAATATTTTGAGACATGTAGACGAAATTGGGAGAAAATTTGGTTATAGCATTGATAGTAATAATAATGAAAATATAATCAATGATTTATAGGATTTATTAAAACAAAAATTACGTGTAAAAGCTAGTAGATTAAAAAAATATAATTATACGCATAATAAAAAAATAAAATTTCGGCTACTGGCATTATACTAGAGAGAGCTAGTCTCATTAAAAATTTAGGCATATTAGATTTGTATATAAAAATGCAAAAATCAGTCATTTTAAATACATGTAGGATTACGAAAGATTTTTTAAATATTTATATTGTGGGATCAGTAGGATTTATCGGTCAAATTAGGAGTTCCACCGAGCCGAACCCTCTGATATGAAAATGTCTGTTTATTAGAATTATTTTCCCATTTAATAGTCTGGTAGTTTAACATGTTATTCTTGTATTGTTTTGTATTAATTATACTTATATAATACACTTGCATAGTGGGATTTACTATATGATACTTTTTTATGGAAAAGTGTGTGAAAGGGTTTAGTTTTTTTTCCTATGGGGAAAACTAAACCCGGACCTAAAAGTCTGGTGCGTAAAAAAATTATACATTATTTCCAATGAGTTTATTAAAATTCATTTCGGGAAGGACAATATTATACTCGTACAATTAAAAGAAAATTATTTTAAAGAGAATTTAAAGGGCAGTTCAATGAAAAGTACATAGATTTTAAATAAGACTAGCACAGATAATTAAAAAAAAAATCATAAATCCATTTGGAAATATATACAATGAAATATATATAAAGATGATGAGAAAATATCATTTAAGTGCTTTTGCCAATGTTTTTTTGTTTGTTGCTGGATGTTTTAGATTACTTGGTAATGCGTTGTTTTGCGTTTTATTAATTTCATTTTTAATTTAATTATATTGCTGGTTTGTGTGATGAGTTTTAAGTTATTTGTAGAATGTCATGATGCTATATTTTGGCAGAAACTGAAACAAACAACAGTTGATGTCGAATATATTAAGGTAACTTAGTTATTGTGATCTGTCACTTATTCGTTGGCGATCTGCAGTCATGCTAGCGATCGATGAGAAGTTACTGAAAGTTATCCTATCAATCCTTATCGATCGGGTGTGCTAGGGGGCCTTTTCGGTAGACATTCGGCACATTGTATATCCACCTACCTCTTCCTGGATTGATATATACCTGATGTAAAAAAAAAACCCATCTGAAATAACAATTCAAATGACCGTCAAGCCATTCAGTTTATGTTAATAAATGGGCTGGGTAGTAATCCACTTTGCAGCGTCTATTGTGCTGCAACCCTTGAACTGAATCAACCCGTTACATGTACCTACCCTTTACAGAAAACAGGGCGTCTAAAATGTCTACAAACGAATTCAATATTAATGACTAGAATGTGTGATAAAAATAATCAATTTTGTAAGATACCAGTGATTCAGGGTTATTTTAAAATAGGTGGGAATAACAGAATAAAAGAATAAGAATAAAAGTACACCTGTGGTAAACTTTACATATTTGTTATGCTCCGCAGATCATACCTGTTGTTTCACACCATCTTATTGATGTTTCAAGTGGTACCTAAAAAAGAAAAAAGAAATTAATAGAGCATTATCTACACCGGTACAATAATTAACTTTTAATTTCTTTCAATTCTTCCTAAAAATTACGAACCATTTATATTTAAAAAAATGTATATTAGACACGGAATTCATTTGAATATATTTAGTTTTGTCTTTGTGTCCAAACAAAAGTTTTCTCTGTTTTTTCTGCACCACGATTTTACACATATTTTACACTTAACATAATAAAAGTTCAAATAATATTATGTACAAATGTTAATAATTAGGTGAATACTGTAATGGAAATATATGGAAACAAACAAATCATATAAATTAAAAATACACTTTTATCTTATCTATAACTCCAGTTCCGTGAGCTCTAGAACTTTAATTTGCTTTGAATTTAAGTGTCACTTTCAAAATTTGTACCGTTCGTTTGAAGAAAATCAGACAAGCGATAAAGTACCTACCTATTAGTACATTATTTTAAATTGTCTTTTTCTAAGTTGGAATTATAATAAACAGTGATTTGTCACGTAATATAAAAATTTAAAAAAATACACAATTCTTATTTTCAGTAAATATAACGAATTTATGCCACCGTTTTTTAAATATTTGATTGTGTAATGGGCAATATAATTGCCTTCCAAGCATTTGATCGCT
This sequence comes from Limnephilus auricula, assembly GCA_951813805.1. Lineage (NCBI taxonomy): Eukaryota > Metazoa > Arthropoda > Insecta > Trichoptera > Limnephilidae > Limnephilus > Limnephilus auricula. The sequence goes on from OX638393.1 coordinate 38,328,471, forward strand.
GTTTGATTCTCGACTGAGGAATTTTTTTTTTATTTAAAATTTAAAAATTTTATATATCTTATTATTACTTTTATTTAAAAAACTTAATTTATTACGGGTCCGAACTAGTTCTTTAACAATTGGTAGTGTCTGTAGATAGGTAATTCAACTGGGGCTGGCAAATTAAATATAAAAACACGAATATCAAAAATATTTGCATTGTGGCTAGTTTCATAATGCAAATTTTAGTAATAATATTAAATATTATCTTCGAAGCTATAAAATACATGTAAATGCGTTCGTTGTTTCTGAATATTTATTACTGTGAACCATAATATTTGTTTCATCCCATATTTGAATAATTTTTCATTCAGGCATCGTTGTTTTAAAATTAAATTTAGGTATCTGAAATAAACTGAAATTGGTTTCCAAGAAATATAATTAGCACTTTAGAATTGTTCACGATCTCCCTGTCCAAAGCTTCGTAGCTAGTTAGTAACTGCAGAATATACAAACAGTCTGAAATCGGTCATATGGATTATTAATTAAGGACTGTGTAAATGCTTTGTGTGAAATTCTGAGCAGATTTTAAGCCATGAGAGCCGCCAAGTGTTGATTCTTAAGTACGGGGTTGTTCGGTTACTGAGGGGAGTGCCGACCTAATATCTGCGAGTAAACTAATTCAAGGGCGAAAAATAATTTATTACATATTTGGAAAGATCTACATAAACAGCTTGTTTATACATGAATCGTCTATTCCGAGCTTTATAAATGCAGAACCGAGAAAAAACAACGTTGTTCTTTTTTTTAAAGAAAGTTTATGCAAAGAACACATCAGAACAGAAAAAAAATTATTTCTGCAGGATGATAAAAAAAATAGAGAGGCATTTATTGGATACCCAACACCTCTGCCACAGGTCACCCCTAGTGGTTTGCTGTGTTTGGTGACTTAACAGGGGAGTCCGGGTTCATGGGGTGAAGTTTGGGAGGATCTCGGAGGTGGAAACGTCTTCCCCCAACTGGGTGGCAGGTCGGATCGGGAGAGACTGGTTGAGGGAGAACTTTTGAACTCTCAAGCAGGACTATCTTATCTTACTCTCTCATCACCTTGCACCGCAGTAGGAAGGTTAGATTGGATGGTTCATATGTCCTTTTCTCCTGGACAAACTAACCCCCCAAATTCCTACCCCCCTTCATAAATTTTTCCTTCCCAGAATTTCTTTTTGTAAAAGACACTCCACACTACATCCCCAAAGATGATATGGGCCCCGAGAGGAATTATTTTTCTCAGGTCTAAAGTATGTTATTTTTTCTTGATCTGTAATGTTATCAAATTATTGTCAGCATAATTGCCTTTGCCTCCCTCCCTTTCCTAAAACTACACTCGTCAGTTTAAAATTAATGTAAATTAGTTTAATTTTAAAATGGTGAATAAATAAATTTTGTGTTAAAATATTTGAAATTTGGTAAGAACCCATTTTATATTTATGTCTGAATTCTTGGCAGAATCAGTTCCAATTTTGAAAATGAATCTTAAATTTGAAGCATTTCCGAGTTCATTGAACTAGAGTTACAATTACTCACAGAAAGACCATGACCGAAGTTAGTAGAATGAATAAATGACAATTTTCGCAATATTCTCATATTCCGAATAAACTGTAACATTTGAATTCCTCCTATTTCGATCAGTATAAGCGAAAATCAGTGTTTGTGAAAAAATGGTATTGTAACCTTGACGCAGTGGTGAGAATCCAATGCCTTGGACCACTCAGCTATTAGCTGTTCCATTGAAAAGTACACGCATTCAAACGCAGACATATACACCTTGTTAACAAAGGGATAATTTTGGCGGTACTAAATTTTATTTCTGATTTAGTTCTACTGAATCAGACCAAAGGGCACGTAAATAAATGATAGGAATATCGTTATATAATTTTTTAATAAATAGAAATCTGATATCTGTTTTCTGAACAGCAGACTGTACAGATTTTTATTTGAACATTTCGAGACAAATTAAACTATTATCATTTTCAAAATATACTTCAGAGAAATTAAATATTAATTATTCTCCTGTCAACAATTTGCTCACTTAATTGACATTTTTAATATTACTATAAATAGAGTCTTATTTCATTACAGTCCACCTGCAGTGGACTGAGAAAGGTTCTCCAATCCGACTGCTCCTACAGAGTACAGTAGCACTGTTTGTTTATGTATGGATGTATTCAGGCTTAGCCGTGACACTTGATGGGAAAGTTGACACGTGTTTTGCACGTAGCGACTGTACTTAAATCTGGAGGTTCACATCATCAAATAATAAACTTCTTTTTATAATGCACAGATTAAATGAACCTAAAAAAGATATATGGAGATAGATGGAATGGTATTAAATATTAAAAACAATAAAAAAACGCTGATAACACGGTATATCATTTTGTATTTGAATAGTTTCAATTCAATTGAAGATGTTTACTGAATTAATATGAATATTTACCTCCATTATTATTCTGGGCAAAGAGAAAAACATATGGTTGTTGGTCCCAGAAATTCTGCACCGAAATAAAACCCAACTTCTAATATTTTTTTTATTTTTTTTATTAATAATTTTTTTGTCACATACATGTTACAATAATTTTATTATTTTATTTTATAAACAGTAAAAAGCGAGAGCAATGTAGTTGTGTAGACAAAAGATTTAAAAAAATAAAATAAACTAAATAGACTTAAAAAACAGAAAAATATAAAAAACAGAAAAAATATATGTACATATGTATGCATGTATATATATATATATATATATATATTTATATATATAAATATCTATACATGGTGCATTAGACGCTATATATCCACATACACACACACACACACACACACACACACACACACACACAAACATATATACATATATTTAATATAAACATAATATAATAGTATGCATAAATGTACGAAACCAAAAAAATCCCACATAGGCATCGCCAGTTCGTGGGCATACTTGTGTTTTTTTAAAGCAGTTTAGTTAAATTTACTCTATATATGTATATTATCTTTGTAGAAATTGCAAAAAATAAATAATAATATAGTAAAATCAGTATTTACGGAATTAAAATTTAAAATACGAGAATAAAAGATTACAAATTTGTTAAAAGTTAATAGAGATTAAGATCAGATGTTACAGCAGGTAAATATTAATATCAACACTATTTTTCCAAGACTTTATTACATTTTTATGTTTGCTGAAGGATGAAATTTTTTTACATTTGATTTCTGTAGTGTTATAGAATGCATTATAAATTTTCGGTCCAATTAAATAAGCATCTCTTTGCGCAAGCTTTGTTTTGCACAGTGGAACTTTAAAAACATTATTTGTCCTATTACTAAATCGATTTTAATTTTTTGTAAAAAGAATATTTCAGGTAAATATATATTTTAAACATTACGTAGTGGAATTCGAAAGCTAATTAATGAAAGCAATTCTGGAATACCAACTACATCATTTAATATTTTAATGGGTGGAGGTAAGCAATATAAAGATTTCACTAGACCGCCTTAATATCATTGTTATCCTAATTATTTATTTTTATTTATTTATTTATTGAATCTATATCATAAGGTTAACATTTTTTTTGGCCTTGCCTGTCTCACTAGGAAATTCTGTGTCGAGACAGACTAGTTTACAAATATTTTTTAATTATTATCTAAAGTACATTTTTCAATAAAGCAAAAAATATTTGACAAAATTTTCAGGTTGGTAGGTAGTGGTAACAATAATGAGATATACGAATAAGTATCAATTATTATAAGCAATAATTATTAGCCTGAAACACTTATCCATATTGAAAAAACCTCCCGAGAAAAGATACATGTCGCCGACGGGACTCGAACCCGCGTCCCTTTGATTGCCGGTCAAGAGTTCTAGCATTAAGCAACGCTGGCAAATCAAAGGGGTGCGGGTTCGAGTCCTGTCGGCGACATGTATCTTTTCTCGGGAGGTTTTTTCAATATGGATGAGTATTTTAGGCTAATAATTATTGCTTGAAATAATTGTTACCCTTTGTGCTATACTTAAAAAATTTCATCTTAAATATTAGTTTATCAATTAAAAATAATGAATAATTATCAGGTTAATGACATAAATGATATGTTTCATGACAGTTATTCCCCCGAAATATGCCCCCCGGCATATATAGTGGATGCAATATGCAGTAGGTTAAGGGAAAATACCTACCCACAATTAATATAACTAAATGTTTTCGAAGGTGTGTTCAGAGAGGATGTATCGTCAAATAACAAAAGTATAAAATTTATTTTTATTCAAAGCATCAAGGAAAAAGCTACCAGTCTATATACTGTATTTACCAGGGTAAAAGTACGATAAATCGACACTGTAAATGCATTCGTTTGATATCCACATCAATACTTATTTTTAAAGTATTTTTGAAGTCGATTTTATGTTTGAAAATGGAAATTACTGAATAAAAAAATCATCATTCATTAATAATTATCAATCAACGGTCGGATCACCATTCAATAATATAACTTTTTAGAAACACTTCGTATCGGTTTAATTAGAAGGAACACCTGTTTTAATTAAATGAAACAAATTACTTTATGATCATGTGTTTTAATCGGTGCAGAAGGAAAAACATGCATTTGAATTAATATTTGTAATATCTGTGTTAACATTATATAACATTAATTTGTTCTTATTAATATGATTATACTAGCTGAAGTCCCCAGTGTCACCCGGTCATTACGAATAGATTTCCGAAATCAGATAGTGATTTTCTTCTTTTTTTTAATGTTATCTGTGCAAATTTTGATAAAGTAACAAAATAATGATTAAAAGAGACAGGTAATTTTTCCATCTTACACATTTTTTTTTAAAAATATGAATACCACACAAGAGTTCCAACTGCTCCTGTCTGGAGCACGTGGAATTATGGCATCCCCAATTGGGATATATTGTGAGGCTGAAATTATTGGGGAGGGGAAGGAAATGGGGAAGAGGAAGGTAGGGAAGTACCTGGCCATTCAGATCTGGTCACCAAATACGCTCAAAGCCATTTCAATCAACGTGAAAATTTATGTGAAAGTGACATTTATCTGTATAAAACGTTACCTAAAAAAGCAACATTTTCGGCATGGCTGAGTTTCCTACCAAAATACAAAGTGTTACAAATGGAAAATCGTTTCTCCTGTAAACATTAGTATACAAAAAAACACTATCGAACAACAAAAAAAATCCGTTACTTCTCGAAGGTATACGATGTAAAAAGTCTCAGTGAATTTGCATACACAATTCCGAACACAAATGGACCCGTTGAAAAAATGCAAAACGGCAAAGTTTTCGTCGAGCGTGACAATAAAATTGACAAATTCGCCGTTGATTGTTCCCTTCATGGCAAATTGGCGGGGGTCGCGGGGGAAATCGGCGGTTCGTCCAAAATGTTGCAAAATACTCCATCAAATGTTGCAAAATATTCCCTCGACGATGCGTCTGACTGGCCCGTGTCACAATTTTGCCCCCCTTTGAATTTTTCTTTTTGATGGCGAATATTTTAAATACCCAAGAGAGTTTATAGTTACAAAAATGAAAAGGAACAATGTATAATCGAACTGAGAGGACCAGGTTCGTGCCTAACTAGTGATTTGTTTTGTTTTCGAATAGTTTAGATGTACTTATGGGACTTTGTGGGAGAGAGAACATTCATGAATTGAAGTGTTATTGAAATATTTTGGGTTTAATTAAATAGGGTTATCAAATGATAACCCAAAAAAATTTGACATTATCACTCATGACAACTCTAAAACACGTAATAAAACTGACTGTATCCAAAACTGCTCAATATTAAAAATCACAAACACAATCATCTAGGAGTAATTATCGACCAAAATTTGAAACAGAGGGAACAAATATGTCAAGTTGTAAAAAAAATTAGAAAATAGATATTTATGTTTTTAAGAATCGTAAATTTTCTATCGATAAAAAATCTATATTTAATCTACTATGTCTTAGTTCAATCCACTCTACAATACGCCATTAGAAGTTGGGGATCCGCATATAAATGAAACCTTCTTCCAATAGAAATTGTGCAAGTGTTCGAAGAATTTCAAGTACCTACATTTAAAGATTTATATATTAAAAATTAATTAATTCCAAGTATAATAAAAAAACCTGGATAATACAAATAACTTGACAATATTTGAAAATCTTCTAGTACCATCAGAGCAAATGGAAAATGTTGCTTGTGTCGTGATAGGGGACTTTCCCAGCAGAGGAATTGGCTTGGGTGAGACACTATGTACATATATTATGATCATTCTTTACGACTAGATCACATAAACGCGAAAGGGCAACGTAAGTCCAAGAGTTTCGAAAAAAAATTTCAGTTAACAATAAAATAACTGGTTGAACGTCAGACGGTATGGAAACACTTTAATGTCGGAGAGCAAAAAACAAATGAAATCTCTGAATTGGGCAGAATTAATTGGAAATGCAAATTGGCCTGTTATTTCAGGTAAATCGGAAAAATGAATTAGATGGAGACAAAGAGCAATCAAATTGGTATATTTGAATTCAAACACAAAGCAAACCTAGGATTCAAAGATCTGAAATAGCGCATCTATTGGGTATTGAATAAAGGAGCAATAGTACCAAGAACGTTATTAGTCGAGCGTATGGGATGAACGATAGTATGGAAATGGAGACGCTGGTCTGAAGCAAGACTGCCAGGGCTCCAGCCCCGTGTCTCTGGTGAAGTCCCAATCGTAACCCAGGGCGGCGTCAGCCAACCGACCACTTCAACTGCGGCCGAGCCCATTGAGTGCTAACAAGAGTCTTAACAGCTCCAGTCCAGAGCCAGTGAGACTATGGCATCCCCAATTAAGGTATGTTATGAGGGTGAAAGCAGTATGAAGGGGATTCGATGGACAAGAGGAAGGTGGCAAAGTACCTGGCTATTCAGATCTTGTCACAAAATATGGCAAAAGCCAATTAATCTATATAATATGCCCCACGAAAACCGTATTTAAGTTAGATCAGTCCATCTCCGCGAGACGTTGCTAGTGTCGCTTTTCGACGGGACCGCTGTTCATCATTCATATTTTTTTTCGCTCTCCTGAAAAGTTTATTTTTTATTTTTATTTATGACGCTTTTCTATGGAATGTGCAATGTATGTATTTTAGAACTATCCTCACTAGATAGGCAGAATTTTAATCAAAGTTAGAGATAAGTTAAAGATCTACAAATCATCTAGCGACCAGTAAAGGATTAATCTAATACATCGTTTGAAGTTTAAACCACGATTTAACTAAAAATTAAATCGTGGTTTTAAATTGAGTAATTTCGTGAAAATATGATTTCAAAATATTGATAGAGCGATTCTTTGATTTCTTTATATTTTTCTTTAAAAAAAAATTTTTTTTTATAAAAAAATTACACATTAAATACATGTTCAACAAGAAATCATTTTGTTTTTACAATGTTCTCAATTGGTCCCTGAGAGGTCTAAAATCATACGCAAGCATATTACGAAACAAAACCCAAACAATAATCATTGTAGTATGTGGAATATTATTCATTATAAAATACTTCACATTTATCAACATTAAATTTAAACACTTGTATTCGGTTCAAATGGGCAAGGTAATTTTGCGAAATTCACCCAAAAGAGTTTTCTTCAAAAAGGAAAAAAAAAAATTTGCAAAAAAACTTGTCTCTTCGGCCAAGGTAAATCATCCGTGACTAAAAATCTACCTAATCCGCTTCTAATTGGCCAAGTCTTTACGGCCAGGTGTGGGAAGGTGGAGTCCGGGGCCCGGCCGCGGTCCCAGACCCCCACGGACCTCGGGACAGATTTATGCGCCCCTGTAGCCTGATTTACGACCCTCCCCGTCCAATACCAACATGACTAATTTTAAATTGTACACGTATCGGCCGTCCCCCTCTCCCCTTCTCCGCTCTGCTCTCCGCCACCGTAGATTCGGTGTCCGCAAACAAAACTGGTCAACTCGCCGATAAAACAGGGTTGCGAAAAATATTTTACGAATCGCGTTTTCACAACGTTGAAACAGGGCTTTTTTTTAAAAAATAATTACTGACATATTATCATCTTCCCTTCTTCTTCATTAGTCTTCTTGCGTCTTGCTTTGGGGATTGGCCTCCCCTGAAAATATATCTTGTTTTTCAGTTTCTTGACGATTTTTACCGATTATAAATGACAATTAAGCTTATCTCATCCAGGAGCGACTTCGGTTTAATTTTTCATCCAAGGACCCTAACCGATAACTTCATATCGAAAAAGGATAAAAAATCAAAAATTAGTTAAATATGTCAATTTTCTCCGGATTTTTTCTCTTTTTTTCATCTGCGCCCTTTACAACGTATTTAAAAAGTATTTTGGTTTTTACATAAATAAAATTCTCTTTTTAAAGAAATTAACAAAATAATGTAAGTGGTAGGTATGTATTCTGAAAGGAAAATTCAATGTTATTTTATAATTAAAAAAATCATTAATATAAGTCAACAAAAACAGGAGATAAGTTATATTTTTAAATAAAAAAAACTTTCTTTTCGCTCTCTTGAACAATTAACACGTTGTTCTTTATGCTGCGCTACATTAGCGGACGAAGATTCGTGTCGCATTGGCGCGCTAAGAACATCATAAACGGGTATACGCGATGTTCTTGGCTACATTAGATTTAATAATAATAATAATAATCATTTTTTATTGATTTCTTACACAATTACAAATTTAAATTTATTGCATGTAAGAAATAATGTCATATAAATATATTACAAAAAATAGTTTATATGTAAAAGAAATATCAAAGAATGTAGCAATTTCAAAGAATAAAAAAATTCCAGGCAGTGGTGATGATTTCGTCAATGTGGAGAGACTCTTTCAAGAATCAAAAGAATTTCTCTTTTGAATCTCTCCTTACTGACGCCAAATATATCAATCTCGGAGGAGATTAGGTTCAGGAGCAATATACTCCTCCCTACCGGGAGAATCATTGGCAGATTAGTTCTACAGGCAGGAAGGTAGAATAATCTATGATGACGCTGTCTAAGATAGTCATCTGGAACATAGAGACCCACGCGATCCAAAATAGCTGAGTTTACAATATCGCCTCGCAGTAGTCTGAATAGGTGGGTAGCAGCATACCCCTCTCTTCTGAGCTGCAGGGAGTGAAGTCCCAGCATGCCTACAAGAAAGTTTGTCGGGTAGAGCCACGGATAGTGGCCGTACTCCCTCATGTAGAGAAATCTTAGAAACTTTTTTTGAACCCTCTCTAACATGAGGGAGCATCCCACCTCATGAGGATTCCAGATAAGCGACCCACTCTCCAGCCTACTGCGGATATATAGATATAATATATAGATCCATGTCGCGTTGGCGCCCACATCGTGCCGGGTGGTGTTCGACGTAAACTGCACTGAAGTTACGTAGATGTAGCCACGCAGCGAATATTGTCGCGACAAAAACCTTTGATGCGCGCCAGTTTACCGACAGTGCCCTGGGGGCCTAGTCTCTATCTTTCGGTTTCACAAACAAGCACGTTTGCCGTTTAACCTTTCTTGACGGTGCTGTCAACTAAGCGGGCACAGTTTGTATTTACTGAAATATATGTTTGTAAATATACTAAACATAGAGTTAATATTTTGGGTATTCCTCCACAATACATTGATGCATTGGATTAAATAAATAAAACATATAAATATTTACTAAGTGTACAGCACCGGAGAGCGAGGAAGTTTTTAGCATGGTAAGGGGAAGGTTAATAAGGATTCGTAACGTAGGTACGGACGTTGTGAGAGATATAGACTAGGCCCCCTGATAGGTATTCGTCATTGCCCATTTACTACGCAATGCTACGATCTACCCGGCCACACTTATTTTTATTTTATTTATTTGCGTTATAAACAGTCTATACATTTATATATGACAGTGAATAATATGTTTATGTCATTGACCAATAAAATAACGACATTTAAATATAGGACCATAATTAAAAAAAAATATGCAACAATATACCTAATACAAACAATTCTGATTAAGCGCATCTTCAATTTACAAAGTGATACATAAAATATATACACATTTCTAAGGTTTACACTTAAATTTTAAAGGATATCAATAATATCTTTGAGGAATATTCGCGAATAATAAATAAATTAATTCGATAACGCGAATATTCGCCGTAGCGCGCTAATGTAACCGCAGCATTACAGCATTTCAAATTTCCGTGATCGATATGAACGGTTACCTGTTAGTCGTTAGTCATGCTGTGTGTCTAGGAAGGTCTCACTCAAAGTGAGTGCGGCGGAAGAATAGATATTTGGTTGTTAATATTTTTCTTACCTGCTTTATCGAAAATCCACATGAAAACATTACTTTAAACATTTATTAGACAAAAGCATATCTGTTACATTCCTTTTAACTTTTATAAAAAAAAAACATTGACACTTCAAACAGTGTTTTTTTATGTTAACCAAGTGATCTTAAGTCCAACTTTAAATTCGAAAAAAGCATGGCACCTGCAAATATTAAAAATTTTAGAGCAAAAGCATCTTTGAGTGGCATTTTTTCAGCAGTGGTTAAATACATACTGTTTATGATGATGGAAAATCAATAATTTCCTACTATTTACAGCATGCACCCCTTGCTTTAATCGTTCAGGTCATAACTAAAATCTATTATATAAAAAATCTTTTTTTTTATGATCCAATTTTAAATTGGCGATTCGCAGCCCTCATAAAATGTGAGCAGTGGCGTGTAACGGCCGCTGCAGTCAGCCGCGGGACATTATTTTTGGCACGCCAATTTATACGGCGGGCCAGGGCGAAAAACCACGTAACGCCATTGGAAATAATATTAACTGCCTATAGCTACTGTTTTTTTAAGGCCCGATTGAAAATAATGAAGACACCTAACATGGGTAGGTACCGTCTCCCTTTGCTTGTTTATAGTTAATGTGAAACCTACCCTAAAAAGTAAATCTCAAAACCCAATTGTAACAATAAACATTTTGTTGTTTATTTATTTATTTATTTGGGAAAATCAACAGATTATTTACACCTATTACAAAAAACTTAATAATAAAAATAAAATCCAATTACAGATTTTCACATAACTTAACATTGTAATAATAATAATAATAAAAAAAATAAAAAATAAAAAACTAAGGGTCCTGTACCCATGGGCTGACATGTTTACAAAAAATACAAAATTGTTAATATTAGATAAAAATAATACAAGATGTAAGAACACAAATAAATAACAATTTAAATGTAACTAATATACTAATAACCAGCAAAATTTCAAAACATAATGTATTATAAACTTTATCTTCACTACACAGCAATAATAACAATTAACAATACACAAATAATAATAAATGTACAAAATTCATATTATACCTACAACTAAAGTGAACAAATGTGTATAAATTGGATGACAAGTAACTGGAAAGGATTCACAGCAACAACATAATAACTTGTAAAAGGAATTTTAAAATTATTTAATGTTAGCTATGACAATTTTTTTAAAGTTTCTCAAATTACACGAGAATATGTCCATATCATTTAATTTCTTATTAAACATTTTGTCGGAGATTGGTAGAACATTTATGAAGATGGAAAAGTGATTTTTCTCTAGTTCTAACGCTCGGGACTCTAAAATTAATTTCAGACAGAAGGGGAGAACAATCAATAAAGCCATTGATAATTTTATGGAGATACATTATATCTGCGGAATCTCTTCTAGTTTTTAATGGCTTAAGTCCATAAAGGTCCACCGAGCTGTTTACGTCAAGGTAACCAACATTTAACTTGAAATTTAAATGATGAACAAATTTTCTTTGGATGGCTTCAATGCGTTTTATGTATATATTATATTGAGGATTCCATATGGGAGAAGCGAATTCCAGATGACTACGAACATAAGAAAAATACAATATTTTAAGTGTTTGAATATTATTGAATTCTTTTCCAATACGGAATAAGAATCCTAGCATTTTAAGGGCTTTCTTAACAATCATATCAATATAAATTGTTAAATGTATTGACCGACTTGATGGTTTTTTATTGGATATTCGAAATTCATTATCCAGTTTTGTATATAGGTAAACATTGTAGTTAATTAACAATTAACTACTTTACCACAAATGTTTCCTACTGATACAATATTACAATGGATTGAAGGTTTTTTAAAATGGAGGTCAAAACATCGATATTATAAACTTTGTCGAAGGTTTATATACTTTACCATGGTAATAGTTGCTAGGAAAATAAAAAATATTTGCATTCTGATATAACAAAACACGACCAGAAAATTATCAAATGTTCAACTGTTTAAAGCTGTGTTTCTCTTTCAGGGGACTGTGGAAGGCTCAAATAAAATTAGGGGACCTTGAGGACATCTAGAGGGGCGACGGCAGACAGATTCTGTCTTTAAAAATCTGACGGAATCTAGATACGACACCACCTGAGATGCGATTTACTACTTGAATGTTTGAAGTCTCGTATAGACGGTTAAATTAGAGTCGCTTACAAATGTAATAATGTGCAACTGGGTAACTGTCGGAGATTCAACTGCCATGGAGTCGAAATAAACACGCAACATTTCCAAATAACAGAGTTACGTAAAACGTATGACAGATGTTCGAAATCTTAAACTGTATAAAAATCGGTACCAAAATAGAACACATCTCTTTTTTCATCTAAAATCCTTACGAAAAGATGACTTATATGGAAACTGGACGAAAAAAAGCCCGTGTAAAACACCCACAAGACTTCTCCAAAATCAAGGCTTTATCATAAATCAGCTTTCGAATTTCATGACTTTGTACCTGATCAACGTGATATCGTTCAGGATAAGCCCTAAACCATCGAAAGGTATTATTCATGATGATGACATTGGAGTTATTCGTCTTCATTGTCCAACCCGTTTGTCAGTATTCAATGTTCATGTGTAATTTATGTTCTGACGTACTGCACGCCTTTCAATATTTACAGCGTATCAATCAAACGCGACGAAAAAAGCAATTTAAATGACAGACAAGTGATGTTTTCGCTTTTCATTGCAGGTTCTTATTTTTATTACATTATTTGGAAAATGCGTAGAACAAAAACAGAGTTTGTATTATTATTTTTTACATGAATACTTCACAAAACGCCAAACAGCTCCCGTCTGGAGACAGTGAGACTAAAGCATCCCAAAATAGGGTAGGTATGCTGTGAGTTTGGAGGTAAGTGGGAGCCTGGCTATTCAGATCTAGTCTCCGACCAGAGATAAATTCAAAAGATTTTAAACGTTGGCTTTTCAGCAGCTGCATACTGAGAGTTTCTTCCACTCTTAACTTCAACAAATATACCTTTTATTAATTTAAGTGATTAAATTGTGAAAAAACTTTTTTTAAGTAATTAAATTGTCCAGCCGATCCAAAAAATCGTCTTTTTTTGTTGTTATCAAAAAATCTTCCTATGCATCGTAGAATACATTCCCAAAGTTATGGCATCAAATTTGAGATTGAAATATAGTTAGGAGCGGTTAGCGCCAAGCAGCCAGATGGAGAACGGAGCGATCCGGTTACAAGCGAAAATTTTAAACGCGTTTTTCTCAAAACTACCCTTTTCAAGTATGCTGGAATTGATTTTTTATCCGATTCACTTCAATGAAAGATTAAATAAAACGAAAATATTTTTTTTATGCGGATGAACATCGGAAAAAGTTATTGCAAAATTAAGGACCATATTTTACGTCAATGTTTATTTCATGTCCACCATTTCTGCGATCAATATTTTTTTTGCAAGGTTTTCAGGTTCAACGCATGCGACATTCATACTAAAACTTGTTTTTTAATTCCATGTTGCATATATGTAATTTCCAAGTTAAATTTTAAGTATAGTAAAGAAGCCATTTACCGGGTACTTGTTTAGGGCCTATGCCAACCTACAAAACGAGAATAAAAATCGTGACGGGTTCTGTCAAAACTCTTGTTTATAACATTTAAAAACAACAAAATCGTGAATCTTGTTTATATTTAAAAACAACCAACACATGAAAATGTATTACCATTGGATAAATCGTCCACGAATTATCCTGTGGGAGTGTTGTTTCCTTTTATTATTGCCGTTTTGTACACAGAAGTTTAACTAATAAAGTGTAGTAACCTCGATCAGACAAAGAAAATATCGTATATGATACATGCAACTACAGTGAAAATGAATATCATAAAAAAACAATGTTTAATTCAACAGTATTCGCCACCTGATTCTAGCCACATTCTGGAATTATTTGATTTATCATTACAAATATTTTTTTAAATCGAAAATATGATTTTTTTAAATATTTTTTATTAAGTTAAAAGAAATATAACATTTCACTTTCTTGACTTAAGTACAAAGTCGTATGATTTTTAATTTTGTTCTAACAACTTAAGATAAAACAGTTGGAAGGAGATTATATATTTGTACCCCCTCGTGGCGAATGCTTCTCTTGTCACTTTCAGTATTTTTGTACAATTTATTATGTTGTTTAATATAATGTTCGTGTATTTTTGACGTCTTTATAAATGTTGTATTCGTGTGCAAATGTCAATTTTGTATTTTGTAGATTAAAAGGCATATGTTATATTCGTACAATGTTTTCATTTTCAGAAGGTTCATTTCCTGGTGTAGTTTTTTGTGATAGTGTCTGGGTTATAATTGAAGAGTTTTTAATAAATTTGTTCTGTATTATATGAAAGTCTTTTAAGTACGTAAAAAAACGATTTTTCCCATATTTCTATTAAATATTTTAGTTGGAACTAGATTAAGCTAAAGTATATAAGCCTCTCTATATCTCTGTTTGTAGAAGATGAGCAATTCTACCAAATATATTATTTCCGCAACTAGATTTGCCAATTGAACATCAACAAATCATGCGCTTGCTCACGGACTACGTTGATAGAACTAGGTGAAGGCTCCGTCAAACAGAAGGCGTACTTACCGCGCGTCAAGGCGTCAGCGTAACGTCGCGTACTTTCTGTTTGAACGGCTTCGACGCGCAAGCCAGCGCGTTCGGCGTCAGTAACTGTCAGTCGGTCTTCGCCACGATGTCCAGCGATTCAGATGAAGATAAGTTGTTACTGCTGTGTGCATTATCATGTTCCCGTAGTAATAGAATATGGGTGCATGATATTAATAAGAAGAGGAAAGAATATGGAGAATATCATCGTTTATTCCGGGAGCTTTCATCACATGAAGATCGCTTCTTTCAATGTCACGAGAGTGCTTCGAAGAATTGCATTCACTTCTGCAACACCAAATAAGCAAATGCACCACAAATGCACTGTTCCTAATGTCATACAAACAAGGATGTTTTGGGACACATTCAATTAACTTTTCAGCAACCATTTTTACCAGTCAAGCAAGAACTCCCGGCGTCAAAGGAAATTTTGTAACAAAAATACAACGTGGCGTTCTGCCGCGGCGGCAGAGTTTCGCGTATTGCTACACGCTCGCTCTGTTTGACCGGTTTAGACATGTTCAGTACAACACAACATAGCGTTATACGTCCGGGTCGTTTTAACGCCTTGACGCGCGTAAGTACGCCTCCTGTTTGACGGAGCCTTTAGTTGAAATCACAATTGTTTACAAAATTAGAGACGGAATTAGCCGATCTGAAAAAATCAACTCAATTTGTGAGCGATGCATACGACATCCGAAACAACACAATAAAATTAGGATTAAATCTAGAAGCAGCGGACAAATTAAAATATATCTTTGGGGATGCTGTGTGGAGGGTCTTTTTAGGGAAAATGGAAGAAGAGGAAGTTCTGGGATGGAAAAATGCATGAGGGGTCGTTAGGAATCTAGGAGTCGATGTGTTGAGGAACGAACGTACGAATCCATACTTCCTACTGCGATGCAAGACGAGAGGTGTAGGTGGACAAAAGCATCCGGCGCCAGGACGTAGACAAATCGCTGCACCCCTGCTAAGTCGCCAAACGTAACGAACTTGGAGTGACCTATGTCAGGAGATATTGGTTACCCAATAAGTGGGGCTGCGGTACCAAATAAATAAACAAGGCTCTGGTAATCGAGCAACTTTTTACTGCAATTTCTTGCCGGCAATGTATTGACTTCTTCGTCTTCCACTAATGAAAGAAAAATACGCCATATATTGCCCTCAAAATTGCGAATAAAAGAAGAATTGCATGTCAAGTAGATTCAGTGTTACAGCCATAACTCATACAATTAGGGAGGGGGGTATGTGTAACCAACATCTCTGCCATAGGTCACCCCAAGTTGTTCGCTACGTTTGATGACATTAGGTATTCACTTATCTATTTTTGTTTGTAGGTATTCACTTATCTATTTTTGTCTGTAGATATTCACTTATTTATTTTTGTCTGTGGGTATTCACTTATCTGCTTTTGTCAGTAGGTATTCACTTATCTATTTTTATCTGTAGGTATTCACTTATCTATTTTTGCCTGTAGGTATTCACTTATCTATTTTTATGTATAATTTTTCATTTTACTTTGCATCCTGATGAAGAAACCTTTAATTTTATTGCATACAAAAATAGGGTTTTAATTTAATTTATCATATTATTGTTAAATAAGATAAGAAAATTTACAATATTCCATTGGGACTCGAACCCAGGTCCTCCGGCAATCGGCCCGGATTGCCGGAGGACTTGGGTTCGTGTCCCAGATGTATCCGTATCTTTTTCTGATTTTTCTGTTTCGGATTTTCGATTGACTTTCGCTAATATTATCTTCATTAATTAAAATATTATAATTTGAGGTTTAACTCTTTAAGTTAAAAAGTTAAAAATAAAAATAAAAATATTTAATTATACACTTTAATTATAATGTTTATGCTTGGAGAACGACTTTGCACGTGTAGGACACTATTTTCAAAACATTCGAAATTGCATGATTTTACATTTGGTTAACCCATCACTATTCCAATTATTGGAAACAATGAGAAATGTCATTTGATTTGGAAGTTGGCTCCCAATTTTCGTTGCTTAATTTCGCAGACAATTTCAACGGAAATAAAAAAGCACCCTAAATTCGTAGTCAGCGTTCAAAACGCTTCCAATAAACCCGGTTCGTTAGCATGACGTATTTATTGCAGTTCATCTTCTTGTTGACGGGGCGTTCAATTTGACTGCCTCGTCAATTTTGACCGAGCCGGGCCCGTCAATTTGACTGACCCGTGCCCGGTGACTTTGACGGGCCCGGTAATTTCAGGCTCGGAATTAACGCACGCGTGGGCCTGACTGAAAATGGGAAAGTTCCCGAAATGATGCACGATTTGTTCGGGGCATAACGCAAATTATCGGCGAGCCACTGCCAATTATGGTCTGTTAATAATGATAGTTTTAAGTAAATACACAGTGGCGCGTGATTTCAAACGACATAATGATATTAATAGACAAAAATAAATGTGCCTGCATGTATTTTAATATACAGATTATATATAATATTACTTTCCGTCACTTTCATCAATCTAATACTATCAATATTGATACATATTTAGTACTAAAAGTTCTAGCCAAAAAAATGGGAAATATTTTAAGGTTAAAATTAATTAACTAGGTGGCAATAGCTCAATTGGTAGAGATGCCAGCCCTAGCAAGACTAAAGAATCTGGGTTCACATCCCAGTTGTAACCGATACATTTTTATTTTCTCGGTCTTTGTCTCTTTCATTATTTTCATTGAGAGTTGTCGAAATTAACGTCATAATTTTTTTAACATTATTTTTGGGAGGCCATTTTTGTCATTATGTCATTTTTGAGTGTGCTGTGTGGGAAGTCTTTTTAGGGCAAGGGTTGACAGGAAGTTTTGGGAAGGATAAAGGTATGAGGGTAAGATTTTGAGGGTCAATGTTTCCAGGAGTGACGGATATATGAATTCATCAATTTCCCGGTGGTGTAAGGCGATGGGTCGAGAGAGTCCGGCTGGAGACGTATAGGTTATATGTATATATAAGTCTTCCTCAACGAAACTCTTAAGGTGACCTATGGCTGAGGTGTTGGTTATCTAATAAATGGTTCCTGGATGGAGGTACCGAAAACTTGGACTTTTCTCACCTTTCTTACCATTAAAAGATTTACAATTACAATACAATACAATACCAAATGTTAACAATCAACGATCGTAATATTAATATTTCGCAAAGACCTTCCTCCAGTGAGGTATTCTAAAAAGTATTAAAACCAGGACATATAAACGATGAGCTTATTTTTTTTCTGAAGCAGCCCTTTTTAACACTGCTGAGCTTTGTCGTCATGAAACTTGGACAGTATTTTTTTTCGAAATTTTTACTTACAATATCATTACTACCATGAGCTATGGAATTTTGTAAATTTTCTTATCTTATTTAACAATAATATGATAAATTAAATTAAAACCCTATTTTTGTATGCAATAAAATTAAAGGTTTCTTCATCAGGATGCAAAGTAAAATGAAAAATTATACATAAAAATAGATAAGTGAATACCTACAGGCAAAAATAGATAAGTGAATACCTACAGATAAAAATAGATAAGTGAATACCTACTGACAAAAGCAGATAAGTGAATACCCACAGACAAAAATAGATAAGTGAATATCTACAGACAAAAATAGATAAGTGAATACCTACAAACAAAAATAGATAAGTGAATACCTACTGACAAAAATAGATGAGTGAATACCCACAGACAAAAATAGATAAGTGAATACCTACAGATAAAAATAGATAAGTGAATACCTACTGACAAAAATAGATAAGTTAATAACCACAGACAAAACTAGATAAGTGAATATCTACAGGCAAAAATATAACAATTATCGGCAGGTAAAGCAATTGATTAGTCATTTGTAAAAAAATATAATATAAAATAAATACAACTATTTTAAAATAAATATTGCGTTTATACAACAAAACGCTTATAATTTTCACAAGAGCACCCTTATCTGTAAAGGCAGATGAACTATGTCGCCACCCAGTTGGGCAGCGTTGCGAGGCGGTTTAAGAGAGGGGTTGTAGAAATGGTTATTTTTAGTGCGGGTCTTGAAGAGGCCCGGATTATATGAAGATACAAGGAAAAAAAAACAGATACCGGTAGCTCGTTCCGCATACGAGCCGACCAAAACGAGTCGAAGAAACCACCCATTCTCATAAAGCCAACTTGAACTATTAATTGGTGTTCCACTCGTAACCCTCGACTTTCACGCACGTGCACTGGTGCACGAGGGATCAATGCCAATAGCTTCATAGAGCAGGCTCCATTAAAATACCTGTAGAACAGACTCAGCAAGTCCACATATAAATTAAAACAACATAATATTATTAAAAACTGTAGTGTAAACAAAGTTGATTAGAGTAATTTAATTTAAAATGACGCCAAAATGTTATTTGCAATTATTTAAAAAAATTAACTAGGTATTTCATTTGTTTTGTTAAAAGCTTGGAAAATTATCAGTTCTCATCGAAATCTTGCCAGTAATATTAATTGCCGTTAAATATTCACAACTTAAATATTTTTCGCCAAAACTGAGATCACATTAAATCACCTTTTGGAATGTGCCTATCAAACTCACAAATAACACAAAGCCAAATAAAGAACGACCGGTCCGACAGGAAGTACCAAAACACCTAAACGTGATTATAATTAAACTAAAATCCGGTAAACAAACGATATAGCAGTTCCCTTTAAATCAGAGTGACCAAACATCACAATCCGTCGAGTCAAACATCCTGGTTAAACACGGCTCTTGGGGGGATGTTGGGTACGGGCAAAGGGGGGATGGGGGATGATAGGGGGTGGCCTCCCCCCCTCGAACGAATGTTCACATTCGTAATCAATTTAACTCAATACAATATTGTCCGAACTAGGCAGCCTAATGGGATGATCCGCCCGCGCTTTTGTGTACCGAACGCGCGCCATAATCGAACACGTTTTATCTAAAGAGAATAATCAAATGAATTTGTATTTGCTGACTTGTTTGCCGAATGTGAAATGTGTTGGGAAATCCATGTTTGTATGCTGGACGCTGGTACCTACCTACGTACTAAATATGTACGTTGATATAGAATTAACTAGAATGTTTATTTATTTTTATTTATTTCGGTATGATAATTTAGTTTTTACAATTTATTTGGTTAATGTTTACTTCACTCGGTGGCTTACCCGTACTGAGGCCCCCATTTTATAACACAAAAAAATCATTACGTAATAAATTAAGATAATAATTTTAAAAAGTCAATAAGTAATAAAATCATTTAATCCAATTAATTTTAAAAGGCAAGGTAAAGGGTCGCCGAGGGCCTCATAAGAGACAAATACCTTGGCTGTGAAATGTACGAGAGTGGACCAGCATTAGAAGTGTGGATGAGCCATTCTGGGCAACGCAAGATAGAGATATATTTACCAGACTAATCGTCAACGTCGGGGGGACCTAATAGGGCACACGAAGAAGAAGAATAAAATAAAGTAAAGTAATTAGTTTTAATAAAATATATAAACTTGATGTGTGTAATAATGGTATTGTGTGTTAAGTGAATAATATGTTTTATTCTTTTATATTGTAAAAAATTTGTAATATTGGTTTTTTGTTCTTTATTTCATCTTTTAATTTTGTGTTTAACATTTTTTTTATTCTCCTCAGTTTTGTGTAAAGTGAAAGATTGTTGAATGTTTTTATTGCCTGGTATTTATAGTGTCTCTATCAAAGCTTGTGTTGACCATCGGAGTTTTATGTTTTCTTTGTATGCTTATCTTACTGGTATGTTTGTGACAGTTTGTGTTTGTTGAAATTAGTTTTTTTGTTCAAAAATGTAGTGTAGTAGTATAGTATAATTGTCGTAAAGGTATTTAGTACGTCAAATTTGTTGAATAATAAATTGGTCTGTATCAGTCAGTCAATGTTTTACGTTTCTGTGCGGTTTCCAATTGTAACTATTATTATAAGCAATAATTATTAGCCTGAAACACTCGTCAATATTGAAAGAATCTTCCGAGAAAAGATACATATCGCCGACGGGACTCGAACCCGCACCCTTTTGATTGCCGGTCAAGTGCTCTACCATTAAGCTACGGCGGGTTACCTCCTACCCGCTAAATGATTTAATATATACCTAGTGTTTCATTCAACAATTACTGCTTATTACATTTTTTCACCTGCAAACAACCAACTTTATTTTTATATGGGAAAGGCATGTTAGTGCTAACTTTCCCACTAGATGGCGTCGAGACATATTATGCCTACATTTGTTGGTGAAATAATTTAACTCGTCAAATATTAATTATTATTTTTTAATTGATAAAGTAATGTTAAAGACAATTTTTTTTATGCATAGCACAAAGGGTAACAATTATTATAAGCAATAATTATTAGCCTGAAACACTCATCAATATTGAAAGAATCTTCCGAAAGAAGAATCTATGCATAAAAAATCTTGTCTTAAGACGATAGACTTCGCTTTTCGGCCCATACAAAAAGGACGCCCGGGAAAAAACACTTTTCTACATCGAAAATTGCACAAAATGAATATATTTTTTTATACTGCCTTCTAGAAGGTGAAAACTATGTCGGTATGTTTTCGAATTTTCGATGCGTTTCGTATTAACGTAAACATTCACTGTCAAACATGTACGATTTATCAAAAAGTATTATTTATGGAAAAAGTCGTGCTAATTCAACTCTCATAAAGAACTATAAAATTATAAAAAGCTACCGACGTAGTTTCTTCTTTTTAAAAAATATATATTTTTTAAAATTTCAATTTCGTGAAAGTTTCGGTGTAGAAAAGTGTATTCTCCATAAACCCCTTTTCGAGCGATTTCTGTAGGTAAATTTGAGCGTTGTCTCATTCGCACATTTCGCATTCGCATGTATTGTAAGTGTGCGTGAGCTTGTTGTGAGCGGGACAGAATGACAGACGCGGGTGTTCCGCGTGTCGTTTAAAGTCTAGCCTCTTAAACATTAGTTTATCAATAAAAAAAAAATAATTAAGGTTTCCAATTGGTTTATTATTCAGTTTCGTAGATTTCTTAGAAATATCTTTGTAAATTTCCAAAAATAAGTGACATGATTTTTTGTAAAAAAAAACTTTATTTTTGCTCTTCTGAACAATTAACGTGTTGTCCTTTATAGAATTTCAAATGGATATAATAGAGATAGCAAACATTCACTTATTTTTTTATATCTTAACTGGCCAACCTAATTTATCCTTTGTCAATGGATATCACCTACCTCTTAAAATAATAACCCGTTCGTTATGGAATAACGCAGCAAAGCGTGCTAGGTTGGTAGATATAATATAATAATGCTAAACTTAATTAATACCTGCGATTGCGGTCCGCTGTTCGCTCGAAGAAAGATACCACGGTTAATGAATGCTGTACAGTTATAATATTTATCATTTGGTGACTTCTAATTAACTAATTTATGATTGCTTCATGTGCACGGAAGTAAGGTTGGGAATATAAGCTCTCTAACTAATAATGATGTAATTGAGTATCCGGAATAATTTTATATCTCATTATTCACAATTTCAGATAAAATAATGGTTTATTATTTTTTACACTAACTACGTGCAGGAGGCGTTAAGGAAAATAATTTACGATCTTTGGGGATGCTGTGCGGCTGGTATTTTTAAGGGAAGGAAGGAGAGGAGGTTCTGGGAAGATAAAAGATAAGAGGTAATGTGTGGGTAGGAATCTAATATAGGCTAAAATCTAAGAACTCTGCTATTGTGCTTTTCTTTTGATCGATACCTGTTTTCCATTCCTTAAGCACATAATTTATTGCTGTTTAATAGGAGTACCTATTTGTTTCTAAACCTAGATTGTTGTTTTACTAGAATAAATTTACTCGTCTATTCTACGTATAATGTTTGATGTTATGTTAATTCAGATACATTAATATTACATAGACTTTTTATGATACAATATATATATAACCTACAAGAAGAGCATTTCATAAATGCTAAAAAGACTTTTATACCTTCTGTCACATCTTATTTTATTTATTTATTCTTAATATATTTTAACTATACAGGTATAATAATAATTTTTTTAATTGATAAAAATGTTTAAGACAAGATTTTTATGCATAGCACAAGGGGTAACAATTATTATAAGCAATAATTATTAACCTGAAACACTCATCCACATTGAAAAAATCTCGCGAGAAAAAATATATGACGCCGACGGGACTCGAACCCGTGTCCTTCTGATTTCCGGTCAAATGCATTTGTTCGAGTCGTCGAGTTACAAAGGTATAGTATATTGTCCTCCACGCTAGGAGTTCACCTGTCATCGTTCATCGATACGAAAACATACGTCCACGTTCAATAAACAATCTCTGACCTGCGTTCATTACACTACATACCTATTGATTTAATTTTCAGATATGTAATCGTATTATCTTTATTAAAATTGCATTGAATTAAAGTTTCAAAGGGAGTACAAGAAATATTATTTTATCAGAGTGATAAATTGTATATTAATTTCCAGTTGAAAAATTACAATACCGAGAAAAATGTGACTTTTGTTGAAAACTGGAAAAGCACTATCTGGAGTCAAAGTAATAAAATAAAATCACGTGCAAGTATTTGACGTCGGTTCTCTGCGAAGGCGATTAGCAGGGGAGTGAAATGAAATTCTTCAAAGCTGAAACACCTTTTACGTTTGAGCAAGTATTGAATTGCGAAATTCCACTGAAACACGGCCCAATTAATGGCTGAGATTTTTTCTCTATCTTTCCCATTTCACATCTGAAATGATACAAGACTTTCATTTGATCCTTTGTAGAGAACAGAAGATTTTATTAAAGGCAGCTAAAACTACTAAAGAACCAAACCAATCACGCACAATACGTTTTGGGAGATTTCAATTAGTGAGACTTTCCAAATGATAATATATTATGTCTGGTTTAATTGACAATTAGAGTATCACAGGTATATATTATCTTAGGATGATTGCACCTTCGAGCTTACTAGCGGGGTGACTTTATCAAAGGTCGAACTCGAGACGCTTTGTTTTGAATCCCTAAGCCTTCAAACCATTACGGGTCATACATAGGTTATTAGCTACCCTATATTTATCTATATAAATTTCTATTTATTGATGTCACCTGTTTTATAGTAGGTATTAGGTATAACTAACGTTTGTTTCTTTTTAGAAAAAATAATAATAATTGTCTAATTGTTTGACTGAAGTCTGATTCATTAAAAAAAATATGAATTAATATAAAACTTGCAGACGTTTGCAGATTATTAGACTAAACGCTTTTTTTTTGTATTTCTTGGGCATTAACTATGTAACAATTTCTAGACATTTTGTTTTGAAGAGTTTTAATTTTCAATGTACTATCTTACTTAAATTTTAATTTTTCTGGACTGGAATGACTGCTAGAAATTTTAGAACTAGAATCAGGGAACATGATCTCTGTTTACGAAATAATAACTATTCTGAATTCTCCAATCATTTAATAGACAGGCCATAGCTTCAACAAAGAAAAAACCTAATTTAAACATAAAAATATAAATTCATACTTTAACTTGCGCGCTTTAGAAACTTTAGAAATAAACAAAAAAATTAAATCAAAAATTAATTTAGTTAACAAAATAATAGCACCCTGCAAATCTCCCCTTTTGACTATGTTCCCATGTGATATTGACCCCGCCCACTGTTCTCCCCCTCCCCCAAAATCTAAGTTTAGTTTTAAGTTTGCTAGTGAATGGCACGGATGTGTCGAAACCGGTAGCAGAAAAATTAATATTTCAGTAACGATAGTACATTGAAAATTAAAACTCTTCAAAATAAAATGTTTTTTTTTTCAGTTTTCAAACTTTAAAGACTTATAACTACTTCAATTACCTGATTGGCTTATATTATGTAGTAGTTGATAAACATTCCTCGATGAGTGGTTATCTTTTTTTCTTAATTTATTTCTTCGGAAACACCCATAGATTTTCGCTAGGGTAAAATTTGCTAATCTTGATGCTATTTGTGGACAACTTTGGATTTGTGGCAGAGAGCATTGTGGTGCATGAATGCAATTCATGTTTCATCACCATTTGGAAACCGTGGTTGCCATAAATTATAAGATCAAACCTTATTCTAATTACACACAATTAGATGAAAAAATTACAAAAGTGGTGTAAAAATTACCTCCTATGATGAAAACACGTACAGTCTAATAATCACGTGTATGTATGGGTATGGGTATAAAAAAATGTATGGGTACCGCCGCCCCGGGTTATTGGATAACCAACACCCATGCCATAGGGGGTCTTACAAAATTACAAAGGAATTTCTTAAATTCATCAACAAGAGCTGTTTTATCATTAAAAAAAATAATGCGTTCGTACAGTTTTTTTAGCATTTTGACTATGTACAATCAAAATGATGGTTGTCAGTGCGCAATTCACCAAAAAATGCAAAAACCAATAACAATTATTGCTTATTCAAACGTTAAAACCATGCACTGGAATAGTAACGGCAAAAAGGCTGGTTCAAAATACGAATCTGGCTAAAACGCAGAGCAGAATTCTCACCACAAACCCTGAAAAGAATAAGCTTCCGGCTCACATTGTGAACACGTGTTATCCACGTGGATTAATATAAAACCCCACTTGATATAACGAACTGCGAAATGTAACAAATTGTCGCGATAATTCACAAAAATACTGTAGGTCATTTCACTGGCTGGAAGCTCCATATTCCGTACTACCCATATTACTGTGTGTGGAGCTAAATAGTTGCTTGATAGTTCACTAGAATGGACATAGTAATGCAAAAAACAACCCTATCCAATAAAAAGAGAATTGGACTTATTCTGTCCTATCTTCTCTATGAGATATCATTTCTAAGAGTGATCTTTGCTTTTTGTCACAAACCTCTAATACCGTATCACCGTCGTTTGTTTTGTGGGAATTACGTCATTTGGTCCAAGCTCTTGACTTGAAATCAAGCCGTAGTCGTCACTACGACTTGTCCAAAATCCCACACAATCCCACAAAATCCTGGCATAAAATATTTTCTATCACAATACGCATATCGAGAGGAATGGTGATATTTGTAAAACAATAGATATATTTAATTACTCTGCAAATAATAATTTTTTTTTATTAACTGTTTTCCCAAATTTTGATAATGATAAAAAATAAGAAATCTTGTACTGTAAATAAAGGATTATTCTATCGTACAATTAAAGAAAAACTATAAATTCTGCTCTCCTCTTTATATTTCTTTTTATTTATATGATAATCTTTATTTTTAAATTTCAAGAGATGTGACAAGATCTAATAGTGTTTTATCTGTACAACGTGAAAAAACCAAATTATCTGCTTTTAAAATTTAAATACATACATTTTTTTTGTCATTTATTTTTTGGGTGTTATGCCGTGTTACGCTATCTCCTTCTTTAGCCAACGTTTCGGACAACGTTACAGTGTCCATCATCACGGCAGATGTGTTTCAGCCGATGAGATGTGATTCAACAAGATGGCTTTAGCCGACGTTTCGGACAATTTTACACTATCCATCATCAGGGCAGATGTGTGCAAAGGTCGGCTAAAAAAGGAGTTAGCGTAACACGGCATAACATTCCAAAAATAAACAACAAAAATACTTTTGGCCGTGAAAATCTTAACCTCTTGAGACCAGAGGCTAATACAAGCACCGGAAAAAAAATTGTTATTCTACATTAATTTTTTATTATGCATAGTTAATTAATTACAGAGTACCTCAGGTCACAACATAGACCAAAAAAATGCAATTCATTACTAAAAAAAAGTCTAAAATCACAAATAAAAACAATTATTTGAAAAGTTTTAGGACATATTAGATATCCAAAGGCGTTTTAAAGGTACATTTTAAAATAATAAAAACTTAAAAAATTAAAAAAACTATATTTTTACATAAAGTTAGAATAATATTTAGAAAATTAACGATAATCTTGTAATCAATAGTATGGTACATTTCAAAACGATTCTTAATACATAAAAAAATATTACATTAAATTTAGTCCACCAGATACTTCATAATCGCTCAAATTGAGGATATTCTGAGGAACTGAAAGAGCAAAACAAACATTAGACGTCATCTATTGACCTGAGGTGCACTACAGCGTACCTACTATTGTTTTGACAAATTGGATTACTTTAGAAACAATATATATTTTTTGAATAATCCTACAAGTAAATATGTTTCTCTTATAACTATAATCCATCTCAATTTCATTAATTTATTCCACATATCAAAAGTAATTTAATAACTAACCCAAATGAGAAAAAGAATCGGACGTCATTTTCAAACAGTGTTCTTGACAAGACTTCAAAATACGTTTTGAACGTTTTGAATAATAATTTTGTAACAATGCCACGATCAGTCCTGGCGGTAGAAATGAGTATTATTTGTCTATGAAAAGTGTTATCAGCATAAAAAAAAGTAATATTATCAGGAAGAAAAGAATAATCAAGGTACTATATAGTGGACCGCAGGACGCAAAAGGCTAAATCATATTTATATACATCCAACTTTATTGTGATAAAGAAAGTACGGTTTAAGCTTTATTTGTGCCGTTGCCGTGTGAATATTAAAATCGGCCATTTACTGCGTATTCCCTTTTTTATCATATGTGTTCTTTTAAGTTTTGTTTGAAATGTAAAGATATTATTTTTTCCATATATAAAAATTCTTGGGAAATGATATCTAGAAAATTTTATTTCTGGGAACTCAGTGGATATTTCACCATTCGCTAAACTTTCCGGAATGTCCGCGCGGGCTGTTACCTGAAAAATACTAGCGATTCATTTGCAGAATTATACTTGTTTTAAAAATATATGTACATACATAGATATCTAGGATCCCATAATTTAGGTTGGATATGGAAATACATAAGAAAATGTAGTTGAGATCCTCATTACAATATTTATCACAAATATAAATATTATTTTCTTGTTAGAATTTAATGCACGCATAAAAAATTGTGTAAGTAATGCATTGGCTATAAAAAATTACAAAAGAATTCTAAATTTTTTTGTATTTCTTTGGAATAAATACACAAACGGGGTATTTAAAAAAAATGTATTTCTTTCGAATAAATACACAAACGGGGTATTATTTAAAGTTTTTTCTGTTAATAGCACACAAGACTTCTGACTGTTCCCGTCTGGAGCCAGTGTGACTATGGCAACCCCAACCGGGGTATGGAGTAAGGCCGAAGATAGCGGTGATGAGAAGAAGATAGGAAAGAGGAAGGTGGGGAAGTACCTGGATATTCAGATCTGGACACCAAGTACGGCTAAAACCATATATATTTTTAAAAACTTTATTTAATGATTGTCATCGTTCTCGAGCACTATTGCAGATCGCTAATGTACAAACAACAGTTCACGTCGAATAAATAAAGATAATTTAATTGTTTTTTGGCGATCTGCAGATAAAATATGTATCGATCGACGATGCTAGATACCCAGGTGGCTAATGGAAGATAATCGATTTCCTTAAATACCTACTTCGATTAGCTCACAAAAATAAAACCAAAAGCATTTTCTTTAACTCCCTTCTGCCTGTAATTCTCCAAAACCAAAATGACCACTAATCTCGATCACCATGGCAACGAATTGGCCCATTCGTAGTATCATTAAAACCTCGTTCATCCAATATCGTTAAAACTTTCTCCGTCCTTCTAATCTTCCCTTCGATTCTTGCTCTCCTCTCTTATGTCTGCTCGCCTATTTACCCGTTCCTCTTATCTCCTGCGCCTGTAATCGAGAGTAAATTGGATAATCACCTCGGCCAGATAGAAAATAGACAAACGACCGGCCTGAAACAAGGCCTGGTTTACTGCCTACCTGGGAACCAGATATCGAAGAGCAAAGCAGGAGCCAATGCCAATGTGGTTCGAAATTAAGGAAAAATACCCTGGAGGTTATTTTATCTTCGATGTGGAGAATAACCTCGCATAAATGCGCTATAAATATAAAGCGGCGCGTAAGTCCTGAATTGTCATAGGCCTTGAGGGAAATTATTTTCCTATTTCTATTATTTTCTATAAATTATTTTCCTATTTATATTTTGTATTCTCCAGTGTGGAGCTAATGTGAAAAAAATATCAGACCAGGATCGGGGAGACAAAAATTTATATTCACTGATATAATAGTAAATCTACGCTCAACTGCGTTGGTGACATCAACATTGTACGATGGATTTAATGGATCGACAACTCGTTAAAAACTTAGGTTGAATCGTTTTAATTTCCCTCAAGGCCTATGACATCTTTGGGGAAGCTGTGTGGTGGGTTTTAAGGAAATTAAGGAGAGAAAGTTCTGGGAATGATAAAGTTATGAAAAGTGATGGGTATTTAGTGGTCAGTGTGTCCAGGAGTGACAGACTTATGAATCCATCATGAGAGGTAAGAATCTCCCATAACTAGTCTCTCCTGATCCGGCACACCGCGTAGGAAGGCAGACGCATCCGCTGCCAAGACCAACCTAACCCCATAAGCCCGGGCACCTCTGCTAAGCTACCAAATGTAGCGAACCACTTGGGGTGACCTACAACAGAGGTGTTTTTAACCAATAAATAGTTCCCGGGGCGGCGGTACCCATTCCCTCCCAAATTAACCTTCGCTAAGCGTTGAACTTGACGTCTCTGTAGTTTTTTTTTTGGCAGCAAGGTCAAAATATTAAATTTATTTATGTGCGGTAAAAAGGGTAAACATTTTGCTTGAAGCGTTTCACTCTGTTAAATGAAAAAAAAAACCAACTAGATAATCTGTATTAAATAAATGTGGAGAGTTACTTAGAATAAATTCCTGCGATCCATCGCATTGCGAAATGGAATTTAGTGTGTCTTCACACAGTCTTAGAGAAAATGTTTGATTGCTAAACGTTCTCTCTTAGACAAAATATTTTTGAATCTTTAATTTAACGTTTTATATTTTGATTCCTGCGATGTTGCGATGTATTAAAATTATTAATTTGTGGCGTCATTTTTAATTAATGAAACAATGGTGCACCACTATATAATCATAATTATCGACGTGTTTTGAAACCGATGGTTTCTTCGTCAGGATAATAAGAACATGAAATAATAAAAGAAACAAACAAGTATAGACAAAAATATTATACAGATAGGTGACTAATTACTTTAAAATATCACTAAAAAACTATTATAAATATTAAAATTATTTTAGAATATGTAAACATTACAATTTATATTAAAATAATATTTTAAAATTAACAGAAGATAATAAATTGTTTAAACAACAAAAATAAATTATTATAAATATAAGTATTTATTTGAAAATAAATTAAAGAGAAAGCTTTTGAAAAAAAAAATGGTTATTAATAATATTAATTTACGATTAACATTTACGGTTCAAATTAAGGAACCCGACTCCGAGTAAATCTCCAACGCCACACTGTATTGACACCGTTCTGAGCCGTCCATGAACGTGCATGTTTCCACGGAGCTGCATCCGTAATATACACACTTAGATCTCGCCCATACGCGTTTTGCAAGTGGAAGTGGCGCTATCTATAATACTATATTTAAGGAAAAAAGTATGCAGAAGAAGAAACATTTTTCACTTTCATTCAATATTAAGAAGATTTATGTTCCTCTCATTATTCACGGTCTTAATGTAATATATATCTACCTATTAAATATAAGTATTCTGTAGTTTAATGTTAATAATAGTAGTTAGTTTTGCAAAAGGATGATGCCTTTTAAATAGTCACCAACACTTAAACTGGGCGAAGTAGAATGAAAAGCCGCCGCAGGGCCTAGCAGCAAAAACCCGCGGAGCGGGTTTTTCACTGCTAGTAATTATTATAATGCAAACACCTTAGAAACTTTTCATTATAATTTTTTTTTTAATTATGTATATTATCGAGGCTTAATCTAAAGTTCAAACTCCCTGTTCTCACTAAACTGAGTATATGAAAAAAAATACTATAAATTGCAGCTTGCTTGACCTTCATAGGCTAGACACATTAATTTGTTAGTTGTGTCTCGAATTTGAGTTCTTATTCAGAAATCTTTTTAAAAACAGTATTTGCATTTCGGTCTGAGAGGTTTCTGTTTAGTTTAAAGCTTGAATACCTAATAATATGGCTGAGCTTTCGCGAGATGTACTTTTTTCTTTTTACGAAACTAAAATAGTTACTCTGCAGCGTAATACTCTGAAAAATAAATTTAATCGCCTTAACTGAAAACAAATTGAAATATTCTAAAAGTTAACAGTGACTTAATTATTTATAAAAGTTATTATTTAGATTGTTTTTCGCTTTCTCTTGGACAGTAAATAGGTAGTTCCTAACAATTTTTTTAAAGTTTTTCAACGTTTCACACCTCTGTGAAAAACACATTTTTTCATGAAATAAATATTTTAAAGCTTCATATATCCAGATTTGGGAGGCGGGATGTGTACCATACATTAGATATAAATAACCTACAGGTTCGCTACGTTTTGTGACTTTGCAGGGGTACACGGATGAAGTTTGTCTCTAGTTATTAGAGGAGGAAGCGTTTTCCCACCTACTGCGTATCAGGAGAGACAGGTGAGTGACACCTTTTGAGCTCTCCGGCCGGACTCTGTCGAGGAATCGCCTTGCACAGAGGGATGGATTCATACGTCCGTCATTGCTGAATACATTGACTCCGGATTCATACTCACCCTTCATACCTTTTCCTTTCCAGAACTTACTCACATTCCTTTCCATAAAAGACCTTCCACACAACATACCCAAAAACGACATGGACCCTGAATGATTTTTTTTTCTCAGGGCCTTCCGTGTGGGCTTATCTAAAGAAAACAGATATGATGTCAACATTAAAATGGAAATACTTAAAATTATATTTATATGATATAAAATTATTCTTATAATTACGATAACTATATTCTTATAATGAAAAAGTTGTCCAAGTTTCATTGCCAGTACTTGGCGTCTGAGAGTTTTAAAACTTCTAAATTCTAAAAATGCAGATTTGATTTACCTAATTATCGTTTTCACACAATTAAATAATGGTATCTACGTTTGTGTAATATTTACAACTTAAATGAAAATTTGGTAAAATGGGGTTTGCTTAAAATAACATTTTTTTTGCTTGCGTAATAAGGTTACTTTTATATTTTAAACCACACAAGAAATAATTTTTCGACATACCAAAACTGTTTTTCAAGAAATCAAAAATAATGCATCCCCGGTTTATATTAAAACAAAAATATATTAATACAAACAGTTGACCCGTTTCTTATCGATGAAGTCCCCGTTTGATTTTTTAGTAATATGACCAATTTATCTTCCAGTCATGTCGACCCCTGTTTGAAACCACCCTATAGCTATAGTCCGACTAGGATTACCCTCTCCCCTTCGCCCCTTCTACCCTTCTCGTCTAACCTCCATATCTATTGGCAGGGGGTTTATTGTGTTTTATTCCTTTTTATATTCTATTTCTTATGTTATTGGCTTTTCGGTTTGGAGAGGCATTGCGAAAGGGTGCTCGGCTTGTTAAAACAATATAATGTTTTTCGTGTTTATTTTTGTAGAACTCCTTTTCAAATTATTTTTTGTAACTGTTATGTCTACCTTATCCACATTCAGACATTAGTTATTGTGTCGGCGCTCTTCAAGAATAATAGATCTTTGTTACAAACTTTGTTGCGGTTTATTAGTCATATTTACGTGTTTACAATACGTTAAACTTCGATGTTTCACCATTTACAACTCTATGTAGAGTTAATTTTCCCATACTTTTGGTATAACTGATAGAAATTATCACTTGAACAGAACGTCAACCTCAGCATGTCTGTTCTGATTGTGACATAATGTCAATCCTTTTACTTAATACAATTGGACCTGCAAATCACTAATTTGACAGCACAATAATTTCATGGTGTACGTATGTCATTATCTTGCAGAAAGGATCTATAGGGGTGCACATTATCTACACCTATACGTTATCCTTGGAATTATTTCATAAATTAATTTTTGTAAACTTAAGTAAGTAGAAGCACTATATCAGAACTAGTTATATTAAGTATGTGGCAAGCGAACGATCAGCGATCTCAAATTGGAAGCATTCCTATTGGCTCCTCTCACGCCAATAAGGAAGTTGAGTCCATTTTTTATTTTTTTTATCAATGTTCACATGTACACTTAAATACTAGTATTTTTTTTTAAAGTCCGTTTTCATAATTTAATTAATTCTACAAGTTTGAATTTTATTAAGCCCGCCAAAACGCCCGGTAAGAGACGGGAGTGTGTGTGACGTCATCTGTACGCTTGTTTGTATGAAAAATAACGGTAAATATTTACCAAACCAGGACAGACTTAATATGGACTAA
This sequence comes from Limnephilus auricula, assembly GCA_951813805.1. Classification (NCBI taxonomy): domain Eukaryota; kingdom Metazoa; phylum Arthropoda; class Insecta; order Trichoptera; family Limnephilidae; genus Limnephilus; species Limnephilus auricula. The sequence continues at coordinate 38,361,811 of OX638393.1, forward strand.
AAAAAAATCTACTAGTTAGAGTTTAACTGGTACTAATCAATTCAGTTACCGGAATTTCGAAAAAGGTTATTTAAAAAAAATTAAAAACACGAAATGTCATTTTTCACCGAAACTTTCAATAGTTCCTAAAAGAGCCGTCGCGCGTCGGTATGATATGATATGATATGATAGTTTGTAAGTTAAGTATGGTATTATATTATGATAGTTTGTAAGACCTTAAATAAATAGAAAAACTGAAGTAGTTTTCACATTTCACAAAACACCTTATTGAATTTATTTTTTTATGATTTTGATTGAACTGAAATTAAAATTCTAAAGTGTCTTTACTAGATTAAGTTTTGATTTATTTTGTTGTATGATTATATGATTTGAAATTTGTGTTGTATAATAAAATATTTCGTTTGAAAATTTAACAAATATCTGCCAGCGACCAACGGTATAACTAGTACTATAAGAGTATATTAAAATAATCTTAGTTTTTCAAAATTTGAAAAGTGCGTTTAACAGATAAAATAACAATCTTTCAAAATAAATTTATGTTTTTGTGTAAAAAAGAGTCAATACGTCTAGAATTTGATTTAAAACAGACAAATTTCCGGTATTGTCTGGTTAAACTCTCTTAAGTATATTGATGTGTGTTTTTCTTTTTCTATTATGGCCTTCAATTCAATTATCTTATAATTATAAATTTGATATTATAATTATGAGATTATAAGCTAATTGAATTTCAACCATTTGACCATTTGTAGTTAAAATCCTTTAGTAGGTACCGCTATTAAAGTAATCCCAGTGGAGCACATTTCCAATATGAATATTGAATATGCCAATACGATGGCTCAGTGTTTTGTATGTGACGTCAAGTGCATGCAAGTTGGCCTGGCATTATGCATTGTGCGCTCCTTGCGCTCTTAGGAAAGTCTAAGCGGTCCTTTACGTGTCACTTACGCCCTTCTGCCCTCCGCCGGGCGCAATCCTTGCCCGTAATACTGGAGGACCAGCACCCAATCCTTCTTCCTTGCGGTTCTACAACTTTCCTGCTTCAAGATTACAATATGAAAAGATTTTGTACGATGAATTTTTAAAATAAATTTCTAGTTTCTATTTAAAAAATAGGTATTTTAATAGTTCCTGAGGTGTTAACTAACTAACTAATTAACCATCACACCGTTTTGCCCGCAGGGGTAGGCAGAGAGGACGGAGATCCAAACAAATTGATATTGGGCACACAATCGTTTTGCCACTTTCAATTTATACATCGTCTGGTAGATACTATTCTATTATTCTAACTTTTGACATGGCGCGACTGAAGAATCTGATTCACTTGATCGTGTCATGCCTTCCTTGGGCGTTACCGACTTTTTCTACCATTCACATTTACGTTATATATTTCATTTACATTCCTTTCTTCATTCATTTGCTCTGCATGCCCAAACCATCTGAGGGTACCTTTCTTAATTTTACTGATTACGCTTACATCAGGCATGCATTCTTTGCAGAACTACACATTTCTTACACGATCATACATGGTTTTACCACACATACGTTTCCTGGATCTCATTTCTATAGCATTCCGTTTACATTCATCCTTCCTCTGCCAGATCCATGCCACACTGCCAAACTTCAGGATAGGTACTAGCACTCTGGTTTGTGAACTGCTAGCTTCGCTGGATAGTTTTTTGTTAGCGCCAATGGCATTCAGTCCTCCATTAATAGAGTTATATCTCTTCAGATCTTTCGTAAACATACTTCTTAGATACACAATCGCATCCACCAAGTATTCAAGTATCGAAGTATTCATCATTCTCATGTATTGCATACTGTTTCCGTAATCTCATTTTCAAATACCCAGGTGTTATTGCAACAAATATCTCACTGGTATTCGAATCGATTTTTTTTTCATTAGCAGTTTTCTTCCGTGATAACTGATAACGTGATAATTAGCACCTGGAATACATACTAAAAGAGACACCAAGGGACAAGTCATTGTTTCATGTCGAAATTGCTTCAACTAGTCTCAGGCAAAATTCTTTCTTATTGAGAACTTGCAATCATTATAACAAAAAATGTATCGATGCTGATATCCTGTCGTGTACTTTATGCTCTTTCAAACATATAGTTAATGGAGCTTTATAATAACCAATTCATTACTAAATACTCGTAGATTAATAAAATTGATACCATACTTTTTCATGTATTTTTTGTATTTAAAATTTAAAAAGAATGTAATACGTATATGTCTATATGCGTACAATATATTTTACAATTTTCTTTTTTTGTGAGTACTATCATTAAACTTTTATTTTAGTAAGTGCTAAAAAAAAAAAAATTGTTAATAATTATTGACTTTTTTATTTATTATTTGGGCATGATGTGAACATTTGTTATTGGATTGTAATTTAACTATTATACTCTATTGTTTTCTTTAATGCATGTAAAGTTATTAATCTGTAAATGTTCCTAATAAAAAAAAATATAAAATAAAAACACCAATTTTGTTTGTACGTATGGAGACGATATTGTTTTTACAACGTTTAAAAAACCCGAAAGCATCCCAAACTTTGGCAAGGCTTGACCCAGACGTTTGAACAGGGATGTTTTATACGAGACGCGTCCCCTGTCCGCCGCATTAATATTTGTCTTTTTCTTCCTGTGCACCTCAATAAATAATCGAATGAAATTGTTTCTGATCTGGGCAAAAAACGGACGTGTGCCGTAATACCACGGCCGTTTATTTGCGATAGCCTTTACATTATGGTGCATAAGCGATTCGTGTAGGCGATATATTTTATGGCACATAGCGGACTTTCTCGTATTCTGCCGTGCGTAGCGGTGCGTGGCGGATCTCGGCCGTATGGGATATGGGGTACAGGATACGGGATATTGGAGGAGATTATGAGTCGACAAAAAACTGGTAATCCTTGAGGAAGACACATGGAAACAATGGCCGCCGGTACATATTGCCTTTTATTTTATTGGAAGGGTGATCGGGGGTTCAAGGAAGGATAAAAAATAAAGTGTCTACGTTTTTTTATCTATATTAATCATTCGGATTTATGGATATGATTACAAATAATGATGGTCAATAACAGCATTGCAAGTTTGTTTATGACAAAATAAATTGTTGAACGCCTGTAGAACTTAAGGGGGTATTCTAGTCTAAAATTTCGAAAAAAGTATTTTTTTATGTATTTTCAATGTTTAGATCTTTGAAAATATGTCCTTAAAAGGATTTTTCAAATTTCGAATTATTTTCGGAGTTATGGCTCTTTTTGTGGCACACCAACTAAACCGGTCTGGCCGGAACAAATTAAACAATATATAGTAAATGTTGCCCGACTACCTGCAGATGGATTACCCCATTAAACCTTTCTTATATTGTATACCTATATAATGTATATATAATGCAAATATAATGTATTTGTAACTGAGAGTTCTAGTAATGTAACGCAAGAACACCGTACCCATTATATGAATAAAACTGCCTGAAATTTTACTCAAATCTTTAAACGCGTTTTTCTCGAAACTATTTTCTTTAAACTGGCGTACATGATATCTAGAGTTCTACTGAACCGATTTATTTGAAATTTGGAACTAACCTTATCCACACATCTTTTTATGGCCCCAAGCGGAGTTAGAGAAAAAAATAATTTACAACGTGTATTTTTTTTAAACGGCCGCCATTTTGTGAAAAAAGTCCCGGCGACAGCGAAATTTTTTACCAATTAAGAATCCGTTCGATTTTTTTTTCAGATGACCAGACGGGTTGCAATCATGTACGCCAGGGCGTTCCGTTTTTTTTGGATCCCCCACTTTACCAGCCGATTACTTTTCGAGTTTTGAATTTTTTTTTTTGTTTAATTTTTTTTTTTTTTTTAAATTTAAGTAAACAAATCGTAAAAAGAAAGATGCTAAAAATATTCTTCGTTTATTTTTTACAGAGCTCGAAAAAACGCCCGAAATTTGTGCCTCTAGACTAAAATACCCCTTTAAATAATTAAAATAGAATTTGGTTTTTATATTTCAAACTTCGTATGGATCTTCGATTTTGACGAGGTAGTTAATATAAAGAATATTGTAAGTTAAACACTCGAAACGTCGTCGTGGAAATCTGTAATCATTCGCTGTAAATTTCATTTTAAATACTACTAATTGCTTGAAAAAAACTCCAAATAATAATTTTTTTTTCATTTGCTCCCCACAGGATGCCCGAAGAAAATAATTTCCCTCAAGGCATATGTTATCTTTGGAGATACTGTGTGGAGGGTCTTTTTAGGGAAAGGAAGGAGAGGAAGTTCTGAGAAGGAAAAATGTATCAGGTGTGGGTAGGAATCTGGGGGTCAGTATGTCCAGCAATGACGTACGAATTAATTCCTCCCTCAGGGAGAGTCTTGCTGGAGAGGTTAGTCTCTCCCGGCCTACCATGCAGTTGGTGGGCAGACTCGCCGCCAAGATCGTCATAATATATGTAGAATAAATCTTACTCCATGTACCCGGGCACCCCGGCTAAGTCACCAACCGTAGCGAACCACTTGGGGTGGCCTATGGCAGAGTTGTTGGTAATCCAATAAATGGATCCTGTGGCAGCGGTATCCATACCCGCCTCATTAATACTAATAATACTTTGGAGAATTTTCAAAGTGGTCTCTTAGGAAAACTAATTAAAACTTTAATATTTATTATTTCTATCTAAAATAAAACATGGCTATGGATCTCATCTGAAAAGACTTGTATAAAATAGTAAAAATTAATTTAGTGAAAGATTTTTTTTTTGTATTACCAAACAGATTAATTAAAACGTGCTTTTTCAAATACGCACACATATGTAGATATGCAAATGGTAACCACATACAAATATTTTGCCAATTTGTTTTATAAGCGACTTCTCCCCCCTAAAACTAATAATTATCTCAGTTAATGACAAGTTCTGCTTTGATACCCTTTGTAACATTACACCGGCTTGACATATATCATATATTTTGTACTAACTTAAATAACATTTGGATTCAATTGTACATTTATTATTGCACGGAAACCGAGCACAATTAATATTATATACGTACTTTAAACTTCACAAAGATAAAGTTAAGCCTCGGTTCATTTGTATGTAATATTATGTAGTTGAGTTAAAAAGGGTCGATATTTGAAAACGGTTTTGATATTATTTGATGTCGATGGTTTTAACCTTTTGGGAAAGTGGCCGAACTTAAAAATCATTCGAATTCTGCTGTTGTGCAACCCTTCTGAAATTGGTTATTTAAAAACTGATGGAGGGCTGCAACCCCTAAAATCGCAGGGAGTTTCAACAATACAATGTATATTTTACATTGTATAAAAAAAACAAACCCCAAAGTGAAATGATAAATAGAGACATTATTATTTTTAGTCAAGTGTGCCGTAAAACTAAGAGTGATGTCAATAGATGTCTCATGTTAAAAATAAAATACGGATAAAATTTATCAAAGACACTATCTAAATTTGGTTTGGGTTTGAATTTTGCAATAATACATAAAAATAGCAGCCAAAATTAATATGCGTTAAGAAAATGAAGTCAAAATGAAAATGTTAGTAGTTCTCAGTCGAAGGTATGCTACAGTTAAATATGACGGAATCGGATAGGGAGACATTAGCTCAGTAGATAGAATACAGAAAAATAAAGTTGGTGGTTTTTGCAGGTGAAAAAAAAAATGTTATAAGCGATAATTGTTTAATGAAACACTAGTATATATTGAATTATTTGGCGGGTAAGAGGTAACCGGCCGTAGCTCAGTGGATTAAGAGCACCTGATCGGACATCAGAAGGGTGCGGGTTCGAGTCCCGTCGGCGGTATGCATCTTTTCTCGGAAGATTGTTTCAATGTGGATGAGTGTTTCAGGCTGATAATTATTGCTTATAATAATTGTTACTCTTTTTGCTATGCATAAAATCTTGTCTTAAACATTAGTTTGTCTATTAAAAATAATAACAAACTATGTTCACCGTTTAAATCAAACACAAGTTCACCGTTCAAGATGGGTTTCATTTCTGTATTTAATTTTTGCTTCTTTGTAAAGATATTTCCCTGGACTTAATCGAAAAAATATTTTTAAAATGCTGTTAAATAAAACTTTTATATTTTTACAGTGTCTTCGAAAGTTAAATAAAAGAACCATATTACCGTCCAGATATTACAATGATATAGACACATTATTATTTAGTCCATTGGTTTATTCTTGTGTGTCAACAGATATGAATGTAGACTAATATAAATTGTACATCTGCAAGTTTCACTTTTCAAAGGGAGACTCAAATTATGTGCTCTATTTTGTAGCGGAATTAAATGAGCCATATTGCAACATAGCGCTTTGTTATTTTTGCCCTAAGGTAGAAAGTATCATTGTAAAATGAAACCATTGTTACAGTACGAATTGAATGGAAATGACTGAAGAATGCTTTGTGACGATTGTAATATTTAATATTAGGTCATTACATATGAAATTGGCGTTTTGCCGTACTAGCAACTTTGATCTCAATTATCTTCTCTTTGGTTAAGAATCCCAAATTCAAATTTATACAGCTATTTACTCATGTACTTGTGTTTCGAAAATCATAATTCATCTGTTTTTTCCTTAATTATTTTTTTTCTTTGCATCACTTAGTTTACAAGTCACTTTTTTGGATCTATTTTCGCTTGGGGCATGGTTTGGCTGGTTCGACAGGGTTCAACCATTGCGATGAGCGCTTCTGATTATCGTATAGGATCCACTTTTCATCACAGGTAATGATTCGATTTAAAATCCCTTCATTATTGTGCCGGTTGAGTAATGCAACGCAGCAGTTAACGCGAGTTTGTTGATTTGCTTCACTCAATTCGTGAGGTACCCACCTTTCAAGCATTTTCACCTTCCCAATTTGCTTCAAGTGGATTAAAACAGTTTTATCACTAACATATATTTATTTATTAACATATAGATATTTTAATCATATTTCTAGAATGTCTAGATCATACAATGATCTTGCCAAATCACACATTTTCATAGATATTTTTGTAAATAATATAACTTGTTTTAAGAAGTATCTCCACAATTTGTGCACCTAAAAAAAAAAAAAAAATTGTTTGTTGTTTTATTATTTTTTCATAAACATTTTCCTTTTGTTAGATTTTTTATTATTATAATTAAGATTTTTAGAGTTTGTTGTTTAAAAATTGTTTGTTGTTTTATTATTTTTTCTAAACATTTTCTTTTTGTTCGATTTTTTATTATTATAATTAAGTTTTTTAGAGTTAAGTTTAAAAATACTGGCATTGTTTTTCTTTGTGTTTGCTTATGAGTATATTAAAATATGATTACTGCAGACACATTAGTCTAGGGATATTTATATTTGTATTTAATTTTGTTTTATATTACCAACATGAATGACCAATATAAATATCCTATTTGTGTCTCAAATAAATAAATAAATAAATAAACACCGCAGCCTGCAGCTAACTCGGACGTGGTTTGCGATGGATCCGCATCCACAATAGCCTTCAATTCTTCATTATCAACTTTGGTCTCCGGCCGTCCACGGGGCTTGTTCTGCAGGTCGAAATTTCCAGAACGAAAACGTTGGAACCAAAAACGCACTGTGCTTTCTTTTGCGGCACCGTCGCCATACACATCATTAATCCTTCGAACCGTTTCTGCAGCACTGGTGCCACGGTGGAACTCGTACTCGTAAATAACGCGATATTTCAAGTTTTCCATTTTGTAAACTAAGTGACGCAAAAAAAAAAAACGACTAAGAAAAAAAAAATGGATTATAATTTTCGAAACATAACATTTTCATTAATGAAGACAATATCTGGAGTCTCAGATGTGACCCGATTTTTTTCTGATTTTTCTGTTTCAGATTTATATTGAGTTTCGCTGATATTGTCTTCATTAATTAAAATGTTTTAATTTGAGGTTTTACCAGTTAAGTTAAAAATAAAAATAAATAATAAAATATTTGTGGTTTTTTTTATCTTTTTATCATGATCAATAATTTTAGATAGAAAATACTTACGGTGAGTCATTTTTAAAAGGTTTGCATTTAATAAATTTTATATTTATTTTAAATTATAAAGCATGAAAGCGTGTTTTTGTGCGCGAAACTTTTATAAAACTATTTTATTTTATAAACAATTTTTTTGGATTAAATCGCAAAGTGGAAATATTTGGACCTTCTGACAAAATATGCCCAGCATCTGAGCGATTAAGAAAAATTAAAACTATATTCGTGATGTATGTCTTCTTCGATATATCTACTTGAAATTAAATGTGCATGTGAAATATCGTACGTTACAAAACGATTTTAAAATTATATGTAGGTTTTGTATAAGAACTGGACGAGTTCTTGGACTTCGTCTTTTCAGCTCGGTGGTTTACCGGTGAAATCTTTTTAATTTTAATCAATTTTTATTATTTTATATTTTATTTTTTTATTTATTAAATTTAATTACAATATTGCCTACTAGGTATGAAACGCCTGCGTTGAGATGGCAATTTAAGGTGGTTGTTAGCCAGGTTTTTGTTTACATAATATTATAAAAGTGACAGATAAAAAAAAATCAGTATTTTTTTTAAAATTATGCATACAATTCAAGAATGAATGTAGAAGATTAGGAAGAAACGAGACCAATTTCGAAGGAATTAAATTTCAGTTTGACAAAAAGGCACAGTGATAAATGACAAGAAAAAAAGCAAGTGAAACTTTTTCGTTGTTTGTTTTTCGGGTGTTATGCCGTGTTGTGCTACCTCCTTCTTTAGCCGACGTTTCGGACAGCGTTGCAGTGTCCATCATCAGGGCAGATCCGGCAGATCCGTCGATGTGAATTTGTTGTGTTAAGTGTGTGCTAAAGTAGCGTCATCTCGTTGGACATTTCGTTACATTTCTCCGTGGACGGGCCCCAGGCTAACGTAAATACTGCGCTTTCTCAAAATTTCCCTTTCAAAGTAGTTCACTTTCTTCTGAAATACCTACCAGCTCGTCGTGGATTGAAGCTGACGACACGGTATCGCTTCCAAGTAAATAAGCACACACTTAACACAACAAATTCACATCGACTGATCTGCCCTGATGATGGACACTGCAACGCTGTCCGAAACGTCGGCTAATAAAGGAGGTAGCAAAACACGGCATAACACCCCAAAAACAAACAACGAAAATGCTTTTGGCCGTGAAAATCTAAAAACGTATCCAAGTGAAACTTAGTCAAATGTACGTACGTGCAACTTATAGTATATATATATATATATATATATATATATATATATATATATATATATATATATATACGTATACAGAGTAGGCATAAATGTAAATTTGCCACCATCACAGGATGCGGTCAATGTCTACCAAAACAATGGGAAATTGAATATTGCCAACACATATAGTTTGCGAGCGTAGGAGCTCCTATAAGCAACCAACATAAAGTTGGATACAGAATTGATCTCTGTGGGATGCTAGTATTTATTGATTATATGATGGGCTACCATTTTTTTGCCAAGTTTACAATTTTGGAGGCGGATATGCGTACCGCTGCCCCGGAAACCATTCATTGGATAACCAAAACCTCTGCCATAGTTCACCCAACGTGGTTCGCTACGTTTGGTGACTTAGCAGGAGTGCTTCATGGAGTGAGGTTTGTCTAGGTCTGACCACCTTCTGCGTGGCAGGCAAGATCGAGAGTTACTGGTAGAATGAGACTTTATGACCTCATGGTGGATGGATTGACACATTGACCCCCAGATTCCTACTCACCCCTCATACCTTTTTCTTTTCCAGAACTTCCTCTCCTACCTTTATTTAAAAAGACCCACCACAGCATTCCCCAAGGTGACAAAGGTGCTGGAAATTATTTTCCTCATGGTCTTTGGAGTTAATGCAAAAATAAATCAATGCACGGGCATATATTTTTTAAATTAACGTAATAAACAGTATTTGGAAAGTGACTGCACAATTCTAACGTACTGCCTTTGCTGATTTATAATTTTGAAACCATTTTATAAATATAAACACGGTGGCCTACTCAGAAAAAATATGGGGTATAAAAGATAATATCACAAATAAGTCCCCCTGTTCATATTTTTTGGATATAATATTGTTATCATATAATTAGATCTCTCAACATCGTCCCATAATCTGTCAAAACTATGGTTTATCGATAAAGCCTGTAAGTGCTACGGTATCATACGGCGAGCGATAAATCCTCGAATTATCACTCGGCCGTAAAATCCTCATTTTACGGGAATGCACCCTGAAAATGCATCGCTCCGTGGTGCAGTTTTTAAAGTTCATGCATTACGTTTAATATATGCAACTATCTTTTTATAATTGAATCTTACAAAAAAAATAATGATACCTACATTTATGAAGCAATATAGCTAAACACTCCCATTACAGGTGAATTTATTTACATAATTTTTTCTCACCGATATTTGAAACATTTTCCCATTAATTTACTTAAAAGAATCCATAATCTTTTTAAGCATTTAATTATAACTAACTAACTAACCATCACGCCGTTTCCCCGCAGGGGTAGGCAGTAAGGACGGACCGCCAAACACCTAGGCATTGGCACACACTCTTTGCCTCATTCACATTCATACATCGTCTCATGCATACTCTTCTATTTTTCTGACTCTTGACATGGCCCGACTCAAGTATCTGATTCACTTGATCGTGCCATGTCTTCCTCGGACGTCCCCTACTTCTTATACCATTCACACTTGCATCATAAATTAAAATTCTCTAATACCACCTCATAACTTTTCTTATTGTTTGATATTATGCTTTGCTTATTATTTCCTTGTATCATTTATAACTTACCTTTTTATTACTTTTATTGTATTTTCTTGTTTTTGTATCATTTTATAACTTACCTATGTTTTTATTAGTTTCGATGAATTTTCTTATAAATTTACTAATAGTTATTTTTTTATAATAATTTTGTAATTTAAATAGATGTAAAAATATATAGTTGTCCTCTCCTAAACACAAGCAACTGCTTTATTAGGAGAGTGATTCAAATGTTTTATCTATATTATGTTGTAAATATTGTAACTCTAAATATGTTTAAATCTTTAAATAAAAATTTTAAAAAATATATATTTATATATATATATATATATATATATATATATATTCTCCTTATCCCCTTTCTTCGTTCATTCGCTCTACATGCCCAAACCATTTGAGTGTTCCTTTCTTAATTTTACTCATTACGCTTACATCGGCCTTGCATTTTTTTCGTATCTCCACATTTCTCACACAATCATACATGTTTTTACCTCAGGGATCTCATTTCAACAGCATTCAGTCTACTTTCATCCTTCTTCTAGCAGTTCCATGCCTCATTATTATGTATGGCGTTTAATTATTTTACGGATAAACACCTTTTACATGTTATTCTTTAAAATATTAAGAAAAAATATCGACTCTTTTACAGATGGCGCGATTCTAATTATTTTGTGGAAAATGCTTCTTACAAGATATGCTGTGATGAATTAATTTTTTGCGCTCATACATATGCATAATAAGTGTGAATAAATAGTTTTGCGCATAAACGAAGTCAAATCTGTCACGGAAGGCTAACAAATACAATAGCGTATCTGTGGTTAATCCAATAAATATTGGATTTGTTAGCCTTTCTCGAAAGATTTGAGTATTTTAACGGACAAAACTATTATTTCATATTGCGTAACAATTAATTCATCACAGTATATCTTGTAAGAAGCATTTTCAATTCGAAAGAGTCGATAACGAATTCTTTTAAGTATCACCGTAAGGCCATCTTCAGACTGGCACAACGATTCCTTAAACTATGATTTATAAATACAACATTTTATAAGGGAGGGGGGGGGGGCGTAAGCAGTGGTGTTATACTTTTTTATTTGAATATCATGAAGTCCCAACTGCTCCCAGCCACCTGGAGCCAGTGAGTCAATGGCATCGCCAATTGGGATATGTTGTGAGGCTGAAGGTGGCGGGAGGGGTAGGAGATGGGGAAGGGGAAGGTAGGGAAGCTGTTGTAATCTAATCACCATGCATGGCTAAAGTAATCTGGTTATTTAATATAAATTAAAATGGTTATTTATATAATACACGCCAATCTTTAAGACCGGCTTGAACATGGTACGATTCATTCTCGCGCAACTACTGATTTTAGCGAAAGAGAAAGACGCGTAAAAACAGAGTGAAGATCAGTGCGACAGAGAAAGGCGTGAGTGAGGGGCGTGCCACTTTTTTAAACCTTAAACTCGTCTATTGCGATGATTTTTGACCAACGTCTGGCTGGTATTAGAGTGTGGCGTGTACTATACCAGTAGGAATAATTACCTCCTCTTCATAGAACAACTATTCATTTGGGGAATACCTTATTCTTGGTACTCTCGTGGTACCACAATTATTTATAGATAATTTTATAGGAACTAACCTCTCCTAAACATATTTTTTTAATCTGAAAATAATTATGTCTTTATGTGAAATGTCTGTATGTGTGAAATTCCTAGAGAGAAGGTTAGTAAATTATTTAAAAAAAAATATGACTATTATTATTATTTTTCTATTTCTATTCTTGTATTATTCATACATCTTATTAATGATTACAGTGGTTTTTATAGTAGTACGAAAATATGTTAAATTCAGTAACTGGATGTAATTGTAGTAGCTTTTTGTGAACACCTAACTGAGAGAACCTGTGCTGAAGTGATCACATGTTTTGGATTATATGTTAATCTGTCGATATAAGTAAAAACACAGTCTTCTACTTGATATTGTGAATAAGGGCATTCTTGTAATTATTTGTGGTTTTTTTCTAGATGTATTTATTAAGTGCACACCACCATGTAAAACCAATGCAAGAGCGTAGCATTACAAAATTTACTGCGCGCGCAACGCGAACCGAAAAACGTGCGCACATTCGGTGCAAAGGCCGCCATAATGCGCAAATTCTAATTTGACACTGTGTCACCCGAAATTGACACGCTTTTGGGATTAGTTTGCATGAGTGGTCACCCCATTATAAATGAGTGAAATTGGTACTGCCAACTACGCAACAATTCATTGATTACTGGTCTCCATGCGATTTTTAAAATCAGGACATTTGTAAAAAGTTAAATCAGTAAACCATGATTATATATATCGAAGTGCAAATGCATTGATCCTTTTTCCATTGTCACTTAATCACTGCGCTTTGCCACTAATGTTCAAATATAGTCCAGTAAAAAGGTTTTACAAATGTTACGAACATGATTTTTGCAGCTATTGATGAATAACCCTTTTTAATAATGTGTCTACCATTCAAAAAGTTATGAAGCCTAGGTAGGTATTATTTTTGGCGATCACGCCCTTTGAAAACTTCCACCGAGTAGCAAAGCGAAACTAGTTGTATAGAAGCCTTTCGTCTAAGTAAGTTAAGGTTTAGGTATACGCTTTTTATAAGTTGGTACATTTACTATTTTTATGCTTAATTTTCTAGCTCATTCATATAAACGTACAATAACGGTCGCCGCTGGCGTACAGAAGAGGGTAGTTACATTAGGGTGGACACCAGGGGCGTGTCGTGAAATTTAAAAAAATAATAGATACAACAAAAAAAACTAATTAAAAAGAACTACCTATGTGCACGTGCTTAAGTATAATTATGTGCGGATACAATAGATAACAATAAACTAACTTTTGTTTTGAAAATTCTTCTTTTATGTAAAATGTTTTTATTTTCACCAGCTTACTTCTGCAATTATAAACATCAGAGATGCGCGCGCATCTCACAGAGTAAGTGTAATATCGGTTCTAGACATTTTAACTAACTTTTAGCTAAGAGTTTTTCGTTCGGTTTGCAAATTATATATATTTACCTATTCACTTTAAATTTAGCATTAGTTAAACATAAATGGGGTCGTCAGCACAGGTTAGCCACCCAGAAAGACCAGCGTGATAAAAAAATAATGTTTGAAAATACATAATGTTATTTAATAAAAAAATAAAATGGTTTCTTATATAATTATATACATAGTTATATAATTATTTTAGAAACTATATAGAAACTTATTTAGTTTCTAACATAATTGGGAGGCGGGAAAGGGTACCGCCGCCCCGGGAACCATTTATTGGTTAGCCAATACCTCTGCCATTGGTCACTCCAAGTGGTTCGCTACGTTTGGTGACTTAGCATGGGTGCCCGGTTTCATTGGGTGAGGTTTGCCTAGGTCTTGGCGGTGGATGATCCGGACACACTGAACCCTAGATTCCTACCCAACCCTCATACTCTTTTCCTTCCCAGAACTTCCTCTCATCATTTTCCCTAAAAATACCCTCCACACAGCGTCCCCAAAGATGACATAGGGCCTGAAGGAAATTATTTCTTCAGGGCCTCCTATGTGGAGTGTAATGTAAAAGAAAAAAAATAACATGCATTACAAATAATTAATATTCTCGAAATATTCGCCTGCCACACAGTTTTACGACACACCACTGGTATTCTGGGGTATCTACCCCTGCAGATTAGTAAGTTACAACAACAGCCAGGGTTACAATAAACAACCATTGCTCCACTCATTGTGAACTGGAGCGCGTGATGGATTTAATACATTTTTCCTACTGCATGTATTGGTGCACACACAGTGTTAATCAGCTTTATAATAAATAACACATTGTTATAACATCATGTTGTGAAAACAAACGACATAACTATAACAATAATATTTATTTTCAATTATATTTGTAAAGATACGCGTTGAATGGGTCAGTGTCATCAATGCAATTTAAAATTATATTTACATCCACATAAATAGCTCAACTACAATACATGTTTTGATATTATATTATGCAGCCAATTGCACGTGGTACTGATTTAATATTGATCACTATTATTTTTAATCTACCGAATAAACATTGATTGTCAGGGCAAGCGTAGTGTAAATAGTGTTTATGTATCTTTTGCGACACCGTAACGCGTGTTAAATCAGCCGTATACGACACATAATTGATAGTTTTCTTATGTGAGCTAAATACGACGCTTGTGTTAAGACACAACTCTTAAAAGTAGTTAGGCTAAGCCAGAGATAATAGCGCGTTTTGCCGCATAATCCTCGTTAAGAGATGTCAGTCGCGGTAAATTTGAGAATCAAATATCGCGTACACATATCAAAATAATACGACAAAAGGATAGTCATTTATGAACTCTAATTAGGTTTATATGTAAGTAGTTTTGATAACTAATAAGTAGTAATTCGTGTCGTTAAGCGGGTAATTAATCCATTTAACACACGCCAGGCATATACAAGCCATTGAATGCCTTTGAAAAACACCACATCCGACTGAGTTTGATATAATTTTCTTGTAAAGCTGACCGAAAAAGATAACACAAAAGAAACAGAATCAACCTTCTGGTGTTTGATACAATGTTCCAGTGATTTGAATGGTTGGACGGTTGAATTGGATAAAACCATCATTGAAGAAGAAGATAACACTTATAATCTAACCAAAACTATAAAAAAGAACAAGGCAGAGAAAAAAAAAAAAAAAAAATGGTCTTAACTGCCACTCGAACCCAGAAGCTCTCGTCTTACCGGGACGAATGCCTCTACCAATTCGGCCACTGAGATTTGATAATAAACGTTTAGATGTTGACAATCTTAACTACCTGGTAGAAAAAAAATTAATTCTATATTTCTGTCAAGTTTGTAGCAAATTTCAACTATTAGATTGCAACATCGTATCCATAAAGCGCTATGATGCTTTGAAAATTCATTGAGTTGGGAAAAGTTGATATATACTGCCGTCTTTGTTTGAATACGCATCACTAATTTAAATTTTGTTCTGGGTTCAAGTCCCAGTTGCGACCATTATTTTTTATTATTTTTCTGTGTCTTGTTCATTTTCATATTTAATTTATTTTTATTTTTATTATTATTGTTATCTTCTTCTTCAATAATAAAAAAATTATTGCAACGATTGCAACCTTTTTTTAAATTCATTATTTAAAATCACTTGATCGTTTCCGTAGACTACTACCACTTCCACAGATTACAAGACTGAACAATGTTATCTTCATAATTAGGATTTGGATGGCAGAATTGGTTTTTCTTTTCCGGTCAAAAAATTAACCGGGCTCTTTTTAAAATTAAGCGCCGATAAAAGAATTCAAAAAGAGTTAATCATTGATTTTCTAAGCTAAGCGCTGCTTACAGACTTCCTAATTAAGTAAAGGATATATTTCGTTAAGTAGATAAGTATCCTTCCGAGCCTACATTTTAAATTGACGTAAGGATTATGTAAGAGAATTATGACAATACGAGGAATCGGAAGTCTATTATGAGGATTTGATGATGGCGAACATTAATTTGGTTCGTAATTTCTACAGCGGTATGACGACTACGAGAAAGTAAATTTTTGGGGAGAATTTAGAAGATGTCCCAGCAGCTATTTTAAATATTCGTAATTACTTGTAATAAGCATTAACTTTGTGGCTCGCAATAATTTACAATAATTAAAATATAAATTTGTTTTAGACTACTTTAATTTTAAACAAACTCTACTTAATAACGACACATGGGTTAAAATTCTTCACCGTAATAATAAAAGTAAAAAATTAGATAACTTAGAAGCACTTGAAATTTAAAAAAAAATAAAAATTAAGGGAAATACAGGAGAGAGTAGTACAATTTCGCATCTATTATATATGGATGATATAAAATTATTTTCAAATTCTGAATCAAATTTAGAGAAAATGATTAAGGTAGTTAAAATTTTTTCAGATGATATTAAAATGACTTTTGGTCTAGATAAATGTAGAACGATCCATATAGAGAAAGGCAAAATTATAGATGGAGATGAGGGTATATTTAGAAATTTCAAAATTAAAAGTATGAAAGGGGATGAGGTTTATAAATACTTAGGATACCCGCAATCGAATAGATTAGATCATACTAGTATTAAAAATGATATTAGGATTAAATTTCAAACTAGGATAAGAAAAATTTTAAAATGCAATCTATCTGCTAAAAATTTAGTAAAGGCAATAAATAGTTGGGCAATACCTCTATTAACGTACTCATTTGGTATAATTAAATGGTCTAATACAGATTTAGATAGCTTAGAACGATTAATTAGAACTACGTTAACAAAGTTTAATTGTCATCATCCAAATTCAGCTATAGAACGAATTAATTTACCTAGAAATTTAGGAGGTAGAGGTATAGTCAAAATAACTTCTTTAAAACAAAATCAGGTAGAAATGTTAAGAAATTTTTTTCATAGAAAAGCTAATAGCTCAGAGCTGCATAAAATAATTTGCAAGGCAGACAGAAATATTTCACCTTTAAATTTATACGACGAGAATGCCAACATTTTTATAAATACCAACCAGGAATTATTAGATTCCTGGTCAAATAAAATTATTCACGCAAAACACTTCAATTATCTCAACCAAACGTATGTTGACAAACTTTCGTCAAACAAATGGTTGAGTATTGGAGAGTTGAGCGCAGAAATAGAAGGTTTTATGCTTGCTATTCAAGATAGAGTAATTAATACCAAAAATTATAGGAAGCATATAATCAAAGATCCAAATCAAATAGATGATTTATGTAGAAAATGTATGGCTTTTCCGGAAACTATAGAACACATTATATCAGGATGTTCTATATTAGCGCCGTCTGAGTATACATTTAGGCACAATCAGGTTTTAAAAATAATTCACCAAAGTTTGGTAATTAAACATAACTTGATTGACTGTCATAATATAGTACCATATTATGAATACGAACCAAATTCATTTTTAGAAAATAATATCTTTAAAATATTTCTATTTTTGAAACTGATAATTCGTGGTGGAATTCCATTATAATAGTATAATAAAACAAATTTAAAACTTTTTCCACTTTTAATTTAATGACCGTGACCGTAACCGGTTTCAGCTTGTCAAAGCCATCTTCAGACTGGTAATTCACCAAAGTTTGGTAATTAAACATAACTTGATTGACTGTCATAATATAGTACCATATTATGAATACGAACCAAATTCATTTTTAGAAAATAATATCTTTAAAATATTTCTATTTTTGAAACTGATAATTCGTGGTGGAATTCCATTATAATAGTATAATAAAACAAATTTAAAACTTTTTCCACTTTTAATTTAATGACCGTGACCGTAACCGGTTTCAGCCTGTCTTGCCTGAAACCGGTTACGGTCACGGTCATTAAATTAAAAGTGGAAAAAGTTTTAAATTTGTTTTATTATACTAATATCTTTAAAATTTACTATGATAAAACTATACTAACAGACAGACCAATTAGTCATAATAGACCTGATATAGTTTTACATGACAAAATTAAAAAAAATAACTTATATTATTGATGTAGCTATTCCAAATTCCTGTAATATTCAAAAATCTGTTTCTGAAAAAATAAGAAAGTATACAGATTTAGGAAATGAAATTAAAAGAATTTGGCATTCTCAGACTATAAAAATATTACCTTTTGTTATTTCGGCTACTGGCATTATACCTAGCTCTCTTATTAAAAATTTAGGCATATTAGATTTGTCAAAGAATTTGTATATAAAAATGCAAAAATCAGTCATTTTAAATACATGTAGAATTACGAAAGATTTTTTAAATATTTATATTGAGGGATCAGTAGGATTTATCGGTCAAATTAGGAATTCCACAGAGCCGAACCCTCTGATATGAAAATATCTGGAGACGGTGAATTATATTCCCATTTAATAGTTTGGTAGATTAACGTGTTGTTCTTGTATTGTTTTGTATTAATTATACTTATATAATACACTTGCATAACGTGGATTTACTAGATGATCATTTATATGGAAAAGTGTATGAAAGGGTTTAGTTTTTCCTATGGGAAAAACTAAACCCGTTCCTGTAAATCTGGTGAATAAAATAATAATAATAACGGAGACCAAAATTTCATGTACATTTTTTACTCCAAATAATGTCAGGAATCACTGGTTAAAGTAACTCAAGTACGTACCTTAACACCCTGTATATCTGTCAATATTACGTATCATAGGATAGTTTTAATATTCTCCTGACGAAAGAAGGGTTCTTCCGAAACCGGTAGAGTTTAATTAAAATTAAAGTGGTCTAAAACTAATTTACATATTTTTATTGCTATTTTAAATACTTGTTCATATTATGAAGCAGATATTTAGTGCAGTTTTAGATGTGAATTATAATTTAAAATAAAACAATAACTCTGTAAAAAATTCTTGAATTTAGTTTAAAAGTGGTGTTTGGTGTTTACCAAGTTATTGCTTATTTTAATTTTTTACAATTACTAAAAAAGGGGAATCTATCAAACGGACTTCTGTACTGTAGGAACTATGACGCATTATTTTTAATACTAGCAAACTTTAGCGGCTGGCAGACTTTGTTGCGCAGGGTCACTTACTTACAATTAAAGCCGTTCTTCCACGTAGCTACTCACAAGCGACGCTACCGCTACCTGTCATACTATTTTGCTAGTGTATCGCCTAGTTAAACACTAATAATTGTATGGAAAACACAGACGAGCGGCGATCGCGTCGCTTGAACGTAGCTCCATGGAAGAACGGCATTATGCTTACAACTGACATTATAGTTTTATCGACATTCTGTGTTTGAATATCAGCCCGTTAGCATCGTGATAAATCATAGCTTCCTTTAGTACTAACCTCGTGTTTCAAAAACCTTCTATTTTACTTATCAACATTTCATTTACATCCTTAAATAATCTATAATCACACTGCCTAAAGTACAAAGTTCTAATATTTTGGGGCTCCGAACCAGAGGCCCTAGCACGCTTGCTCTATATCGATCGGTAGGATAACTATCGGTAACTTCTCATCGTTCCCTACGACAACTGCAGATCGCAAACGAATAGGTGATAGTTCACAATGACTAAGTGTCCTTAATATATTCGATATCAACTGTCGTTTGTACGTTTGAGATCTGCAGTTGTCCTAGGGAACGATGAGAAGTTACCGACAATCGGTCGGTAACTTCATATCGAGCAACCGTGCTAGCACACGAGAGGTAACTGACGGTTATGTACTATTATAGCATTGCGGGCCCTTTACAGTACCTACGCCCAGCTTCTGAGAGGCTTACTCGAATCTGACTTCCATGGAGCTGCTCCCGATAGGTGAAAAATAAATCTTCAGAAAGGGTTATGAATGGTTTGAAAAATGGCGCGTGCAACGTCGCATTTCCAAAAGAATCTGATTTAAAAGGTTTCCATCGCAGACAACCCCCTAATAGGCTTACACTGCGAGGATTAACAACTTTACTTAGATGTTGTTACTTCAAATGAATTACGAATTTCATTTCGGCAGCGTTTTCGCTTTGTCCCGTGACGTCATGTTGCATGTAGATACTCACTACAGAATATAATATTGTGATATGACTAATGCGAAGTAAATTAAATGCAATAACTAATTTCGTGTTAGTGCCCGTTAACACGGCACGATAATTTTACGCGTATTTGATTTTGAAAAAATATACTAGTCCCAGGTCCCAGCATCAGAGCGTAAGTGACATCGTCGTTTTAGTATTACCTCCGCGGTCGATGGGTAAAGCACTCGACTAGTGATCCGGAGGTCGCGGGTTCAAATCCCGGCTTGCGCAACTAAATATTATTAGATTGATTTGTGTTTTGTTACAAGTTAATTATTTGAATATAATATAAGGCATTCGCGTCACGTTCCAGAGTTGAAGATACTCTGAGTATCGCCCTGGTGTAAGATCACCATTCAAAATGGAAACTTTACTTGAAATAGCTTAAGCCGTGTTTGGTGGCTAGATCTGAATAGCCAGATACTTCCCCTGTTTCCTTTTCCTCATTTGTTCTTGGTAGTTTGGAGCAGTTGGAGCTCTTGTGTGGTATTCACAATAAAAAGTATCTTCTGTCTGTTCCTTTTCAAGGAAGAGGATAAACGTCAACGACGTCAGTACGAGCACTCGCTGAGACTAGATTACTTGTATTCAGTGTTCAGGTGATTTTATACTGCAGTTTCACTGTGAAGTCACATTTTCCGACAATTTATCTGTTGGCTCCTAAGAGTATGGATATTAGAGAGACGGCATGTGAAGTGTGCCCGCGCGCTCCAAGTGTGCCTTTTCGAGAATTTTACCCAAACGGCTTACATTGGCTGCTGGTTTTTGGCCTTTTAATACGTTCCGACATTTTTACGACAGCAGCCAGTTTACATGGTGACAGCCAATGTCAGCCGTGTGGGTAGAATTCTCGAAAAGGCACACTTGGAGCGCGCGGGCACACTTCACATGCTGTCTCTCTAATATCCATACTCTTAGGTTGGCTCTTGTTCACACGTATAATGGGCTTGATTACGATTCTCATAGTAGTGAATAATATATCTGACACGAGAGGAGAGATAAAATAAAATAAAATTTAACCGAATACTTGAAACATTGTAATGTTTTTGCCTTTAATAATCAACTTTTAATGACCTATGCAGTAAGTGCATCGGGAGGATTGACTTTCACGTTTGTAACCATTCGGGACATTAGACCCAAATATATCTGGTAATATTACCAATGAGACCTATTGAGTCTTGAATACTTAAAAACATATATAACTACTTATTCTAACGACATGTCGTGTCTGTTGAGACAATTTAAAACAACCTATAGATCGAATAAAAATTACATAAAAAACATTCCGAGTTTTAAATCTGCATTCGGATAAAGAAACTACACCTATTTAGCAACAAAATTCCACAATACCCTTCCCCAAGAAATAAAACTAATAAAAAAAATTAATGAGTACAAATCAAGAATAAAAATCCCGCTGAAAGAGGTCAATGAAAGAACCCTAAAAGTGACACTAATAACGACATAGAAGACAAATAATACTGATTAAATAACCCTAGTGAGGAGAACTATACCTATACATCTCACCATTATATTTTGTTACATTTTGTATGTACAATATTTTATATAGTCGCATTATTAAAAAAATTAAGAACACTACAATAAGAAACTACGGCGAACTGACCAACTTCATTAATAACTTATCGTCTAGTAAGCGGACATAGTTAGTCAGGAAGGGTACCTAACATACCTAACTAACTAACTAACTAACCATCTCGCCGTTTGCCCGCAGGGGTAGGCAGAGAGGACGGACCGCCAAACAACTCGGCCTTGGCACACACTCCTTGCCTCATTCACATTCATACATCTTCTCATACATACTCTTCTATTATTATGACTCTTGACATGGCCCGACGCAAGTATCTGATTCACTTGATCGTGCCACGTCTTCCTTGGGCATCCTCGGCTTCTTCTACATTCACATTCGCGTCATAAATTCCCTTTACACTCCTTTCTTCATTCATTCGCTCAACATGCCCAAACCATCTAAACGTCCCTTTCTTAATCTTACTTATTACGCTCACATCAGCCTTGCATTCTTTTCGGATCTCCACATTCCTTATACGAACATACATTGTTTTACCACACAGGATCTCATTTCTACAGCATTCAGTCTACTTTCATCCTTTCTCTGCCAGTTCCATGCTTCACTGCCATTCATAAGGGTAGGTACCAGTACTCCATTGTGGACTGCTTGCTTCGCTTCTATGTACAACTTTTTGTTGGCTCCAACGGCGTTGAGTCCTCCGTTAATGGAGTTACTTGCATTCACTCTTCTTTTAATACCTAATGAAATCAACAAATCTATATTTTTAAAATCAATCTATTGACACAATGCCAGTTTCACTGATTTTAAAGATAATATTGGAGATAGTGGCTCTAGTAATACCCACCCAGTAAATAAATCTATGTAGCTACTTTGGTCGCAAACCGGTACCTAATAATGCTTCCCCTTTTATATTTTACGAGCATGTGCACTGCGCATCATGCCGGACGCGTGGCCTGTCGATACTTCATTTTCACTTCATAATAGAAAGCTAATACGATTAACAACGGCTTTATTTGAATAAGATATATCCTTTCAATATTATGGCAAGATGTTGTACACAAAGCTCAGGGGAATAAAATACAGCTGATAAAAATGATTTAATTTGCCTTCCCTCACTGTTTTTGGCACGTGGCGATATTTGATTAATGGAATCACACATGTATGAAATTTTATCATAATCTAATATTAAAACACTAGCATCTTAATCATAGTTTAGATAAAAATTGATACGGCGTACGATACGTTTAGATAAAAATTGATACGGGGAAAATAAATGTGTTTTCGACGAAAATACATTTA
Source organism: Limnephilus auricula (assembly GCA_951813805.1). Classification (NCBI taxonomy): domain Eukaryota; kingdom Metazoa; phylum Arthropoda; class Insecta; order Trichoptera; family Limnephilidae; genus Limnephilus; species Limnephilus auricula. The sequence goes on from OX638393.1 coordinate 38,385,059, forward strand.
TTCACCTTCGTCTTAACAATATTCTTCCCCTCCTCACTTTCTTTAGCCTAACACCATTCTCTAATTGGGGATGCCATAGTCTGACTGGATCCAGTTGGCTGGGAACAGTTGGGACTCTTGTCCACTATAAAAAAATTAAAATAATTTACTTTTTCAACTCACCCCTTTACTATTTATATTTGATTTTTGAATATTTATTTGTGTGCTCTATACGACAGGAAATAAATAGCAGAAGAAATTCATCAGTCATCACATTGATTAATTATCCATTGTTCACAAAAAATGTAGGTGAGTTCTAAAAATTAAATATATATATATATCAAACAATAGTGGGTTAAAACGCATGATTCATTTGTATTGTATGTTTTTAAAAATGAAAACATTGTATACAAAAAAGAGTATTTTTTTGTAATGTGCTACTTTGGGAAAATCACGGTTTATATAATATGTGCGAACATGTAATAATTTTTTTTTCGTCATAAGTTTTTTTCTGCTACACTATGGAGTTTGGTGATATTTTGTATCCTAACACATTCGTGGACGATAATATAATGGCATGTTGCAATCCTATCACACGTCGCATTTATGAGTTTTAACTGACTAAAACTAAACGCAATACATGTTAAACATTTTTTTTCGGCCAAAATTTATTATTTATTTTGTTGACAATATTTAAAGATAAGTTTTTTTAAAAGTTTTTAAATAATAATTATTGTCAATTATCGATGCCATAAGATCTATACTGTGAAGAAAAAAATATTTAAAATTTTGTAGATGTTAGAAAAAAAGAGAAATTAAATGATGTAGGTACTCAAATCAGGTTTTAAAATGTAGGATGCGTTCTGAATATAGGAAGGTCGTAACACAGTTTTTATAAAATACAAAATATCTACTAGTTTTGTTAAATTTAGCGACATCACTCGTAATGTTATTTTTTTCACAACAATTCTGCCAATTCATTTTCACACGCACCGTTGCAAATTGTGATTTTCGACCATCCTTTGTTAGAGAGCGTCGAAAATTGGTCCATTATTTGAATTTATCTCAATTTTCGAAAAAAGATCCACAAAACGTTTCGAAATTATCCCGATTTTCGCATGAATTCTCCTCTGGACGGGTTGCTCATCAATGGCGCTGGCATCGCAGCCAATTGACAGGTCCACTGCTCCGGAAGTCAACCTCCCCCTTCTCCCCCACACCGTCCTCATTCTCCCACCCACCCACTCTCAGCCACTCCGTCTGGTTCACGATCTGTGACCTACCCCTAACTATTCTCGCCCTCTCTTATTTGAATATGTACGTGTACGTAGTGAATTCGTACGGACATATGTACGTAGGTATCTACGGTTGGACGCCTTTCCAGTGGGAAATACAAAAATATCTCTATTTTGTAGTTTGCTTTAGAATTTAACTTTCTAAATATTCATTCAAAAATGTTGTTAAAAATATGGAATTGACCATTTCATTTTAAAAATGTATATTTATTTTATTTCGGTAGAATAATTTAGATGTTACAATTTATTTTGTTAATGATGGCCTCACTGGGTGGCTTCCCATCCTGAGGCCCCCCCTTTATAACATAAAAATATAATACAAAAAAAAAAAGTTATAAATTAAAGTAATACATTAAAATTACATAAGTAATAAAATAAAATAAAATTATAAATTTTAATAAAATATATGAAGTTGAGTGTGTAATAATGGTATTGTGTATGTGTATATGTTTTATTCTTTTATATTATAAAACTGTTCTAATACTGTAATAGCCACCTGTATTAAATTTTATTTCTATTCTTTTCAAATAATTTAATTTCTTTATATCATCTCTTCTCCATTTTTTCTTTTCTATTTCTCTTATTAATTTTCATTTTATGTTTATTTTTCCAAATTCTATTTATTAATTAATAATTAATTTTATTCTTTCTTTTAAGAAAATGATATAAAAAATATTATATTACTGCCACCTCGGAACAGGCTCAGCCTAGTGAGGTGGCATATACCTAAAAAAATGTACTTAATATGTATTTTTGGTTAATAAATAATAATAAAAATATATATATATATATATATATATATATATTACTCGATTTAATTTTGTTTATAATGTTAAATAAATATTCTGAATTTAGTTTTCTGAAGATACTGTTTTCTGAAGGTACTATTAGTAAGGGGTACTCTTTTGTAAAGTGTATCTCTATCGAATTGCATTGTGTGAAGATCTTTTGTATACCATTTATTATTGTTTCCTTTATTTATTTTCTGTTCTGGAACTATTTCGTCAATAGATTTTTCCAACTTAAATATCATCTGGTCAGCTTTTTTGTTATATTCCATTTGATTTATTTAATTCCGGTTAACAGTCTTTAAGGTCTGAACGAAAATTTCTTCATTGTACTTTTTGTAATGTTTTAATGTTATTACTTGTGTTTCTTTACTGAAGTTGTATTTTTCTTTGTCATTTATTAGAATTTCAACCATGTTATTGTCAGTAATTTTAGGATTATCTGGTAAAATAACATTTAAGTTAAATTTATTTATTATATTACCGGATCAATCACTGTTTTTGAGGTATTAGTAAATCATGTAAAATATTATACTATTTGGATACGTTTTTAGATTTTCACGGCCAAAAGCATTTTCGTTGTTTGTTTTTGGGGTGTTATGCCGTGTTGTGTGTTTCACTGCAACGCTGTCCGAAACGTCGGCTAAAGAAGGAGGTAGCACAACACGGCATAACACCCCAAAAACAAACAACGAAAAAAAAAAAAAAAAAAAAAAAAAAAAAAAAAAAAAAAAAAAAAAAAAAAAAAAAAAAAACAACGAAAAATTATACTATTTGTTTCATCCCTGCAGCTTGAATAACAGATTTCAGTTTTTTTGTGTAAATGTCTGCAATTGCTTTAATATTAATGTTAAAATCTCCAACTATAATGTTTATATTTTCATTTGTAAATTTTCCATCTTTGAAAATATGTTAAAATGTCGCACTTACTTGTGTTTGGTGATCTATAAATATAATCTATATATTATACACCTTTCTTGGTTCCTGATTTAATGGTGATGGCTAAGATCCAACTATGTTTTTCAAATTGATGATTCGATATCACTTCATATGGAACTTTATTATTTAAAAGAATCATCACTTCTCCTGTATGTCGACTATGTGAGTCGCAACGGATGGTATTACAATGTTCAAATTTAATTTCACTATCTTGGATATCTTCAGTCACATGTGTTTCCCTTATCATAAGCATAAAAAGGTTTCTTCTCCTCTAAAGGTATTTAGACTTCTTCGTAATGTGCTATGCTGCTTTGTATATTTAGGTATATAATTTCATCTTTCTCGTAACTTTCCTTTATAAAAAAGAGATTTGCTCATTTTTGCTTCAAGTGTTATTTTATAAATTGGGCATTTCTTACTCATGGCTGAGTGACTACTATTAAGTTTCAGTCCTAATTTATTACTTGTGATGATACAATTAATTCACTGAATATCCTCATCGGTGAAATCTTTTACATCATGGTGTTTTTCGCATTTTGGAGAAGATTTTAGGTTTCTGCAATCTATAGCCTAATGATTAAACTCATTACATTTAAAACATCGCATTATATTTAAGTTATCATAAACCCTGCATCTGTCACATCCAATATATATTTTTTCTCCCTTTAACATCCTGTGGCATATCTTTCCGTCAACGTCAGCATATATGATGTAGCTAGTTTGATTTCTTAGATTTTTGGTTTCTTTTACAAATGTTACTTTTATTTTTGAATTATGTTAAAAAATTAACTTATTTTCACCTTTAATTATCCTTTCTACCACTTCAAAAGAGTATTTTTTGGTTAAGCCTATAATTTTGACGGATGGTTTTTTTTCTTGACGGATTTTCAAATCATATTTGTCTCCTATCAATCCAGTCATCTCATCATGAATTTTTCATCGTATATGTATATCAAATAAGCGTTGATCCATACTTACAGGTTTATTCAACAATAATTCAGCACCATAATTTATATTTTTTAGTGGAGAGCAAACACGAAGCAATTCGCGAGCAGTTAGATTGACGGCAATCGGGAACAGAATGTGTGATATCTGTGTGAATATATATGACAGCAAGCGAGACAGTATGCTTGCGAGACTCTATAAAAGGCGATTCGTGCTAGAAGTATGTCTCTTTTGTTACAAGCAGCTCCCAAATAAATACCTGTACATAATACTTATACTCGCTCTTCATTGCGTACTACTGACTCCATACACATATCTTACAACTGTATATTACAGAATGGATCTTCTTTTTTAGTGCGGCACTCGTCGCCGGGTGCTGAAGAAGATCCGTGTCCATTATTAGAGGACAAGCAGCTAATGGGAGCTAATCGCGTCGTGAATTGTGGCGCTGTTGTGAATTGTGGCGCCGCACTGAAATACTGAAAATGATTTTCAAAAATTTATCATATCAAGATGTTAGGATTATCTCTTTCTTATTTTCCTACCCACACCTTTCTCTTACCTACATGTGTAAAGTCACACGATTGGTGCAATAACGGGCTTCAGAGGGTGACAGCGTATGGTCATGGCAATTCACGCATGTGTTGTACAATTAGAAATTGAAAGTGGTGATGAAACTTGCAACCATAAAAAGCGCGTTATTGAATTTTGCACTCGAGACATTTATCCTGCCTATATTGAGTTTTTTATACTTTCCTATTTCCTACAAATTCTAACATAGCCGACGCGGAATATTTGAATACCACGTTTACTTAAGTGATTTTCGAACAAGATTTTTCTTGCAGACCACAATTTTTAACCCCTGCAGACCTAGGTGACCATTGTGTCTGAATGCAAATTACGGGGTGCAAACGCCTGACACTATAAGGGGCCCTAGGCAGACTGCTTGGTGTGGGAAACTCTTAATGTTCAAAATTTATAGTGCAGCAGATTATTCCAACTGCTGTGCTTTCTAGTATTACCTTTGTGTATACAGAGCATGTGTTGTGGGTTATAGCATTTATTATGACTTTGATTAAAATATACTCGTATATATTAGCTAGTGGTGTTTAAACACCACCCCTCACAAAATATATATATATATATTTTTTTTTAATTTTCTTTATTCATTTTCTTTGTTACAGGTTTATTTTACATGGCTTTTTGACTACCAAGCTAGGCAAATGCCCGTATTATGGTAGTCGAGATATATATCATATGCTGGAACAAATTGGCTTTATCAATTAGGGAGAAAAGAGAGTGAACTTTTACTACACCAAAATTGAAATCCAGACACAAGCCTAAAACAACAACAGAAATTTAAAAAAAATATAGTAAAAAATACCAGAAAAACATTGTAAAACTTACCTTTATGTTCTAATCTTCTGTTTATTTATATGTATGTACCTACCTATTTCTTTTAAATCAGTATGCCAAACGGCAGCAGATAATTGATTTTATTATATTCTTTCTCCTCTCTTTGTTATTTATATTTATAAAAATATATGTATCTAGGCTTATACTATGCAATGCAAACATCAATTACCTTTATATTGTAATCCTCTTTTATTAAGAATACATGTATATACCATAAGCTTTATTACTGTTCTAAAATCTTTTCTAAACAAACAACAGTAATAATCATGTAATAATTGGTTATTTTATTTCTTTTAATTCTCTTTTCTTTTTTTATTTATATTCATATAATAGGCAATTCAAACACCAGTTACCTTTATTGTGATTAATTAAATCCCTTTTATTAACAATATATATACCTTTTATAAGATTACTTTTTCAATAACTTTGATAAACAAACAACAGTGATATTCATGCATAATTATTATTTATTATCATCTTACTTTATTCTTTTTTTTTTTCTTGTTCCAGTTTTTATTCATACAAAATATGTATGTAAGACCATAATTTGCCATGCAAACACCAATTAGCTATTTTGTTTTAATCCTTTGTTTTTAAGTAGATAAAACTTTTATTAATTTATTTATTATTTTTTATTATTATTTAAATAATTTTGCTAAACAAACAACGGCTATCTTCATATTTTAATTGGTTATTTGTTTAATTTTAATCTGTCTCTTCTCTTTTTGTTTTCTTCGTCTTATTTTATTCAACACATTTATATAAGACTTTTTATTATTATTTTTATATTATATATGTATCTGTGTTCTACATATCATCCTAATTTGACTGCCCTAAAACGGGATTCTTCCTAGTTGGGCAGCCAAAACATTCAATAAATAATGTATAAAAAAAGTAAATAAATAAAAAAAAATAGTAACAAATCCACAAAACAGTCCTCAGGTATGTGCGACGTTTGGAAAATTCGCAACTAGAAAAATAATATGTATTTTAATTTTTAGCTTACGAGATAAAACCTAAAATTGTAATATTTTATTTAATGAAGACTATATTAGCGAAACTTAATCGAAAATCTGAATCAGAAATGTCAGAAAAAGTTACGGCCGTATTTGGAACTCGAACCCAAAGCAGCTAAAGTATGCTTTAAGAAAATGAAGATATTGTCAGTAGTTCTCAGTCGAAGTATGATACAGTTAAATATGAACACATTAGTTCAATCGGTAGAGCTGTAAAGTAACTTTTTTACCTTATAAAGAAGTTGTAAACACTAGAAACAGTTTCGGAATGTGCAGTTTGATAGTTTTTAAAGTCAATAATTATGAATAAAAACATTACATTACTGATTTTTAGTACAATGGCGATAATCAAGAAAAATACACTTTAAATAATTGCTCATGGTCCACGTAAATTTAAGTTTTTCTTTACTGTTTCTATTTTACAAAATGAAACAAGTTCTTTGCTGAAAACCACTTTATTTTATTTATACACGTCGACCGGTTTTGCTTGATCTCCCCTTCATCGGAACAATAAAAATATACCTAAACTGTTTCTTTTTAAATCTGGACTGTATTATTATATATTTATTAAACTTTTAATTTTATATGGGTATTTTTTTTTCTAATAACAATCAAATTATTTAAATTGTTAGCCTTTCAATTAATAATTCAAAATCACTAGATATAATATGTCGATATTTTGTTTATCTGAATTTTTTTATTCAACGTTGACTCTTTATTGTTTTTTTATTATAATAATAATATTAATGTTTAATTTTATTTTCATCATCCTGGAAATGAAGTCGTAGACTACTTGAAATACGGCCCAAACTAGCGTAGAGAAAAATAATAAAATGTAATAACATTATTCGGGCCGATATTGTTTGAATATTATTCGCACTTGTCGCAAGATTTTGGGAGTCAGGAGAAGCGTAATGAATATTGTTACATAATATTTAACGTGGTGTGAAATATCTCCCATAAAAGCTAGAAACATAGTTTTTCAGGCACTTTTCGTTTTGAAAGATAAATGCAATAATTTGTCAGTATAAAGGCGTGAAGATGTTAAGTAGTCACACCGTTCTCCATAAGTGTGGGCCCCTTCTGCCATTCAACGGTGCCCGGGGCCCATTAAGGGGGCAGTTGGAAACCTTTTTATTTTTTCAGAATTTTCCATTTTGCAGAGTCGGAAGGGCTCCACGTGACCTGTTGGATGTGAAAGGCGACATTTCAAACCCTTATGTATTCTGTCGCCACTTTTTTAATGGAATCTTTAGAGGAAAGTAAATAAATATGGAATACCGTTTTGTTTTATACGCATAAAAGAACAAATATTAAAAATCAAAATCTTTTAATCGTAATTACAATCAATCATGCATTTGAGCTTTACGTGGTATTATTTATTGCGTCTAGGAGTATTTGTTTACGATAAGTGCCCGGTATTCCATATTATGGATACTATTCCATATCTGCATGGTTTCTTTCCTCCAAAGATAAATTGAACGACTAAGACAAAGATATTACAATAATCTCACCCCAACATTTTTTAATACATATTATTACATAATTTTTTAATACGTATATTAAAACACAAAATATACACATGGATAGTCACCAAGTCATTATGTACTGCGGACAGAATTAACAACTCATAACAACTCACTGAACGTCTGTATTTTCGTCTTATCCTCACAATTATTATCTTCTGTCATTTTTTTTTCTATTTCTCTTATTTCTTTTCTTCCTCTTTTTTATTTCTTTCTTTCTAATTATCTATTTATTTATATTCAAAATTGTATTTGTATATATTTATTATTATCTTGGTTAATAAATAATTTAAAAAATAAAAGATTATCTATGCATGACGTCTCCGTAACGTACCGGTCTGCGCTTTTAAATCGATGGATTGCTGGTGTTATTACTATCGAAGTGCAAACATAATATGGGTATTATGGGGATATGAATATGTTTACTGATACATAATTGCCCAGTAAAACAATAAAATCACACTTTTAAAAATAATTTGTAACCAGAAGAAATATATATTATGTATACATGGACAGACATCAAGAATCAAAATTATCTGACGGGGTATTTTCACACACTATGAATACCTTCAAAAATGTGTAGAAGATTTATTTAAGGTTTATCTTTCTGATTCTGATCATTGCATTGGGCATTGAAAATGTGTAATCCTTCGTAATTATTGATTGGTAAAATCGCACATTTCGAAACGGTTCCAAATAGCTACAACACTGCCAAATTCACCAATAAAGTCATTTTGGCGGCAAATCGATAACGGTACAACTAAATCGTAATGGAAAATTTATTCGTCGACATAGAATTAAAATGAATTTATACTTTCATGATTATTTTTCACTTATAACTAGATTTAAAAAAAACAACGAAAATGAGGTTTGACATACGAAAAAATATGTTTTTTGTGATTATGCTTCAACTTATTCATAAATAACAAAAACGTGCTAATATTAAAAGTACCTAACATCACCAAAAATTTGCGCACATTCTTTTATCAAGATTTTCTCGATTTTCATCTCACATCACTCTTTGTGGGTAGGACTACTATTGTTCATGATATAAAATATAAAAAAAAATTATACACGATGTTTGTATGTGTATTACAGATTTATTAATCGTTCTACAATACAAAGAAACAACATAAATGTAAGATAAATATATGAAAAAGTTATTTCCTTTACGTGACTCTTAAACCTTTCAAGGACAATTTTGAAAATGTTCGTAAACTTAGAGATATCATTGATATGCTTATGCTGGGCTGATGTCGTTACCAGATCGTGAAGTCAATCCTGATTGTAGTTGTTAAGTTAATATTATATGTGAAGAGGTGATGAGAAAAAAATGTACACCAGATTTTAAAAGCCATTTAGTACCTAACAGGGTAAAAATTAATTACGCCGTTCGAGTGCATTGGTATAATTTAATACAAAATGGTTTTAAAAAATTACAAAAATGAAGTGGGGTTTGTAAATTCGCCTACGAAGAGATTTCCTATGGAAAATTGGCCGTTTGGATCCAATGGCACCATTAGCGTCCCACCCTGGATCCTTTGTGGCCCGGGCGGGTCCAGTCACATAGTCACATACCCCTAGATCTGGGTATACCTTCCATACCCCCTATACTTGTCATACCCACCGCGTCCGCTATGCCCGCTGTACCAACCGTTCACCTGGAAATATGTCAGGACCTCTCTCCCTCTTTAATGCCTACACCTTTCTGAAAAATTAGGGGCTGCGCGAGATCCTGCACCGGATGAATGGAAATTATCCAGTTTGAGGATGTATGAGCAATTCACAGATTTTCACCATATTTTTACATTTTTAGAAGAAATGATATATTAAGGGTAGATACTCGTACATACCGAGTAGACGTACGAATGCATTGCTATGCCTACTGGGATATGCAACCATACATTTTCTGTGAAAATATATGTTTAATAAAAAACGTGTTAAATATTTGATAATTAAAAAAAAAAATTACATCAGTTTTTTTACATTATCTGGAGCCAGTTTTTTAAGGTTTCTTCATAGTCATTCAAATTAAGAGACGAGCCAACAATTATTTATAAAATTATCTATCTAACTTTAATTGCCACTAATCTTAAATTTTTGTATACGATACTACCACCATCGGCCGGATCACAGTGCCCTTTTTGAAAATATCATGGAGGATACTGTGTTCTTACTTATGACGACAGAATAACTTTTAATCTAAAACACGCGAATATCGCAGCACAAGTTCTCCTAGTGAGGTGTTCACAAAACACTATTACTAACCTATTTACTGATTATTAACATTGTATGTATTACTGGAACTTATAATCTATGTAAACTACTGTAGGTTATTTTTGGGGTGTTATGCCGTGTTACGCTTACTCCCTCTTTAGCCAACGTTTCGGACAATGTTACAGTGTCCATCATCAGGGCAGATTTAATCATTTGTAAAATATTTTAAAATATTATTTGGCTAATCATTTGTAAAATATTTGTTCGAGAATACAAATAAATAAAAAAAATTAAATAAATTAGGGCAAAGGAAATTAACAACAAATTGGTCCCGGGAGGCAACGCGCGACTGATAATTTATTAAAAGTATTCTCGAATTTTTCTGGTGCCAAAAATAATTACGTGGTTTACCTCCAGCTCGTCAAAATGATACCCAGATTTTGTGTTAGGGCAAGTTTACCAATTTGGATGTCTATGTTTTTTTTATAATGATGTATCATGAAATGCTTGAAAGTCTGAAGAATGAATGTATTTAAATAGAAATTTTGTTTTTATTGTAAAAATATTTAAAGTTACAAAATAAAATACTATCTAATAATAATCTGGTCCCAGATGTATCCGAATCTTTTTCTGATTTTTCTGTTTCGAATTTTCGATTGACTTTCGCTAATGTTATCTTCATTAATTAAAATATTATAATTTGAGGTTTAACTCTTTAAGTTAATAAGTTAAAAATAAAAATAAAAATATTGTTTATATTAGTTTATATTCATGTTGTATAAATTAACTCAATAAATAATAATAAAAAATAATAATTAAATAACAGAAACCCCAAATCCATACATGAAAATGCCAATTTGGTACAATATAAATAGACATACTTACAATCAGTGCATATACGACGACCGTCCATGCTCGGGTGGTAAGACACTTGACTCCCATTCGGAAGGTCGCGGGTTCGAACCCGGCGTGCGCAAATAAATTTTATTTGATTAACTTGTGTTATTTCACAATTAATTAATAAAAACAATATATGTTATATTTGCGGCACGTTCCAGAGTGGAAGATACTCTCAGTATCGCCCTGGTGTAAGACCACCATTCAGAATTGAAACGTTGCTTAATAATGGCATTAGCCGTGTTTAGTGACTAGATCTGAATAGCCAGGTACTTTCCCACCTTCCTCTTCCCCATCTACTTCCCTTCCCCACTTACCTTCAGCCTCACAACATACTCCACAATTGGGGAGGCCATAGTGTCACTGGCTCCAGAAGGGAGCAGTTGGAACTCTTGTGTGGTTTCTCTATAAAAAAAATATATATATATACATATATTAATGATAAAAGTTTTGTATTGTAGCTGGCGAAGACTTATGCTAGTTTTTTGATTTCTATGCCAAATTTAAGACACCTATTATCTATTATTCGTGCTCATCTAGTCACTTATATTCTGCGAATCAATTTGTGGACATCAATACATTTAAAAAGGTTTCACGTTAACATTACTGTGGGATTTGGTAAAGATTGGAACTGTAAAGGACTGATTAACCCTTTCTTTTCCGACATTCTTGTTAAAAGAATCGTACTATGGCCTTGACGGATACTGTCTTTACTGCAAAATTACACATAAGATATTTGAAATTATACTCACCAGAGAGTACCAGGTGGTCACTGCCCAGATTTCTTAATTATGTCGACATTAAATTGCACTAAGATCGTTGTACATTGTACATTGATCGTTGTACATTGCGCGGGATTCATTAATATAGACTGATTGTACCATGATTGATTGTTGAAAATGTCCGCACGTAGGTAAAATAAATCCTATTTTTATTTTCTGTGCATTTATCTGTTCTATGTTTCTTTTAGAGTCATTATATCTTTTATATTCTTCTTCAATGATTAAATCTTACTAATATTATAAACGCGAAAGTTTGTATGGATGTATGTATGTTTGTTACTCTTTCACGCAAAAACCACTGAATGGACTTTAATGAAACTTTACAATAATATAGCCCATACATCAGAATAACATATAGGCTATAATTTATACCCAAAACTTGCTATTTTCCATGGATTACAAATAATAATTATTGTTTAATAGAAAATGTCAAAATTTGAGAATGAAATTTTGAAAAACAATGATTGTAAAACCAAAATTCTATTTTAGAAAATATTTAAATTAGTGAAGTTATTTGAAGTACTCACCCTTGAATCGAATCAAGAATTATAAATATTTTAAATAAATAGGTTAAGAATTTTGGTATATACATAGATTGGACCTACGAAAAGAAAATAGGCTAATTGAAGTACTAATCCTGCGCAGACGAAGTCGCGGGCAGAAGCTAGTATAATATAATATAACAATCATGCAATTTCTCTATCCAACTTTCACTGTCTTAGGGTGAATTGCCTTATACAAAAAAAAAACTCATTGATTTGGAGAAAACCGCAGAAAGCTGTCACATCTTTAGCATAAATAAGTAATTACATTTGTTTTTTTTTTTAAATTTAATGAATGTGAGTAATACAATTTCGAAAAGTGTTAATTTTTTAAAGTATATGTAGCAACATTTAAGTAATTTCGATAAATAAATTTTGATACTCACTTCATGATATAGAGGCTTTTGAAACTACACTGACCTGTCATGGCGGATTTAGAAACTCGCGATAATTTTGACATTCGATTGGCAAAATAACTGCTCGTGATTGGTTGAATCCGTTATAGCGGATTTGATAGTAACTTCCTGTACGATATAGCAGATTTAGTTTCTCATTCGCAGTTTGAACACGATTTTTGGTCGTGATGTAGAAGGTTTTGAAACTCAATTTTAGATTTTTCTAATTCGTCGCAAAAATATAAATAAGACGTCATACTCAAATCAAATGTAACGGGTATAGAAATTATGGGATCCGATGTAATCCTCAAAAATTATTCCTAACAAATTGATAAAATTTATTGGTGTTCGTTCTTGGAATTACTGATCATACAAATTCAGTTCAACTGTATTTTCCAAAAAGACGACTTTCCAGTAAATACCCGCCATATCTTGTTACGTACGTTTAATGTTTACAAGACGACTTGTTATTATTTATTTATTTGTAATAAATACGGCGCTTTGTTTGAATCCAAACAATCGTACAGATTCAGTAACACACGGGGCACAAATCCGAGACAATCCAATAAAGGCGGAGGAAGACAGGCGGAAACATTTTTTTACAAGGAACATTCGCTCATTTTCTACTTCCACTCCCCTGGCCGCTACTTCATAATCCTTTGTATTATTCTTAGCAATAAGACAAATACCTTTTTAAGTTCCCCTCCGGTCCTTTGTTTCTCCTCAACCTTACCTGTTTCTTTGATCGCCGGTCCGTCGTGAGATGGCAGCTGAAGTGTGCAGAGGAAGAAAACGATGGGAGTTGTGGCGACAGGGCCGGTATGGGGAAAATCTATTTCTTCGCGAATTTCCATCGGTCGTAAATATTAAAAAAAAATTCCATGAATTTTTAAACTTAATATAAGAAATCCGTTGATTTTTTATGTCAAAATTTTAAATCTTTATAATTAGATTACATTCGTGATTTGCAGTGCCTGAATTTACATGAGACATTTTAGTTTATAGGATTATGTATGTGGTTTCAATATGCTTCAACATATTTCATTAGTTATATGTAGTTTATAGGTGCCTCAACAGATGTCAGTAAAGTAATATTAGGAGAGTGTCAACTATCATCGTTAGTGTGTAATACCCGAGACGATGATATCCGATCGACTGCTGGGCGCCTTCAGTGTCGAGTTCCCTTGTTTCAGATTTACACAGAAGATCCATGAGATTGGACGTTGGATCTAGTTAAATATCCAATGTAAAACTCACGCTAACGTAAACAATGTAACTTGTAATATCTTGTAATATATGTAGTTTTATTGAAGTTTGGCGAACGTGCATCAAGTACATGTAAAGATATATTAATAATAATATATGTTATGATTAAGGTTTTCACGGGTGTAAGATGTAGAATAATTTTCTCGGTTTACCCGCGTAACGTAGTCCATAGAAGGACTTTTTAACTCCTGACGTTTCGGACAGATCTCACTGTCCATCTTCAGAGGCCTTATGTATTGAGTTTTGTATTAAACTGACAGCTTGCGCGTGTCTGTTCAGTCCAGAAGTGTCTGCATGTCTGTTCAGTCACTGGACAACCAGAAGTGTCTGCATGTCTGTTCAGCTTGACTTCTGGACTGAACAGACATGCGCAAGCTGTCAGTTTAATACGAAACTCAAGACATAAGGCCTCTGAAGATGGACAGTGAGATCTGTCCGAAACGTCAGGAGTTAAAAAGTCCTTCTAAGGACTACGTTACGCGGGTAAACCGAGAAAATTATTCTACATAATAATATATATATATATATATATATATATAAAGTATAATTTTATCAAAGGATTTGATCCGGCCCTTTACTTAGATAAGTATCCAATAAGTTAAGGCGCGTTGAGATATATTGAATACGTGTAAGCGAAATCCATTTTCGTCTCAATCTTCAGAGTTACTCCATCCATGAACATGGCGAAGCTTCCGGAAATCATTTTGTAACTAATTCATGGAGACGATGCAAATTCGTCAAGTGTTTTTTACAATCGTTTCCATGGCTACGTAGCTACTGGAGAATAGGAAACTATAAGTTTTAGGAAAAAGACATCCGGAAAATTAAGTGAAATTGAGCGGAAACGTCTATTAGTTTTCTAAGTAATACGTCTTCCTTTGAAGAAATAAACCTTTTAAATGTCAGTTAGCATGTAAGTACCTTCCTACTTATTTAACTCAAAAGAACTGGAAAATTAATTTGTTTTTGTTTAACCACTCGAGGGCTTTTTGCCACATTATGGCACTATTTCCAAAACCTCGGATTGCTTTGTTGCCAAAAAGTGGCAAATTTAAAATTTTTTTTATTTATTAAAACGACATATAATAAATACATTGTACATTCAAAATATAACAAAATAAATATTCTCTAGATGCTTTAAAATGTTTTAAGGTTAAAGATTTAAGTATATTTTTTTATAAATCCTCCATATATATGATAATAGACAAAAGATAGGGGAATTCATTGGCTGCATAGAACCATAATCAGTTTGTATGTCTCCATATTCAAATTCTGAGGTATGATTTTTTTAATGTGGGCGGAAAAGTTTCCTTTAGCAATCCGAGAAAAATACTTTAATTGCTCTGTCGCTTCAGTGGTTAAATAATAAAAAAAATCGTGATCAAATTGCAGTTTCAATTCTTTGCTATAAATGTAAAAAAAGGATATATTAGTTTTAATACAAAAATATAAAATTATTGATTAAGCTTAGGGAAGTCATGTATTAGTCGATCGTTCTGAATTTCGTCCGTTTGTTTTATTTATTTAAAAAAAAAATAGAATTTTGAAGTAACTGTCGTAGGTAATAATAATATGTTTGTGTTTTCCGTTTTTAAGTGGTGGCGGTTTTAATCTTACTAATATTATAAACACAAAAGTTTGTATGGATGTATGTGTGTTTGTTACTCTTTCACGCAAAATTTGCTGAATGGATGTTAATGAAACTTTACAATAATATGAAACCTACATGAGAATAACATATGGGCTATAATTTATAAAGCTAGCTATTAATTTTCAATATAATGAAAATAATAATTATTGTTTAATAGAAAATGTCAAAATTTGAGAATGACATTTTGAAAAACAATGATGGTTGAATCAAAATTCTATTTTAGAAATTATTTAAATTAGTGAATTTATTTGAAGTACTCGCCTAATACTTTGAATCGAATTAATAATTATGGATATTTTAAATAAATAGGGTAAGAATTTTGGTATAAACGTAGATGAGACCTAGGAAAAGAAAATAGATTACTCGAAGTACTAATCCTACGCAGACGAAGTCGCGGGCAGAAGCTAGTGATTCAATAAAGATTATTTTTTCAAACGTGAAATCGTTGTGTTTATTTGAACTCTCTTAATGGCATTTATTAAATATTTTGGTATCCACTTGCCTGAAGAAACAATGGCAAATGGATTATCATTGAGATAGTGACGTTTCTTTAGACAAATTGGTTAATTTATTACTTAAAAAATAAACATTAAAAAATGGTTCATAATTAAGGTGGTAGGTATTTAAGTACATTCTTACAAATCTTTAGATTTAAAGGGTAATAATGGTTTTGATTTAGGTATTAAATAACAGAAAAAAACTGTTTACAGAACTACGATTAAAATTGTTAACTAACTGTTAGGCTCCGCTCGTCGGAGAAACTGAAACCAAACTAAAACTGCACTGTACCCATGGTTTTCATTCAAACTTCTATCACGGCAATACTCATTTTTACGATTTAGTAATTATCTCATTTTGTTTCACCATAGTCGAATAACAATCAGTTGTCATCGCAGTCATCTGTTGCTGTCAAATTGGCGTTGACGACTAAAAAACAAAAAAAAACTGACAACAAAACTGGCGCAACCATGGAATCTGGGCAAACTGGTAACGGCCGGCCACGGCAACGAGCACAGCAAGTTGAGAATCACTGCTTGCGTTTTCATTGACAACGAATTTTTGAGAAATTGTGTAGTGTGCGGGCCAACACATCGACATACACGGGATAGCGAGTTGAGTTAAAAACCGTTTTTTTTTTTCAGTTGCCGTTGAGCGAAAGCACTTTATGATGAATGTTAATTGATTAAATATTATAGAAGTTGAATAATACGTATTTGCCAGCCACCTCTGGCCTGGCTCAAAATACATGTTTGATAGATTTTCCTATCATATCAAATGGATTGCAAACTTTAGAACACGGTTTCAGGTGGGAATGCTATCCTTGTTCTACCGGTATTTCAATGGAAAATGCTCCCAGGAATTAGCATCATTGATTCCTTCGGCATCGGTGCACAATCGGGAAATAAATAATTAATATACACACAACATCACACCTACCTTACACACAACATAACAAAAAGTTCATAAATTATGTTATTAGCTTTTATGTATAAATATTAATAACTTTATGTGAACACTGTCATATTATAAAGAAAAACAAATATATATATAACGGGTCGCTTCTAAGACTCGTTCTTGAGTTCAACAGCTCGGCTGTGGGAAGATTTGCTGACCTCTGTTTTTCCTTCTTCCTACAACATGGCTATTTTCAAGACCTATGTTCACTTCTTCTTATCCCAAAAAACACCTCCACACAGCATTCCCAAAGATGACATAGGCTCTTTGGGAAATTATTTTCCTTAGAGCCTTCCGTGAGGAATTAGTGTTATTTTCATTATGTTTATTAATTAATTTATTTCTTTCTATTCTTGAACATACATTTTACAAATGATTACAGTTGTTTACATAGTAATACAAAAAATGTTAATATTTAATAACTGGATTTATAAAGATTAGTAGTAGCATTTTGTAAACACCTCACTGGGAGAATATGTGCTGAGGTGTTCGCATGTTTTGGATTAAGCGTTATTATGTCGACATAAGTAAAAATACAGTATCCAGTTAAGAAAGGCACTGTTGTTCGACCCATGGCGGCAGTAGCGTATAAACAATTTTAATATTAGTGGTAGTTAAAATTAGATACAAAATTACCTTCAAAAGCAGGTAGGTAAATTTATCTATGCCACTGTTATAAATAATATTGTGGTAAATTTTTCGGTCAAGAAAAAATGCTTTTTTTTTACAAAAAAAATATATAAATTTGTTTTAGACCACTTACAACTCTACTGGTTTCGGAAGAACCCTTCCTTTGTCAGGAGAATATTAAAACAAACCTATGATACAAAATATTGACAGATATATTCAGAAAAAATTAGGTGTTTAAGTGGGAGGTTAACAAAGGAGAAGGGGTAATTGAGGAAATTCCAGCAATAACAGACCGGTTTATTGGAAATATATCTAGAATGGGACAAAACGATACATTAATTTGGTTATTCAATACCTAAGAGTATGGATATTAGAGAGACGGCATGTGAAGTGTGCCCGCGCGCTCCAAGTGTGCCTTTTCGAGAATTCTACCCACATGGCTGACATTGGCTGTCACCATGTAAAATGGCTGCTATCGGAACGTATTAAACGACCAAAAACCAGCAGCCAATGTAAGCCGTTTGGGTAAAATTCTCGAAAAGGCACACTTGGAGCGCGCGAGCACACTTCACATGCCGTCTCTCTAATATCCATACTCTTAGTTCAATACTTTCGTGCACGCCTAGTTCAATGAACTTATGTTAAAAAATATGAATTACGTTATTTCATCCTTTGCAAAACTTGTGCGATTCGCGGAGAAGGGGCAATTGATGGATTTTTTAGCCACGAACGTTTCCCTTGTTTATTTTAAGCTTGAATGTGGAATGTAGACTGGAGTAAGACACGGTTTTCCATTCTCTTTTCCGTTTCCTGAATGTGTCCAATAAAGCCTTCAACAAGTCCATTACGTAGCAACGGATTGCATTTCATGCATGCATTTCAGTCACTTCTTCACAAGTAAATGCACCGTTTCAGCCGTTGTCTACGGGGACAAATATGCAAATTTATTGAATTCCAGTGTTTCTCCAACAAACAAACACTTGCTTTGTAACAATTTGAATTACTAATTAATACATTTTACGATTAAATAGATAGAAACCATAATTTCTGTTATTGCAGCCAAGCTGAATAATCCATTTTATTTTTGGCAATTAGATCACGATTCTTAGATCTCTTTAAACATTTTTTGATTTTTGTTCGTTAGAACTTTTTAACTTTTTGGATTTACTTATAAAGCACCTACTTTTATCTTAAAGTTTGTCTTTCGAGTCCACTTGAGAGTCCTCTGAAGCGTGTTTATTATTATTATTTTTTAAATTTTTTATTGGGTACAAAGGGATACATAAATAACAAATATGTATTTTTTTACAGTGATTAATTACATAATATATGTATTTGATATACTTCCAAAAATAAGCAGGGCTTGTGTGTATAAGCGGTGTTATTAAATTGGTTTTATTTAACATGATTCAGTTTAAGTTTTCAGTATAATTTTTAAGGTGAGTTTTAAATTCTTTTATGTAAGTCATATTTCTAATTGTTTCTGATAATGAATTATAAAATTTTACTCCAAGATATTTATGATTTAACTGTCTTATTGTTTTTTTACATTTTGGAGTAGGAAGTATTAAAGTTTGTCTAAGATTTCTGTTATTTTTAAATGGTGCAGATTTATTTTAACTTTCTGACCTGTTTATAATGTGTTTATGTCTTCCTAGTTGAGCAAACACATCGTGAAGACATTTCCAATTAAATTTATTTACATCTACCATAATACGGACACGAGCCTAGCATTGGAGGCAGAGAGAGATTAAATACAATGTGACATTTATTGAAAAGAAAATAATGTTCAATACAAAGAGGCCATCCAAAGAATCGTTTACATCGCCCCGGAAATCATTTATTGGATAATCAACACCAGCCGAATCAAAATCAAGCCATAGGTTCGCTTCGTTTGGTGACGTAGCCGAGTTCCCGGGTCCATGTGGTGAGGTTGGTCTGGGTACTGGCGGCGGATGCGCCTATCCGCCATGATGTGGAAGGCCGGATCGAGCGAGAGACTGGTTCTGGGAGACCTCCCTCTCCAGCAGGACGCTCTAGGAACATTGCCTTGCATCGCAGGGGGACGAACAGATTCATTCTGACTACCACAACACGGGAATTAGCCTAGTGTGGTAGTTAAAAAAAATACAAAAAAACTGTAAGCTGATAAAAAAATATTAAATAATAATAATATTTTTTTAATTCATACTTCCGTCACTCTTGGACACACTGACCCCCAGATTTCTACTCATTCCCACCGTCATACATGCTTCCTTCCTTCGTTTTCCACGCAGTTGATGGGCCGACGCATCCGCCGGCGAGATCCGGACGAATCACTTGGCACACCTATGGCAGAGGTGTTGATTATCCAATAAATGATTTCCTGGGCGGCTGTATTCATAACTGCCTCCTATATTGTAAATTCACATAAAAAAAATACATACGATAACAAAAAAAGAGGGATGTTTAAGTTAATGTTTAAACAGGGTACACCACTAAGGACACATTATTTAAAAAAAAAACGTGAAAAAATTATAAAAAATAAATGGTGTAAAAATATTTAAAAAAAAAGTTTACCACCTAGATAACAATAAAAAACGAGACAATCGTGTTCATAAATGATAATTTACTACAATTATTATTTACCTGTACATTACTCATATAAGACATTTTAATTATATTAGATTTTTAAATGACCCATTATTAAACTTGTTCCCTTTGTAAATTATGCCCATTTGCCTCCTCCCCTTCCCAATCCTGCCTATTCATTGACATTTTCAAGTCTATGTCTATTTGTTGTAATTAGTTTTAAGTAAACCTTGTTGAAGTAAGCATTGCTTATAAAACATGTTGGTTTTTTAAACAATAAACTTGGTTAAAACTAAGTAATCTATTGATTTTGATTAAAAATGGTGTCACAAAATAAGATTTCTGTGTTCGAAGAAGATATATTATATTAGATATTATTAATACTAAAAATATAATAATTTTTTTATTATATTTACTCCATTAGCCATTCAGTGGTATTTAGTTAGTCTTTATATAGGCACACAGTCTAGAGAATATAATATAGTAGGTAGAAAACAGCGCTGGTAGACGGCACTTTAGAATATGATAAGAATGCGTAAGTTGTCTTGTCGTAGCAGCTGCGGGCACAGATCCGCGCAAACTTTACTCCGGATCGGATTTAGTCGAAACAAAAAGTTTCAACTCGTTCACACATAAATATATGTATAAAGCTCGCGAAGTTCAGAACCCCCCCCCCCCCCCTCCTCCCACCCCATGCTTCCGGCTACACCCCTGCCTCGAGGGGAGCTTTACTGGGCGCCATGTTTATGCGATAACAGTGGTGCATCCATACCCAAAGATGTTTTTATTTACGCTGATGTAAAGCCATTCGAATATTTATTTCATTTTATTTTTTGTTACCCACTGCTAGACTGGGAGGAATTTTAATAACCGTATTTTGGAAATATTGTGGGAGGTGAAATAAAATGACTAAGTGGGAGGTTTAAAGGTTTTTTACTAATCAGATCTAGGTGACCCGACTCTTGATACCCCGACAGTTGCTCCCTCAGCATTTGATCCCCTAGTCAATCGGACACTTATGATCTCCAAAAGATTTATTCTTGTTGTACTTTCTCCCTCAGACTACGCAGAGGTTATACGACCGAATAACAAAAAACGATATAGGAAATCCGCCATATAGATATATTGTGTTATATCGTATGCAGAGAGGATAAACAGTCAAAAAACAAAATAAAACATATAAGAGTAGGTAAAACAGTAATAATATTTTAGGGGATCAAGTGTTTGAGGGATCAACTGGCAGTTGGCTCAACTGTTTATGGGATCAATTGTTCGGGATCAACTGATCCGGGAATCAACTAACCAGGGCGTCAATTGTCGGAGAATCAACTGTTGTGGGGGTCAATTGTCATGCGGATGAAGTGTCGAGGTATTAACTGTCGGGGAACTGTCGTAGGATCTGTGCAATAACAATTTATTTTAATTTTTTTTATTTTATTGAAAGCATAGTTATAATAAATACATCAACAAACAAGTCCTGCTAAGCCAATTGAATTGGCTTGTCAGCAGGTACTTATAATTTAGTAACATATACATAATTTATATCTTATATCTACAGATAACATTTTTTCATACATTTTTCATACACAATATAAATATTTTTTTTCCGATAGCCAATTTTAACCTTATTCATAGAATTACGTTGCTTTATAGTGTCAGGAAATAAATTAAATATCTTCGGTATGTTGTATTCAAACGTTCTCTGTCCGTACTTATTATTAAATTTCGGAACTATTAACCCATCGTTGCGCGTGAATCTAGTGCTGTATTTATGTTCTAATTTCACTTTATGCTGCGTGGTCAATATACGCTGAATTATTATTTTGTGTATATAAAGAGTATCTTCAATTATTTAAATGTACTGCGCATTGGAAAGGCTTGCGACGCACCTAATTTTAATTATGTTTTTATATAAAACTATATATCTACAACCCTACTAATATTTCACAACATTTATATATTTTTTTTAAATCATACTAAAAGAGCCTTAGTCATTTTAATCTGCTTTACAAAATTATGTCGAATACTTCTGTATTTTATTTCTTATTAGAGAAAATAGTAATAAGGCTACCATAATAAAATGAATCAACGTATATACGCATAAGTCTACCCTTCAAAATCTCTGGTCATAACCTCTTAAACCTTTTTACGAATATTTTATTTTCACAGTTGATAAGCATTCAACCTTCAGGCTATCATAGTATAGCATAGACTCGTCTCACACTTACTTTCCGAACTCTAAATCACATTTTTATCGAGCTCACGAATAAGTAAGCTATCGTATTAACTTCAAGCTGGCAAGGCAGGTAATCACTGAACAACATTACCTCGGTGTTTGCGCAATGTATGCATAGAGCTTAAGTTTATCTCTTCATAAAGTACCAACGGAGGGACACTCACGTGTGCATGCAACTTTATGATGACGTCGAGAACCAGTGGCGCTAAATATTTTGATTTGTTAAAATAAAATTATCAAAGTAGAAATATCTTTATTCTTCAATATGTCAATGCTTTAAGTATAAAATGTCATAAGATCAAAGATGTGACGAGCATTGCAGAAAATTACACACTAAAAGGACAGTTAGTTAAGTTTTCTTTGTGTAAAATGTTTGTTTCGGTCAAAAGCAAATTGCTTCACAAGATTCGCATTAACCTTTCTTGTGTAACGATAGATAAAAAATATATGTAGGTTTCTCAGAATTTGCTACCCACCTAATAGATAAGATCATTCATTTAATAAATCTTCCGGAATAGATGTATTACATAGAAATGGGATAGGTCTACGACTTAATAATCTTGAAGCCCTTGAAATAAAAAAGTCATTAAAAATAAATAAAACAAATTTACTTAATAAACATTTAGACTTATCGAATAGCCCTATTTTTAAAATATTCACGTTACCCCCGCCCACTTTCACCCCTCCCTCTTAGCTACCTCCCCCATCGTCCCCACCTAAGTTGATGTTCTCTCTCCCTCTTATAATTTTCTTTTAAATGCCATGTATATCTGTATTATTTTTTAGTATATTTTTATTCATCCCTGAGGAAGGTTCAGGTTGAACCGAAACTAGTTGGATTAAAAATTAATAAAGTGGAATTAAAACAAAATATTATTGTGTTTATTATGATAAAAAATATCTTAAAAATTCTCCATAATAAGGCAATGAGAATAATAATAGGCGAAATAGATTATCAAAAGTAAATAAAATGTTTATGGAACTTAAACAGTGAAACAGATGCTGACCTTGAACGTGACTAATGTTTATATTACCTCCACAGGAGGCCCTGAGGAAAATAATTTCCTTCAGGGCCTATGACACCTTTCGGGATTCTGTATGGAGGGTCTTTCTGTGGAAAGGACGTGGTGAAACTGGGTCTTGAATCTTTCATTACAATACCGTAATTCTCACCCGACGCGTGTGCTAAAAACATTATTTTTATATTTATTTAATCATCTCAATATTACATATAAATAAAGTAATGACGTATTGCCCATCTCACTAGGTGTGAAACGCCTGTGTTGGCAATTTACAGAACGGTTGTTAACTATAGTACAATGAAAATGACATAAAAAAAATATATATATATACAATTCAAGTATGGTAAGAAAAAGGCAAGTGAAACTCATACACATATGAACATAGTTGGCATAAATGTAAATATGTTTAAAAATATCCCTAAGGATATGTTTATTGGTAGTCAATAATTTTACATTTAAAGGAACTTTTGGTTTGCGTATTTCTAATGTCAGTAGGTAGAGAATTGAATAGCTTAGTGGCAATGTACTTAAAACTTATTTGAACATAAGAGGTCAGGAGACCAAAAGACCAGGATATTTTTTTTATAGAATTTTTTTAAGTTACGAATATTTAGTAATATGATTTAAAATTCAATTAAAATTGAAAGGTTGAAAACTCCTTCGAGCCGGTGCCGGGCCGGCGCGCGTCCGTGAAGATTTTCTCTTTGGCGCGCCCGGCCGTGAAATTGGAGCCCGGGAACCGCTCCCGGCAACTTTATTACGCCGCTCAGTTTTTCTTCCCATATTTTGACGTGCACTTCGATTTTCTATTGAGTTATTTGTATGAACGGCCACCGCTGCTAATCGAAGTGAACTGGCGACCGGGGAAGTTAAAAGGACAATCTCGCTGATAAATGGGGCATTGTGATTTTAAAGTCACCTAAAAGTGCATTACTTTATCGTATCGGCAGATAGGCAGATAGTTATTTCGATTGAACTTAGAATATATATATTATTGTAACACTAATAAATGGATATTAAATTTTACACATCTGATGAACAAACATTTATCATACATTAATGTTTCGGATCTGCCCTGATGATGGACACTGCAACGCTGTCCGAAACGTCGGCTAAAGAAGGAGGTAGCGCAACACGGCATAACACCCCAAAAACAAACAACGAAAATGCTTTTGGCCGTGAAAATCTAAAAACGTATCTACATTAACGTTTGTTTATGAATTGTGTAAAATTTAAAACACGTTTATTAGGATTAGTTTAAGCGGGACTCTTGTGCGGTATTGTGAATACCGCTCAAGAGTCCCGCTTCTGTAGCCGGTGAGACTTTGGAATCTCCAATTGGGGTATGTTGTGAGGCTGAACTGTTGTAGGCGGTGAGGAAGGAAATGGGGAAGAGGAAGGTGGGGAATAACCTACAATCAGATTTGGTCACCTAATACGCTAAAGCCATTTTCAAGCAACGTTTCAATTCTGAATGGTGTTCTTACACTGGGTGATACTGAAAGCATCTAAAATTCTGGTTCCTCTCCTACCCGCTCCAATCTTCTTCCACAGAGTCAGTTAAATTCTTCCACTTCGACGTGATCACTTCTTATGTGGTATCAGTCATTTACGGTAGATTCAGACTGGACGACGTACGTACGCATCGCTACGCCAAACAATGCCTAGCAACCATATATTTTCTATGAAAATGGCCACAGACATCGCACGTCGCGATGCGTGTTGCCAATGTGATTCTAAAACATAAATTTTCATTGAAAATCTATGGTTGCTAAGTAGCCCAGATATTGTTAGGCGTAGCGATGCATACGTACGTCAACCCAGTCTGAATCTACCATTATTGATCAGTCCATCTAATTGAAATTGGAACCCAGAGAACGAAACGATGCTTTCAAGCCATATTTGAATCTCGAATGAATAAATCATTTTATTTTTTTGGCAATAGAACCATATTGCAAATGCAGGAAAAAAGTTTAACGTTCAAAGAGTTCTTGTATGATTTCTTTACACGAGTTTTGTATATACTTCAATAGTATATGGGATCATACGCGTAGTTTCAACATCCTTCAAGAGATGTAAGTTAAGTAGTACCTTAGAAGAGTATCATCTATCACCGTTCGTGTCTAATGCACGAACGGTTACGGAAATAATAGATAGTTTGTAAGAGACCGTTGGGCTCTGGGAGTGTTTGCGCGCCCAACTTCAGAATAACTTAGAGCCTCCAAAAATTGACGTTTAGTCCAGTTAAATATTTATTGTACGATAACTTGTATTAAACAACATGTAATCTGGACCACCTCGATCTTATTCTGGAGTTTTCCCGAACACATTCAAGTAATCTTACAACTGGGATTAAAGTACATAACCAATTAATTAAATAATCATCACGCCGTTTCCCCGCAGGGGTAGGCAGACAGGACGGACTGCCAAACAACTCGGTCTTGGCCCTTGCCTCATTCACATTCATACATCGTCTCATGCCTGCTTTTATATTATTCTGACTCTTGACGTGACCCGACACTTCTTCCTCGGGCGTCCTCGACTTCCTCTACCATTAAAGTACATTAAAATTTATATTAGAGTAATTTATTTTATTTATTCCAAATTTTCACAACATAAAATTCATACCTTATAGAATGAAAAAAAATTCACACAAATGTATTTATCAAAATTGCAGAATTATATTACCTTTTCCTGGAAGGCCTTTGAAACAATTTTTTTTCAAAAGATTTATCCTTATTTTGTAGAATATATTTTTTCCCAATACAGCGAGAGGCGGAATTTAAAAATTAATGGAAATTTCGTACGAACGAAAAAACGAAGACATTATCGTTTGCGCTGCATGTGGGCGAGAGTTGATTAATGCATGCAGAATCTCGGGGAATAAGGGTGATGTTTAATTAATGACTTTCCCTGATTTCTGCCTTGCAAAAATACAATTTTAAGAGCTTTTGGTTTAAAAACCTATGTCACTTTATTACATCTGCACAATAAAATTTGTTATTATTTTTTTGTGAAATTGTTTTGAATTGAATGAATGAAGAATCTATTTTGAATTTAATAATTGCCGCCAGGAATAAAATACAAAAAAAACATGTTGTAGTGACGGAGGTATATAGAAAATCACCAATATGGGAATCGTCCGGGCATTGATTTTCCCAATTTTTCTCTACGGTATGGAAACATGGACACTTAAAGCCAGCGAAAGAAAACAGATATTTGCCCTAGAAATGTGGTGCTGGAGAAAAATGCTCTGGATTCTATTGACCGCCAGAAGCACAAATGTGTCCATTCTGGAAGAGAAGAGCAACTATAATAGATTTTCAACTATCTGCCTACAACGTATCTTGTGATACTTTGGACACTTTGATCACCAAACTTGGAGAAACTCGCGGTCATTCACAAAGTGGAAGGCAAAAGAAGCAGAGGAGGCCACCAATGTGACCAAATATCCATGGAGTTTGGTACGTCTCTGCCCGCAGCTCTCCACGCAGTGCAGGACCGCGAGGAATGGAGAAGCCTTCTTCACAATAGAAATTGAAGTAGGGGTCACGATCCTCAGCAAAGAGGAACCGACTTGATAAGAAAAATTGGTATAGATTCCATATTTTCATGCAGCGCATTATAATATTTCAACCTCTTGTAGAGTAAACTATTTGGCGGAATGGCTTTGTACTTTATATACCAATGAATAAATGAATCCACCCCTCTCATTGGGCGATGGCGATGGGTCGAGGAGTCCAGCTGGAGAGGTAAAAGTCTTCCTCTACCGGCCTCTCTCGATCCATAACTCGCTTCTCTCAGTATTTATGTATTCTGTGCGTAACCCATTTTATTTGTAAAATTTTAAATGAAAATAGTGTCTGATACCAAATATTTAAAATTAGCTGTCTCACTTTTTCAATTATTCATTTTTTTACTGTCGGCTCAGCCACTTTCCACCAGCTAGACAGACACAAAGGCGTAACGCGCTAGTGGCAGAGGGGGCGGGAGGCAGCAGTGGCGGTCACGGGGTGCCAGCCGCCCCGTGACTGATTGAAACAGCTTTATTGCAAATGCAACCCACCAACGGCCCCGGTGCAAGATACGCAGCGCGCCCATGGAATTATGTAGAGTTTGTAAGGACCTATAGACTATCACGGAATGAATGGTAGGTACTAACTAGAAAAACAAAAAGTCGCCTCGAATTTGGAATGAGCTACCAGTTGACGGCCTTCGTGGGCAAGGGGTAAGACTTTCGACTAGCAATCTGAAGGTCGTGGGAAAATTGTATGTAACAAATAAAGTAGAATATGATTAAATTAATATTGATTGAAAAGAATTGATAGCATAGCCCTCCTGTACCTACCTTCGGCGTAGTTAAATAGGTCCACCGCATCTGCGTATCTATTACTAACTTCATGCAACCTATGTAGGTTCAAGCGTGTGTTTGAAATACTCAGTCCTGATATTGTTACATAAAACAGGATTTTGGAACGAATTGCTCTCATGGGTATAT
Source organism: Limnephilus auricula (assembly GCA_951813805.1). Taxonomy (NCBI): domain Eukaryota; kingdom Metazoa; phylum Arthropoda; class Insecta; order Trichoptera; family Limnephilidae; genus Limnephilus; species Limnephilus auricula. The sequence continues at coordinate 38,413,125 of OX638393.1, forward strand.
GAAATTCAATGAGGTTAATTAAATCAGGCTGTCACTGCCATTTACAATCTGGAACATAAATAGTCGGATATAATTCTTCGATCTGAGAATTTTACTAAAATTAACTCTTTCATCAAGTAATTATAGTTTATGTTTTCAATGGGAATACCCAGTTTAAAATTAATGTGTCTGAGGAATTTATGTTGAATTTTTCGCTTAAATCTAAATGTAATTTATAATGGGGGGACCAGGTTGAGGAATTATATTCGACTTGACTACGAACTAGGGATGTATCCAAAATTTATAACGTTTCTAATCCGAAATTTTTGTATACGAAACCTCTGGAATTTCGAAGAATGAAGCCAATCATTTAATTTAGAGTCAAAAGTTATGAACAGATCATTAATTTCTTCGACAGAGGTAAGGATTGAGTTGGATGAATTATTGGTTGTCATATTCTGTAAAATCTTATTGAACGTCTTGGTGGAGTATGCGTCTGCCCACCTACTGCGTGGCGCAACATCGGAACTTTAGGAGGGCTCAATTCATACGTCCGTCACTACCTTTTTTCTTTCTCAGATCTTCCTCCTCTTCTTTTCCTAAAATGACCCTCCCTACAGCATCCTCAAAGATGGTGACATCCTCAAAAATATAATAGAATTATTATTTTTCTTAGGGCCTCCCGTGTGGAGTTCATGAAACAATCCTCTCACTTATCTAATCCTTCTCACTACGCTGCCCAACCAGGTGCTTTTAGAGGAAATAAATATGACAACTTCGTGAAAACATCGATACGTTAGTATTTTGTTCTACTTTTTAACCACCCCTTTCTTTAAATTTAATGTATATTTATTAAAAAATAAATACCACGTTGAATTTTTTTTTTTAAATTTACACAAAAAGTTATTATTTGTTCAGCTTTGTAAAGCACTGGTTCATACAAACAATACCAACGCAATAAACATCCGGGCTGGCGAACTTGTGATTTATCCACAATTCTTTGAGACCACGATGTGGAAAAATGTATTATGATGGTAAACCGAGAAACACACCCCCCATCCTGTTTGAATGCTTTAGTTTTAGCTTAAATATATCATCCCCCAACGGAGATACATAATCCGTTTGAATATATTCACCGTCTCCGCTAATCGCATTTTAATGCCCGCTTAAATAAACTTAGAATTTATATTTCCATATCCACACGATATCATGAATTTCTCTAACAAAAATGATTTATCATCTAAAAACTTGGGAGGCGTGTATGGTTACCGCCGCCGCCCCGGATATCATTTATTGGATAACCTATAAAAATCTTGGAATAATTATCGATAATAACATCAAATGGAAAAGCCAAATAAACTCCACAGTAGACAGAATGAGAAAACTTATCTATATATTTTTTAGACTTAGAAATACTGTATCATTAAAAATTCTAAAGGATATCTATTTTGCACTTGCACATTCTGTACTACAATATGGAATCGTGGCTTGGGGGGGGGGGGGGTGCATTTAAATCTACACTACTTCCACTTGAGACAGTCCAAAAAATATTAATAAAAATCATCTTAAAAAAGCCTTATTACTATCCAACAACAAATGTTTTCAAAGGTTTCCCGGTTCCCCCACTTTCAAAAATTTTGCAAGTCTATCGAATATTTATTTTTATTTTTGTGTAAATGGCCCAATTAATAATCGAAGATACAAACATACAATAGAAAACATTTAAATAAAACAAACATCTATTATTACGTGTAAGCGTTATGTATGTATATAATAATCAAAAAATTAATTGTGTTTTCCTACTTTTAATGCTTTATAACTTAAAAACAATTCCAGTTTCCCCCGTCTCATCGTCGGGCTTTTAACTGGTAATAAAAGCAATATTTCAATATACCTACCTCCGAAGACCAGGCGCTTTATTTGTAAAGAAAAGGCAAGTGGGGATGTGAAGCACTCCGCACTGACAGTGAAAGCTGATTATGATCTGGTCTATTGCACACGAAAGTCATGTCCATAAATAATATAATGTACCCTCGGTTGGTCTTTTAAGCCACCCTCTATATTTTTATCTCCGAATTTTCTCAGCGTGAGCTTCCAAAAAAGAGTGCAGGAATTTCGCACGACTTCCTAAAAAGGCACCAAATAATTTAAACAGAACTGTATCACTTGTTTGATAGTTAATGACCTTTTTGTGAGAGTCTAAATATTTATTTTTTTGCTGATAAATATATATTCTTGTGTGGTATGTTTTTCTTTGGGTTTTCAGAAATGTGTAGAAGAATTCACCCAGACGGTTTTCCAATGAGTCATTTTAAGATTTATTGAACGAGTTTCAATTCCTTTGAAGTTTTCTATAAATCAAATGAAAGGGAAAATAAATTTCTATTACTTGAATTATTTCCAACTCAAACAATAAAAGTATTGATTAAAACACATCTTTCCATAATCACAGTTTCGGAGATAATACTGATCTGATTTAATTTTGTCAAAATTTTTTGCTTCAAACTAATCAAAAATGGTAAGGTACCTATCAAAATTAAGCGTATCCCTCTAAAAATGAACATGTTTTGTTAAAAAAATATTAGTACTATTTATAAAATAACCTCTACATGATATCCCCAGTGAGACAGGCACAGTAAAAAATATGCGTAAACTCTACTTATTTTGTAAGATGTGCCTAATAAATTAAATAAAACAAGTTTTATTCAGGTTGATATCAACACTAAATAAAATAAAATAAACAATATTATAAATAAAATTGTACCTATATAATTAATAATATTATTTAAATCTTTACAGTTTTGACTATTGTGTACGTAAATTTATTAAAAAATTAACAAAAATATATTTTTATCTTTGTTTATTTAGGAAACATGCAGATAAAATATAAAAAAATTCATTTAAGAGTGAATGAGATATAAACTTGTTAAAATAAATAATTTTACAATTAAAATAATTTTTGTTATGGTTACAGATTAGGAAGCAAGTAGATATTGCAAGTTATAATACCGAAAATATAATATAATAAAAAATGGATAAAATTAATAAATAAATAAAAAATAAATATTACAACATTGCGAGGTTACTTTGACTTTGGATGTTTGAAGAGTACAGTGAAAAATATCAATATCTCTTAAGCCATTTTAAGATTGGCCGATACACCCAAGTAAAAGTTTTGTGCGTATTTCGATTTAAAATGTTGTGTACAATTTATTTATTTGTAAGAGACCAACAGCTTATATAAACAATAAAAACATATAGATACATAAATACAAAGTTAAATTGAGTCAAGCCAAAAAGGTCTTTTATGTTAAAGTTACATTGGAGATGGATTTTTAATATATCTAAAATAATATAAGGTATTCATCGTTTATAATTACTTCATCCGCCATTACAGTGCAATAATATTATTTTCGTGTAAAGCAATTTATTACTAATGTTTTATTTTCTTTTTTAAAATTACTATCCTTCATCGAAGTGGTTTGTATAAATAAAGACGCTAATTTTAATAATAATATTTTGAATAAATCTTATTAGACACAAATTGATTAGATATTCTAAAAAAAAATTACCTTTCATATAGAGAATAGTGTCTGTGACGGCATGGCTTAGTTGTTTATACAAATCTATAGTTTTATTCCGAAATTGATGAAATTTTTCGAAATCTACCTTTAAAACAGAAAAAAGGTCGCACTATGTGAAATTTGAAAAAACCACCACACCCCATCAAATTTGACTTCAAGAAAGGAAAATTAATGTCCATATTTGATTTTTTTTTAAATTATGCAATTCAGCTGGTAAATTCGTAATTCACGTAAATACCGAAATATTGATCCTACCTTCTAGCATAGTCCAATTTGTCCCAGAAAAGTAATAAAAAATCCAAACATACAAATGCTGGGAACTGTAAAAATAAACCAACTAAACAACGGTTTAACAAAAGTTTTCCCCGAAAACAATCCGAAATATGTTTTTGCTGGAGGTGAATGCTTTTTTCCTTCCAACCCATATAGCAATGAAAATAATAGCCAAAGTATGGGAATAAATATACAATGGTTGTTCCCTCACCGCCTAATTGAGATTTAGTACCTACCTAGTGCCTACGCAGCAATCCGAGCAGATTTATAATGCACTTTTAGGCGAATCTCTTTTTTAGCAAGGGCTTGTATTCGAATTTAATATTTTATAACTTAAGTAAATCATAATCACATTTTATTGTCTTCCAAATTATTGTATTTTTATTTTATATGAAGAAACTTTTTTCAAACGTGCATTCTTATATCTAATTTTAAAAGTCTACAAAAAATATATTAGTGATCATTTTATCATGGAGGAGAAAATATAGAAGATAATAGCTTTGTTATTGTTTCATTATTCATTAAATAAAATAATAATAAAATACAGTTTAAGAAATATTACAGATATATTCTTACAGGAGCGACTAACTACCTTCGTATACATTTTAAATTTTTTCACATATTTTTTTTACAAAATTTGTCATTCAAAGGTTTTTGGTAAGTTATTATAAAGTGTTTGTTCTTAAATGCGTTCTTATAAGAAAGTTTAGTTTTGGGAAGCTTAAAATCTCGAGAACTTCTCAAAAAATAATTATCAAGGTACATAATATTAGTTTGAAAATAAATATTTTTAAACCTGTAAATTATTTTTAACGTATGATATTAATGTTGTTTTAGTTGTCATCGTGTTTAAATTTTGTAATATAATTTTTTACTCTAGTCAGATTATTGCATTTCAAAATCACACTCATCCCCATGTATACATGTCTAACCCGTAGATTATTATGAACGAAAATGGAATGGTTAAAGAAGTCGGCGATGCCCGAGAAAGACATGACCCGATTAAACGAATCAAATTTCTACTTTAGTCGGATCATGTCAAGAATTAGAATTACAGTTTATTTATATGTTATATTATCATATTACCTATGCGTGAAACGATGCATGAATGTGAATTAAATTTGGAGCGAGTTTGTTCTATTTCATCATCATCGTTGACGAAATATTAGGTCCTTTAATATTTTGTTTTAATTTTTGGAATAATTTTATAAGTTAAAACCCCAAAGTGTAATTAAAAAAAAAAAAAAAATATTCATCCTAGACTTGCAAAAAAAGTCAATAGATGTCGCACATCTATATTGCATTTAGTTCGGAAAGAATCTAGTAATCATATATAAAGATTGGTAGAAGGAGAAGAAGAAGAAGACAGGTGTTGGTAGTTCTTAGTCGAAGTGTGATTCAGTTAAATACGAGCGAAAGGGATAGGGTTGAATTAGCACACTGGTTAGAGCAGAGCCCCGGCAATGCTGAGATCCTTGATTCAATTCCTAGTTACGACCGTATCTTTTTCTGATGTTCTGTATAAAATTTTCATTTAAGAGTCACTAATATTATCTTCAATGATTAAATATTCCCTTTTTATTAGTACCTAAGTAATGCTAATTGTAGATAATAAAGGAACTAATATTGTATTTTAGTCGATGTTGGTAAGTAGCAGAGAAAATGTCCTGTTTTTTCATGAAATTCACTAGATACTCTCAAAATATAGCCAGAATGATTTTAAGCTTTATTGGATAAAATGATTTCTATTCTTCACAATTAAATGCGCATAAAAAAAATATATGTAAAAAATATATGTAAAAATATATATAAAAATATTAAATTACTGCCACCTCGGAACAGGCTCAGCCTAGTGAGGTGGCATATACCTAAAATAATGTACATAACATGTATTTTTTGGTTAATAAATAATTAAAAAAAAAAAAAAAAAAAATATTTTTCTCAAATGAAAAAATATTTAATAACAATTTCTTATCAAACAGCTAGCAAAAGCTTTAATTTAGTAGTCTCATATTTACCAGCGACAAATATTGATGATACATAAATGCAGCGTGCAGTTTCAGCACCTCTGATGCAGCCGCTCGTGAATTTGTACTGATTTCATTTACATAGAGCCGATATCTGCCTGAGTGCTCGCCATAATAATATGCCGGCCCATCAAACGCCTGCAATATTGATGGCGATTATGCAAATAATGGCTTGGAACTGCTGTTTTGTTGCGGCACTGCACTTGCGTCGATTGCGTCCATTGCGTCCATTGCGTCCACAGCGCCCGCGTCGGCGTCGGGTGCAATCGACGCATTCTATTACTTAAATACCTGAATTGGTTTTTCCACGTTTCCACGATCGACCGTTGCATAATCTAATGCTGTGTAGATAAAAAAGGCGTTCATGATAACATTTTATTTAATCCAAAATCAGATTTAAGCAAACCCCGAAGAAGTAGGCAGTACTTACGAAATACGTTGGTTCATTTAAACAAAAAACGTGGTTAAAACTAAGTATTCCATTGTTTTGAATACTTAGTTTGAATGTTTGAAAAAAAAGTGGTAAAAAACAAATGTATATATTATTATTATATTTTATCGACTGAACTTTTATGATACTTGTTCGTACCCATGACGTTGGTAATATAGGTGCATATATCTGCACAGAATGCAGGTATACGAAGGCTGCAGTGATATCACTCCTTGCAGCTTAGAAGAAAAGGTTATCCAGCTACAATTTTTAGACTATTACGAGGATATTTAAAGAATTCAGCTATTTTTTAACGCGTAGGTCTCTATATTTCTGTTAACTATCTAGGATCTATCTAGGGGAATCAAATGGATTATTCTTCTTATCTAGGGGAATCAAATGGATTATTCTATTTTCTTGCTTCTAGTTAATTATCTTAACAAATATTTTTATTATAAAGTTAAAGATAGCAGCCAAAAAAAAAAATGCATTTACAAAATAGTTCTCTTGGTTCTTAGTCGAATATATAGTATATATAGTATTTAATGTGTTTATATTAAATACTAATATACATATATATACTATATATTCGACTAAATTATTATGTATTATTATAATGCATTTTTTTGGCTGCTATATTTAATTTTATAATAAAAATATGCGTAAAGATAATTAACTAGAAGCAAGAAGATATAATAAAATATATAAAATATATATATATATATATATATTTTTTTTTTTTTTTTTGGTTTCTCTTTCATATTTTCGCTTGAGAGTCACTAATTTTGTCTTCAAAGATTAAATATTAAAATTTAAATCAGTTATTCCAAAAATAAAAAAAATAAATCGTGTTTTTTTTAAATATCTAACATTTTTTATGTAAAGAAATACATAAAAGAAATAAAAAATCAAAATGGTGATCTACAAAATCAACGAAGAAATAATTTAGGTGGTTGAAAATATTTCATCAATTTCAACAGTAATAAAGAAAAAATAGGTTCTTCGGAACATGGATACTCCCACAATATATTTCTATCGGTGAATCTTTTTTTAATCTAACTTAATTTTAAAAATTATTTATCTTTTTTTCTCTGAACTCCATTGCAAGCTTAGCCGCTTGGGCACATAAGCTTTTTTTCAAGGCAATTTAACGTAGGTAGACATAGGACTGACGTATGCCCCGTACCTGAGTTATTAATGAATATGTGTGACACTGTACGAGTGACGCAGTGAATGACACGAAAGTGTCTTGTGGAGGCCTCGCTTATTATTTTTGGAATATCTGCAGGCTGTGGACTGTGGACTGTAGGCTTCTGCTTTGAGGTTTCAACGGCTTTGAATTAGTACAATTCATAACTGGAGGATGATATAACACACAACATTACAATGTAAATAACCCATCGATGTGTGATATGTGGTATTGGTATTAGCAGCAGATAAAATTACCTCTTTTGAAGCGTGATAAGCTCGTGATCCGACGTTTTTAAACATGCTTATTGACCAATAGTTATGTGACAGCTGACATCGTGTCTAAAACAGTATGTTAATAAATGTATCTTATTTAAAAAATTGAAACCAAAATTTCCTCTGAAATCATAAGGTTTGTAAGTTAGTAATTAAATGTCGATGTGAAATTTGTCAAACATTACATTGCCATGTAAACGAAAACTATTTTTTCAAACTTCCTCCAGCAGATGGGTATCTAAATTATTTAAAAAATACGAATAAGAAAGTCCAAACGAACCGGACGATTTCACGTTTGAAAAAAATAATCAGTATTGATCCATCATAATGGTCACCATCCTGAACAGGAAACAAAAAGTACAAACAAATTTATAGTCAAATGAAATGCAAAACGGCCGAATTAAAACAGACCTTCACTCAATTATCTCAGGCAATTATCATCATTTAAAAAAAAATATATTCAAAACAATTTTTGTAACGCACGCGTTTTAATATTTTTTCGCGTACATACTTTTCTTTTCCAACGAAAACTGTATTATGTGTGCTGTCAGTTTAAGGGATAGGGATAGGGAAGCCATAGTCTCACTGTCTCCGAACAGTTGGGTTTCTTGTGCAATAAAAATAAATTTGATAATTTCATGAAATACCAAACGTTGTACCAAAAATATGAAAAGAAATTGAGTGAGGCCTCAATAGAAAGAACTCATTTTTTGCACCGTATCTAACCATAATATTAGTAACCATTATAGAGTGCTCGCCACTTATGAAAATTAATTTTAAAAATTTCTCGCCCGCTTAAAAAAAATGATTACTCCATATCTGTGTATGTAAATATATAAACAAATTATAGTCGTCTACAGCCAATTAATTCACCTATATTTTACTAATTATTCTTTATTTTTAAAATTGATAAAAAAATTTACCTTTGCATTTCCAAGATCTTAAATGTAGGTGTAATATGGAAGTCATTTATAATGTAGATTTAACTTACAATGTTGATTTTGAAAGATACATCGCTCACCCATTCTAGTGCACCATATAGCGATGACAGAACTGGAACGATTTCGCTCGTGACAATTGGCTAATTGAAATGTAACGCCACCATCAGTATGTAAATATAACGGACTAGATTGTCAGAACTACGATATTATTATCTGGCGGGATTTGCATAACCATAACCAATAATAATTACTGCGCTGCAATTATATTATGCATATTTTTCAAAAGATTATCCGCATTGGTTGATTTTGTTATTAAAATATTTATTTATAACACATCCCTTCCCAATTAATAAATTACATATGACCCAATTAACCTGTTTCAGATTTCAAAAGATTTAATCGTAAATTTTTCTGTTAAAATGGTTTAATTTTATTTTTCAATTCATTTATTATATTTGATGTATTCGCAACTAACATGAATATAATGAATTATTATTCCATTCCATGGTAAAGTATTTGTAATAAAAAAAAACCTGATGATGTGTCCATTTACTCAAGCTTTTGTAAAACCCAATAAAGGTGGGTATATTTCTATAATAAATTAAAACAATTTTAAACATTTATCCACTTAATTTATTATTGTTACGGTCACAAATAAATAAATTGGAAAAAAGAATAAAGTTTTTTGATGAATTATTTAATTGGGTGGATTATACACGGTGTCCGTAAACTAAATAGTACGAGCGGGAAACTGTCGAGTCTTTATTACCCGGACAACCCAAAAAACCTTTTTTCGACCTAAGTATTTAAATTTTTTCGGCACGTTACGGAATCGTTCGACATTAAAAAAAGACACAAAAGAACTGATATTATTCCCTGAACTACCATTTTTTTTTGACCGGCTGAGTGACGACATGTGAAGAAGAATTTTTATTTTTATTTTTAAGAAAAAATCGTTTTCATTTTTACTCCAAATAATGTCAGGAATCACTGCTTAAAATCTGTATTTAAAAATAATTCCACAAGTTTAAATAAGAACTTCCCTTAACACCATGTACAGTTGTACAGTTCACATTTGATTAGGTAGGTAGTTGAGTAGGTACCCACCAATTTGCAAATCTTACGATTTCAGAAGAAAATTCAGTTTTGATTTATAAAATGAGAGAAAATCATAGTTTTTTGGAAGTGAGATCTAGGTACTAGATATACAGAACTACAAGTTATTAAAAAACAACTATCGCTGTGCTTTTTGGGTTTCCAAACCGTCTGAATATAATTTTATTGGTAGGACTATTTATATTTAAAAGATAATTATTTAATATCCCGCATAACTTTACGGAATACTTTTTGCAAATAAGGAATTTAAAAAAATAATATATTCCAATTAATAATTATTTTTTTAATCCGAGCGTTAGTTTATTATTTAATTAGCTGGTTGACTAATTCTAATTCAAATGAGTGAACTCTCATACAAACTTTGACAAAGGATTAGCGACTTTGGAAGTAATAAAACTTTAAGAAACTATTAACTGTATTCCAGATTTTTTTCATCTCCAGTCGACCTCTTTGGTCGTCTTCTGCCCTAATTAGATGAATAAGAATGGAGACGAAATTCATAAAAAAACTTATTTTAATGCATTTGGAAAAGTTTTCCTTTACAATCTGTCTATCTATCGTCTTTATCTAATCTTCTAAACTTAATCTATCTATCTTATTTATCTAATCTTATATACTTAATCTATCTATCTTCTTAATCTAATCTTCTGTACATGATTTATCTGTCTTCTTTTTGTAATATTCTATACTTAAGAGGCTAGACTTTGAACGACACGCGGAACACCCGCGACTGTCATTCTGTCCCGCTCACAATAAGCTCACGCACACTTACAATACGTGCGAATGCGAAATGTGCGAATGAGACAACGCTCAAATTTACCTAAAGAAATCGCTCGAAAAGGGGTTAATGGAGAATACACTTTCCTACACCGAAACTTTCACGAAATTGAAATTTTTAAAAATATATGTTTTTTAGAAAGAAGAAGCTACGTCGGTAGCTTTTTATAATTTTATAATTCTTTATGAGAGTTGACTTAGCAGCACTTTTTCCTTAAATAATATTTTTTGATAAATCGTACATGTTTGACAGTGAATGTTTACGTTAATACGAAACGCATCGAAAATTCGAAAACATACCGACATAGTTTTCACCCTCTAGAAGGCAGTATAAAAAAAATATATTCATTTTGTGCAATTTTCGATGTAGAAAAGTGTTTTTTCCCGGGCGTCCTTTTTGTATGGGCCGAAAAGCGAAGTCTATCGTCTTAATCTATCTATCTTTTTTTATCTAATCTTCTATACTTAATTTATCTATATTTTTTTCTAATCTTCTGTACTTAATCTATCCATCTTCTTTTTCTAATATTCTATACTTAATCTATCTATCTTCTTTTTCTAATATTCTATACTTCGACCCTTTGGAATAACACGGTTCCATCTGTTGCAGTAACGTCATGCGATAATGAACTCTAAGGTAGCTTACTATAGATCCCATTATCGCATGACATATCCTCAACAGATGGAACCTTGTTATTCCAAAGGGTCGGCTTCGTATATTTTTTGGGAAAAGAAGGTGAGGAAGTTCTGGGAAGGAAAAAAAGTTAAAAGAGTGGGTAGGAATCTGGGTGTATGTGTCTCCAGGAGTGACGGACGTATGAATCTATCCCACCCACTGGATTGGTAGAATTACATTTCTGCTGCAGAGAAAGTCCTGCTGGAGAGGTTTAAAGGTCTCCCTTGAAATGGTCTGCCACGCAGTTAGTGGGCAGACTCATCCGCCGCCAAGATTCGGACACACCTCAACTTATGACGCCGAGCACCTTAACTAAGTCACCAAATATAGCGAATCACTTGGGGTGACCTATGGCAGAGGTAGTGGTTATCCGGTAAATGGTTCGCGGGGCATGGGCACCGCTGCCCAAATTAAATTAAAAATAAAAATATTGTAAAATTGGTACAAATTCTAAAGATTTTCTATTCAGTGTTTGTGACAATACACCATCTTGTGCGCTGCACCGTGTTATCTCAGCCCGGTAAATGAGACACAAAACTTGAAAGAAATGCAGCGAAGTATTTTACTTGCAGACAGAGGGTACGGTTCCCGTTTGCAGACATTCGTGTCGTGCTTACGGGCACTGTGCGGAAAATTTATACGCCACGTGGAAATTCAAAACAAAGTCGAGCCTTATCTGGATATTTCCCTACGTGATGTGAGCAGCCGCAGAGAGAGAAGTAGTTTCATGAATAAATTGCATTAAATTCAAATTTCGCGGAGTTGAACGTAATGTCTCACTAGCGTGCGCAAAAAGGGAAAGCTATTGAAATGTAAACATGGCCGGTTATTGAATTGATGCACGATGTTCTTTCTGAATAAATTATGTTTTTACATGATTTTGCAAAAATAACTTGCAAAAGAGCAATTTATATTAGAAAAGAATTATATTTTTATAACCTTTGAAGGTTATTCCCATCAATCTAATTTATTAGATAATTTGTGTTATTTTCTCCTTTAACAATGAAAGATAAGTGAAAAGGCATGATCTTAAAATATATTTGTATTTTAAAAGCTCACACAGCGCTTCCATTAAAATATTTTTTATGGCTTCATTAATATTATTATATATACATATATTTTTAACATTATCTTCCTACAGGAGGACCTGAGGAAAAAAGATCCCTCAGAGCCCATGTAATTCTTGGGGATGTTGTGTGGAGAATCTTTTTATGAGGGCTGGGTAGGAATCGGAGGGTCAATGTGTTTAGGAGTGTATAAATCCAACCCCCCATTACGGTGCAAGATGATGGGCTGAGAATCCGGCTGGAGAGGTCAAAAGGTCTCCCTCAACCATGTGACCCAATGTGACCCAGTAGGTTATAGTAGGTAGTGATGATAATTTTAACCCCCAACAAATACATTACTTTTACAATAAATATGTAGGACATATTACAGAGTCATGTCATTTCAAGTTTGGTATGTAGAAGAAATCATTAAATATATTATTATTGTAAGACACAAGTAGGTAGGTATTTGATAAATACGGTAAAAAATAATAAGTTCATATTTGAGACATGATTCATTTTGCCTTAACATTAACGAAAAAGGGGTATAACATGGAGAAAAATGTTATACTAAAATACGATCATTTTATTCGTAAAAACGGTTAAAAACGGGACTGAAGTTCTTACGAACAAATTAACAGGATTTAAATGTTTATTGGCGGGAGCATATAAGAATAATGTGTAGGTATACGCAATTTTGTATGAATACCAACAAATTATTCTTAGATTTTCCCGCCAATAAACATTTTAACCGTTTTTACGAATAAAATGATCTAATTTTAGAATGAGAGCGAGTTCCAGCGAGAGACCGTACGTGACGTCATTTTTGTAGTATCTTCCGTCTTTTTCGTTATCAAACAAGACGCGTGAGAGGAAATAGGACGAACGTCGATGATGTCTGACACCACTCGAAACCGTATTTATATGTGCGTTCCTGGATCCGCACATAATGTTATGAATCCGTTCGCCGTGTTCCCGTTGGTGTTTTTTTTGCTAAGGAATCTTTGCTTGCTGTTTATTTATACTGGCAAATACTATGGAATCCTGTTCAAACCGTAGGAATATTATAATCCAAGTGAGCCTTGTTCGCCGTAGTTTCTCTTTGGGAGTTCACTGCACAACCACTCATTAGAGAAAAGCACCACTGTTGTTGAAGAATCTTCATTAATAATGCTCTTCGTTGTCCGCAAGTAAGCTGTCTGTGTGATGAAACATAATAAGTTATAGATGTACCTGTTCCTTAATATGTAATACACTTAAAATGCATTCCCTAGGAAATAGAAGAAAAATAAACAAAAAAAAAGCAAAAAAAAAAACCTTTTTGTTTTAAATTACTCAATCCTAATTAGACGGTTGTGATTTTCTGCATCTTAACGACTTCATAATACCAAGTAGGCAAAACATATATAACAATAATTCTGAGACCAACTACCTCATTTATGCACCTATTCTTCGCTTTCACACCCTTGGATACAAATTCACTTCAAGTATCGGATTATTATCGTGAACCCATGGATCGTGATAAATATTGAAGGATCACAATAAATATTAAAATCCTACGAGCGTCAGGTTCAAATTTGTAACATCGAGCGTAAGGTGGGTAATTTTCACCCGAAATTCTTACTTAGATATTTATAAACTCTACTATTTGCACATTATAAACTCTTGCTATCTCTGTATGACGTAGTCAATCGTGTAAAATATATAACATTGTAAAAAGTAAACAATTATTAGATCATAGTAATAACAACTATTTTTCTTTATTTTTAAAACTTTTATTAAATTCGAGTAGTCCCGACCACCAACGTTTAATAATTATGATTGATGTAGCAGCACGACTTTTAAAACCCCGAAAGCTTTAACCGTCCCCCTCTATATTTCTGTAAAAGTGCGAAAACGACAAATATATATTATGTATGTCACTTTTTGAATGTCTATGAAAAATTATTTATTTGTCTCGGCTTACTAATGGGCACCCAGTCCTTGTTTAGGGGGGTTGAAATTTATTACCCGAAAATCTAATTAAAATATTGTTTATGGAAGTTACCCACCGTTAAGGAAGGGTGAATCACTACTGACCATATTTATACATTCATTTTATATTTTAGGAGCCACGTGGTAAGAATGATCAGTTATATTATTTTGGAGATTTGAATGAAGAAGTAATGGCGCGACTTTTTGACGAGGGATCTCACAAGGGATTATACGGATTAAGAAAATGGTTAAGTAATCATTTACTCTTTTTTGTTTTTGTGGAGCCATACAGATATATTCATTGTAATTATTGTTAAATACAGATTTTAATTTTTTTAATTAAATTTCTTCATTTCAATCGTTGGGTTGTTCGGGGCGAATTTGTTTAGTGAAACGCTCAGACCATTAAAAAAGCACATTTATGATTATTCGTATAACTTTTTTACATTTATTGCATTATTATAATGATGTATTATTAGCACGAACTACGATAAATATTTTTTTAATGTTTTCGAAATATTCTGTAATAGATAAGAAGTGATTAGTGAATCACGTTTAAAAAATTATGCGTACCATAAAAATAGAAAGAAAAAAGTTATAACTCATTAATAATCTTTCAATTTTTATTCAAAAATGAACATTGAGAAAAGTTGTTTTTGATAGAATAAATTCTTCCTATTTTTATGTAAACCAAAATAAACGTATTGCATTATTTTTAATAGAAAATAAAATTTATTTTATTTTAGTATAGTTTGATTGATTATTAGATAAATAATTTTTTTCATTATTTCCACACAGAATGCCCTGAGGAATAATAATTCCCTCAGGGTCTATGTCGTCTTTGCTGATGTTGTGTGGAGGGTATTTTTAGGGAAAGGAAGGAGAGGAAGTTCTAGGATGTAAAAAGGGTTGAGGGTGGGTAGGAATCTAGTGGTCAATGTGTCCAGGAGTGACAGACATATGAATCCATCTCACACACTGCAGTGCATCGCAATAGGTCGAGAGAATCCGTCTGGAGAGTTGAAAAGGTCTTATTCAACCAGTCTCTCCAGATCCGACGCGAAGAACGCCAAGTCACCAAGCCTAGCGAACCCCTTGGGGTGACCTTTAGCAGGGGTGGTGGTTATCCAATAAATGGTTCCCGGGGCGGCAGTACCCATACCCGCCTCACAATTTGAAAGATTGTAAGTAAAATATTAAAAATAATATTTGGTTTTTTGCATAAAATAAAACAATCTTTCGCAGTGGTTTTGATTTATGAAGTAAATTGGTTATAAATATAACGCACTAATTACCGTTTTGTAAATAATTGACAAAGGCGCAACGCTGTTTATTTTGTCATTTTTAATGAAATAATTCCTGTTTGGAGTGCACCTGCTCCCTTGCCGTTTGTCAATGCAATTAATTTCCGTGATTTACCTTCTGAATCAACTGATTTTCAACAGTTTATTTTGTTGACAGTAAACAGTCAAAATGTACTAAATGGTATTACATAGAAATGAACAGACTTTTTAGTCATTATTTTGTTTTGTTACGCAATTTAATTATATAATAAACCCAGCTAGAGAGCGTACGTGACGTCATCGTTCTAGCATCTTCTGTCTTTTTCGTTTTCAAACAAGATTCATTGGAAGTTCTAGAGGTGATTCTGCATGATATATATATTATTATTTTACAATAGCTCCACACAGGAATTTTCCTCAAGGCCTATTAAATCTTTGGGGATGCTGTAGGAAGTGTTTTTAAAAATCTTTGGATTAGGGTTGGATTGGAATTTGGGGCTACTCTGTCCAGTAGTAATGTGGCCATCCCATGGGTCGATAGAGTCCGGTTGGAGAGGTCAAAATTCTCCGGAAACCAGTTTCTCCTGATCCGGCCCGCCACATAGTAAACAAACAGCCACAAACCTCACCCCATGAGTACGGACACCCTTGCTAAGTCACCAAACACAGCCAACCACTTGTACTGACCTATGGCAGAGGATTTCGTTATCCAATAAATGGTTCCCGGGCGGTAATATCTATACCCGCCTCCCAAATTGTAAAATTATTAGTACTTAAAAGAAATGTAAATGAATCATTTTTTTAAGAAGTTTCCAGGTGAACAAGTGGAAATGCTTAAAAAAATATAAATCGAAGAGATCCTGAGTTCGAATCCCAGTTGCGACCGTTACATTTTTTTTCTGTGTCTTGTTCTTTTTCAAATTTCGTTTATATTCATAAATATTGTATCGAAAACAAATATTGTATCGAAAACAACTTTTTTCTACCATCATGTAGAATCCTCTCTCGACGACACTCTTAAAAATAAAAATCTTTTTTTTAAGTTAAAAAGGTTTCGAATATATTAAAAATATTGTTTGCTGATTTATTTAAATACATCGTCTAATAACACAACCTCTTTCACATTTCATAAAGAGCTTCGAGCCTCCACCGTCAGATGGCTCTATCGTATTTATTTGAAGTAACCTTTATTACAGTGACGGTAGTATTGAAAAGCTTTTGAACATTCTGCCGTCTCTCTTACCCGCCCGTGAAATCGCCCTAACAGCCTTCAAAGCTGAACGACGACAATTTTCCATCCTCTTAAATCGTTGAATTTTCTACCAAGCGTGGTTTTTGATTTTACACGTAATATTTAGCCGGGAAAAACTCCCAGAACGACACACTGAAAGTATTACGGTTTTTGTTTGTTTTTGTTGCGTTTCGGGGTTGCAGGCTTCAGCGTATTCTAGTTGAGGTGTTCAATGGTTGGTTCGCAGCTATATCTTCTATGGTCGTACCGTTAAACCGTGGAGAGGGATATTGGTTTGCTTCGCTTGGAACGAGCCTGTTGGATTCAGTTTAGCTTCGTAGTCCAGACGCTTCGGACGAGAGAGCTTTGAGCATTCCTCTGAAGGCCGTGGTTCAAGCGTGTGTCGGAATAACAACCGACAGATACGATAAATACTTGTACCTCAATGCTGTACCTTTATGCTGTCAAATTCATGCTGTCCATTGAGATACGCTTGCGTGTTTAAGACTTTTGGACGTTTCCCCCAAACAATCACAGCAACATCTTTTAAAAAACATAATATGACTAGATTAACCCATTTTACTAAGATAGTATAACCCTTAATTAATATCTATAACTATTCGTAAACTATTTAAAGTAAAATCTTCCTTTCAAAATATATTTGCTTAACGTTAAAACAAAATTTAGAAATTAGTCATATTAACATATTACTGCAAGAATAATAATCATTTATTTATTTAATACAAAATAAAATCATTAGGTAATATTATCATATTGCATAAATAACCATACATTATATATATAATACAGTAGAAATATTTGTCGTAAAAAAAATACTATGTGTTGTGTGTCGTGTTTGTGTTCTCTGTTTGTGTTGTAAATATTACCCAATTTCGTAATCATAGACTAAAATAAACATTGGCTGCTGTAAAAACTTTTTCTCTATTCAAAGCATCGAGAGGTGAGTTGAAGAATTTTATAAAGGTATCCCAATTTTGTACTCTATTTTATTAAACAAATGTTACATTATTTTGAGACCTTTAAGTTGTTTTCAGAAGCTCGTCAGATAGTTTTTGGATATGTATGAATATCGTTGTTAAATGCACATGGATCCATATTTTGTTTGTTTCTGTCATAAAGTACATTTAGCCTCTTGAAAATAATGGAATTATTCAAAATGAAAATACGTTACTATCTTCATCATGAAAATACGTCATTTCTGCATGAAAATACGTTATCATTAGTGGTAAAATATAAATACGGATTGAACGATTAGAGATTTTCACGGCCTTATCGTAATTTTTGGGTTATTGGGCCGTGTTGTGTTCCCTCCTCATTTAGCCAACGTTTCAAACAGCATTAGAGTGTTCATCATCAGTGAAGATATGAAATTACGTTGTGTAATCACATGTGATGACACATTTGTCCTGATGATGGACACTGAAATGCTGTCCGAAACTTTTGGCTATAGAAGGAGATAGCGAACAAGCGGCTTAAAAACCCAAACTTAATTTCAATAAAATACGTATTATTTTGTATTATCCTGAATAAATTACAGTTGATAAAACTTCTTCTTGAGCAAACGTTTCAAACATCCTGGCAGTTTGCATCTTCAGAACAGGTATCAATCATCGGCTACGAAATGTAAAAAAAAAATGTTCGAAAAATTGACTGAAGAAGGAGTAAGTAGCAAAAACATGGATTAATATTACGAAATATAAATCTATGACAACTAACTGCTACCATCAAAATCTAATCACGTCATATTAAATGAATGAATATTCCATGTAAGTGTTGGTATATTTTCTATGAAGAAGTTTTATGTATGTTTAATAGCTTCACTGTATAAATATTTGATATTGAAACGTAGATCTTCAAGTCACATTTAACTATTCTCTAGTTTTGTGGACGGAATGTGTTTTATGAATTATTTATTAGAACGAGCTTAAGCTTCGAAAGTTTCCCCATTTTAAAGTGAAGATGGCGATGGTCTCACGTTTTCAGTCTAAACTTTTTATTAGTAGAAGCATATTGTGCCCTGTTTATATTATTCAAAAACTTTACTGCTTTTAGAAAGATTCTGATAAATATAAAATTTTATTCATTATAAAAAAATCATTCCAATTTTTATAGACTATTACAATATTTTTTTGACGGTCTTCGTGAATGAGTGTTTACGACCCTATGAATCCGGAGGTCACGGATTTAAATCCAAATT
Source organism: Limnephilus auricula (assembly GCA_951813805.1). NCBI lineage: Eukaryota > Metazoa > Arthropoda > Insecta > Trichoptera > Limnephilidae > Limnephilus > Limnephilus auricula. The sequence goes on from OX638393.1 coordinate 38,432,144, forward strand.
AACTTGTATTTTTTACAATGTGATATATAAAAAAAATGTTTAGTGTATTTTACGTCATGTTCCAGAGTGGTAGATACTTAAGGTATCGCCCTTGTGAAAGACCACTAAACCGAATAAAAAAGTTGCTTGAAATCGTTTTAGCTCTATTTGGTCACAAAATCTGAATAGCTAGATACTTCCAAAAGTCTGTCTTCACCATTTACTTTCACTCCAAACTATCTTCAGTCCCACAATGTAGTTGCCCTGTTTGTGGTTATTAGGAAGCAGTTGGGACTCTTGTGCAGTACTTGCATTAAAAAAATATCAGTTTTTATTATTATATTAGTAAAGCGATGTTGGAAACAAATATTGAAAAATAAATATTACGTTTAATTTTTATCTGGTTATATAAAACTTAAAGTGTCCTCCTCCTCGATAAATGTAGTAATATCACTTGAAAATGGTTTTGTTGTAGAATACAATGCATTAATAATACATGTTTTATATGAAAACGTATTTTGAAAATTAAAATAACTGTAACAATTTTTAATTTCATTGCACTTTCATGAAAAATATTACACCTCAAAGCTTCTGAATTTGTTTAAACAGATGCGAAAGCGCCACTTATAAATTCTGTAAATAATATTGAATAAAACCTACTTTGAAAAGAGTGTTTATAATTTTCTTCTTTCATGGTCAAAAGTATAATTACGACTTCAGGCGCAGTGACGGATATTTTTCGCGGAACTTCCGTTTAACGACAGTTTCCGCAGATTACGGACTGCCGTTAAAGCGAGTTCATTTAACTTCTGCGGTTAGGATACACACGAGTTAATAAACATTTCTATTAAGTAAAGCAATAAAAGCTAATATGCAAATTCTCGGGAGCCGAGGGCAAAAAGAGGCAAAAAAACCAAAAGGAAAAATCTCCTTCGTTGGTAATTGAAGAGTGTTTAAAAAGTTTGCAGCGCTTCTAGGATGGGAGTCGCTCCAGCAATGTAATTTGCATTTCTATTATGAAAAAGGAAAATATAAACCACCCCATGGGGAGGGGGAGGGCGGGGAGAGGGTAACTCCCCTCACCTGCCCACGAGTTCTTACTTTTAATTCCTTATTCAAATATTGTATTGTATTCCTAATATTCTGGCTAGAGGGCGACACCTTTGTGTGAAATCAAAGCAATTATCATCCACTCTGTGTTCTGTATGTGGTTGATACAAATTTTATTTCTAAGGTTTCAATCATCACTTACAAATAAATGTTGACGTTTTTTAGTGGTCGAGGGATAAGGCTCTCGACTCCTAATCGGAAGGTAGAGGGTTCAAACCCCAATTTTATTTGATAAATTTGTGTTATTTCACAATTGATCATTAAAATTAATATATAGAGTATTTGCACACGTTTCGAGAGTGGAAAATACTCTCAGTATCGCCCTGGTCTAAGACCACCTTTAAGAATTAAAAGTTGTTTGAAACGGCTTTAGCCGTGCTTGGTGACCAGATCTGAATATCCAGGTACTTCCCCACCTTCCTCTTCCCTATTTCCTTCCACTTCCCACTACCTTCGGCCTCACAACGTGCCACAATTGGGGATGCCATAGTCTCACTGGCGACAGCGGGAGCAGTTGGGACTCTTGTGCGGTATTCATATAATCCATATAAAAAATAGACGTTTTCGAGATAAGTCAAATCAAACTTTAATTGAACGAATCGTTAATGGTGAGTCGTGTGTCAAACCCCAATAAAAAGTTTTTTTTGAAAATAATTCTGAAATGATTTGAATGTCATCAAGCAGGTATGAAGGTAGTGGGGAGTGGAAGAAGATGGGTAAGAGGAAGTTAAGGAAGTACTGTTCAGATCTGGTCACCAAACACGGCTAAAGCTATTTCAAGTTGTCTGAATGGTGGTCTTACAACAGGGCTATTCTGAGAGTATCTTCCACTCTGGAAGGTGTCGCAAATACACTATATATTTTTTTATATTAATTAATTGGAAAATAACTCAATTTAATCAAATGAAATTTATTGGCGCACGCCGGGTTCGAACCCTCAATCTACAGATTAGGAGTTGAGAGCCTTACCCCCCAATCACGGAGGCCGTCAAGGATACTGCTAAAGATAAATACCGTTAAAGATAATGCTAAAATTTTCTCAAGGTTCTTGGTACTTACCATTAGCAAAATTGTGAAATGTAAGACCCCAATTTCAAATCAACCCTAATCGGCGATTATTCGAATATTAGTTAATCGGCTGTGCGCCCTGCGTTGAAATGTTTATTTTTGAGACCAAACCTGACCTGTTTATCGGTTTTATAATTAATTATGGGAAGTTCGCGGTTCATTACTATCGCCGATATGATCCTCCGGGCAATTTATTACCGCCACCTTTTAATCCCTCCTTTGCCTACTCCCCTACCGGCTAAGCTGCCCATAGTTAATAGGTACTAGGATACCAGCATCTAGTAGATAGCTGCCTTATCAGCAAGATAACAACAAATGGATTGACAAGCAGCAGACTACTACGAAAAATAATTCTCAACTCCGACCTGGAGCACATTTTGTCGGAGTGTCTAAATATTTCCGCTTGGAAGTAAAATCCAAATAAATGGAAAATTTCTGAACGTATCCGAAAACTAAAAAACTACTTTTGAAAGGTGATAAAATCTGCTTTCAAATTGTATACATCGAAATTAACATTTATATTTTGATACATAAAAATTTTGCAAGCAAACATAATTTTTTTTGAATATTGGCTCACCTTACATTTTTTTCTATATTTAAATTACTGATCACTGATCACGAAAAAACATAAAAACGCACATTTTATTAGACAAATGTATTATAAACGTTATTTTAATCTCACCTTTTGTCGTTGCATGTAAAAATCTTAATATATAAAACAAAGTCGGGTTAGTTACACCATTTATAACTCAAGAACGGCTGAATCGATTTTTATGATCTTTAATTTGTTGGATTTCTCTCCATCCCGATTAACACAATAACTATTAAAACATCGGAAAAAATCACGGGAAAAATAATTATGAAGAAAATAAAATTTTTCCTATATTTTGTATGGAACGGCTTTTCAAATAATGTGCATTGGTCGATATAATTTGAATCAATTCGAGTATTAATAATTAAAGACAACATTTATTGATTTTGAGGCGGTACGAAGTTTGCCGGGTCAGCTTATAATTAATAAAAAATTCCCATAATTTAATTTTTTTTTCGAATTGCGATCCGGAAGTTTGGTTTTCTAAAAGTGTATATTTCACTTCATCTGTGGTTTATTTTTAGAATTGTGTATAAAACGTGGCGTTTTTTCTTCTTGGATATATAGTTTATATAATACTATTATGTAAGGGAGACACAATAATTTCTTTGACATCTATATGAGTCGTTCCGAAAAGCGAACAAATTAGCCCGAGGGATTAATTATTTTAAATTATAATGTCACATCACAAAGTAACTGCTTCATACGAACAAAGATTAATTATTTGTTTTTTATACAAATTTGTTTAATTATTTTGTACTATTTACTATTGGCCTGACCGATAAAACATTATTTTGATGTGCAGAGTCGTGTCGTCTAGAGATAGGATAACAATACGAGTAACTTTCTTTTAACCTTCTTGTCTGGAAACGTTGGGGAGAAAAACACGATTTGCAGACGACTATGCCTATTTTTAATTAATAAAACCTAATTTGATTTCGCTTATCGCCGAAATGATAATAAGATATAAATTTATTTTACTTTATTGATATAAAGCCGACGAATCCAAGTCGGAGAGTTATCTGCCACTATGTGTATGTGAAAATACGTATGGAATACTAAAGTAACACAATTCCAAAATGTTAAAAATTTAAAAAAAAAAAAACTTTTGATATCGGCGGTCACTTGAATAATTAAAGGAAAGGATAGTTCTAAAATTCTTTCTAAGTTCTTACAATCGCTGATCGGATCAGATTTTACGTAGGTAATTTAATTCAATTTAGTACTGTTACCAAGATTTTTAAGAACTCTTTTATAAAACTCTTACCAAGGTGATCAAAGTAACTTTCAGTCTGTAACGAATCTTTAGCCATTACAATGTGATATTTAAATAATATTTACAGTACGCTGAGATGTTATCCGTAACCACTCTGTTCAGAGACAAATATATTTTCGCATTGGCACAAAATTTTTTTGCAAGGTGGTTAATAAAATTACGATGAGTAAAATAATCAAAAATATTTCATATGAAACCATCTAACTTTTCAAATTTCTTCCAGAGTTGGATGGCGCTCGTGAAATCACGATTTCATTTGATTGCATACGGAATAAAATCTACAGTGGGACTGAAATTTATAATTTTTCTCAATTTTTTTTGAGCTATCTATAAATTGATGTCATCAAAAGTTTTACTAGAAATAGTTCAAATGAAGGAATCACACCAAAAAAAACTAAGGAACCTTATCAAGAGTTGTCATAATCGACTCCCAATCCGAAGGTTGTGGGTAAAATTTTTGCATTTTTATGAAGCAGTATTTAATTTGTTTAATCAAAATTGTTTTCCGACTGGCACTGAGCAGTTGTAATAATTACTTCAAATTTAAATTTTTAAAAAAATCTAATTTTCGAACAGGTAAATTATTTTAGAGATCTTATGTATTGATGCACTAGATGAAAAAGTAATTGTTCTTATTAAACTTTTTTTGTTAGAAAGCTGATGAGCAAACAAAACAATGTAAGAAGAACACTGTCGAATTGTATCGCCAGGCTGAATTTAAAATGAATTTAAACGGATAAACTACTTCAAAAGCCAAACTAATTCCAAAAACTTTTTTGAAGCTTTTGATATCATCAGTTTGCACTAATACATTCAAAGGTGTTCTCTGTAAAATTATTTGCCTATACTAAGGCGAAGGCTACACGTTCAATATTTATCACGATCCATATTGATGGATATGGATCGGAGTTCTACACGTTAAATATTTATTGTAATCCATCAATATTTATCAAATATTGTGATATTTATTAAACGTGTAGGCTAGCGTATTGACGGATCCCAATAGGATCAAAGGATTTCTAGATTCAAATATCGATTGATTTGAAGTCCTAATTCCCAATCGTGATAAATACGGAACGAGAAGCAATCGCATCAATATTTATCACGATCCATGGGTTCACGATACGGAATTCAGGAATCTGCGATAAATATTGTATCACGATATTTTATAAATATTGATGGATCGTCATAAATATTGAACGTGTAGGGATAAGAAGCAATGCGGTTTATGGAATTTATTTAAATAATCTTTAAAAAAAATATCAATTCATGGAAAAAATATAATAAAAAAGTAAGTAATAAAAATAAGTATTTCATTTTACTTGAGTAAATCTAATTCTATATTAGAAAATTTTCGCTTGCTGCTTTAGTGCTTTCGCTCCGAAAAGCTTCTGTGCTTTGAACTTCCAAGGATAATAATGATAAAAGCCTCAGTGAGGGAGTGAGGCGAGGTCTGCCAATCAAGATCCGATGGCGAACCTAGATTAGGTTAAACCTAATCCATATAGTTTTCAATAACCATAAAAAGCTTCAATACATCAAAGATTTTTCGAATCCCTTAAAAATAACAGACATTTTGTTAAAAATAATGGAGCATAATAAAACTTATGCCGACGTCGACATTTTTTTCTATAGTTGAAAATTATCAGAATTTTTTAATATTTTTTGTTTCACTTTCTCATTACATAGTGGTTTAGTTCAATCTTAAATACGGTTCGGCTTATTATTAATTATCAAAAACACCGATTTACTTATGTACCAGAGTCCCAACTGCCCGAAGACCCATTTGAACTACGGTGTCTCCAATTGATGTATGTTGCGAGATTTAAGGGATTTAAATGGGGAAGGATATGAAGGATATGATACCTAGCTTTAAAGATCTAGTCACTAAAAGCAACTATAAGCTTTCGATTGGAGGTTATTCACAACGGAGATTCTGAGAGTACTTTGCATTTAAATTACACTACTAACAACCTTATAATTTAGATTTAGTAAATTTTTACGTGTTTTTTTATGATTACCGCACGAGTCTTAACTGCTATGGCACCCTCAAATGGGGTTTGCGTGAGACCGAAGAAAGTGGGGAATGGAAGGAGATGGGAAACATGATGGTGGGAAAGTACCTGGCTGTGCAGATCTGGTCACCAAACATGGAAAAACAACATTTCAAGCAACCAATCGATCCTTGATGGTGGTCGGTCACCAGGTCGATATTGACAATATCTACTGCCCTAGAACGTGCCTCATGTATACTATTTTAGTTTAAATCAATGAATTGCGAAAAAACATAAATTAGTCAAAAGAACTTAATTGAACACGGCGAGATATGAATCTTCGATCTATGGTTTAATAACCTAGGATCATCCTATGTATGTGTGCTTTATCTTGTGAAAATTTTAATAATTATTTACAGAAAGTTTCATGAATCACCTTTTTGTATTTTCCATTTATGAATCGAAACAACAAACAACACACAAAAAGGCCTTTTCCGATACAATATAAAAGCCTTATTGTTGGGGTAAACATTAAAAAAAGCATTGCACAAAACAAAAGAGAATCGGATACTGTCATGTTGTGGACGTGCCTAACAGTGGACACTTCGAAATCCTGCTTCAATTTCAGTCATTGACATAACATACATTAGGAAGGCGAATAAAATACATAGTTTTTTTTCATATGAAGCAGAGACTTTGTGATGTAACATTATAATTGAAATGAAAACATTAACTTTGTAAACACCATTTTTTACATTCTATACAGAACTGTCTTATCTACGATTGAAACGAAATCTGGCCCCCTACTACGTTCAATCGATAAGGACTGTATCAAAAACTACACTTCAGATCGCTAACATACAAACAAAAAGTTACTTGTAGGTAAGATTATATTACGATCATATTTCGTTTGTTCATTTTTGTGCAGTTCGAAGTTAGTAAATACATAAAGTACATAATTTATTTGTTTATTTTTGGGAAATTTGACCGCAAATCTTTAATTATGCATACATACAACAATAACAAAGTTAATTATGCTAATTAATACATATATATTTCAACTGATGATAGTGAATTATAATAGGTACCTATCAAGTGTTGCACTAAGGGGATACGGATTTTTAGGCTCCTTAATGGATGATCTGTCGCGTAGTCTCTTCCCGAAATAACAAGATGGGACATAGGACTTCTCTAGATATTTAATGACATGGTTATTTTAGGCAGCACAATATCCAATCTGACGCGTTGTATTGTTTTGGTGTCCGCCAATAAAACGCCGATTAAATCGCCGTTTTACACCGGCAAAGAATGTGCGCGTGGAGCAATCAAGTCCCAGTGTTAAATGATCTCGCGGAGGGAGGAAATTTAATTGAGTCCGTGTCCTGCATATTTTATTACCGGCGCATTAATTCCACGCAAAATGCGTAGCCCCGCGTTGGGATAGCCGAAGTTATGGACTCCCTTTGGAACTATTGGCACTTGAAACTTTAATGGAAACATCGAAGTTTCCTTCCAACCCTTTTTAAACAGTTTTTTCAGTAAAGTTTATGTTCTTCTCAGTTTATGTCAGTCAGTCACTAAAACAAAGCTGGTCATTCTATTGAAATTGTCAGCAAATCTCCTTTAATGCAATCTCTGCCTTTCTTCTAAGCCATTGCATCGTCCAGTGGTATAATGTACCTATTACCATTGAACTGTTTGCCTAAAAATGCATTACCTTTCATTAATCACCAATTTATACTCAATTATTTAAAACCCTACCCAACCCTATAATTAAGAACTGAACTGATTTCTTTTTTATTGTCTAACTAGCAGCTGTAGTACCCGGCATTTAATTATGTAGAAATTTATATAGACGTTTTCGAAATTATTTGTAGGCTGTAATTTTCATCTAATTTTAAAATTCAAGTGCTACGAGTTCATCAAGAAGTATCAACATTTTGGATATAAATGTGGATGGAAAAAATTGCTGGGGGTAGTTTTTCTAAATATCGTGTAGATAGTGAATGGTTCCTCCTGTCTTGCAGTTCAAATGTGAAAAATGTGATCAATCTCAGCATAAAACTGTAGATTTTTATGAAAAAACAAAATTACGTCACCCGACAGACACACCCTTCTTTATATAGGGGATGTCTTTAGCTAATATCTGACCGGAGGAAATTTCGTAAAATGTACAGATAAGATAATAAGAGAAAGCAATTTTCTACATATTCGAACTTTAGTTCATATTAATAACAAACACTTTTTTCATTTACTAAATTTAATTTAAATTTATTTTAATATGTTATCATTAAGTTCTGTAAGTATTTTAGTTTTTAAATTTTTTTTTTTAGTTTTTTTATTCCAGAAAAAAAGGAAAAAAAAATACTTACCTAACTAGGTATTTGAATTAAACAGTACTTTGTACATTTAATTACTCTAAACTACATTACATACTTATTTACATTTTATTGCCTTAAATTACATTACATTACAGTACATTTACATTACATTATTTTACCATTATATTAACTGCTTCGGCTAACAAGGCCATTTTAAAACTGTGACTTTGAGAAGACTTATTAACATTATTTTTAATTTCAATTTGAAGGTGCCTAAAGTGATTCATTACCAGTTAATCCGACTTATTGAGAAAATAATTTGGGCAATAGACAATCCACTTTGTTGTGCAGTGTGAGATCTGTTTTCCCTACATTAATAAGTTCTTAATTATTTAATAATGGCGGAAATGCTATTGACTCATTTAAATTTGTTGTATTATTTAGATTTTGTAAACACACTAAGTGGGGAATAAATGATTTTCATAACTTTATATTTACCTTTGGACAAAAAAGTCAATAATGCAATTTTTGTTATGTAAATACCCGCGAAGCCGCGACCTCCGTGCCACGAACAACCTCCGCATCAGGACCTAGTCGCGAATCTCATTTGAAGCGCTTAGAGCTGACGTGCCCGAATTCATAATTGACTGCGATGAGAAATTTCGATATTTCGGTATTTTTCAGTCATTTGACTAGATAATTCTGCAATCTACTTTCAGGGCAAAGTAGCAATAAAAGATTTAAGCTGCTTCACCTCTTTCATTAGTGGTTTTCATTATGTGTTGAGGGAGACTTACTTAGTCTGGGCTTATGTTATGACCACTTGACACGCTTGACTTCTAAAAACTGGAAGGACAAAAGTCCATTTTATTTAACGTTGTCTTAGAATAACTGCCTACACCTCTGCGAAGATGACGTATAATAAAAAAGGACTTAAGATGATACCCGGTGGTGCAGAAATAGATTTTACTAAAATATTGCTGTCACTGTTGCTCTTATTCCACCGGATATTGAGCGAAAGGGACAATGTACTGACACCTAAATAAAATGGAGGTTTTGTATTTCCCACTTTTCTCCTCCAAAAGTGGACTGATTTTCATTTTTTTTTACCAACTACATAAGAAAAAACTATTCTATGTCTGTACGTTTTGCTTTTTTTAAAAAAACATTGTCTGGTTTGTATACTAAACATCTTTTGACGGCGTTTAAACCAGTCAATTTTATTGATTTTTGGAAGGTCATAACTTCTATAAAAAGTAACTTATCAAAAAAAACAAAAAGTACCGACATGCTAGTAGTTGATATCTATTTTATGCAAAAACAATATTTTCTCTAGGGTTAAAATCCAGAGAGATAAATAGGGAATACGTTTGTATGGAAAAATCACCGCCGGGTATCCTCTTAAGTATAACTCATTTTCGTAAAAACCTAAAAAAACACGACCTCTGACTTCTTAGTAACTTCAGATTTTAAAGTTAAATTGGTATAGGTAAAAACCAAACATAGATTGTCTTAGTCAAAAAAAGGCTTACCTGTAACGAAATGGCATTAGTAACAAGTATTTTTTATTTAAAAAACCTACATAAATATGAATTGATTTTTCTTTTTATAGTGAATAGAAAATTAAACCGATTATGTTCCATTCATAATATTTTTGTTATGGTTCAGATTAGGGAGCAAGCAGATATAAAAAGTTATAATATTGCCCATTATGAGTAAAAATGTTAATAAAAGAACAAAGAAACAGTAAAGTTAGGTCTCATAGAAATCGTTGTGTCACTAGTAGTACTATCCTAGTAGAGTGAGTAATATGATATAACTAAACGGTTAGAAAATTACAGTTAGAAAGACAAATCACCACGCTTTATAATCAAATCTAAAAGTTAACCATAAAATAATTTAAATGTACACCTTTATAAAATCAAAATTTTGGGAAGCAATTAAAAAAAAAAGTGAAAATTTGTGAATTTTTTATTTATTATTTTTACTTGAACCGAAAAAAAGTGAAGTGAAAATAATATTTATAATCTAATGAGATATATATGTTTTTTTAAATTTATTTCGTTCTTTACATAATTTTAGTTAGAAAACCCATTTAATCTTCTCCATGATATATATTGGTGTATAATCGTTTTACGTAGAACATGAAAAATAAATAATTTTTTAAAACTTTTTTACTCTGTCATTCATAATTTTTTTATGTAATAAATTATATTATTCTTGCTAATAATAAAACTTGAATCTGTATTTCATCGCCTTTCAAAAATATTTTTATGTAAAATAAGATATTCGATGTAGTACTGCCTTCAGGGCACCGGATATTTTTTTTTTATAAGATGAGTAAATTAGCTGAAAAATACGCCCCAAGATCAGCAGTTACCTACGTCAAGTGGTTCACTTTCCGACAATTCCTTATCGGGAGCGACTTTTTTAGCAACGTTAACGTTAAATAAAGCGGTTCGCCGATATTTTGGAAAGTAATTGCTTAATCAAGATGTGGCATCTCTTTTTCTTCCCTATTAAGAGATGTATTTGGCTTGTCATTTACATTTTTAATGAAGCACATCGATGGAATCAGTGGAGCCCGAATTGACCATAAAATGGAAGATTTGGAACGGAGGTAAAATGTTCCTGGGAAAGGATTATGGATAAGCAAAGTTTTATTTATTTTTAAGCTTCTGTGAAGGTTTTTACATAATCTAGCTTCTATTTTTATTCTTTATCAATACTTTCATAATGGAGTAGTTACCATACCAAATATAGAATACCGGAAATTAGTCCTTTTTAAATCAAATTCTAGACGTATTGACTGTTTTTTACAAAAAAACATAAATTGATTTTGGAAGATTGTTATTTTATGTGGTACACGCAGTTTTAAATTTTTGAAAAACGAAGTTAATTTTTAGTATACTAAGGTTATACCGTTTGTCGTTGACAGATTTGTTCAATTTTCAAACGATAGATTATATTAAACAACAAAAATTTCAATTAATATAATTATAAAAAAAATAATTCAATACATAAATAAGTTTTGAAAATTTTAATTTTAGTTAAATTAAAATCATTAAAAAGTAAATCCGAGAACGTGTTTTGTGACAAAAATACCTCAGTTTTTCTATTTATTTTAAGGACTTATAAACTAAAATATTAAAAAAAAAAATAACATACTTATTTTGTTTAGACGTTATTAAAAAATCATAAATACTTATGTTAAAAAAATACCTAGACGATGTTCACGATATTTAATAATTTATCATTGTGCGTTTTGAGAATTTTTATGTAGGTATATATTAAAGCAAGTTTTGAATGAAATAAATCGATATTAAAATTTTAATTTTAAAAAATTGATACGGGTAATAATCGATCTTTCTCATTGGAATCTCCGTGTACAGTTGCAAGCATTTTTAAACTTTTATTCTCAGCCGCTAGTCAATCGCCCTTAAGGGGATTACAAACATGGATGGTTTTTGATCTCGATGATTTAAATTTTTAATTTCAAAATTGATGAACCACGGATCTTATCCACTGAAACGGGTTTGAGGTAGATTTTTTTTTCATTTTACATAACTTTTTTTTATTTTTAATTATTTTTTTATACCGCACCGCACAAGAATCCCAACTGCTCTCGTTTGGAGCCAGTGAGACTATAGCATCCCCAGTTGGGATATGTTGTGAGGCTGAAGGTATTGGGGAGGGGAAGGAGATGGGCAAGAGGAATGTGGGGAAGTACTAGGCTATTCAGATCTGGTCACCGAAGACGGCTAAAGCCATTTCAAGCAACGTTTCCATTCTGAATGGTGGTCTTACACCAGGGCGATACTGAGAATATCTTGAACTCTACAACGTGCTGCAAATTTTATTTATATTATAATCATATAGTTAATTGTGAAATAATACAAATTAATCAAATAAAATTAAGTTGCTCACCCGCGATCTTAGGATTGGGAGTCGAGAGCCTCACCCCTCGACCACGTTGACCGTCGAAAAGAAAAAAGAAACAATGAAAAAAAAAAGTTAACATTTTGGTGAGTGATTACAGGGGTAACCTGAACATACGATATTTTTAAGGTTTTAATATTATTAATATCTCTTTCACGTGTTTACTTTCAGTACAAATATGATTTACACTTACAATAAAATATATTGATGAAACCAACATTTTAATTTTAATTTGCTAAAACTCGTGCTAAGTGTAGTTTTGACGTGGAAATATGAATACCATTTTGACATGGTAAATAAAGAGAGCAATATTTTGACTCTCAAAACCTCAAGTGACTCCGCGTTACCATTTTTTTATCATTCAATAACTGCCACATGGAAAATCTCGATGAAAAGTATACTCGATGTATTACAAATTGATATGATGATGGTGTTTGTGGTGTCAAAGTATGATTTGTTTAATAAATTCATTCTGAAAAGTGCTCAATTGTTTGTGTTAGCATAATAAGGATCACTATAAATATACAGATGTTGTTACTGGTCTTAAAAAAATTAAATTTAAATTTACCATTATTTAAGAGATACCTGAATGAAATTTTCATGTAGCAATTTTTTTATAATTAAGGAGCACTACATAAAAGATGTTGCTTATATTTTTGTATTTTTTCTTATATTTATCTAAAAGGTAAAAACTTTCTTTTCTTTTTGTGTATCACGCGCTTTGTCGTGTATAATTTGCCTGAAAATTTTGTTATATTAACCTACACTATATTATTATTAAAAAAGTGCCTTCTGTTATTTTTCTCTTTCTTTTTTCCTACAATATATTATTTTCACTAAAATTTACCTATGCATAAAGTTCATAATCTTTTTTTTTTTTAAATCTAAACACAGTGACTATGTATCATACACTTAGCATGTAAACGCCTATGAGGGCGTAGAAAATGAAAAAATAAATCAAAATAATATTTTTTTTGTTTGTTTTAAATTCATTAATTTAAAACAAGTTCCTCAGTGGAAGTGGAAGTACCGCCCTGGTGTAAGACTACCATTCAGATTTGAAACGTTGATAAATGACTTTAGCCGTGTTTGGTGACCAGATCCTTCCTTTTTCCCATCTCCTTACTCACTCCTCTAACTTCTGCCTCAAATAATACCCTAATTGTGGATGTCATGGTTCCCCTGTCTCCATATGGTTGGGAGCAGTTGGGACTCTTGTGCGGTATTTTTTTTAAGTACCCCTATATGAGCATTCGAATATTAGTATGATGATAAGCGCACGCATCATTTTTCATCCTTCTATAATATAATATATGGCGATGTGGCGCTAGTAAAAAGGTAAATAATAGTTCACTTTATTAAAATCATAATAGTGCTGAAACGGCTGAAGGTTCTTGGTTTTATGATTTCTAGGATAAGGAAATCTTTACCCGTATTGCTTAAGGCTCGCCAAACCAGCCAGGATAGTAACCTAGATGATCTAGAATGTTCTACTATTGTGAAACTGGCGATAGCTTACGTATCTCTCTCATATTTAACAAATAATTTTATTCATTATACTTTTTTAAGTAAACTTATCTAAAAACACCTACTTACACGATGAGATATATGTTCATATTAATACATCACAAATGCTCCCGTCTGGAGCCAGTGAGACTATGACATCCCCAATTGGGGTATGATGTGAGGCTGAAGGTAGTGGGGAGTGGAAGGAGATGAGGGAGAGGAAGGTGAGGAAGTAACTCGCTATTCAGACCTTGTCACCAAATTAAAGCTGAAGTCGATTGACCAGCAGCTTAGAATAAAAGTTTAAAAATGCTTGCAACTATACAGGGAGGTTTCAATGAGAAAGTTCGATTATGCCTCGTATCAAATTTTTAAAATTAAAAATTTAATATCGATTTATTTCATTCAAAACTTGCTTTAATATATACCTACATTCAAGTAAGCAATAAAAATGCTCAAAACGCACGATGGTAAATTATTAAATATAGTATACTTCTTGTAAGTATTTTTTTATCACAAATATTTATGATTTATTCAATAATGTTATATTCAAAACAACTTTAAGTTCCTTTTCTTTTTAAATATTTTATTTTGTAAGACCTTAAATAAAACTGGGTTATTTTTGTCACAAAACACGTTCTCGGATTTATTTTTTAATGATTTGAATTTAACTAAAATTAAATTTTTGAAAACTATGTTGACTATTTTGTTGTATGATTATATAATTTGAAATTTGTGTTGTTTAATAGAATCTATCTTTTGAAAATTGAACATATCTGCCAACAGCCAACGGTATAACCATAGTATATTAAAAATACAGGTAGTTTAAAAAAAACATAAAACTGCGTGTACCAAATAAAATAAAAATCTTTCAAAATCAATGTATGTTTTTTTGTAAAAAAGGGTCAATTCGTCTGAAATTTGATTTAAAAAGGACTAATTTTCGGTATTCTCTGGTAATACCCTCTTAAAGCAACGTTTCAATTCTGAATGGTGGTCTTACACCTGAGAGTATCTTCCAGTGTGAAACGTGCCGCAAATATACTATATATTATTTTTTTAATTAATTAATTGAGAAATATCATAAATTATCAAATAAACAATATTTGCGCACATCGGGTTTGAACCCGCGACATTCGTATTGAGAATCGAGAGGGGGGAACTAAATTAAACTCAATTATACTAAATTAAACTCAATTAAATTCAATTAACCTCAATTTCTATGTATAAAAATAAAAAAAAATTGGCATACTGTGTGCAATTTTGTCCAATTTAAAAAATAGGTTTGTTTTTATCTCGAATTTTGACCACAATATTTCTTCTTCTTCTTCCCCTTTTTCCTATTCGGGTCGGCGACTCACTTCATCGACACGACTCCTCCATACGTCCCTGTCTTGCGCCGATTGTTTGGCCTCCGTTCATGGAATACCCATCCTCTCCTCGCACAGTTTTTAAAGTTGCCTCGCCCAACTGTGTCTGAGGCGGCCCACTGGACGTCTATTCTCTGGAATGGCACTCAATATTTTCCTCGGAATCCGGTCATCAGACGTTTCTGACAAATGGCGGTGTGAGTTAATTTATTAACTCAAAACTTGATTACCTAGTTTAGGTAACTATCCAGTAGATGGCGTTGTGTTTCATTAGCCACGGCAACGCGAGAGCGGGTCAGCTAGTTAAAATATATAAACCTACGTATACATATGTTCCATGTTTAATTATTTATTCCATTTCACAAATTTAATTTTTAAAAATTATTACACAGATTATTATCTAATAAATAAAATCTCGTATATGGAAAGCAGACCTATACAACACGTGAGAAGAATTCATTTTAATATTATTATTCTATACATCCCAGAGGCTATACATCTCTCTTTTTTATGAACGTAACAAGATACATCTACGAGTAGTTGCTAGGCGAAATTTCCGAGAAAAATCTAGGCTTTTGCTAACAGCGGAGCGCTTTTTCTTATATCTGGACAAGTTTATTATAATCGGTTGAAGGTTTTTTTTTATATTTACAGCAAAATTAACAGAGTTTTATTAACAAAATTGTGTTCGTAAAGTAATAGCCATATATTTTCATGCAAGCAACTAAACAAGCCACTATCACTTTACGAAATCTTTATATTTTAGGATTTTCGTAGTTTTGCTCGTTTAGTGTAATTAACCAATTACCACACGGTTTCCTAGCATGGGAGAGAATCAAGATAAATTATAATATATCGTCATCAGGAAGACACGGCGTGATCAAGTTAATCAAACTTGAGTCAGGTCATATTGAGAGTCCATTGAATAAATAATAATACACCAAGTTTCTCGTGAGCGTGTTTCGTGATCCAATAATGGACATTATTTTCGGCCTAAATTTCCACACAAAACTGTGTTTCAACGTGATTATGACATTGTAATGGGTTGGCGTTAAAAATTGAAAAAACCAACGTTCTTTGCATATAACTCGTGATGTTCAAATAGGAAGTATTCATGATAATTTATTTTTTTTTTACTTTTAAAAGAAAGACTAACATTCCCGGGTTACGAATAACCCAACAACATTTAAAAATCTCCTACTACCACCACACTGAGCGGAAGATGTTGCTTGTGTTGTGATTGAGGACTTAGCCACCCGAGGAATCGAACACGGAACGCCTGGGTGGGACCCAAACGCAATGCCTACTCAACCTCTGACCGGTCAACTGTCGACCGATAATTGAACCATATCTTTTAATATATTTTTTTTATATCGTTATCTACTAAGAAGCAAGTTTACGTTCTATCATAATTTAAAGGTATGTTTTATAGAAACATTTTTTTACGCACCGACGGCTTAGGTTGTGTTTTTTTTTTGCTTTATTGTGCCAGTATCCAAATACGTACATTTTTCGCTTATTATTCTTCTAGTGCTGCGATACAACGGAAAGCATTACGGAAACATATAAAAAAAAAAAGTGATTATGCTTATTTATACAATTTATTAATCTTTCTATGTGAGCGACAGTTTAATTGCTACCAGATACGATGAAGTATCATGCACTCAGACAGCCAGTGCAGTGTGCTCTATGCAGCGGGCACTGAGCGCTCTGCACGAGTGTGCACGTGTGTGCCAGGCTGGCCAGAGTCCGCCAGACCTGTGTTAGTGACGATACCGCTGATGCACAACAGTCAACAAGGAATTTCAATTAGCCATTATACAATTCTGCACATCTATGGGATTATGCTGAAAGGCGTGTTAATTTTTTAAATAGATATTGGCACAATCTATCAATTACATACTAATAAGATCATCTTTGCTCTAGTGCTAAATTTAGTTTATTTTATGGGCGGTGTTGATGAGTATTGTGTATTTAATTCAAATAAGCGTTGACCCGTACTTACAGGTTTATTCAACAATAATTCAATACGATAATTAACATTTTTTACGAGATTAATTATCGAGAAATGAAGAGCGAACACGAAGCAATTTGCGAGTTATTGGATCAGCGGCAATCGGGAACAGAATGAATATACTTTCAATAAGTCATCTGTGCCGGGTGCTAAAGAAGATCCGTGTCCACTTTTGGAGTACAAGCAGCCAATAGAAGGTAAATGCGACGCGAATTGTAGAGTTGTTCGCTGGCCGCAATTCATCCTTTTTAGTTTTGCTGAGTACCTATCTACCGATAATTTATTTTCTTATATGACTTTATTTGGGAAAGTAAACATTTCTATACATTATTTTACATATTTATCCTAAATTACCGCCATCTACGAAGCAGATTATGAATTAATTTATGTTTACCCTTTACGGGCGCCTTAGCTCTTCAGGCCACAAAGAGAGAGTAGACCTCCTCGGAGGTCTTTACGCCACTGGTAATCGACTTAGCTGTACATTTTTTTATTTAAAAACAAGTTGTTCAGAACCAAGTCACTAGCTACTGCTTTACACGAGTGTACGTTTTTTTTTCCTTTTGAATTAGCTCCACACAGGAGGAACTGACAAAAAAAATTACCCTCATGGCCTTTGTTACCTTTGGGGATGCTGTGTAGAAGGCATTCTTAGTAAAGGAAGGAGAGGAAGTTCTGGGAAGGAAAAAGGTATGACTAGTGAGTAGGTATCTGGGGGTCAGTGCGTCCAGGAATTATGGACGTATGAATCCATCCCTCCCACTACATTTCAAGGCGACGCAGAGAGTCCTGCTGGAGAAGTCAAAAGTTCTCTCTCAACCAGTATCTCCTGATTCGGCCTGCGACCCGGTGGGCAGTCGCATCCCATACCTCACCCAAACGTAGCTAACCACTATGTCAGAGGTGTTGGTTATCCAATAAATTACGTTCCCAGGTAAGCGGTACCGATATCTGCCTCCCAAATTGAGAAATTAGTTCATCACATCATTCAGAATACAAACTTGCAAAAAACTTTACAATGCCCTTCTTTGGTATGGATAGTATTCCATTATATATGAACCTATTAGACTTTAGCAGTTATCAAACCCACCTCGAGAATGGGCCTCTTTATAAAATAGTAGTTAAGTACCTGAAAGGATTGAAATCCGTGGAATATTCATACCAATGCCAATGCCAAGCGACCTAGGAAAAGTTTAATGCACAGTCAAAACTGTCTTTATCAATTTGTTTTAGTTTTTCCAAAGCATTGAAATTCAAACTGTTCAACTGAAAATATGCCCTGTTTTTCAGTATTCAATTCATTTTTTAGCAATTTTAACAATCATTTTAATTCTCAGGCTAGTTGCACAGGTAATATAATGTTACACGGTGAGATATTTAATTTTTTGACAATCGAACCGACGCAACGCAAAGATACTGAGGCTTTCACATTTATTTTATTATTAATTTTTACATTCCTCCTCACAGGAGGCTCTGATGCACAGGAGGGAGAACTTTTGACCTCTCCAGCAAGAATTGCGATTCATATGTCCATCCTCAGACACACTGATACCCAGTTCCCTAACCAGCCCTCCTTACATTTTTCCTTCCCAGAACATCCTTCCTTCATTTCCGTACAGAGACCCCTTCCGTATATTATATTTAGATGAGATACGAAGGGGAAAATGGTTCTAACTTTTTACCTCTAATTAGTCCGATTCGACATTCCCTAGGAAACTACCGAAACCGAAAATATAAAATCTAGTCCCCGCGCACAGTTACTCGGAACACGTTTCAACGCGGTATGAGTACACCTCTATGAGTAACAAGTGATTTTCAGGTGTCTGCGCTCGTAAAATAATATTTTTTGGACGAAAATTATTTAATTTTTTCGTAAGAAGCAATCACTTTGTGGTTAGGCATTATATTTTAAATAAAACAAACACTTAGTATTTAACCACGTATATTTATTATTTGATATATCGACCGGTTTCGCTCCGACCGAGCTTCATCAGGATATAATAATAACTGTTATTATTATATCCTGATGAAGCTCGGTCGGAGCGAAACCGGTCGATATATCAAATAATAAATATACGTGGTTAAATACTAAGTGTTTGTTTTATTTAAAAAAAAAAAAAAAATTATTTAAATTTTCAAGTTATTTACTTCGATTTTTTGAGGGTCTGCACTGGTATTATAATATATTATACTAGCTGGGGTACCCGGCTTTACTCAGGGAGTCGATATGAGATTGTGTGGTAGGCCTCTATCCCCCGCCCATGCAAAAAAGGTTAGAATGGTCCACAATGTTCCAGAACATTCCACAACATTTGGGAGTATTTTGGAATATTCTATAATGATCTGGGATGTTCCCAAATGCTTCAGACTATTCACAACATTTCAGAATGTTCCAGGATGTTCTGGAATGTTGTAGAATGCTCTAGAATGTTCTGGACTATTCTAGAAAGGTCTAGAGGGCGAAACTTCCAGCCCTTATATCTTCAAAAGCACGTACTTTGAAAACCTTCTTCATGGTTAATTAACGAAAACTCCATGTATCTTTAAATATGTTGAATGATTTTCTTAATGTAGCTGCCTATATATCTTATTATTAGGCATGTACATTGAAATATCTTATAGATGTAATTCAAATAATCTAATATTATTATGTGATCTATCCTAATGTTTCCTTAAAACTATATAATATGTATTAACAAATATTTCCTTATGTATAATATTAAGCGTGATAAATTGTAGAACCTACAGACAAGCTGCCATATGACAGCTTTGTGGGACTACCCTTATTTTGTACAAATGTATTTTTGATAAATAAACTATTGAAAAAAAAAAAAATGTGGGATGGAGGGCTAACACGCAATATAACTCCCTTGATCGTACCAGGACTCGTTTGTAATATATATATTAGGGTGGTCCAGGCCCATATAGTAAAAAAAAAAAATTCAAATATAGGTGTTGCCACCCCCTTGATTTGTTACACCTACCATTCCTATTATGTGTAAAAAATTTCAGACCCCTATCTTATATACAAGGGGGTGCTCATCGAATTAGAAGTTTCTGACAAAAGTTCAGGATTTTAAGTAAAACACGTTATTTAAGGTTTAACTATATTACAAGTATTTTAATCAAATAAGTATATAAAGTATTTAAATGTGAACAAAATTTGGTAACAAAGCAATAATTAACATAATATTAGTCACAATATTTCAAAACTATGTTTGTTAACTCCTTTTTGGATGTTTCACTACAAACGATTTTTCTGTTTTGTTCAACGATGTGAAGTAAAAATAACTTTTCTTTCTCATTCTTAGTGAGTATCGTGTTGTAATCTTCAAATAGTTTAACACCTCTCTCCGTTGTATCATTAACAACGTAATAACCTCTGAGGCAAGCTTAGCGGAATCACCTCGTACTGAACGATTTCCTCCATTAGAATTTAATTTTTGAACAATGGCCTGTTACTCAGCATCAGACAGCTTGTCAGAAAACAATGCAAATGCAACTAGTTCATCTGACAATAAGTGACGCTCTAAGACACCCAGCTGCTATACTGATTTTGGAATCAATGGCTTCGTACAATTTTAAGCTTTTCCAAAGTAGTAAGTCATTTACTCGTGCATCTGCTGCGAAAGAAGCTTCGATCCAAACTTGAGTGTAGATGAGCACACCAAAACTAACAAATCGAATAATTTGTCTTTCTTTTCTCTTGGTTAGTTTAAATGCTTGTAAATTATTTCGAAAGAGAAAAACTTCAAAGCATAC
The DNA here is from genome assembly GCA_951813805.1 of Limnephilus auricula. NCBI lineage: Eukaryota > Metazoa > Arthropoda > Insecta > Trichoptera > Limnephilidae > Limnephilus > Limnephilus auricula. The sequence goes on from OX638393.1 coordinate 38,453,075, forward strand.
AGAAATTTCGCCATCCAACGAGCATGATGAATCGGTCCTGTATCGTCGTGTATCGTCGTGTATCTTCGCAGGTGGTTTGTTCAAAACAATCATAGTGAGCTTTATTAGCTCTTCGTAATCATCACGAACTTGATTCTTTCCAAATAGAGGAGTTGTAAGACTCTCAAAAGTATTTTCAGCGAACTGTTTAGCGTTCTTATAGAGGTCAAGACAATCGTAGGCTCCTTCGGTAATGTTTCCAAAATATCGCTGAATCTTTTGAAAAGTGGGATTTGGAGAGCTTGATGGCCCAAAACACAGAGTAAATATTTTTGAAAGCATTATTTCAAATACGTGATGACGACAAGCAAACCACAAAAGATCACGTCCTGTCTTTTCTTCTGAAAGAATGCAAGCTCCCTTTTTGGAACCGGTGTTAGGAGCAGTAGTGTCAAAATTCTTAGCCCGGATTTTATTTGTCACATTCTACTTTTGCATTGTGTTAAAAACAGCATCAGATATTTGTTCTCCCGTTCCTGCAGCATGTTTAGGTTACTCCTAACAGTTTTTCACAACCATAACCGGAGACAAGAATCGGAAGGCGCTCTACTTTCTTATTGCCAGTTATATCGGACATTAGTTTGCTGTCCCAATGAATTACTAATAATCAATAACAAATCTTCAACAGCAGCCAGTTCTTATGAAACTTAATCAGTTTTTCAATGCAGTGATTTTGTTGTCTGGTCGGAATACTAGATTTACTCATATAAGTTCTTGAATAAGTACATGCGCAGAATCTTTCACATTTTTGGATTAATTTAATATGCGGTGATAACAGGGTAAAACTTGCCGAAGAGTAGGAACTTGGTTAAGCCTCATCTATGACTCAATATCTCGAACCCCAAGTAGAAAAATTTTGTCTTTTTTTCGAGTAGGTGAACACATTTTATTACACTGATTCACATCACAATTTATTAAATAAGTATCAAAACTGTTTGAATTTGCCTCTAAAACTCTTCAGTAGTTTATTTTAATATTTATTTAATAGTTTAACACACGAAACTGTCCTGTAACAAAAAGTAAAAATTAAGCATTTTACACAAAAAATGCAAAAACAACACTCGATTGAGCACCCCTTTCTACTACAGCTATCTCCCTGAAATTTTACTACGTTATTACTATGAATACATGTAACAAAATCACGGGGTGGCCAAATGAAAATTACCAAAAAAAATTTTTTGGACCACCTTAATATATATATATATATATATAGGTTAGCATGCATGAATATCTGCATGTAATGCACAATGTTCCTACTTTGAAATTATCCGAAAGCCATCAAGCACTTTATTGATATCGAATACACACGATGTACAACAAGGCTGCCCAACCTTTTTAACAGTCGGGCCAAATTGACGGTTTATTAGTAGGGTTACCAGATCCGAAAATGAGGTTTGCTGCCAAAATCCCCGACTTCTAGAGAATTTCAGAAATGATCCATCCTGGGGGGGGGGAGTGGTTAGAGACTTTCAGGATACGAATTTAATTTTCGTCATTTTATTAGATCCCGCCACGAAGTCCGTCATCCTGTAATTTCCGTTACACACAAAATTGTATGTAATAGTTGTAATTGTTTATTTAAAAACAATTATTTCAGCCAAAACTGATTGTAAAAGAATTTACAAAAATTTGCAAGTTGACGGGAATTTCTAAACTTGCTTACGCGGACCATTTATAATTACTTTCGCGGGCCACACTGTGGCAAGCACTTTATTGATATCGAATACACTGTACATTGAGTAACCCATTCTCCATAGATGACAGTGTACTCCCGTTATGCATTACTATTCCATTGAATCAAATGAGCGTTTGCAGAAATGATTGTATATTTACTCTCTTATAACTGGGATATTAAACGCCCCTACGATGGTAGTAGATATCCAGAGTGCAGGAGTAGCCAGCGAGCTATCGGCTGCATTCAGTTTGCTCAGCAAACATCACTCGGATAATGTAATTACTCTAAAAGCCCGGCTAACGTTTATTTAAAATGCGGGCTGGCTCAGGGGCGTACCGGCCCCGCAAGGGATTACTACGGTTCATATTAGAATGAAAAATTTCGCCTGCGGTGCATAATCTTTTAACACTCATTCTGGGTGAAGTTGGCGAGAGGATAAAATGGCAAATCTCTGTCTTGTTCTTTGTTTTTACGTATCCACAATTTCCTGGAGGTCCTTCTACAATATTGCTCAATGCCATCTTAGAGAATTCTGTTTGGAAGGTATTTTAAGAAAATGAAGAAGTGGAGTTTCTGGGAAAGGAAATGAAAGAGAACTGTTTATATCTCCGTTCGCGTCGTACATATTTGTTATTTTGTTATTTATATACATATTTTAGGCGGACTGTACGTTGATGTATGGGTGTAACATCATGTTATTTCGTCTTCAAGTATGTTGATTTCCACAAAATATAATAAAAAGTCTTCATGTTTGTTGATTGTTGATATCTTAAATTTAATGATTTCCTCATACATTTACCGGAGAGAAACTGGTCAGGCGTTCATACATTATAATGTGTTTTTGTTTGATCTCGGTAATAATTTAAAGTATTTATTTTATCTCTCGTTAAAGTGTATTTTTGGATACATGCATGCAAAAATGCAAAAACGCAAACGGCCATATTGTTGTAATGTTGAATCATTGTGAATTTTACTGTGTTACATTAAGTTAAAAATAAAAATAAATATTACGATTCATATTCGTTCACCATTATTCTACAGTCTCTGGACCTACTGTAGTGTTTGCCTTATCCACAGGCGGACATTGTGTTGGGCTCTTCAATAAGATTAATAATAGGTCCTTTTACTGATTTAATAACAATATTTACGTATTTACAATATTCTAGTCTTTCGACCGGCTACTTCTGTCTAGGAATCTGAGCTCCAGGGCTCTCATTGATCGACTATACTCTCAGGGAAAACTACTCTTACAGCCTATCCCGATATGTCGAAACCTAATAATCAACTGCTGAGCCGAAATCTCCGCTCAACCCTGCTCAAATGCACAAATACATTATTCCCAAACAGCAATAATCGCCATGCACTACTTAACGTGAGGAAGCTAAACTGGTAGATTAAGCTTGCCTTAGGAAGCCCTACACACAAAAACTGAGAGTCTTACATCTGTCATCTGATTCACGCTCTTGTCGGTGTTTTAGAATTGCGTTTTTTAATTTGAATTATGGACGTATGACTATGGTAGATATTGTGAAATGGGCGGAAATTGATGATGATAATATCGGGTTACACAGGCGGCAAAAAGATGCAGATAATAATTATATCGAAATATTAAATCATGGAGAATTTCACAACCGTTTTAAGATTACTTAAAATGGTTTTTTTTTCATATGTTTTGAGCCCAATTTTGCCATGCAATCAATTGCTTGTAGCTTTACGATTTTCTGCAATTGGAAGTATGCACATTACAAATGGAGACTTTTTCAAAATTTGCCCATCTGTGATCAACAAAATCGTAGCAGGTTTGAGATATATCCGAAGTCAAACGTCAAAATCGTTAAATTGTAAAGTAAATAAAAAAGATAGTCAAGCTAACACTTTATTTTTAACATATTAAATACGTTTGTTTAAAAAATATAAAATGTTGGTTTATGTATTACACTATTTAGAAATTATTATTTGTATAAATAATAAATACAATTATTAACGCTTTAATATTAATTTAACATGGAAAGTTTTTACTTTGTCATTGTATTGTCTATGAAAGCAGACGGCCACGTACACAAGAAATCCGACATTATCAAATATTAAAATGTTGGGAACAGGCAAATTGGAGCGTTTCCTTATGATCACTTAACTTAGCGGCGTCTTACGATATGCTAAGATTAATCAATCGACACGTTGGATACACCGGCTGTAACTGCCCGACATCTGTCGGTATCTGATGTAACCCTTATGCCTACCGACATCTGTCCAAAACAATTAAAATGATCTATCATTCAAGGGTACTACACTTACATTATGTAACTAAACCAGTATTTTATACATATTTTTGGGTCTATTATAATGCCATCTCTGTTGCGGGCCTGACGGGAGGGGATGCTATCCGCTATCCGCTATCGCGCTGCTATTGGAATCATATCACGAGCAGAGCTTACCGGAGCGTTCCACTTTTCTAAGCGGATAATGCGGATTAATTGAATCGGTGATTGTAATTGGCTCGTTTATTTTTATTCGATAGCCACTTTACTTTAATTAATTGGGACCCGACTATTTTTTTTACCTACATTGATTATAAAGTAGTGTGGTTACATTTTGCATTAAATTATATAGGCACCGCCCTGCGTCACATCTTTAAATATTATAAACAATTTACCAGATTTCTATGTTTTTAAATGGGTTAAGGGCATCGGGCGAGAACTGATTAGGAATATATTTGTAACAAATATGGATCGCTACGGTTGGTCACTGTGCCGAGGTTTGTGCAATATTTTGCTCCTTGCCTCAAAAAAACACATCACACAGTATCCCCAAAGATGACATAGGTCCTGAGGGGAATTATTTTCATCATGGCTTCCTGTGTGGAGATAATGTAAAAAAAAGAAAAAAAGGGAAACCCAATGTATTTATTTAAGTGGCTTTGCAATGCATGCCGGGTATCAGCTAGTCCATAATAATTATATAAAGAAATTACATCATAATGTCATAATTTATTATTTTTGGACATGGTCACTCATAACGACAAAATGTATTTACATCTTTGGGGATGCAGTGTGGAAGGTATTTTTAGGAAAAGAAACGAGAGGAAGTTCTGGGAAGGAACAAGTCATGAGGGGTGGGTAGAAATGTAGGTGTCAGTCTTTCCAGAAATGATGGTTCGAGAGAATCCAGCTTGAGAGATCAAAAGGTCTCCCTCATGTCCCTCAAAAACTCAGCCAAGACCTAGACAACCCGGGCATCTCTGCGAAGTCACCAAACATAGGGAAACACTTCGGGTGACTTTTGGCAGGGGTGTTTGTTGTTTTATAAAAGGTTCCTGGGGAGCGGTAAATCCCAAGTTCTAAATATTCGGATAACTCTAAATTTTTCGAATAATGTATTTAAAAAATCAATAAATAGGTAATAAAGACCAATAACAGCACAAAACTGAATACAAGTAGATACTGTAAATACTTTATATTTTATTGCTAAATCAATGAATGTCGAATGTCACTTTCATTTCAACCCTCTCAATCAAACAGCCGCAATCTTCCAGACGTTTGGTTCCCGGGAGTATCCCGGCTATCCCGGGGAACGTACTGCACCCCACTGGGAAGGAAGGGAACTGGGGCTGCGGGAAGGTAGGAAGAAAGATGGGAAAGAAGATAGGAAGGTGGACAGTGACCGGTGCCACCACCCGATGGCCGATGTTGGTCTGCGACTGCAAATAGACACAAGTCAACCCGTGGAAAGGTTTAAGTGATTACACCCTCCCCCCGGGCGACAGCAGCCAGGGGGCAAGCTGGTACGCCACTGCAACTGAAGATACGTCTTAACTTATACAGGGTGTTACTTGAACTTGACTCACTTTATCCTGACATTATTTGGAGCAAAAAATGTGGATGAAATTTTGGTCTCCGGTGACTTTTTGGATGACTTTTATTTCTCATGTGGTCACTGTTCACTCAGCCGAGTAACCAACCGACCCCTCGCCCTGCAACTTTCTGTCCAATATCTTATGATTTTTAATGTGTTAGTTGAAAAAAAAAATCAAAGATATCAAGACATTCCATTTACATTTTTTACTCCAATATGTCAGGAATCAATGGTTAAAGTGCCCTTACTACCCTATTCGTACCATTACACGTGTCAGTATTTACCGATCAGTATACTGACAACAGCCGTCAGTATAAATATGCCATTACACGATCACAGTATACTGACAACAGTAATGTTGTCAATGCGTCAGTATTTTTTAAATATTTTAATTTAATTTTTTTTTTATTACGTGCATTTAATAAGGTTTACATTTTTTTTGGCCTTGCCTGTCTCACTAGGAAATCCTGTGTCGAGATAGACTAGTTTACAAATATTTTATAAATATTTAATAAAGTACATTTTTTAATAAAGCAAACATATTTGACAAAAAAAAATCAGGTTGGTAGGTACCTAGTGGAAACAATAATGAGATTATATTCGGGTAAGGTAACTTTATATGCCATTACACGATCTCAGTATACTGACATCAGCAATGTTATCCGTATTTACCATTACATGAGTCACATCAGTATTAAAATACTGATGCGCATTCTGACACCTTTAATGACTCTATATGTAAAATGCGACCTTTTTGTTAAAACTTAAGTTGTAGGGGGGAGATTTCGATTGATTAACTTGTATGAGAAATTTTTCGATTTTTATTTATTACTAGCTGATATCCGGCATGCGTTGAAATGCTTCTTAAATAAAAAAAATGGTTTCTCCCTTCGTGTCCTTTCCCATTCGTCACCATTCCCTTTCCGACTCCTCTTCTTCTTCCCCTCACGCGTCCCCGTCCCCTCCCGTGTCCCCTTCCCCTCCGGCGTTCCCTTTTCACCTTCCCCGCGTGCTCCCATCCTCTCTCCCGCTCATCCCTTTCTCGCGAACACCCCCCTCACGCATTCTGCTTCCACCTTCACCGCCATCCCCTCTCCCCCGTCCCGATTCCGTAAAGCCCCTCCTTAATTCTCCATAACACCCGGCATACCCCTCCCCCCAGCCTTTTTTCCCTGCCGCTTAACTCCATAAAATACATAAATCCCATTTTTCCAATAACTCGCATTACCTATTTCATTTTTTAAAGCAAATTTTATAATGCCAGAGCTCTCCATTATATTTAAATAGAAATATTCACGGACATGTTCACACAAATTTAAAAAAAATTGAATAGAAATCGGATGAAATTTTAATCGCAATCGTATGAATAGTATAGGAAATAATTTCGTAATGCCAGAGCTCACTATCCTATAAACATCCCGGGAATGCGCACATCATATTCCCAAAGTTTCATCGCAATCGGATGAACGGTATGGCCGCCCATAACATACGAACACACAAACAAACAAACAAACAATCGTTAATTTTTATATATTAGATTACCACCCCTTTTAGGGGCTTTTATATATGAAAACAAAAAGTTTATTTAAATTAAATTATAAATTACTGAACTGCCTCACTAACAATATTTTATATTTGCTGAATGCTTGAAGATGTCCACTAACTTGTAATAATTATTTCCCTCGAAATATGCTGGGCCAAGAGGAATAAAATTGGTAGATAGTCCAACATTTCTGCACTGAAATAAAATATTATATCAAAGTGTATAAAAAATATATGTTTAGTGTAAAATAACAATAAAAGTGTAAGTGATAACATTATGAAATTCATTTTCTAATGGCTGAATTGGATAAAGCATATGTCCCGGTTAGTCGTGAGGTTCTGGGTTCGAGTCCCAGTTTTCTACGTCTTGTTCATTTTCATATTTAAAAAAATAGATTATTATTGTTATTCTCTTCTTCAGTGATATATATATATATTACATTATTAAATTATCTAAGGTAGGTATAAAAATTTGGATTTCTTTAAATGAATAATATTTTGAAGATTAAGGTCATTGATATGGTAATTCATTTATTACAATATATGATACGATAAATGTGAGGAAAAAAGTTAATAGATAAAGTAACTAATAAAGTCCATAAATTATCGATTATATTGCTTTTATTATTTTACAAAATAAAATAATTGTGCGTCCTTCAGCTTCGCATGTTCAGAATCATAAAAAATAATGATCCATCAATTACCATGTCACCGCTATCAGATACCATTTCACCGTGTAGTTATTGTAAATAAGTGGCATAACAGTAATTTTGCTCAATAATAGTACATTTCGTGTGTATTGAATTCGCACGCGATCTAAAATTATCCGTGGGCATTTGAAACCGCCCCGTAATAATAATCATTAATTCCACTATCTATCAAAATATTTCGCCATCAAGAACGTTTAATTGAAGTATCAAATTGAAATTGAATATAAATAGAAAAGCTTACTTACTATTAATTTCGTTTAAATGATTTTTATGTGATTTTATCACGTAGGTACGTGATACTTATCATCGTTGTGACATATTTAATTTGGAGAATAGTGAGCTTAATAGCTGAGAAGGTTTAAGAAAGGTGGAAGAAGAGACACTTTCAGATTTTTTTTTTTTAATAAGTTAAAAGAAATATACATAGTTCGTTTTGTTAACTTAATACATTGATACAAATAATATTAATAATGATGGTTTTCACCTAACACCAAGTAATACATTTTTTTAAGTGAGAACATTTTGGTTTTGCTCATTAAATTTGAGAGCAAACAGTTTTTTTTAAAATATATATATTTTATTTTCGGTTGTCATGCTATCAGGAAGGAGATTGTATATGTTTATACCCTCATAACCTATGTTTCTTTTGCCACACTCTGTCTTTGTTGAATTTGTGTAAAATTTATTACGTTGTCTTGTGTGATGTTCATGTACTTGTGATGTTTTCATAAATGTAGTATTTGTGTGTATAAAGCCATTTTGAATTTTTGTAGATTAATAAGCATCTGTTGTATTCGTACAGTTTTCTGATTTGCATTAAGTTAGTTTCTTTGTGTACTCTTTTGGTGGGGGTATCTGGTATATAGTTAAAAAAGTTTTTTTTATAACTTTATTCTGAATTATTTGAATTTCGTTTAAGAATGTGATATTTGTGTTTCCCCATATTTCTTTGAGGTAATTAAGATGGTAATGTATTTAACAAAATTGATTGATTGACAAAAATGAATTCAAAATATGAGGTCTTAGTGGCCGAATTGGTAAAGGCGTTCGTCCCGGTAAGACGACAGATCCCAGGTTCGATTCTCAGTTGTGACCTTTTGTTTAGATTTGTAAGCATTATTTTCTACGTCAATGATAATTTAATATTAGTTTTTTAACACTACGATCAGAATGGTGATTCCGTATCTTTTTCTATAGCGTAAACCGTGTGAAATTGGCTGTATACGACACAGCTTTCTTAAATGCGTTATTCCGTATCGTGCAATGGAGGTAAGTACCTACTACGCTTGTTTTAAGAAACCATCTCTTAAAAGTAATACTCTAACGCCAGAGACGTCGGCGCATTGTGCCGCGTAATCCTCGTTAAGAGATGTCAGTCGCGGGAACACACAAAGTATGGCATGAGTCAACAATCACAATAATCACATCAATTAAGCACGTGAATTCAAAATTTTAATATTTTGACGATGAGCGCTTTGAACGCTGTCCGAAAAGTTTAGTTATAGAAGAAGGAAACACACGTGACAATAATCCAAAAAAAAAATTCCCCCATATCCTGTCTTTCGGAAAACTTAGTAACGAAAGCGTGGGAGCAAGAATTAAAAAAAATTAATACCTACCCTAGTTGAATCTCGTCAAAAAGTAAAACGTACAAAATGCACCAAGTTCCAGTGCGACCTACAAACCGACTGCGAGTTTTATGAAAAATCTCTGCGATAAACCGACAAGTGACTCGGCTGAAAGATCGAGATGCCCACGGCGTGACGGCGTGACGGCGTTTCGGCGTGACGGCGTGATGGGATGCCACCCCACACCCCACTCACTGAATAGACTTGATGGAAGCTTACAGAAAAATATTTTAAAATGTGATACATTAAAAATATTTTTACTGAATTTGGTCTACATTTTATACCATTTTGTAAGGTACTCGTCTATCAAACTTGATTTGCAAACTCAAAACCCTTTGGATTTTTGAACCACCCATCTATGGTTATGTAATTGCTCTATTATTGATGCGTGTTTTGTGTAGTTTTTTAAAAGAAGGACCTTGAAATGTGTATGTTATGTGTTTGAACCACTGCACAAGTAGAAGGTAAGCACACAAGGAAAAGGAGAGAATTACTCAGTGCGGGACTTGTACTTTCTTCTCTGCGGCGGTCAATAGCGAAAAAATGCGGATGCGATAAATAATGTTGATGTTCACAGGTTGATGGTCGATTATGGACTGATGTGGGTAACAGGAAAGTGACAGGTTTATAGGGAAGGGTAGGAAGGAAATGTGACAATACTAGCTACAAGTACAGCAGTTCATGTATGTGTATAGTTTTGTATAGATGTATGTATGTAAGTGTAGCTGTGTAAATGCCCAACCATGCCCCCCGCCTGGAAGGGGATGAACGAATCCACTTCCATAAACCTTAAGAGTGTAGTACTAATCACTTTATAAACAAAATTTAAAAATTGGTGAAAGTTAAAGCTAAAAGAAGGGCCATAGATGCAATATCTGATGGCCAAGTCAACGGACTATGTTATTGCGAAGGTAAAGGGCAAAGTTTAACCACTGCCCTGCGGTATGTACCGGTGTTTGTTTTAACGTCGGCAACGCGAATCACTCCGTCTACACCGGGATAAACATTGACTATAATGCCGATGGGCCATTGAAGAGGCGCGATGTTGTCACACTTGATGATTACGACAGTGCCTGTAGTTACCGGATTGGCGCTCGTGTTCCATTTTTGACGAGATTGTAAAGTATTTAGGTACTCCATGCGCCAACGATTCCAGAAAGTCTGGACGAGATGATCCACGATATGCTTCCGTTGCAACAAGTTTACTGACTCGTTGGTTAAGTCAGCAGCGGGTAGAGATTTTAACGGAGTAAGAGTTAAAAAATGTGCAGGAGTAAGAGGCAACAGAGCTGAGACATCAGTAACACTCAGTACGGACAGCGGACGTGAGTTTAGAAGTGCTTCTATTTGAGAAAGCACCGTTTGCATCTCTTCATACGTGAGTAGACATGTACCCACTATTTTATTCAAGTAACTCTTCACACACTTTATATTACTTTCCCAGATTCCACCAAAGTGTGGAGATTGAGGAGGATTCATTTTCCATTCGATGCGGTTTTCCCGTAGATTATCTGAGAGTTCATTCTTAAAATTTGGTGACTCTATAAGTTCGAATAGAGATCTTAACTGGGACTTAGCGCCCACAAAGTTCGTTCCGTTATCAGAGTACATAACGCTCACAGGACCACGACGTGATAAAAAGCGTTTGAAAGCATTAAGGAAGACTTCAGTGGAAAGATCTGAAGCGAGTTCGATATGAACAGCACGGGTCACCAAGCAAATAAAAAGGCAAATGTACGCCTTTTGACTTCGAACACCCCGACGTCTATAAGGGATTATTTGAAGCGGGCCCGCGTAGTCAACACCTGTGTGTAGAAAAACTTTGGCTTCGCGGACGCGGCATGAGGGTAAATCTCCCATTATTGGGAATTGCGGTTTGGGATTAATCTTGAAGCACGTATTGCACTGATGCACGCGCTTCCTAACCAGATTACGCGAGGAAAGAATCCAGAACCTTTGTCTTAGCAAAGACATGAGTAAGGTAGGACCTGTATGTAAGTTCTTGATATGATAGTAATCTATTATTAAATTGACTACATGAGCACGTGGGGGTAAAAGAATAGGATGCCGACTGTCAAATTCTAATTCAGCGTTTTTCAACCTGCCTCCTACCCTTAGAATACCTTCATGAAGAAACGGATTCAATTTTGCAATAGCGCGCCGAAGTTTCTTCCTGTCAGTCATTGCCTTCATATCTTCGGAAAAATGTTCTTGCTGTACCGTTTTTATAACAGCGAGTTCTGCAACGGCAGTATGACTTAATTCGAATGTTCGCGGTAGTTTCTTAATGAAACGAAAATTAAAAATTACAATTCGAATTAATTTCGGCCAAGAATTGACACGAGAAGCTAGTGCGCATAATAACGGTGGTGCAATCGTTTTGAGGCGGTTATTGTTTTGAACTGCCATCAAAATTTTTGTTTTCAGTTCGGGTGGTTCAGATACAGATTTTGAATCAAAACGTTGTAGAGGCCAATCACTTTTAGGTAACTGAGCAAATGCGGGGCCGTTAAACCATAATGGATGGTCTATTAGCTGAGCGGGGGTTAGACCGCGCGACAGGCAGTCAGCGGGATTGTCTTTACCTTTTATATGATGGAAGCATTCAGCCTGCAGATGATCTTGTATTTGTGATACGCGGTTGGCAACGAATGTCTGCCATCTAGCAGGTGGTGAATTTATCCATGCTAGCGCAACCGTGCTGTCACAAAAGGCTAAAGTCGTATGAACTATCGAATTTGATGCGTAGGTGTTACTGACCGTACGCATTAATCGCGCAAGTACCAGCGCTCCACATAATTCTAGACGCGCAAGTGAAATCGCCTTCGCAGGAGCGACCTTGGATTTGGCGCATAATAAGCTAATTGTGATTTTATTAGTATTCGGACAGTAAACGTGTAAGTATACAACACCTCCAAATGCGCGTTCGCTTGCGTCAGAAAATCCGATGAGTGTTAATACACATTGGTATTCGATACCTAAAAAGCGAGGAATTCTAATAGATTGCAATAATGGCAATTCCTTTTCAAACTGGCGCCAAAGCGTGACCACGGTGTCAGGAGGAGTATCGTCCCAATCCAGGTTGTACTCCCGTAGAGATTTAATTATAAGCTTAGCTAATAAAACAACCGGTGCGACGAAACCCATCAAATCCCAAAGACGAGCAATCGTCGATAGGATGTTTCGTTTGGTGCAAGTTCTTTCGTTAGCGTTTACAACAAATATAAAATTATCAGAAGCGGGTATCCAATGAAGCCCCAGTATTTTTAGGTTTTCATCGGGATTAAATTCCACATGTTCCTTGACACGACGATCTGAAGGAATTGTGGACAAAAAGTTTGGAGTATTACTAGAGAATTTTACAAGATCAAATCCTCCCGCGGCAAATAGTTGTATCAATTCCGTAGACAACTCGGTAGCTTCCTCGACCGACGAGCAACTGGTGACAAAATCGTCCATGTAGAATGAGCCTTTTTCTACCAGGTTTGCAGCAAGTGGGAAACGAGGTTGTTCATGCGACGCAAGTTGGCGCAATGTACGCATTGCCAAGAATGGACTACAAGACATGCCGAAAGTGACGCGATTAAATTCAAACAATTGCAAAGGGTCACTATCGTTAAATCTGTACAGCATGCGCTGAAAACGACGGCATTCTTCTTGCACTACAATTTGTAGATACATTTGTTTTATGTCAGCGGTTATAGCTATGGGGAATAATCGGAAATTGAGGATAATGCGAAACAAGTCACCTTGTAAATTCTTACCGGTGTGTAGAATATCATTAAGCGAGTAACCAGAATCGGATTTCATACTCGCGTCCAGCACCATGCGAATTTTAGTAGTCAGTTTATCCTCGCGAACTACGATATGATGCGGGATTACGTAATGCGGTAAATCAGAATTGTCGACCGGGGAAATGTACCCTTTCTGAAGGTATTCGCGCAATATTTTGTCATATTCTACTTTTATGGCGGGTTGGGATTTTAAGCGGCGTTCGAGAGATCGGTACCTCTGCTCGGCTGTCGGCAACGACGCGCCAAGGACAGATGGACTTTTTCGAAACGGCAACGCGACGATATAACGACCTGTCGTGTCACGAGAAGTGGTGAGCTTGAATTGGTCCTCACATTCTTGTTCATCAGGCGTTAAAAACTTCTCATCTGGAATATCTTCCAATTCAAAGAAGCGTGAAAGACGAAAATCCTCATTTTCAGCGAACGTACAAAATGATTGCGTGACGTAGTTACTTGGGGTTTCAATCATCGTCGGAGCAGTACCTAATATTAAATACCCTAAAGTAGTTTCAATAGCGAATGGCTGACCAGGGGAACCTGATATTTTGTTGGTATTTAAAATGCGAGCAAACATGTCACATCCCAAAATAATATCAATCTCACCAGGCGTACAGAAAGTTTTGTCTGCTAAGGGTAAATTGTCGAGATATGATAATGAGGCGCGGTTTATGTTAACGGTAGGCAGTTCATTAGTGATATTTTCTACCACGTACGGTTGAATAGTATACGAGTGAGCATCGTTATAATGGGAGAACAGTTTGAGACAAGTCATTCCCTTTGTTAGATTTCTTACGTCACCTATTCCCGTGACGTAAGTGCTGGGAGATGATTGTACCGTAAGATTCAAACGTGAACAGCATTTATGCGTAATAATGTCCCTTTGGGAGCCGATATCGATTAGCGCACGGATAGATTGAACCTGTCCCTTAAGATCTCGAGTTAAACAGATGGCGGTTCCCAGAAGTACCGTAGAATTAGCACAAGAGTTTGTGTTTGTCACACACAGCGATACTGGATTCGGAGAATTTGAATTATTATTATCGGTACCTGCTTGTGACGCGGAAGACGGTATTGGGTCTGACTGTGGTTTTCGCGTATCAGTTTGCTTGAAATGCAATAAGGTATGGTGATTAAGAGCGCATGATTTACACGTACTCTTTGATTTGCATGATTTTGTGTTGTGCCTAGTACTGAGGCAATTTACACAAACTTGCGTATTGGATGACTCAATGAAATTAAATCGATTGCGTGGTTCTAGACTAATAAATTTAGAACATTGATATAAAAGGTGTGATCCCTTTTGACAACAAAAACAAATGTCAATGGAGTGATTGTCACTTTTCTCGACATTCATAAATGTCTTTGCGGAATTTGTCCTTTGCGGTTTAGCAGAAATATTAATATTTGAACTGAGGCGGCTGGATGTTGCTGGCGTAACTTGCGCACGAGTAAGTATCCTTTGCTGTCCTCTTACGAATTCTATTAATTCTGAGCTCGACGAAAAGCTTTCATTGTCTCGAATAGAAGATTCGAAAGCTTTTACTGTCTCTATATCAAGGCGTTTAAGACACAGATGTAGCAACATAAATTCTGCGATATCCTTGATTTGCAACTGTTTCAGCGCGGCAATGTTTGTCGCATACGTATCTGCAAAAATTTCTAAGGAAGCGGGAGTGACCGAGTTAACCACAGGCATTTTCAATAACCGGTCAAAGTATGATTCTGCGAGTACGCGATGATCGTTATATTTATTACATAAAGCGTTCCAGATCACCTGGTAATTTGTACCAGTGGGTGTGATCGTCTTACAAATAGTCAATGCCTTTCCCGTTAACTTGGACATGAGATATTGCATCTTTTCAGTGTTGTCTAATGAACTATTTAAATGAATAACGGAGACATAGGTTTCATAAAACAGAGGCCAATTTTCCAAATTTCCGTCAAAACATGCAATTTCTAAAGGCGGTAATTTGATTTGACGGTGCGGTTTCTCTACTGAATTTGACAGCATGCTTGACTCGGTAAATTTAATGACACCGTACATTTCCTCAAATGCGTTCAGTTGAGCGTACTCGGCGACCGCTTGAGGATTGATTTCCAGTTCGCAGTCGACTTTCTCGTCTAGAATAGTAATAAACTCCGAACGGATTCTCTCTACGGTGCCAGCGCCCGATAAAAATGCTTGACGATTTGTAGCGTTATCGGAAGATTTCTTAATTTTGTCAAAGACTGACTGTAATGTCGCAAAACTGGAAGCTAACTTCGCATTTAAACGTTTGAGACGCCTGTCATCCCGTGACGATGAACCAGACGGTGCAGTAGCCATTTTCTTGTTCCGATTATTTATTAAATGTAACAAGAATACAGACCAAGAATATGCTTATAATATTTATAATAAATAATTTAATTAATATTCAATTTGCGCGCAGTACTCAGTGGGGTTATCTTTGACCCCGACAACCGTGAGGGGTTAACAACACTTGAATTAAATTTAAAATTAATGTTTGCGGAATAACAAATTTATTATTTCAATTGATCTATCCAGTACTGGGAGTAGAGTAAACAAAATAACAAATTATTAGTAAAGACACGAGGTCTATGAACAATATACAATGCGGGTAGAAAAAATTTAAATTGCGGGTGAGCGTAATACACTCTGAAAGTTTATAAGAGATATTGAAATAAGAGTTATATATCTCCGGCTCGTTTTGGACCATGAATGATGCGTGTTTTGTGTAGTTTTTTAAAAGAAGGACCTTGAAATGTGTATGTTATGTGTTTGAACCACTGCACAAGTAGAAGGTAAGCACACAAGGAAAAGGAGAGAATTACTCACTGCGGGACTTGTACTTTCTTCTCTGCGGCGGTCAATAGCGAAAAAATGCGGATGCGATAAATAATGTTGATGTTCACAGGTTGATGGTCGATTATGGACTGATGTGGGTAACAGGAAAGTGACAGGTTTATAGGGAAGGGTAGGAAGGAAATGTGACAATACTAGCTACAAGTACAGCAGTTCATGTATGTGTATAGTTTTGTATAGATGTATGTATGTAAGTGTAGCTGTGTAAATGCCCAACCAATTATTATGTTTCTTCTTTCTTTCATTCATTCTTCCTTTTCTTTGTCTGTCGGTAAGCCACACTTACTATGTTTTTTTTTATGTCTTACGACTTTATGTCCGGGTAAAATTTACCCCTCAGGAAAAACTAAACCCTTTCAAACACTTTTCCACACTAATCAGCTAGTCAATCCGTGCCATGCAATTGTAATATTTAAGTATAATAAATACAAAACAATACAAGAACAACACTCAATCCACCAGCGACCAAATGAGAAAATAATTCATCGACTCCAGATATTTTCATATCAGTGGGTTCGGCTCGGTAGAATTCCTAACTGAACCGAAAAATCCTACTGATCCCTCAATATAAATATTTTTAAAATCTTTTGTAATCCTACGTGTAATTAAAATGATTGATTGTTCCATTTTTATGTATGTATAAATTCTTTGACAAATCTAATAAGCCATAAATTTTGAATGAGAGAGCTAGATATAATGCATATTATGTCTCATGTTTTATATTTCATTTCTATTGTTATTATTTTATTTTTTTCACTACTATATTCTCCACCTAGTAACAACATAAACTTGATTACGCATTATGTGTGCATTTTTAATTGGAGTTTTAACATCTATGCACATTCCAATCATTAATTTGAACAAAAATTTTTTTGAATTAGAATATTTCTTTTAAATTAAAATTTTAAATCCTTTCTAATAAATTTTAAAGATTATTCCCATCAATGTAATATATCATTGAAGAAGAAGATAAAACTAACAAATTCAAACAATACATGAAAAATAACAAGATACAGAAAAATAAATATGAAATAAAAAATATAATGAATATTCTTTCAGACTTTTAGAAATAGTTGATAAATAGGTGGCCCATAAAAATACAATCGGATTTGTTTATCCGAGACACTATATAGGTTGCGAACCAGTTCTTTGAATATTTGTTTGTTTGTTGCCAAAAGTATGAGAAAAAAAATATCGATTCGTCTTTTTTGTCAATCTCATTTATTTAATTTAGAATTAAAAAGATGCACTAGTTACCATTTTTAAATTTGATTTCTTTTTCTGTTTTATGTTTGGTTTAGATTTATAAGTAGATATTATATTCTGCTTCAAAAGTTATTACAAGAAAATATGATTATTAAATTGGTGGGGTAAGGCCCTCGACTAGCAGTTCGAAGATCGCCGGTTCAAAAAGTCGGTATGCGAACGTAAATAGTTTTTAATTGTTTCACAATTCAACCATTTAAAATACCATACGGTATATTTGCGGCTCGTTCCAGAGTGGAAAATACTCTCAGTGTCGCCCAGGTGTGAGACCACCATTCAGATTGAAACATTGCTTGAACTGATTTTGCCGTGTTTGGTGACAAAAACAAAACTGTATAGCCAGGTACTTCCCTACTTTTACCTCCCCATGTTCTTCCCCTCCCCATTACCTTTTGACTCACAAAATTTAGGATGCCGTAGTCTCGCTGAATGTTTGTTAATTTATAACAAAGTCAGTTATTATAAATGTTTGTTAAATAATAAAAACAATAATTTCTGTATTGCGAAGAGAAATATCCAAATTTATAATAATATATAAAATAGGTCACAAGAAGTGATGGTAAATTGATTGAAACAATTTTTTTCGTAACGCAAAAGCTTAATGCAAAATCACTATTTTAGATTAATCTTTACTACGAATTGGCTTACATTATACATACAAATATATTTTTTTAATTCTATGTTGAAGCTTTAGTACTACGTAGAATTGATATAAATTTGTTAATTACTTTATTAAAAATGTATGCGTAAGCTGAACGTATATAGGTACTAAACTACTTGTTTAAAATACAATAGTGTGGTTATGATTATCTGTGACAATTTCCAATTAATAATTTTTTTCTTTGTCAATAAATTATTAAAACTCAGGTACGGGGCATACGTCATTCCTATGTCTACCAACGTTAAATTGTCGTGAAAACAAGCTTATGTGCCCAAGCGGTTAACAAAATACAAAAATAAAACATTTTTGCGCAAGTAAATCAAGATACTTTTATGCCTATTACCTATAATCGTACTAATATAGGGCACACTAAAAATACATAAATTTTCGGCTTGTGGCTTCCTCTTAAGGCCCGGTATTAAGAAGCTGGAGAAATGCGACAATACGAATGTTGGAAGGAGCGCGCTAATATTAAAAACGATAATATTCAAGCGAAAATTGTGAAAATGTTTAATAAAATACGACTCGTTTAAGAAAGAGCAAAACTCTCACGGGGGTTTGTATTAATTAGCATTTAAAATAACATTGTGATTTTTCTTCTTACATATTCATAACTTCTAAAATAACAGAAACCAACGTGTAAATAATAATTTTCGGAGTATACTTTGCGATATATTTCTATCGAGGGAATGGCTTCCTCTTAAGGCCAGGTATTAAGAAGAAGGAGAGATACGACAGTACGAATGTTGGAGGGAGCGCGCTAATATAAAAAAAACGATAATATTCAAGCGAAAATTGTGAAAATATTTAATAAAATGCGACTCGTTTAAAAAAGAGCAAAACACTCACGTGGGTTGTGATAATTAGCATTTAAAATTTAAAAAACATTGTGACTTTTTTTCTTACATTTAAATTCTAAAATAACGGAAAACCACTTGTAAATAATAATTTTCGAAGCATACTTTGCCATATATTTCTATCGAAGGAATTTCAAACAGTTAGCATTTCTACACGGGGAATGTATGGATACTACCTTAAAAAATAACTTATATATTTTTTTTAAGAACTTAAAACCTACAATTGTTTAAGGAAAATTTGTAAGAAATCGGTACTCAATTCCATTACTTAGCTCGGATAAATAACGTGCCAAGGGGTAATTTTTGCACACGTACTAAAAACCCACATTTTTACAGCAGTATTAAACTATTTATTAAATATTCCTGTTTAAAGCTGCTTGTCTATCAGTCTATATTGTCTATCTTGGTCTATCAGTAAATACCTATTTCGATCCAACGAGATTTGAGATTGAATATTTGTACTTGCCATTTGAAAACACAAATGCTGTAACTCCTTCGATGCAACTGGATGGAGTAACATTAGCTAACTGTGACACATTTAAGTATCTCGGCTCACTCATCCACAAAGATGGAGGATGTGCAGCAGATGTTAACCACAGAATAGGTGTGGGATGGAGTAAATTTAGATCCGTAACAGGAATCCTGTGTGACACAAAAATGCCTATAAAACTAAAAGGAAAGGTATACCAGACTATTGTTAGACCCGCGATAATGTATGGCTCCGAATGCTGGACCATGTACAACTCCTACACCAGGCAACTTGAATCAGCAGAAATGCGAATGCTTAGATGGTCAGCAGGAGTGTCACTAAGAGATAAAATTAAAAGTTCACGCATTCGTGGTAGCCTGGGTGTCACAGACATAAACAATAAGCTAGAGGAACGACAGTTGAGATGGTATGGTCACATAAAACGGAGACCACCAGACCACACAGTGAAGCAGGCAATGTCTATGGAGCTTCATCGACAGTCATCCAGAGGAAGACCAAAGAACTCCTGGATGACTCAATGCTCTAAAATTCTAAGTAGAAACGGCCTGGAAGAGTGCGATACCCAGAACCGAAGAAGCTACAACCTGAGAACGAGGAGAGCCGACCCCAACAGCCTACCTAGGCAATGAGTTGGGACAGTGCAAGGAAGAAGAAGAAGAGATTTGAGATTGAGTGGAGTTTAATGATATCATTCATTGAAGTTCTGTAGTTTGCGTTATCTCATAAATTGGAATGATTGAAACGTCCCCTCGTGTTAGACTTAATTTGGTAGAATTTAACATTTATAAATTAAACTGTTGTGTGGGAGGGCTATCCCTAAAGGCTAATAAGAGGAATTGAAGTTATAATTCATTAATTTACTCGGACCAGAATTGCTATTAGCCTGCTGCGATTTTAATGAGAAGATGTTAATGATACCGCTCCATGATAATTTAAAATTTAGAAAAATGTGGTTTTAAGATTCAAATAATTGAAGTCGCGTTCAACATAATCAAACCATTTACTCAACAACAAAAAAAACACATGGAATAGGGTTATTTCATTCCAAATACATATAACTGATCAGACGTTCTGGTTTTTCGAATTCATATAATTTTTTATAATATGATATACCCACCTACCCTCTACGCCAAAATGCACATTTTCATTGAAATATCTTTGGATGTTTAAATATTAGAGACGATTTTTTGAAATTTTATTTCCTGTTAGTTTTGGATATCAATTCGTTACTTTGGTGACCTTTACATTAATGACGTAAAAAAAAGAAAACTTTAATTCCTATCGTTAATCTACACAAATTCCATTAAAAACTTTTGCGTAGATTTTTTTCTAATTTAAAACCATTACATACACCTTTTACAAATTTAAGTTGACTGGGAAAGAGTTTTCCTTTTTAATTCTATGCTGTAAATCTACAGGGTAATTTTCAAAATCAATTGGGCATCCAAAATAAATCCGACTCCATGGTCCAAATCCTCGGTTTCGTCTTCAAAACTCAAAACGAATACTTAGCATTTGTGACTTTACCAAAAAGATCATTTCAAAATAAGAAAACAAAATTTTTTGTTGTATTTCATGATTATTTTTTTTACTTATTGCCTTTTTGTATTTGCGACGAGGGGTTGGATCAGTAAAAGTAAGAGGCTGGAAGGCGTTTTACCTTTGGGAAATCGGCAATCAGCCTCCGTTTGATACATGGAGGGAGGTCTGTGAGAGAAGGGGGTTGAGATGGGTGAAAGGGGGAGGCGGGGGAAAGTTTTCCCCGGTGAGGAAAATGCCTCGCCATTGATTGCCGTTTACAATTTTTTACGACTTCGAAGTATGACAACTATTAACTGATTGTGATTCTGAGTCAATATTAAGTTTGTATCTAAACTTCTTACAGTATTATTGGCCGGTGTTCTTCTTATAACTACTCGTAATACACAGTACTTACGCATTTAAAGCTTAAACTTTATAATAAAAGTATTTCTACTTGAAGTGATCTGAAGTAAGAATGTTTCCTTATCAGTTTGTATCATAAAATATCTATAATTTGTACATATTAGTGATATATGTTCATGTAAAAAACGTAGCCATAAAAATAATCCATATTATATTGTTTTATTATTATTAAAGCATAATCCAAAAATATATATTATAATATTACCATCATCATAATACAAGTTATATTATATGGATAACACATTCGAGTCCTTTTTTTGAACATTTTGATTTTTTTTCAGTTTTTTCATTTATATCTGCAAATAACGGGTAAAAAAAGAATTTTGCAGTCAGGTCTACGCTTGGACATATTTACACAATCCAAGCGATCGGTTTTTATCATTTGACCCAACTTAATCCAACTTCAGGCTCGTTAAACCACAAAATCGTCTAAATATGCCACAGATTCACCAGTTTACCGCCTGTACTACTAGATTCCGGACACCTTGTACATTATTTTTTTAAGCCTAGCCTCACATATTTATATGATTATGAATTAACTCTCGCTGATTTTGAAACCACGATGGCTGGAATATCGCTCATAAATAATTTATTACAAAGCGATTTGCAATTCCAAAGCATTTGCGGCAATAAAAAGCGAGGAAAATGAAACACAACAATATGTGAACAAATTTCTATGCCGACATGGACAATAAAACAACATACCATACCGAAACTTTAAACATGGAGGCAGTCAGAGCTCATTTATTAATTTATGATAATTGTTTCATGGCAAAGAAATAGTCCAAACTGTCGGGTCTCTTAACAAGGCCCCAGGCAGTAATCACAACAGGACGCAGGGCGCAGGACAATCGTCCTGTTTTAGAGGACAGGAGATGTTTAGCATTTATCTTGTCCTTGTAACAACGGTCATTACTCCTGTTTGTTGTTGTCCTGTTGTTGAGTTGGCCCGGGACGGTCGTAAACTAGGCCCGAGACTTGCGGGACCAGAGTTGTAATATAATGATCAAGTAAAGCACAAAAGATAGGAGAATAATCAAGATTTGGGATTGATTTTATATATTTAACACAGATAAAAGAACAAGCTAAGCAATTTATAATCGAGTTTTGAGATGATAACCATTGTATACTCTCGTTGACCGTATACAGAAATTGGGTAATGATTATAAAGATGTACACTATGTACAGTATTGTACAGGGTGGGGCAGAGCAACTTGTTTATTTGAATTTGGCGCCCTGAGGTAATGGTTGCTGCAACGAGGGTGGGGATAGACACCTTCGAGAGGGCGGGGCTTGAAGTTTTATCTCCGCTTGGTTTATATAGAATCGAGAGGCTTACCCTTTGACCACGGAGGCCGCGAGGCAACTCTCGTTGGCCATTTATACAATAATAATGGGTAATGATTATAAGAATGTATTTAACATATTTATCGCATCACAAATAACAAATCTAATTAAACAGACTGCTTGGCTCTGTTTTGACTTAATGATTTTTTTGTGCTAATCCCCATCTTCTCGTACTATTTTATTAAAGTTATTTTTAAATGTATACTTTTATTATACACACATTCATTAAAGGCGTTCTGATTCCGATTCCATGTTTCAGTTTATATTTTCGCTGTTTTGTTCTGTTTGATGTTTCGTTTAAATTTATGAGTATTATCGTCACCTTCAGTTATTAATATTATATTACCCTCAAAAGTCATTAAAAAGTTATTTCAATAAAATATAATGTACAGGGACCGGGGATATAGGGCATTTACTTCGGGAGGTGATTCTACATGATAGTGTAAATAATAAAGAAAAATAATTTTTTTAGAAATTCCAACTTTTAAGGGTACTTATTTGGTAAAAAGAAAAAAATTGTACGGCGTGTGCGGCCAGCACTATTATTTTCCGCTATTATACGATACAGGCCAAACACAAATATTCAACGTCGCTACTCTCGCATCCGGCAGTATCACAGTAAATTTATCTGATAAGTTTGTACCTTACACTAAGGATTTTTAATAAGTACGTCTTTTTGCTTGGGAAAAAAAAATTGGATTTTCGGAAAAAGTTGTTAATCTTTTTTACTTCTACCATCGTGTAGAATAACCTCCCGAAGTTAATGCATTTTTCCCCGGACACAAAATTTTTTTAAAATCAACCTAACATCTTCATAAAATTTACAACAACATTATTGATTTAATATTTTAATTAAAATTTATAATTTAATATTTTATTTAATTAATCTAGGACCCAGATGTGACCGTATGTTTTTCTAATTTTGCTGTTTCAGAATTTTCGATTGAGTTTCACTAATGTTTTCTTCATTCATTAAAATATTCCAATTTGAAGTTTTGCTCATTTAGTTAAAATTAAAAATAAATATTGATTAAATATTCATCCTTGAAATACACACACATAAAGCTAGATCTTTTAATTATAACCCGTGATATATGCAATAATCATTATTATTTAAACTTTTTAACTTAAAGAGTTAAACCTCAAATTATAATATTTTAATTAATGAAGATAATATTAGCGCAATTCAATCGAAAATCCGAAACAGAAAAATCAGAAAAAGATAAGTCCCAGATGTATCCGTATCTTTTTCTGATTTTTCTGTTTCGGATTTTCGATTGACTTTCGCTAATATTATCTTCATTAATTAAAATATTATCATTATTTTAGTTTATCTTAAAGTGGTGCCTCGTCAAATCTATATATTTTGAAGGTAATAGTAACAGTAATAGTTTTGTGGTTCTATAAAACGTTCAAACTTTGTAAAGCACTGAGGTAATATTTCACAAAAATGGTGCCAAGAGTTATAACTATGTACAATAAACAACATGTTAGACGAACCTCAAACAACATAGACACTATGAAATTATATAGAGGGGTAGTTTGATTGCGCGCCACGTGTTGGTTTGATAATGGCTTCAACTACCCACTCAGCACTTAAGCACATAGGCTCTCAAAATGGTCGATGTGACTTGATGGAATAGTGTGTAGATTGTAGAAACGCATCAAATGTTAAGACGCAAAGTTCTGCAATCAATCATAACCTCAGGGTAGGGGGTGCACAGGGATAAGTTTGGCGTATCATCCTCCCGCACCAAGATTACATCTCTAGACATTATGTAAAACGACGCTCGGGAGAGACTTAACATAATTAAACACAATGCCATTGTTTCCTTAGTTCGGCGATAAATCCAGTGGCGGGTCCCGAGACGGGCAGGGCGGGCGGTTTATGATTACGCGGGGCCGCGGCGTCACTGCACAGAAGTTAATAAAGCAATACGTAACACTTGTTACGCTTAACGAGGTCGGACAGGGGTCTTGGAATTTCTGTATTTAACTATAAATTTTACAACTTAAGAATCATTACTCAATTAAATAATGCATTAAATAAGCGCTTAAATGATTAAATCTTAATTACGTCACGCACCTCAATAAATTAAGAAGGTTATTTGCGATAAAGTGAATCATTAATTTTATTACTAAAACTTTAAAATGTTCATTGAAGTCGAAGATGATACTAACAAATCTAAAATGAAAAGAACACGTCAAAGAAAATATAAAGGTAACGGTCGCAACTGGGATTCGAACCAACGATCTCTCGTCTTACCGGGACAAGTGCCCTAACCAATTCGATAATTGAAACCTCATATTTTGTTAAATCATTTTTGTCAATATCATATTTCAAATTACAGCCTCGGAACAACATGCTTTGTCTAACTGAGGTGGGTAAAACAAAACAATGTACTTAAATGAAAATAAAATAATCGCCCGGGCCACCGGAACTGAAACTGAACTAAAACTGAACTGATACTGAACTGAAACTGAACTGAAACTGAGCTGAAACTGAACTGATACTGAACCGAAACTGAACTGAACTAAAACTGAACTGAAATTGAACGGAAACTGATCGGAAACTGAAACTGAACTGAAACTGAACTGACACTGAACTGAAACTGAACTGAAACTGAACTGAAATTGAACTAAAACTGAACTGAAACTGAACTGAAACTGAACTGAAACTGAACTGAAACTGAACTGAAACTGAACTGAAACTGAACTTTAACTGAACTGAAACTGAACTGAAACTGAACTGAAACTGAACTGAAACTGAACTGAAACTGAACTGAAACTGAACTGAAACTGAACTGAAACTGAACTGAAACTGAACTGAAACTGAACTGAAACTGAACTGAAACTGAACTGAAACTGAACTGAAACTGAACTGAAACTGAACTGAAACTGAACTGAAACTGAACTGAAACTGAACTGAAACTGAACTGAAACTGAACTGAAACTGAACTGAAACTGAACTGAAACTGAACTGAAACTGAACTGAAACTGAACTGAAACTGAACTGAAACTGAACGGAAACTGAACTGAAACTGAACTGAAACTGAACTGAAACTGAACTGAAACTGAACTGAAACTGAACTGAAACTGAACTGAAACTGAACTGAAACTGAACTGAAACTGAACTGAAACTGAACTGAAACTGAACTGAAACTGAACTGACACTGAACTGAAGCTGAACGGAAACTGAACTAAAACTGAACTGAAACTGAGCTGAAAATTAGGAAAAAGCAATATTATCTTCGAATTATTCACAATATTCAAAGAACTGGTTTGTAACTTAGATACTGTATTTTAACCCGGTAAGACGAGAGATCATGGGTTCGAATCCCAGTTGCGACTTATTATTTGTCTGGGTTTTGTTCTTTTACATGTTTTCGTTTAGATTTGTTAGTATAATCTACTTCTTCAATGATATATCATATTTATGAGAATAACCTCCAAAAGTCATTATAAAGAGAGATATTCTAATAAATTTTTTTAAATGTTCATATATGCATTACATTATTCTGAGATATTCTTTAATGACGTAAAATGATTTTGATTTTCGTTTGATGAGTAACTTTATAAATACCCTTTCATAAAATTTTCTATTAATCTTTAAAATAAAAGTGAATACATGACATTTCTCTTGGTACCGCTATATCCTAGCCAGATTGGCGATAACTTAAGCGGCACAAAGGAGATAAGGGACATATTAATACATAAATCCCGGGCCAATTTCCTGTTCAACTTCCTGAACTAACGTACCCTGATCCTAGGTTCCATCACTTCTCTAACATATTTCCCCTTACCAATAAACGTGTTTTAATTTTTACACGATTGATATACAACAATTTTTGTATAGTAAATAGCTTTTTATGTGGTTGTTTGTACGGTAAATGGTTGTTAAATATCTGCGGCACCTCTCAGAAATACTCTGAGTATCGGCCTGGTGAAAAACATATTTTCTTAATCTAAAGAGTGCTTGAAATGGCTTTCGGCCTGGGTTTCTAACACAGTCGATCACTAAAAGTTTTATCGATAATATTTGTAACTTTGCAATCAAAATAAATCTTTAGAAAAAAACAACAAATCACAATGACTAAGGTGTTCTTAATGTATTCGATTTAAATTATTGTTAGTTCGATCTGCAGTTGTGCTCAAAGACGACAAGTTACCGACATTATCGATAAAACTTTAATTGATTGATCGTGCTAGATACTCTGATCTGAATAGTCAGTTACTTTCCCCATCTTCCTCTTCCCTGTCTCCTTCCCATACCCACTATCTTCAGCCTCAGAGCATACCCCAAAAGGGGATACCATAGTCTCACTGGCTCCAGACGGTTGAGAACAGTAGGGAACAGTACGGCCACTTACTATTATGTATCTACTCTTACAATATTATCAGCTCTTCCATTATAAATATCAATGTTAGAAACAACTCTACTTACCGTCTACCACCTAACTATTCAGGAAACCTAATAATATTATTTTTATTTCTACTACATCTGTATTCTTACTCTTATTTATCTGTATTATATACATAATTTAGTAACTTTTATGATATTCAAGTTCATTACCTATACTTGTTATCATGCTATAAAAGTTTATTTATTTATCGAAGAAAGCAAACACTTTGTGGCTTGACATTATACCAAATAAAACAAATACTTTTTTTTAAACCCCTTTATTTTGACTTATATTGGTCGACCGGTTTCAGTTGAACTCAACTTTCATGAAGACAATAATATTATATGAACTGTTTATATACTATTGACCTGATGAAGGTTGAGTTTAACCGAAACCGTTTCATTTGGTTTATTTATTTCTTACTTCAAATAATATAATTTCCTTACCCTATTCTATAATGGCACTACTCACCAATTCAAATACGAGAAATGTTTTTTTCATTGAGTTAGGTAGTTTCATTAGCAAGAAATACCTACGTTTATGGTAATTAGTTAAGAACCATAAGTGTTTTTCTTTTTTAAAACTGACATATATATATATATATATATATATATATATATATGTATATTAAATAATAACAAAAATATAAAAATAAACCGAGTTGGGTGGTGTTTTGATGTTTTTCTCTAAACTATGCTTTTTAATTGCAAAATCGTCTGAAAATCACATAAGCGCGCGTCATGAAAGATAAAACCTTTTTAAGGAAGCCTGATTACGAAAAGGGGTGCTGTACCCTCTCGGTACGTTACAAAGATTCTTAGTTACCGCCATGTTAAGTCAATAACTACCCCATATACTTGACTATCAAGAAACCCTAACGCACATACACTTAATAAATTGTGAACACCGTCTTAGAACAACTCCCTCGCGCCCCCCTCAGGATAAGGGTCGTGGGGAGCAGCAGGCAGCACTGCGGAGAGGTATCATCCGCCGACTAAGCCGGCATCCCTCGCCATTATCCACCCCTATTCCTCAGAGTTCCGCTGTGTTCATCTTGGATGTGGTTCTTCGACAAGGAAACTGTTGCAGCGTAAAGAACCGTACACAATGCTACCCCTGAGTAGGGGTAAAGATCAGAGGTTCGTAATCAGTGCACTTTGACTGCAATTAAAATTAGGCAATAATTCTTAATCTTCTCTTCCATCACTAAAAAAATAATATACGTTTTAATTTGATAAAAAATCTTCATAATCATTTTTTTTTAAATAACTTATTTCAAATCATTTACAAGAGAGCCATCGACATATAAATGGAGAGTTATCGAAAACATTCCTCCGTGTAATTATTTATATGTACTTTATATTTATGGGAGTACTGCACAAGAGTCCCATTTAACTCCAAACGTCTGGATCCGGTGAGACTAATTGGGGTAAGTTGGGAGGAAGAAGCTAGTGGGGTGGGGAAAGAGATAGGGAAGAGGAGGATGGGAAAGTACCTGTCTATGCAGATCTAACCAAATACGGCTAAAACCGTTTCAAGCAAAGTTTTGTATCATGTCATAGTGCTTCCACACAAACGAAGTATTGAATTCCGTAAGTCTAAACTTAAACATTAAGGCGCACAGTTTACACCCGCGCTGTGCAAGCGGGTTTCCTACATAGCATCGGACCATTGTAAATTTTAAAGGGCCTAAATGTAAGTTCTGATCCGCAATATTACAAAAATTCAATCGTAAATATATTTTAATATTACAATTAAATAAATTGTGAAATAACACAAATTAATCCAAAACAATTGACTTGTGCACGGCGGGATTTGAACCCCTGATCTCCTGATTTGTAGCGAGAGATCGCACCGTTCAAATATAAAATTATTGTATTTATTTTATCAAAGAAAAGCCAATGTTTTTAATCCACAAAAGGGATACCTTAATGAAATTTCTCAAAATCAAAAATTATTAGATGTTGTAGCGTACGCATTGTATAGCCGTTTAATTATTTTACTGCACGGGCAACACCAAAAGGCCCCGCGCCATACGACTGTAAACTTGCCCGTCATTCTGGTTTCACGGCCCGGTTGTCGAGTTGCTTCTCTGCGTACGCTCTGTCAAATCCTTCTGATATTAAAATAACGTGTGTCGGTTTCAATAAATGAGAATTAAACATTCACCATAGTATTCATTTAAATACCGACCATCCTTTGGTAACATCAACGTGTTTGGAGTCCACGTGTGGATCTACCAACAAAACACTTCATCATTCATCATCCCACATACCAAAATGTATTATTATTTATACCAATTTAAATTATGTATTATTTATCCAAATGTTAGAAGTTTTAAGACGATCATATTAGACGTTGTAATCGTGTGAAAATTGGCTTTTTCTTTGGTTATGAAGTTAGTCGTGGTAACAAAAACTTTACAAAAAATATTACCTCCTAGGTGGGCAACCTTTTGGTAACACTCACCTGCCTCGAGTAACATTGTGCGGAGTGATGTTTGTTGTTTGCTGTGATTTATTCTTGTTTCACGTACATAGCTGATAGTAACTCTGCGATGTGTAGCGTATATAGTATCTACAGTACAGTGTTTTCAGCATCCAGCGCAATATACGGCGGGAGGTGGCTGCGTGGCTTGCCCGACAACAGCACAGTAACCGGGTTGTTACTGTACCACTCCCGGGTATTATCATTAAACCCCTCAGGCCTCGGGCATATTTTGTCAGAGGGTCAGAATATTTTTGCTTTGCAATAAAATCCAAATAAATGGAATATTTCTGAATGTATCCGAAAACCAAATACTGTTTTTGAAAGGTGATCTAATATGATTTTAAGTGTTTTTATTTGAAATAAACATATTATTTCTGAATAACTAATTATTTTAATACAAACGTAAAAAGTTTAAAAAATGGCTCACCTTTCGTTTTTATATCTAAAATTGCTGATAAACGAAAAAATAGAAAAACACACACATTTTTTTAGTGAAATGTTTTTTTTTTTAAATTATTTATTTGGCTTTCACCCATTAAGTGTGATCTTGGCTATATAAACATCTTAAAACTAATTACATTTATTACAAATCATTTGGAAAAGTCAAACATATAATGAACGCTATTATCACCTCACGTTTTTTTCGTTTGATTAAAAATAATAAACCGAACATTCTCGAAATTTTATGCATTTTCTCAAAATTTTATCGGAAATTCTGGTTTCATAGAGGTGCCCATTTAAAATTTTCTTTGGCTAAATTTTAGATATAAATATAAAGCGTGACGATTCCGCTTTCTTACACCATTTAGATCTTTTTTCTCAAAATCACAGTAAGGAAGATACATCGATTTGAATGCGAGTTGGGACAAATTTGGTCTATCGTGATTAAACGGGTTGAACCCTTGCATATAAATATATTACATGCTTGTATCTTGCTTAGCCACTTGAGGCCTGTTCGCTGCCCGTTACGCCCATGGATTCTCTGCTCCTTGGAGTGGGAGCGAGTGGCTAAGTTTATGAAAAGTGTAATTAATAACGGTGGTTATTTGTCCCGGATGTACAATGGGTCCCTTGACTAACTTACATCTTGGGCGTAAAGTTTTTTTCTAGTGTAAGCTACGAGCAATTGTGCTAGGAAAATGAATGATCGTGGGTAATGGAAAATGTTACAAACTTTATCTAGGTACAAGTACATTGGTCTAGTACTAAAAATTTAAGATAGAGGTGTAGATACACAAAGATGTGTGGATTCCCTTTGGGTGTTTCAAATTTTGTGGTGGGAATATAAAAATTAG
Organism: Limnephilus auricula; assembly: GCA_951813805.1. Classification (NCBI taxonomy): domain Eukaryota; kingdom Metazoa; phylum Arthropoda; class Insecta; order Trichoptera; family Limnephilidae; genus Limnephilus; species Limnephilus auricula. Next base: position 38,483,931 of record OX638393.1, read on the forward strand.
GTATACAGAAAAAAATAAGATATCTTACAAGCAATTACACATATTTAAAAAAATACTCACTAAAATTATTAAATTTATCATCGATTAATTATCAAAATATCTATAAAGTATTTTATGCATGCGTTACTATCTATGTAGATAGCATTTAGTTCGGGTTTGAATCTTGCAATCATACATGAGGATCAGCATAAGTCCGCGTAGGAGGATCGATGGCCATCAACATGATATCTTTATTAAAACATCGAAACTGTCTATGGTCTACGGTTTGAATAAAATACTATGTAGTTAATAGGTAAAACATGCTGTAAATATATTATTTGATTATTTGTAAATTTTTTGGGTTAAGGGGAAACCGGGCGGAGTGTGGTCCATACAAACATATTCCCTTATTTCCTCTCTGGATTTTGACACAAGTGGTAATGTTTTTTTTTAATATAATATAGATATTGACAACTAGCATGTCAATATTTTTTGCTTTTTTGTGATAAGTTAATTCAGGCGTTATCCTTAAAAATCGTTATATTGTTATCGTTATGTTATACGCCTAGTTTGAACGCCATCAACAGACGTAGACCATATGTTATTTTAAAAAGAAAAACCTTCAGTCATAGAATAAATAGAATATTTTTTCTTATTCGGTTGTTAAAAAAAAATCTAATTGGAACTACTGACTTGTGTATGACTACTGTTGTCATTGACTGTTCACAGAACTAAGAGCTAATAATAAGTAATATCGATACTATCATAAAATGCCTGCTATTATTATTTAATCGACACTCAAGCTACGCTTCAACCACTCTAACAGTGTTGTATTCTAATTAATTCTCCTCATTAGTGTTATAATGGCAACACAAATTGATTGACGCAGTGCACTGCGCCTACCTCTCCTGATTGGTCAGTTTGACAGTGACTTATCCAAACTTTGGTATGTACGAGTAGAAGCTATTAACATCATCTTAACACGTTTTTTTTATGTTTATTTTAAATAAACGATACATTATGTTGAGAAACAATGTATCATATTTCATATACATTTTCCAAATATAAAGGTTTTGTACATAACTAAGATATTTTGGGAAGAATCTAAATACTTTTCATTATAGTGACGAAGTATTGACAAGTCTTTTCAAGATGCAAACGTTTTTGAAATTTATCGGGAGTTTTTTTTTATAGGGATAAGGCCTAAGGTGAGCTGAAACCAAGTTTTTTTTTAAATTACTTTATCAAACACTGAAGTAATCATTCATTAATTTGAATTGACTTAATCCAAATTCTTACCTACGCTTGCAGTCTTGTAAAAACCTTTGAAATATATCCGTTTCGGAGATGTGAAAACCATGAGGACTGATATAGGTCCATGCCGTTGACGAAGGAGGCATTGAGATGGGAATTATACACAAAGAGCTCTTGAAAATTAAAAAAAAAAAAAACTTCATACTTTAAATTTACGCGAAGGAACATTAAATGATAATAAAATTACGTGAAATGTGTATTGGAAGAAGAAACTAGCATCACATTCTTACAATATCGTAAGAATTATTACATCGTGGTAGGTTGACATGGTGCTGGTAAACATAATTTACATGAATATCCAAGATAAAAACCCAGGTCAGGAATAAAATTTTAAACCACCTCAAGCTGAAGCCATTCATGTACTGGGTCACCACATTAAAGTATTAAGGGAAAGAATAATAATAAAAACTAATTAACTAACCATCACGCCGTTTCTCCGCAGGATTATGCAGGGAGGATGGACCACCAAACAACTCGGTCTTGGCACACCCTGCTTGCCACATTCATATTCACACATCGTCTCATACATACTTTTTGATTTGTTTGAGTTTGGACCTAAAAAAATAACTTAAATTTTCTTTGTTAATTTTCGAAAAAATAGGCTTATAACTTATAATGTGTGATTTTACTCAGAATGTTGACTTTGCTGTGTTGAATGACGAATGTAAAATAATGTATTATATAATAGGATACAAATATTGTAAATAATATTTAAGTATGCTGAAAACATACTATATATTATTATTTTACGATAGTTCGCACTCGTTATGCAGTTCTAAAAAGGGTTTTGTCTGAAAATTTTAGGCAAGATGGTGCATTACAAAACCCGATGAAATGTGATCAATGCACGTCGACACTTTGTGTCTTATTTCTTTTTAAGTCTACACGAATATATCATAAGTAACCTTATCATTTCGTTTAAAATCATGACCACGTTCATTCATAATAATATTTTGTACGTAAATATGGAAATTGTAAACATGTCAAAACAAAAGGCACTTGAAGAATGAAAGCGATTTCTTTTGTCATGAACTTCCCGCTAAAAAACGGCACGCAGCGCTCGAGCTTTAACCAGAGAACAAAAAAAAAAGTTATGAAAATGAGCAAGCAAAACAGAAGGATTCATCGAAAGGGTGAAAACATTTGAGAAAAGTATTCTAGTTGCTGTGGGGGTGGTGTGTGACGCTGACTCGGATGCTGCAGCTGCATAATATGCGGTTTCCAGGTCGGCAGCGCTGGAAGGAAAACTTATTCCTCTCAATTCATAATGCTGTCATTCATGAAGGCTCCGGACAGACACGGTGACAGATTTATTTCGGTCAGATTGAAATAAATGAGCCTCGCTCGTGACGAGAGTATTTTGCGAGAATTTGTCGTCTCCGTTCGTATATTTTGCCGCCCATTTGTCCCGTTTCCCGACTTTACCGGACGTCCGATGCGATGGAACCGAGACGGGCGGACGTCGCATAGCATCGGGACGTCGCGTCGCGCGTCGCAAGGAAGTCGTCTGAACGTGGCATGGATGTGCCCGGGACGTGGCGGCCATGCTTTACGCTTATCTTCGGTGAATGCTTAATAATAAATGCGCACGCAGTATGAAGACGTCGCGTTGTCTCCGTGATGGATGAGTGTCGTTAGTTTATTGTTTCTGTGGACACGACCATTCGAGGAAAGGATACGGACGGGAATATAATGTGTCGATCTCTCACGATAATGACGAGGCGCCTGAGAAAGATTACCGACTGTCGTTTCCATACGTTTATGAAATAATTTGATAGATTGATTGATCGTCTGGGAAATTTACTTAATTGTGTAAATTCTGTTTAGTCATGGATTATAAATTGTCGAAATTTAAAACGGTGTCAAAATTTAATACCATGATTAATAATATTATGAGGATTATTTTTTGCGAAGAAATCAAGCCGAAAGATGGAAGACGTATTTGGCAAAAAAGAGATAACTGGCTTAAGAAATCGTTGAACCGAAAACTTTTTTAGTTTTTCTTAGATAAATAAACATGGTCATGAAAATTAAGCTTTTGGTCGTATTTTTGGTGTGGAACATAAAATTAAACCATTAGAATTTATAAAATTATCATCCGTTGCTACTACAGAGTGGTGACAATATATACCCTCCACACAGCATTCCAATTTCTCTCAGGGCCTGGGGCCTATGTCATATTTGGGGATGCTGTGTGGGTGATCTTTTTAAGGGAAGGAAGCTCTGGGGCGTAAAAGATATGAGGGGTGGCTAGGAATCTAGGGGTCAGTGTGTTCAACTCCTCCACTGTGGTACAAGACGAGAGAGCTGCTGCAGAGGTCAAAGGGTCTTCCCAAACCAGCCTCTCCCGATCTGGCCTGCTACGCAGGTGAGCGGGCGCATCCGCTGCCATGACCTGAACACATCACACCCAATGAACCAAGTCACCAAATGTAGCGAACTACTTGGAGTGACCTATGGCAGAGGTGTTGGTTATCCAATAATTTTTTTCGGGGCTTGATTTTTAACACGCGAAATTTTTTATTAACACAACGTATGGAATATTCAGTGTTTTTATGTCATATATTCCATTTATTCCATTATGTAATGAATTAGTTTACTAATACTAATTGCTAAGAAAAGCTTAACCCAGTGCCTATGAAATATTACGGTCGGTGGCTCAGTTGGCATCGCGTTTGGATACCATCCAGGCGTTGCGTGTTTCGCCATTATTGTGGTGGTAGTAGAAGATTTTAAAATATTGTCAGGTTATTCGCTACCGGGAAAATTTGTCTGTCTTTATAAAAATAGAAGAAATGTTTCTTCTGATTCAAGTTACGTTTTACAACGACTTAGTGTACAAGTGCTAAGGAGAAAGTTGAATTGCGAATTCTTTAAAGTCAAACAATACTGGTGAAAATGCTTTAAAGTAAAATGATCTTGCAACGTTGAATTTCAACTCATCCAGAGACATATGGTTTCTTATGTCTATAAGCTCACTCCATTGTTGGGGATTTTTTTCCATCGACCACATAAAATTCCAATGCAATGTTTCAGGCAGGGGAGTGGGTCAAGCCAGGTGAATGGGGGTTGTTTGGAGGAGACAGGGGAGGTAACTGGAAATGCAAATTATCTACCCCCATTTGCACGCTAAACGTTTTCAATTTACAAAACTTATGACGTAACAGTGTCTCAAAAACAAACGACTTTACTTTTATTTTTAAAACACGTACGAAAGTCCAATCCAGAAAGGACATCTGTATAATACATTCTTACTTCTTCGTTTTTGTCAGATTTAAAATATTTTCTGCCGGCAAATATTTTAAGATGAGCAGCCACTTGTGATCAGCAAGTAGATCGGCAAATAGTTTCAACTACTAAATTAACCTAACATAACCTAAACTAATCTAACTTTACCTAATATTACGTCAACCTAACTTAACTTAACCTAAACCCAACCTATTTGGTTAGGTAAGGTTAGGTTAGGCCTTTACCTAACCACATATTAAACCTGATATTTTTTAACTGCCAACTAAACCTTGTTTGATGTCTAAACGATTTATTAGAGTTGTTTATTGCTAACCTATTATTTAAATGGAGAACTGTTTATTTACTTATTATTGAAGAAAGCAAACCCCTTGTGGCTTGACATTATAGAAAATGATACAAATACTTTGTTTTATATTTTTATTGTCCTGAAGGAGGTTGAGTTCAACCGAAACCGGTCGATGAATATAAATTAATATAAAGTGGTTTAAAACAAAGTATTTTTTTCAATATGTTTATTTACTTATCATTTAACTTCCACAACAATCTTTGATTACTCGTTAGCTCATTTAACCAGGTAAGTACCTTCATATACATAGTTTTGAATACCCAGGTATATCAAATTATTTCGAGAAGATTATGTAATCACATAATAAAAGTACGTAATTTACTCAACAAAGTATTTACTGATTGAAATACCTTGTTAATTTGCTTTAATTTCCTAGGAAATTTGTGCTTAATTTTCATGGCCTTTTGAAAAAACGTGCTTATTGGAATATCAATGAAATATTTAATATTTATTACCAGAGATGATATAGTTTTACTAAACCATTCAATTCAATTTAAATCAATTCAATTTCATTGCCGGCAACCCGGGCGTTTATTGAGATAATACAGTATTTTATAACCAGTAAGACACCGGCCTCACTAGACGTTGTCTGTTCTGAGACGGGTAATAATTAAAACATTAAAAAAGATAAAAGGTGTACAGGAAAATAGTCAGAAAATAAACAGAATAAACAGAAAATAAACAGAAAAAAGGTAATAATTAGAACATTAAAAAAGATAAAAACAGGAAAATAGTCTGAAAATAAACATGAAAATACAAGTTGCAAGAATAATAAATCAATAAGAAGAAAGAATAAATCTACATAATTGGAAATAAAACATTTGTAAATAAAGGATGAGGAATTATCGCTTACTTATTATTATTACTACTAACGCTATAATAATAAGTATTTATCGGAAGATTTTTTTTTAGGATACCATATTAATAATTTATGCAGAAGCATTTAGGTATTATTATATCTAAGTACAAAAATATTAATTTGTAATAATTGCCGAACTTTGATCTACAGAATGCATTATGATACTTTGCGATTATTTTTATTTAGATTAGAAGATTAATGAAAAAAGGCTACAGGTACGTACGTAGTAAAGAAAATAATATTTTATATAAAAATAACATGGTATCCTGCACAATATAAACTATATTTCAAAGGCTTAAAGTGTAATGGAGGTATATGGATTTTTTCACACGTTTTGATCAGTCGTATTCGTATTCTGTTACCCTTTTCAGCTTGTTCCCGAATACAGCAAACTGGGTGATATTATGACGATAGTATGCAGAAATAGTCACTGGGGCAGTTTAATGAAGAAATAATCCTCGCCTTTGAATTCGTCCCTTCTCGTACAGAAAATGGTCGCATTCCTTTCTTTTTATGTCCCATAAAATGCACAGGAATCTGGAGTATTTACCCTACATTTCAATCATGGTAGTGCGAGAAGGAAGAGCAGGAATTCCAATGTCCTTTATTTTCATACGCGCAGCAAACATCTCTGTTTATTACTATCTGCATTATTTAATCAGTACTTCAACTACACAATAGAGTGCCGGTTCCTTTACTGATGAATGGCAGTGATGCACAGAACTGGCAGAATAAGGACTAAAGTAGATTGAATGCTGTAGAAATGAAATACCTGAGGAGTGTGGTAAAACCACGTATGATCGTGTGGGAAATGTTTTCATTCGCAAAGTATGAAAAACTGATGTAAGAAAACATGAGTAAGAAAAAAACCCCTTTAGAAATATATGTGGAAAATGTTAATGGTTGAAGAAGTTGGAGAAGTCTAAGGAAGACATGGCACGATCAAGTGAACTAAATACCTTGGGAAAAATATCTTTTGCTTTGCATTGATAAGCATTTAACATGCAAACAGCATAAACACGATATTACAGATAAAATCACACCCGTATTTAGCCGGTTATACATCTCTTACCAAATAAATTTAAAAAATTGTACATTAAATTTTGTACATTCAGATTTTAATTACTTTATTGAAATCTGGGGAAATGCCTGTAAAACGTACATAAATAGTAATACAAAACACACTGAACGCCTGTATTTTCGTCTTGTTCTCACATTTTTCTTTCTGTCATAATTTTCTTCTTTTTCTCTAATATTTTTATTTCTTTCATTGTAATTATCTGTTTTTCTGTGTGTATTATCTGTTTTACAAGAGTAAAATATCAACATTAATTTAAATTCCTGCCACCTCGTAATAGGCTTAGCCTAGTGAGGGTATGTACAAAAAATGCATTTGTATATATTGTAATATTATCTTGGTTAATAAAGAATTGTGTTTTTTTAATTAATCTCATAAAAAACATTTCACTACAAATCCAGAACATTCACAAAAAATATGTATATTGAAAAAAACTATTAACAATGAGAAAACTATATGAGTAGAATACATGTCTTCTTATAGGTACCTACACAAAATAAATAATAAACTCATACATACAAACACAGAATTTATTAAAATGTCCTAAGGACACACATTTATTTCGTACATTTAAACACCATCCACCCAAACTATGGTAAGCAATCCATTGGTTACGAGCAACTTACATAATTTCCATCGAGATGACATTAAAAATGAAAAAGGATGGCAACAATTAAAAAGCCTTTTAAAAAGCCTTTTACACAAATAACAAATTAAAAAATTATATTTTAAATAACAAGGATAAGGGTGATTATTTGAACAAATCTGGAGTTTATAAATTAATGTGTAATGATTGTAACTTTTTTTATATCGGAAAGACTTCTAGAAATTTTAATATTAGAGTTAAAGAACATCTAAGGTGTTTGAATAATAATAATTATTCTGAATTTGCCAATCACCTTTTAGAAACAAATCATTCTTTTGATATAAATAAAGGGTTAGAAATTTTACACACAAACTCAACAGATTTACAATTAGCAAACTTAGAAATTTTAGAAATTAGAAAAAGTGTTAATAGTAAATTAAATATTATTAATAACCAAATATTTTTTTAAAATAGCCATCTCTTAAATTTATTTTCTTATTAATAATTATACTTAAAATAATTTATTTTTGTTGTTTAAACATCTTTATTATGTTTTGATAATTTATATAATGTAATTTTTCATATTTTTTAAATAATTTTTATATTTAATTTAAAATAATTGTTTTTTACGATATTTTTAATTAATTAATCACCTCTCTCTAAAATATTTTTGTCCATAGTTTTTTTTAGTCTATACTTGTTTTGTTTATTTTGTTATTAATGTCATTACTACCCTGACGAAGAAACCATCGGTTTTGAAACATGTAGGTAATTGTGATTATATTAGTGGTTTAAACAAAGTTATTTGTTTTAATTTAATTCAAAATGACGCCACAAAGTGATTTTGCGAAGTTTGAAGAAATTAAAAAAAACCGTTTTAAACAGAATAATATTGTCATATTTTACCGAATGAAGATAATATTAGCAAAACTCAATCGAAAATCTGAAACAGAAAAATCAGAAAAAGATGGGGATACATCTGGGACCAGATGTATCCGTATCTTATTCTGATTTTTCTGTTTAAAGTTGAAGATAATATTGTTAATTCTGAAATTTGAAATATGACTTTGACAATTACGGCGGTTTTATAATCGGACGCAATGGCTGAATTGGTAGAGCGCCGTCTCGGTATGACGTGAGATCTGGGTTCGAGTCCCAGTTGCGACCATTATGTTTTATTATTTTTTGGTTTCTGGTTCATTTTCATATTTTAATTTAGAGTACTATTGTTACCTTCTTCTTCAATGATATTGTATAATAATGTAATGTAAAATGTATTTAGTTCAAATATTTTAAGTCAAGTAAGTGAAAATGTTAATTTATTTTTACCAGAATATATATATTTTTTAAATGTAAATTTTTTTCTAATTTAGAAGGGACAATTATGCACGTAGTAATATATAGACAACTAATCCATCTAGTTGAGAAAGCTTTAAGCGGCTTGTTCCGCTAATGACACCATAAATAAACGCCTTTAGTTGCATTTTTTGTGCCCGGTAGTGCAGTGGACTATTTATCAAGATAATCTCTACACAGAGCAGCAACTTGATGCTGGGGTAGATTTATAATGGTTGACCTCTAATCTCAGCTCTGGGGACCAGAGAGGAGGCTTACCCTTAATAATGTGGTTTTACATGAAACTAATGATAATTTGAAATACTCGCGCGATCGTTTTATTCCATTTTTTTAAAAATTGGACATTCCATAAAAAAAGCACTTCTTTGTGTAAAACCATGAGTTTTAATTAATTTATTTACCAACCGATTTCGCTTTGCTCAAGCACCATTAGGGTGCAAATTTATACAGTATTAATTTGTACAATATTAATTTGTACAGAATTAATTTGTACAGTTTTAATTTATACCCTGATTGAGCAAAGCGAAACCGGTCGATAAATAAATTAATTAAAACTCATGGTTTTACACAAAATAAATGTATCATTTTTATTAGGTATGTCAAACGATATATTTGTGATAAAAAAATGAACCAAAATGATCGCTTTCAGTAATAATAGGATAATTTTTTTTTGTGTTTTCAAAATATTTAATCAACCAATTTGTCAGGGGTGTACTGTTTACTGAACGATTTTTACATCGTTCCAAAATAAGAGCTTAGTTAAAACAGTTGGTTAAATAATGAAACAAACCAAATGACAATTTTCGCTCAATTTGGGAGGCGGATATGGGTACCGCCCCCCCTGCAACCATTTATTGGATAACCAACACCCTTGCGACAGGTTATTATTATTTCGGCTACTGGCATTATACCTAGCTCTCTCATTCAAAATTTAGGCTTATTAGATTTGACAAAGAATTTATACATAAAAATGCAAACATCAGTCATATTGAATACACGTGGAATTACGAAAGATTTAAAAAATATTTATATTGAGGGATCAGTAGGATTAATCGGTCCAGTTAGGAGTTCTACCGAGTCGAACCCACTGATATGAAAATATCTGGAGTCGGTGATTTATTTTCCTATTTGGTCTCTGGTGGGTTGAAGTGTTGTTCTTGTATTGTTTTGTATTTATTATACTTAAATAGTACAATTGCATAGCTTGAATTGACTAGATAATCATTAATATAAAAGTGTGTGGAAGGGTTTAGTTTTTCCAGTGGGGAAGATTTTACCGAGATATAAAGTCGTAAGACATATAATAAACAATCGGCATCGAACCATTGGAAATGCATACTTTTAATTTTCTGTCTCTCTTTGCTGATGATCCAAAACTACTTGGTGTCTGATTCATATTTCAAATACGTTATGTACTGTCTAATGGTCAGTCTAAGTGCATAGTATAGCTGTGTTGTAAAGTATCCAAAATTTCTACTACCAAAGTTGTTTTAGCGAAAGGAAGAATTAAGTTATTATGCCCTTTGGTTCTTGTTTCTATGTAGAAAATATTAAAAGGAAACTGATAATGTTTATTATACCATTGCATTTATTTCAAATACCGCTAACCCTTTCTTTCGGGCCCTTAAATAAAAATGTACTAACAATTCTTTTTTTTTTCATTTCAGGTCGATTGTACACTCAAGGCATCAAGCAGTAAGTTTAAAAAAATATATTATATTATTCTACTAATTAACATACTGGGAAGAGAAAATCTATTTATAACGAACACAAAGAACATAATATATAACATTCCCAATTTACATAAACTTACTAATTATGCATGATTTAAAAATATATATGTCACATTTTTTGCGGGTTAAAAGTTGACAAATCGAGTTGGAAAAAACCCTACCCTATTCCAAAGAGAGCCTATTAATTAGGTACTCACTTATGGCAAGCATAATTTAATATTTTATAGGAATGGAACTCGGCAAATAAGTCTCCTAATGAAAAGCCAGTGTATTGAAATAGTTTTAATTGCTCTTCAAATAGCTAGGTTAGGTATAAGCTGATGAAATTTATTTTCTTTGACGGGATTGGAGCCCATTTGAGGCAAATGTGACTGTAAAAACCTTTATTGAATACAAACCATTCCTAGTCTGGCAATTTGTTTTACTGCGTCACGTGATCCGCAACGTTCACTCGCTCATGGACTCAATACTTTGAACGCCGTATTTATTAACCTATAACTTTTGGATTGTGCCGTTAAAGCTGTGACATCACAGGCATTATGTTAAAAATTACACTGATCATGCGGAGTTTGAGTAACCACGTTGGTGAAAATAGTACACGCGTTAGGAAAAAGCACCTATATATTGTTTGGAAATTACCACCGAAACCAAAAATATTGGTTTAAGAAAATATTTATCAAAAAGAATGTGCATTATACAGGGTGTCCTGGGGTAAAGTGCATTAACTTCGGGAGGTGATTCTACATGATGGTAGGAATAAAAAAGTTATATGACTTTTTTCGAAATTTTATCTTTTAGGGGTACTTTTTCAATAAAAAAGGTAAAATTAGCCGGACGTGTAAGGCCGGCATAATTATTTTTTGTTATTGCCAAATCTACGTGTCAGGCGCCAGTGTTTATTTTGCCTGCAACCGTAACTCAATGGCAATTGTCATTCTACTGTTTATTCGTAAAGTAGGTAATTTAATGTACCCAGCAGTATTTGAATTTAAAAATTGTATTATTATTATCAAACCTTGTTAATTTTTTTTTTTTTTTTAATTAGTGTGTTACGAGTACTTGAAATAAAATGTTTGTTCAGTGCGTTTTGTTTCGTTGTTGTCAATATATCGTCATTGGTTCTTGTCTATTTAGTTGTAAATTAACCTTACTGATAAAATTGTGTTCTTTGGTGTGATGTCATCAACAAATAATAGGATCACATTACTTGAATTTCTTGATGAACAACCTTCCTGTACTAACCGTGACTACAAGCAGAGCGTTAACTAACTAGTAGAACTAACAGAACTAACAGAACTAACAGAACTAACAGAACTAACATAACTAACAGAACTAACAGAACTAACAGAACTAACAGAACTAACAGAACTAACAGAACTAACAGAACTAACAGAACTAACAGAACTAACAGAAAGTAAACGTTCTGAAAATTTCTTAAATTAGTCAAAAGCAATGACGTTGGTTAAAAGTGTTTAATGATTTTATTGTTATAAGTGTAACTTCATTTTGTTATTAAGTGTAGTTAACTTTTTGAATTGTAAGGCGATCCGCTCACTGAAGAGACTGGAACCAAACTAAAACTGGCTTGTTGCTATGGCTTCCAACCAAAATTTCTACTCAATTTTACGATTTCAATAATTATCACAACTTGTTTTACCAAAGACGAAGAACAATCAGCTATCATGTCACGCAACTGGCATGTCGAGTCGCGAGTCACTGCCTGCTTTGCTACGGACAACGGGTTTTTGAGAAGTTGTGTAGTGTACAGACCATCATATTTACATACAGAAGATAGGGAGTTTAGTTGTAAACTGGTCTCTTTTCAGTTGCCTCGTCAGTAATTGTGATTGTGATTGCCAAACTGTAATTGTGATTGCCAAACTGTTATTGTTTATACGCGTGTGCCAATGTGCCAATGTGCAACGTTCTCACGTTGAATTTAAGTGTACCTCACACTAAGGATTTTTAGTAGGAACGCCTTTTTGTATGGGAAAAAAAAGTTGGAATTTCAGAAAAAGTTATTTGTCTGTTTTACTCCTACCATCACTTAGAATCATCTCCCGAAGTTAATGCACTTTAACCCCGGACATCCTGTATATTGTTGGATTCTACGGAACAGATTTTTTTCTAGCAAATTGGTCCCAACACTCACTACTAGATTTATGAAGATAATTTTTCGAACGTTAAATTGAGGCAGTTAGAAATATTTTAGGTAGGGACTCTCAAGAACTTTAACATTAACAATTTATTCAGCCGTATGAATTAATATTTTTCTTTGTGCTCTAGTTTATAAGATTTCACATAGCTCTAAAATTTAATTTCTAGGTACCTAGTACCAATATACTTAAAGTCCTGTCATCAAAATGGATCATTATAAGCCGTCCTCGTCAAAGCACCTTTCTTGTTCCCATCGGTCCAAGTCCAGAGTCCGGGGATGGGACTTAAGCTGTGGGAACGATCGCAGGCGGCAATGACAAACTGAAAGGGAATACGTGTACCGATTTGTCGTGCAATTAGCGGTGTGGTCCGACCGGTACCCGTGACCCGCCAAGCGATTGCGTAATTGGTCGATGAGTATTGCTAAGTGCGAACGTCTGTAGCTAATGTGTGTAATGGCGGATATATTTGAAGGATATTGATTTTGAATCGGTAAGATAAGCCAGTTACCGGGAAGGAATCGAATAACCGCCCGTTGATAGTTCTACATATTTCCGGAAAATTCAATATTATAACGAATTTGTTGGGTTTTCATGGATTTAAGAAAGATTTTATTTATATGGGTTTCGTTTAACCCACAGTTCTTGAAATTTCTGACTATTTTACATACATATCGATTATACAGCAGCACATTATATGCAGGAGTGTCACTAAAAGATAAAATTAAAATATTTATATTTTTTTTATTTTTAACTTTTTAACTTAAAGAGTTAAACCTCAAATTATAATATTTTAATTAATGAAGATAATATTAGCGAAAGTCAATCGAAAATCTGAAACAGAAAAATCAGAAAAAGATACGGATACATCTGGGACTCGAACCCAGGTCCTGGGTTCGAGTCCCAGATGTATCCGTATCTTTTTCTGATTTTTCTGTTTCAGATTTTCGATTGACTTTCGCTAATATTATCTTCATTAATTAAAATATTATAAAATTAAAAGTTCACGCATTCGTGGTAGCCTGGGTGTCACAGACATAAACAATAAGCGTAAACATAATAATGAGGAACGACAGTTGAGATGGTATGGTCACATAAAACGGAGACCACCAGACCACACAGTGAAGCAGGCAATGTCTATGGAGCTTCATCGACAGTCATCCAGAGGAAGACCAAAGAACTCCTGGATGACTCAATGCTCTAAAATTCTAAGTAGAAACGGCCTGGAAGAGAGCGATACCCAGAACCGAAGAAGCTACAACCTAAGAACGAGGAGAGCCGACCCCAACAGCCTACCTAGGCAATGAGTTGGGACAGTGCAAGGAAGAAGAATATATCGATTATACAGAAATTTTAAGTACTGTAAAGGACAATTAATCCAAAAATGAGTTAAATTTTGTAAAATTGTACATTATTATGTCATTGTATATCATTTTATTTTATTTTCTCCATTTTTCTCTTTCGATCTGGGACGTCGTAATATTTCTAAGAAAATGAGTGCATCTTTTACGATGTGCATTCTCACAGATGTTTTTTTTAATGAAAAATGAAATACATTTATTTAAGAAATTTAAAAAAAAGCATTAAGTATTTTGAAAGATCTATTCAATTTTATTTTATAAAAAAATACTTATAAATGTTATTTTATAATAAAGTATACAAAAATACTAGATATGATTTCTGAAAAAATAAACAAACTTTCTTTTGCTCTCCTGAACAAATAACCTTTTGTCCTACCACTACATTGTAACAAAATGTCTCTCATTGAACTTCTTGTCCATTTTTTGTATTTTCCAAGAGATGTACTTGATGTTTTTATTTAACTTTTAATGTACAAAAAAAAGCAAACCAGTCAAAATCCACACGTGTCCGACAAAATTTAAGTGATAGACAGCTGACCTAAGGTCAGCAGACCTAGATATTACTATTCGTTTAATCGAACTTTCTAGGTCAAATCGAGCCGTTTGCTATGAACGCTCTTTTCGAGCAACTGGCCCCTCTCATTCGGAAAAAACTTCTCTCAGCTCTTTCTAATATCCAGAAGAAAAACAAAATGATTTCAAAAATCCTACCTTCTACCTAACATAAATCCAAACTTATTTTGAATATACCTTAATTAGAAGCCATATTCTCCAGGAGCTAGGTTCTCATGGTCCGTTAACTTTTTTTTTCGGTTTCCTCCTTATGGTACTTATTTGTTCAATTTCCACTCAGAATGTTCTTTTTTCTGATCATAAACTGTCTCCTCCTACATAATACATTTTTGTTTAAATAATCTTTTTTTTCCTGTGTCATAATAACATCGTTATTGTTTATTATTATTGTCCTGTGCTATAACAGCACTTTTATTGTTCATTTTTATTCTCTTTGCTTTGTTTATACTATACATACATATTTGTTTCATATTATTTGATCAATATTATCTAAGAAGCATTGTAGGAGTAATCTTAAGAATACGACCACTGAATAGTAAATTATTTAAAAAATATATATTATAGTTAAGCGCACTCTAGGTGAAATTGAACGAAACTGCGTTATACAAATGTAAATCCCAGCTACACATTAGTGACGTGTTGGTAAAACTTTATCAAAGCCATTTTTAAAGGTTACGCAATAAGCAGACTAGAACGACAGGTGATAAATATCCGACCAGACGCTTGACAATCAAAACTTTTGGCACATAAATATGAACATTAATTTTGAGAGGGAAATGTGGGAACAACTTCCGCCCTGATATGTCTTAACGCTCCGGCGTACAATTTTAGGAAACAGAACATAACACGTTACAAAACTGTACAAATTTTAACTAAACTGTTCAAATTTTAACAAAATTGAACACATTTCAATAAAACTCTGTGCATTTCAACAAAACTTTTACTCGCACGGAGGTGCCGTTGATTTCGTCATCCAAAAATGAATTTTTTAACATCATTGGTTGCTGAAAACTGCCCGAAATTTTCTCACGTTATTGTAAAAGTTGAAAATTCAGTAAAAAAATTCAATATTTATTGAATACCATAATGTCGTTAGTAATGACACCTTAAGATAAGTACAAAAATATGTACATTGCGAATGTACGTAGATTCTCATCTCACACCGAGCAACAACGACGGCCGGCGTAGTCCAGCGGTAGAGCGTTAGACTCCCATTCCGACGGCCGCGGGTTCGAACCCGGCGTGCGCAAATTATTAATTATTTTATTTAATTGATTTGTGTTATTTCACAATTAATTATTTAAAATAATATATAGTATATTTGCGGCACGTTCCAGAGTGGAAGATACTCTTAGTATCGCCCTGGTGTAAGACCACCATTCAGAATTGAAACGTTGCTTGAAATGGCTTCAGCCGTGTTTAGTGACTAGATCTGAATAGCCAGGTACTTCCCCACCTTCCTCTTCCTCGTCTCCTTCCCTTCCCCACTTACCTTCAGCCTCATAACATACCCCAATTGGGGATGCCATAGCCTCACTGGCTCCAGACGGGAGCAGTTGGGACTCTTGTAAGGTATTCACTACAAAAAAAAAAAAAAAAAGTTTTAGATGTTTGTGACCTTTGGTATATATTCGCTTTGTCAAACTATTGCTTGAATGAATTTAAAAGCACCGTAATAAATTAGGCTTGTGCGTATAAGGGATATGTTATTTTCCCATTATTTCTTTATTTATATGTTAAAGTATTCAGTTTAAATTGTCACTGTGTTTTTTAAGGTAAAATATAAAGAAAATAAATCTGTTATTTATATTTCTGATAGTCTCCTAAAAGAAAGAAAAATATTGAACATTCCTCACAGATGTTTATAACTCGATTGCCCTATTGTTTTTCTACATTTTGGAAAGGAAAATTATGTTTTTCCGAGTTTTTTATTACGAGTATTTTTAAATGGTGCAGTTCCATTTAGAATATTATATTGCAGAAACATAATGTGTTTACTTTTCTGACTTTAAATTCTTTAAATAGTGGTGTGACATAACACTATCACAATCTCCATTAAATACGAGTTTTAAAGAAGTGCTCAATATTATTTTTAAAAAGGGTAGATATTAATAATCTGATGTAGTAAACGCAAATTGCGCCACGTTGGTAGTTGTAAAAAAGAACTGGCATCATTTTTAAAATAACGGAAATCATCGCGATATTTAGACAGAGTTTATTAAACGAGAATTGTCCAGTCTCTCCACCGGGTTATGTAAATATGATTCGCCCTCAATTATGTTCAAAACATGTGGGTGCTTGAATAAACATACAACATGCACAGTGTTCACATTTATGAAATTGTATCTTAAATAAAGTATCTATTTGCTAAATGACACCGTGTGTAAGTGAACACATTAATTTAAATTTATAAACAGTGGCAGCTCTCCAAGAAAAATAAGCACGCTTCTCAGTTAACGTGTTATTTTTTGCGTGTTAAGACTTTTTGTGAAATTGATTGCTCTCGGAACAGCTGCTCAGAACAGGACCGGAACACGTCCAGTTTGGTCTAGTTATATAATTGGGTATTTCCTTCAACGACACTGACGTAAGCTAGTTCACTTTTAACTTCATCATGTTGCTTTTATGACTTGCCATTTCGTGATTTAAAGTGTGAACTGACGAATGTTCCGCCGACGACGTTTTGTACAAATTATATTTTTCTAGGTGAAAACTGACACGATCTTTTAAAACATCAATTTTTCTCATCCTTATCTCTTTCCCTGACCCTCAGACTAACAACATAACCCAATTGGGGATACCATAGTTCCACTCGCTTTGGATTGTTGCAGTATTCACCAAATTAAAAAAAAATCGCAGATTTTCCTCATTACGTCTCTCGTTTGCATTGTCATAAGTATAATGAAAAGCAGTTTGAAACCTTATTCCAAATATTTATTGCTTTATCCACATGTATTCTAAATATGTTCATAATGGGTATACCTTTATATTATTATGACTCGTCAAATATTTGTTCCTCCTTTCTGGAACGTTCTTACTTCCAAAAATACCTAACACATGACAACCTAACACTGACACATTTCATAGTGCGTCTGCTCTGATTCATAAGAGTTTGCATGTTTGTAGACGATACTTGCATTATATGCATTAACGGAGATCTTCAAAAAAATTATCAATTCTGGAACACTGAATTCAAAAAACCTCTCAGCCTCAACTTCCTTACTAGCCATAGATAATACAAATGTTTACTATTAATAAATAATCACAAAATGAAAACAGAGAACAGACGCATTAAATTGATAGCATTCGGGTGAAATGCTCCAAATAACTAAAAATGTTCTAATCAAGAAAATATACGCCATGAAAACAAAAAGTTTGTCGTTAGCCAAAAACATTAAAGGTAGATACATACTGGTAATATATGCTTTAGAATCACAACGGCCACACGTCGCGATGCGTGTGGCCAGTGTTTCTGAAGCGTCTATTTCCATAGAAAATGTATGGTTGCCAAGTAGTCCAGATACTGTTGTGTGTAACCTTTAATAATTCCTTTAAAAATATAAATTATTTAAGTCTCTTTATAACCAACTAGGCTCCGGCTATCACATATATTCAGCACGTATTTAGGAGTCATGGAATACTTGTAATATTGCCTAACAATCTCTTTGTTAGCTGTATTTTATTTATATTTATTAATGTTTCAATTGCTTATTCATATCAAATTGACATACGAAGTACAAACTTCCAAAGTATAGACATGTAAATGAACAAAAAACGTTGGAACAAGATATAATAAGATCGGGAGTTGAACATAATTTTATATACGAGTAGGTACAGGTTATTGTTACAAGATTATACGACAGATTGTTTAAAATTATAACACGGACTACTCGGGGATGTTTTGAAAGTGATTTCTTGGTGACAGTCAATCAGTTTCAACAAAACAGGGGTAGGAGCTTACAAAGTATCAGAAATTCTTAATTTACATACTATGGAATGTGTAGATGCTTCTACGGAAGTGTATTCGATTCCGAACTAAGAGTGCAACTTTTAGTTAGAGATTGAATTTTTAATTTAGTTTTCACATAATTGACGTAGGTATTCTAGTAAGCCAAAAGCATTTTACTACAATGCTACATTGCACGTAAATTAAAGTTTGAATTATTTTTATATTAGCCCCACACGGCAGTCCCTTGACGGGCCGCTCTGCCAATTTCTACCGATTTCTGACACGTTTTCCTTAAAACGTTTGAAGTTTTTAAGCTCTTAAAAAATATATGTTATTCTTTAAGATAGTATCTGGGCGTTTTCCAAAAAAGATGTCGGTGACGTAATAGGAATTCCACTTAAGTGAGATGCTGCATTTCGATTAAAAATATACGTTAATTTATTAAAGAAAGTATGAACTTCATGACAAAAAGTATTTAAATAGAAAATGTAAATAAACTTCGAAAATAATTGCAATTTAAGTTTAATACTATTGGTAAGAAATTCTTTTACGTCACTTTTATCATAAAGTTTATAAAGAAAATTAAAAGAAATTCATTATTTCAGATTTTTATTTACGAATTGAAAACACAATCTGTATCCTAAAAATATGAATAATCAAGCTTATTGAAATAAATATTAAGTTTTTAAATAAAAATATTCATTTACGCTACTTTTGGATACTTTGTACTGTATATTTTTCGTTCTAGAAAGACGAATATAAGTTTTTGTTTTACGAATGTTTAATTATAACAAATTTAAAATTAATCATGAACTATATCAATAAAAAAAAGAACAAATTTCTTTGAGATATAATAATTGATCTTAGAAAATAAATCACAGCAATAACAGGACAGTGGCGTAAGGGGAAAAATTTGGTAACGTTTAGGAATTCTAAGGCCTCGGCCAGACTGAGAGGCTTGCCCGGTAGCGACAGCGGGCGCGAAATATCAGTCGTATGTGTACGCACGTTGTGGCTACACTGCTGAAGGCGCGACAAGCGACTGTTATGGGAAGAGTGGAAGATACTCTCAGTATCACCCTGGTGAAAGACCACCATTCAGAATTGAAACGTTGCTTAATAATGACTTTAACCGTGTTTAGTGACTAGATCTGAATAGCCAGGTACTTCCCCACCTTCCTCTTCCCCACCTTCCTCTTCCCATCTCCTTCCTGTCCCCACTTACCTTCAGCCTCAAACGTACCCCAATTGGGGATGCCATAGTCTCACTGGCTCCAGACGGGAGCAGTTAAGACTCATGTGAGGTATTCTCTATAAAAAAGGGCGATTTTACGTACTACCGCCATCGTGGAAGGCCCCCCGCGCAAGTACATTTTCTTCCACTTGTTCTTTTTTCTTTTCTTTTTATTTTCGTTTCTGTTCTCTCCAACGTCTTCTTTTTTCTATTCTTCTTTGGTTAGCTCTCTGATTTTATTTTGATGTTATTTTGTCTTTGTAACTCTTTTTTTCATAAAAGCTTCATATTTTTCAGGGTCGCTTTTAATTTTGTCTCTGTACCTTTTTGATTTTTCATATTTGAACATAAAATTAAAATAAATTATTTATAAAAATGCACAAATAATTAGATAGGTAATAATGGGCTACACGTGCATACCGTGTATAGCCTGAAATAGGTAACTAAGCTGAAAGGGTATTAAAGTACCTGTTAATGTACACAACTTTAATTAGGTACAGGATTAACTAAAACACACAGGAACATAAATCATGCTACATTTTATACTTACTTAATCAAAATTGTATGAACCAGCTGATTTTATACTGAATTTCAGAGTTGCCTCTACAGTAATAGTTGCTCATATTGCTGTCTATATTAGTACTTCGACACCATTTCGACTCTTTCAGAATTAATCTTTAATAATCTTAATTTATAAAAAAAAGAAAAAAAATTATACACATAAAAATCAAATTTTTTTTTCTTTTTAGCTATGCTGTTCTTTTTTTTTAATGCTACATATATCACTCAACCCACATATCTACATGTAATAGTTACATTTTGAAGATACATGCAAAATATAAATTTAATTAGAAAATTGTAACACACCCAAATACACTAAAAGACGGACAGAGTGAACCGACCTTTAGAATTCCATTACGTCACTTTTAATTTCCATTCACGAGACCGTTGCGTAAGAGAAGTGGCGTAATCGCGTCAATATTTTTTCGAAATGTATTTATCAATAAATTATGAAACTTCTGTTTGTTCTAACTAAACATTTCATAAAACAATAAATGAATCAATTTAATACAAAGTAGAGTCTAATACATGCTGGTAAATTACCTGGAGAAATACGGAAGCGTTGGTGGAACACTTTTTTAGTACAGCCGAGAACGACCACTTGTGTTACGATTTCTTGGCAAACTGGCTGTAAAAAACCAAGCATGGCCGCCCTTCATAGACTAAATAGGGTTGCTATTTTCGAAAATATTCATCGATTTGGTAATATTTTTATTGGAAGACGTCAATAATGTGGTTGCGTAGGCGGAAATTCCACCATACGCTATTTCGTAGGACAACTCAATATCTGGTATTTAAATTATTTTGCACGATAATTAATCTATATTATGGTTGCAAATCGAAAATATTATCATATACTATTAGTAGAATTAGAAATAAATACTGGAATAACATTAAATAACATTAATTTTTGAACTCTTACTGGTAGTGGTAGGTGTAGGACAAGTGACAGTGACCTGTAGTCTTACTTATTTAAAAATAATATCGAAATTTAATAGATTTATTTTTAGTCCATAAAGGTATTTACTTGTTATTATATTGGTAAAATATATGGTTGGTCATTAAAAACGACACAACAAAAGTTACTGATCCTGAAAGTGATGGGACACTGACTTTTATCTATGTACACTTTTTTTGAAAAACGCCCATCTATACATTACCCACGCCGAAACGGTAATTATTTGAAATTCCCTCGATAGAAATAAATCGCAAGGTATGCTCCAAAAGTTATTATTAACGCGTTTGTTTCTGTTATTTTACAAGTTAATTGTATGAAAAAATCATAATGTTTCTTTAAATGCTACTTGACACATCCCCTACGAGATTTTTGCTCTTTTTCAAACGAGTCGTTTTTTATTAAACATTTTCACAATTTTCGAATGAATTTTATGGTTTTTAATGTTAGCGCGCTCGCTCTCACGTTCGTATTGTCGTATCTCTCCATCTTCTTCTTTTTGAGCGGCGTGGCGCTCCCTTAAGAAAATAATTTCCCTCGGGGCCTATGTGATCTTTAGGGGTGCGGTGTGGAGGGTCTTTTTAAGTAAAAAAGATATGAAGGGTGAGTAGTAATCTGTCGGTCAATGTGTCCAGGAGTGACGGAAATTCGAATACATCCCTCCCACTGTGCGTTGCAAGGAAATGGGTCAAAAGAATACTGCTGGAGAAGTCATCTCCCTCAACCGGCCTCTCCCGATCCGGCCCGCCACGCAGATGGTATGCAGACGCATCCGCCGCCAACATCCGGAAGTGCTTATTATTCTGAAAACCCATGTTTCTGTTTCGTAGATTCACTGGTTTTGAAAATGGGCTTACTCAATCCACCTTTTTCCAGTGGCACTAATTCCTGGTTTAGGTGTGCCTACTGCAAAAATAATTTTACGAAATTGAACAAGATGTTAGAGCAAATAATTTGATTTTAGTTTAGTTCATTTCCAGCCTAATTATCAACGGAGCTTTATTTATTTGCTCAAAAGGGTTATCACTAATGAATAATTACTCTGTTTTAGACCTCACCTAAAAGAGCAAAGTTTAGATTTAGGCCCAGTATGTCAGTAGATTTTAAGCTCGGCTTGGTTGGAATATTGATCTTAGCACAGCTTGGAACATTCTCCGTATATAGGTCGAAAGCCTAGATGTCACCGATCGTATATTGTCTTTAAATTTAATAGAGGAATGTGTTTATTTTTTCCTTGAAAAACAAATCTGCTGTATATGCTCTCTATTATACTGTAATCTTAATCGCGATCTGCTGGCTGTGCTCTCTATACTGTCATAAAGTGTCATCCTAATCGGTACATCCATATTCACCCGGAAATTACGATATGATGATCGCGATTTTTCAAAAACAGGCGGGTTTTAAAATTTTTGATAAAAGTTCCCCACTTCAATCAAGATGGTGTATAGTATATACGAGTAAGCTAATTTTAATTAGTATTTGTTCTGCTAGAGTCAGTGCACTGTAAAACAAACTGTCCTGACTTTAAAACTTTTATAATCCCATATCAGACTATTTTTGATTGATTATCAATGAATAATATCGTCATTTACCATCGTTCGATGAATATAATAATAGTCCATATTTGTAAAATTAGGCAACTTACGTAAATTGCGGTGTGAAGCATTCAAATATTATTTACGTAAATGTCAGATTTGGCATATTACTGCTAGCGCCTCGGCGTCTAAAAAAAGAACTTTTCTGTAGATATGATTTTAGAATTTCACGGCCAAAAGTATTTTTGTTATTTATTGTTGGCGTGTTATGCCGTATTACGCTACCTCCTTCTTTAGCCAACGTTTCAGGCAGCGTTACAGCGTGCGAAACGTTGGCTAAAGAAGGAGATAGCGTAACATGGCATAACACACCAAAAATAAATAACAAAAAAACTATTCTGAGGCAAATCGAAGCTTGAATGGGATATTTAGCACGCCAGAGCTACAACAAGGATACGGACTGGCTGATATACCGGGCCTTATTCTGTTCCATTTAGCTCTCCCTAAAATATCGGCTTATCTCATCTCCACAATTAGCAGTGTATATTATCTTTCAAAGAGAGTTGTCTCCATAGCTCATCTCGGACATTGCCCTGTTTTGACTCGGCAATGACGTCAGGACCGTTGATTTCCCAAATGATGAATGAAGTTCACGTAAGCAAGACCTCCTGGCTCTCTGAATTTTCTTGATAAATATTATTTTAAGCGTCAACCTTGAGTGATTTATTGACAAGATTTGGCTGCCAGCCACTTGGCTTGTTAAACAAGTGTTTCATGATTGCAGTAAATGAGAGGTCAGAAAAATATTGGATTATGATCCTGCAGATGTAATTATTATTATTATAAAGCCATGAAACCACATGAAATGAACATTGGCAGCTTCTTTCTGCTGGTTTTATTTTAGCTATAGCAGAGGTTGACTTAGATTAGAACAATCAGCCCGGCGAATGCAAACTGCAATCGTATCTATGTTCCTAATCTTAAATCTATATACTATACGATACTGCCGGCAATAGACAATATCAAGGAGGATACTGTGTTTTAGTTATGTCGACAGAATAACACTTAATCCAAAACATGCGAACACCTCATCACAGGTCTCCCTTGAGGTGTTGACAAAATGCTACTACTAACCTTTTTACATCCAGTTACTGAATAATTTGTTTTACATTACTATGTAAAATGTAAACCACTGTGAGCATCTGTAAAATGTATTTTCAAGCATAGAAATAAATAAAATAAAATAAATAATCTATAAATGATGCGATTTCTGTCCCACGTTTTTCATAATTTCTTGGATTAATCCATAAATGGGTAATCTTGTATTTGCATTGCTCCTCATAATATTTATGACAAAGATTCCTGGATTTTCTTGTATTTGTATACTTAATATAGTGTATAGTGTAATACAGGAAAACTGTATTACACTATAAAACTGTATAGTGTAATACAAGCAAACCAATTTTACTCATGGCATTGTTTTTTTTTATTCCTGACGCAACTGAATAATGCATTGGAACCGATTTGTTTCTTTTGATCCTAAATTCATAAAGAAATAATAATTTTTTTTTAAATAAAATAAAATTAAGAAGAAATAAAATAATAGACAGTTAATAAATAAAACATTATAAAATTTTTAATTTTAACATTATGAATAAATTATATTATAAATTAAAGTACTTCCTTTTTTAATATTTCCATTTTTGATATTGACAATTCGTGATGGAATTCCATTACAAAAATATTTTAAAACAATTTGTCTAACCAGCCTGAAAATAACCTTAATAGGCTGAAACCGGTTATGTTCACAAATAAATAAAGTGGCAAAAAAGTTAAAAATAGTTCATCGATCCATCCATCTTTTAATTTTGTAAATGATTTTTTTGAATCAAGTGAAAGTTTGTTGAATGATTTTATTGCCTGGTATTATTGGTATCTTTGTCCAAAGCTTGTGTTTGTCATTTGTGTTCGTTGGAGTAGTTATTTGGTCAAAAATGTAGTTAAGTAATGTTTTTTTATCTATAATGGTTTGGCATTAACAATAGGTATTCTGACAATTTGTTTTAATTAAAGAACAAAGGGGTTATAATAGTTAATTACTAATGGTTGAAGAAATATATCATACGTCGTTCGGCGTTTTTTGGCAGTCTAGCGTGTTTTAGGTCAAAGAAATATATGGATATTTTGATCGTTTGGTCATTTTGTGCGGCTGCCAGATGGTTTTACTGTGAAAGCTGATCTTTCATGTGACTGGGAATAATCTGCTGATCTGTGACACTTTCTGTGAATCTAAAATTATATTCAGTGAAAAAAAATTACAAGATAAACGATACACACATGGTTTTGATCTGTAAATATGTATATACAAACACAACAAACCCAGTTAGCGAAACGCACAATTAAAGTAAACCTTTTCATCTGTGCGAAGTTTATATTAACAACACCATTCCGTTTCTGAAGTGTCAAACAATTTTGTCATCCCTCCATTACCGTCCCAATAAATATGCGACCCGCGCTGCCGCGAATTAGAGGGATCGGTCATTTGAACGATTGCCCCCGTAACTAGCGGGAACCCTTTCAGGGTCGTATCCGAACCCTGGCCACGTTTACACCCAACAATTCAAGTCAGTTAAATTCGACAGGCAATTCCCAAAACTGAGTAAATTACTACGGAGACTTGAAGGATCGCATCTAACTTCGGAGACGTGGCCAAACGGAACTGATGAATTAAGGATAAATTATTATCTATCTTTGGGGATTAGGTTCAAGTTTGTCGGACGCGTAGAAATTGTGTTGATTATTCCACTACTATTGCTCTTACCAAAGATAGGATTCTAGCTTCATTACGACTGGCTTTCAACTCACTTTCACCCGAGAATCAATTTAACACTGATATTTTTTTTAAATATGACAAATGTACCTACATTGTACAATAATAATTATCGACTCTTGTCTTAAATCTTAAAATATAATATGGTATTTATCATTATTGCACGGTTTCGTAGTCCACAATGGGAACATCGTTGTAAGTTGAAAATGATTGCATTAACCTAGAAATTTCAGACAGAAAGACTTAGGTAAACTTTGACGACAGAAGATATTCGCGTTTTAAATGTTTTTGCCTCTGGACCTATGTCGTCTTTGGGGGTGCCATATGGAGGTATTTATGAGGTAAGGAAGGAGAGATTGTTCTGGGAAGGTAAAAGGTATAAGGAAAGGGTAGGTCTTGAAGTCAGTGTGGCCAGAAGTGAGGAAAATTTGGATCCATCCCTCCCAATACGGTGATAGAAGATGGGTCGCGAGAGTCTGGATGAAGATCAGAAGGGTCTCGCCTCTCCCGATATGGCACGCCACACAACTGAAGGGTAGACAGAGGCATTGTTTCCGAGATGATGATATCCATAGGCGCTTATCAAATTTAAAGCATTTAGCTGCTTTGCAATACACACATAGTAATCATTTTTAGATAAGGTTATTTACCAGAGGTTAAAAAACATATTATATTATCTTCCATGTGATTTTTTTAAATTCTAAAATGATATCAAAACAAATATTAAGTGCAAAAGGTTCCATTTTGATTCTAGTTTTTGTAATAGATGATATAGCGCGAGCTCATTAAAATACATTTAGCATTACTCAATAATTTGCACTCCGAAGCCATTTTTCAAATATCCTTTCTTTGATATTTATTAAAATATTCTTCTTGTTAAATATTTTAGTGAAATTAAAAAGCAAGTTACTTGCGATATAACGTTAGGATGAGATGATTACCACCGTAGTATAAAAAAAAACATCTTTCATGCATGCTCTTGGATGGAAACGGGCAGGGTAATAAGATGGAAGACCTACTTCCCAGACACTTGAGTAACAGAGCCATCGATTGATGATGAGAAAACATGTATGGTTTACTTTTTGCACTTTGCTGTAAGTTCTTAACATCCAAAGACTTTGTAAAAAATATGTGTAGGTAAAGTTTTTACAAACTTAAAACAAATTAAATGCAACAAATAACAACCACTATTAATGGTGGTTGATACAAAGTTATTTGTTTCATTTAATTAAAAAAAGATGTGTCCACTAATGTGTTTTAGAGTGACAGAAGACTATGATATCTTATTAGAGCTTACGGTGGGTGGTAAAATGCATTCTTTAGAAATATTTTATCAAAGTCAAGCGTTATAAAAAGGGGACTATTTGTCAAGCCAATCACATTTATTATCAAATTTTCCTTTTATAATATTAAAAACAAATCGCTTTTTTACATGCAGATACTTAGGTCATAAGCATTTTCACGATGTGTTTGCAAATTTGAATAGAAAAAATTCAGTCTCGTAAAAACAAAAGAAAAATGTTTGATATGATAAAACGGGAATCTGCAGATATAGCCCTACTAAATGAAGGAAAATATTTTATTCATATAGAAAATGGTTATTTAAATGAAACAAATAAATTTTGTAAATGAAATAATTAAAAAAATTTGTTTTTACCACGATAATCTTTATTTAAAAAATCAACACGTTTCGAGAACGATGTTCTCTTCATCACGACATTACATAAATGTACTTGGACATTAAATTAATTTTGAGTAAACTGTAATTTGTATTCATGTTATTTTCCTGACGAAGAAGTCATCGGTTTTAAAACATGTAGATATTATAACATTGATTATAGTGGTTTACACAAAATTAATTTGTTTAATTTAAATAAAATGATACCACAAAGTGATTTTGCAAAGATTAAAGAAATAATGGTTATCTTTGTAAAACATAAATCTATACATACTATTGATAAATAAATGTTACCATAGAGATATCAGTTGACAATATTAATTGCTGGTGTTATTGAGCAAAAATCTGGAATAATAATTATTACTTCTTCAATTACTTTGTGGCGTCATTTTTAATTAAATAGAACAAATGACTTTGTGTACACCACCATATAATTATAATTATATTATTGTGTACACCACTATATAATTATAATTATATTATTGTGTACACCACTATATATTATTATTCTTATCCATGTTCTTATAAAGTACACAAAGTTATTTTTTTTGATTTAATTAATAATTATTGTTTTGTGAGACCTAAAATTAAACATCTACTTTTAACATACCTATTTACATATTCATCTGATGTCTTTTTTATTATGGGTTGTATTTAATAAGTAGGAAAATAAAAATTAATTTCATGTTTATTACAATGTATACCTACATCTAAATTGTTAACGGACCAGAAAGAGTGCGTAATATTTTCATTTCCGCAAGAAATCTATATCACTGCTTGAGATTTTAATCCCCTACATGATAGTCAAGCCCGGAATGTCAGGGATTATAAACCCTTGGGCTATGGTCACCAAGGCCCGCCCTCGGCCCGCGACCCTTATCATAGAGAGCCTTGCGATAGTTTAGCAAGTGACAGCACTTGACAGGCCCTGTCTTTTTCTTAGGATTGTCAGAAACTTGTCACAACAAAAGTTGAAATGTATTTTTCGTTTGAAAATGAGAGCTTATGGTATATTTTGCTGATATTATCGGCATATTTTAAACTAAGCAATATTTTTTTTCAATTAATTTATCTTATTATTATTATTATTTAGTATTTTGATAAGTACACGAAGAAGATAATACAATATGTTTTTTTCCAAGTTTTTCTATGAAGCAGGAAATCTGTTCGTATAAGCGATTTATTTTTTAAGCGTCTTTTCCATCATGAGCTACCCAGCTTTGAATTTTTTTTTCTGTCGAATATAAGAAATCACGCCGTATTGCTTAATCTATTTCTCCTCATTGTTCAGTGTAGTGTGTATGAATATGTATATAGTTTTTACGTCTATCAACAGAAGTCGTTAGTATAGGTAGTCATATGTAGTTTTGAGGAATCTCAAAAGAGGTCAGTAAACTTCTACTATATCGTCAACTGTCGCCTGTTTAGGTTTAATATCCGGAAATAGTCGATGATATCCGATCGACAGCTGGGCACCTCCGGTGACCAGTCTCCCTGCCTCGGATAAACAGCAGCAGCAACAGAATGGACGTTAAGTCCAGTTAAATTTTTTTATTTTTTATTTTTTTTTATTTTTTTTTTTTACAAATAAGGTTATTATACATTGTATATATATATTTTTAATACATTTTTTAAATATCGTGATTCACCTTTTTTTTGAGCAATGCTCGTGTAAAAAAGGTGGAGCAGCGAAAAACAATTCAACATATATTTTTAAAATGTGTAGTAAGGATAATGAAAATTATAATATTAATTTTTTTTATATATGTATATCATACATTATACGTGAAACAGAATTGAGTAAAGAAAAGATATAAAAGAAGAAGAAGAGAGAAAATAAAAAAGAGTATAAAAGTAAAGGGATTTCCAAAGTCACAGTCACAATGATTGTAATATGTTATTGATAGTTTGTTTTAATTAACCGTTTGAATTTTTTATAGTTTGTTTCCAATCTTAAGTTAAGGGGTAATTGGTTAAACCATTTGACTCCAAAATATTTATAAAATTGTTGGGCTGTGGTGGTATTACAACGCGGGATAGTTATAGAGCCAAGAATACTTGGTCTTTTGCTGTTTGAAATAGATATTGAGGTATCGTTGTTGAAACAATCTTTGTGTATTTGTAAAAGTGAATTTTTTTTATTAATAATGTGTAGTGAAGGGACTTTAAATTCTTGAAATAATCTTATGGTGGGGTAATCATATGGTTTTTTTTAAATTATTTTTATTAATATTCTTTGGATGATTTCTAAAGGCAAGAGAGAAGTTTTGAATGCACCACCCCAGCCAACAATTCCATATTATAATGCAGATTGAATCAGTGAAAAATAAATGATTCTGAATAGTTTAAAATTTAATATGTTTCGGATTCTAAGAAAAATGTACAATAATTTTCTTAATCTTTCTACTGTTGCATTGATCTGTAGTTTCCATTTTATGTTACTATCGATGATTACACCGAGGTATTTTACATTAGTTTTAACAGTGAGTACAGAGCAGTCAGGTTTACATGAATTTAAATTTCTATTACAATTATATGAATGTATACTAATCTTTAAATTTTCAGGGAATGCATGTTTATTCATGGTGAACGGTATTACAAAGGTTTTTTCCGTATTAAGTGACAGCAAGTTTTTATCGAACCATTTTTTTAGTATGTTTAAGTCTAACTCTGCTGTTTTCTGGGTTTCATTCCAAGTTAATCCCTCGGTTAGAATTGCTGTGTCGTCTGCATATGAAATGAGTTTAGACTTGATGTTGAGTTTGAACATATCGTTGACATAAATGATAAAAAGGATTGGTCCCAGTACAGTTCCCTGCGGGATGCCAAAATTCGTGGTCTGTGAACCGCTCAGAAAGCCATTTAACTTAACATATTGCTCTCTATTAAATAGGTAATTTTTGATCCAAGTTAAAGCATTGTCAGTTATACCAATTTTCGTTAGTTTGGAGATGAGATTAGAGTGTGATATACTGTCAAATGCTTTTCTTAGGTCGACAAATGTTCCAATGCATTTTTTTTTATTATCCAAAGATTTATATATTTCAGATGTTAAATCTACAATCGCATCTTGAGTGCTCAAATTTTCTCTAAACCCATATTGATGTGCATTTAATATATTATTTTCTTTTACAAATTTAAATATTTGTTTTTTTACAATTTTTTCAAATATTTTTGCAATATTTGAGGTAAGAGAAATTGGCCTATAGTTACTACTTAGATGGGGGTCCCCAGATTTAAAAATTGGGGTAATAATAGTTTTTTTGTAATTTAAGGGAAAGTTGCCATTTTCGAAACTTGTATTTATGATGTGTGCCAATGGTTTGCAAAGTGAGTTTGAATTTCTTTTAAGTATTTCTACAGAAATATTGTCATAACCAGGGGAAGAATTTCCTTTTAATTCATTAATAATTTGTTTAATTTCATCAACGTTAATTCGTTGAAATTGTGTTAGGGTGTTACAAGAATTGGAAGGTGATGGTAGATTATCATTATCGTAGTTTTTTATTTTAAGTGCTAATTTTTCACCAACTGACCCAAAATAATTGTTTAAAATATTTGCACATTTCGTTGGATCTGTGTTAACATTGTAAATTGTGTTATCAATATCTGAGATTTTATTTATATTAGATTTTTTTAGTTTTTTATTGATAATTTCATTAATAGTTTGCCACACCTTTTTGTTGTTGTTGTCAGCAATATTGATTTTTTCTTTATAGAAATCTTCTTTAGTTTTCCGGATAATGTAACATAATTTATTTCTAAATTTTTTAAAATATTCGCGTAGTTTGTGGTTTTCAGGGAACTTTTTTAACTCTTTATAAATTTTTTCTTTATGTCTTATTGATATTATAATTCCTTGTGTAATCCACGGTTTTAATTTTTTAAATTTATTCTTTGGAGAGTGTGTTACAATGGAAGAGGAAGATTTGATGTGTTTATTCAAGGTTATTTCAAAATTATGTGAACATAAATCAGTATGATTAAAGGAAAGTACAGTTTCCCAATTTTCAATGTCAAGATGTTGTTGTAATTTTTCATAATTAATAAGAGTTTTCGGAAAGTTATAGCGAGAATAATTATTCTTATTTATTTTATCAGTTTTAATAGCAACAATGCATGTGTGATGATCAGTAATATTATTTTTCCAAATAACAGATTTTATTTTATCAGTTTCATTAGTATTACACCAAATATGGTCAATGCATGATGGCCTTTGTCCAAAACATTCTCTTGTAAATTTTTTTATACATGGTTTGAAATTGAGTTCAGATAATCTGTTGATATATTCAGTTTTTTCCTTATTACCATTGTTTTCAGATTCATCAGATATATCAATATTAATGTCGCCTACAATAAATGCATTTTGAAAACGATTTATGTTTATAAAAGATTTCAGATTTTCTGTGAAATTACTAATGCTCGAGCTGTGAGTTCTATATAATGCAATTATATCATAAAAAATATTTTTTATATTTATTTTAATATGTAGACAATTAACAAGTTCAATAAATATTTCATTTACAGAAATATCGTTATAAATAGTTTTTACAAAAACCACTGTTTTGATTAATGTTGTAAGTTGTAACAAAGTATTTGTATCCAGGTAAATTATAAGTACTTGTGTTGGGACTAATTCTGGCTTCGGTTAACACAATACAATCAGGTTTTAGGGCCAGTTCATTCAATTCTAGTGTGAAATGATCAAAATTTTTATAAATGCTTCGAATATTTAGGTGAAGGATTGTTAATGATTTTAGAGGGTCCATTTCTGATAGTGAGTTATTACATTCGAAACTGGATATACAAATATCTTCCGAAATTTTGAAAGATGAGTCTACATCTTCAAAAAATGAGTTAGTCATGAGAGTATATTAGGTGTATATAATAATACGATATTGACAATTGATCATGAATATTTATCAAAAATTCATCTAGGTTTTTTGTGATGCTTCGAATGTTCATATGTAATAATAAAAATGAGGAACTGTTAGTAACACACCACTTATTAACTTCTGTAATATTTAGACATATTTCCTGGTTTATTTTGTATTTTTTGTCAATTTGTTTTACTATAAAATCTGTCATTTTTAATTGTAATTTATTTTTTCTTAAGTTAAGTCAAGCATTTTCATTCGGTGTTTGCATTTTTCACTATTTGCTTTGTGGTCTGTTGGAGTCGTAGTTTTGAATTTTGAATTAATTTCTGTGCAATTGATACATTTGGGTGTTTCATTCTTATTGTTGCAGTCTTTAATGTTATGGTCACCCGCACAATGAAGGCATTTCGGTTTGTTTGGAAGTTGGAGGCAACGCATTGCTGTGTGTCCATATTTTTGGCAGTGGTAACACTGCATTAGGGGGTTACAATCTTCTACTTTGATTTGGTAAAAACCAAGGTTAACTCTCTTTTTTGAAATTAGTAGATTTCTCATGTCTCCACTGGTTTCTAGGATGATATTTTTTTGCTGAAATTTTTTAATTGGAATTGTTCCTTTATATTTTATTTTGTTTGGGTCCATTTCGTATATTATTTTTATATCTTCATTTTGCAGTATAAGATCTGATATAAATTCTTCCTGTGTGTATTTTTCATCGATTCCTTTAAATATCATGCACGGTCTTTTTTTATCAATGTTTTCCACTTGTATTCCTTCAAGTTTTAATTTTGTAATTTCATTTTTGATGTTGGCCATATCATCTGGTTTTGCAAACTTATTATTAATTCATTTCTTGATGTCTTCCTGATGCTGCTTACTCCGATTCCTAGTTTAGATATTTTCACATTTTTTTTTATTGTTTCTTTTATATCTTCATTATTATTTTTGGTTTTTATTATAACTGGGTACACTGGTCGTGTATTTTCCACTGGCAATGCTTGCGTAACTTTTCGTGATTGTTTTGATTTCGGGATTTTGAAATTTTTCCAAGTTACTAATATATTTACGGTCACTGTTTATTATATTTTCTTGTAATTCAATAATTTTGTTTTGTAATGAGAGGTTTTCTTTATTTATGGCATCTTCTAACTTCGTTATTATTAGTTCTATAGTATTTTTTGTTTTTTGATCTTTAATTGTTTGAATGTTTGATACTTCGTTTTTAAGTTCTTCAAGATAGTTAGTCACCGTCATTGTAGAGTTATTTTTTGCGCTGTTTTGTAGAGTGGTATTGAACGTACCGTGCACTTTACACGTTAAATGCGTCCGAGGTCATCGTAGTCTTGGAATAACACATTTATGCATGTATTGCCATCTGTTGACTAGTAGCGAAACTAATTAATTAAAAATTAATTTATAATAGTTAGGTATTTACTGCCATCTATGAACAAGTAGCATAAATAAACTATAAGTAGGTAGAACGTTCAAATTTGTTGCAATCACCGTTATTTAATTTTTTTAAATTAGTTTTTCATATTTATATAGTTCATTACACATATAAATGTTTGGTTTGAATTATCGTAGCACTATGATGCCACTTTTTCACACGTTTGTATGTATCAAAATCAACTTTTTACACTGTATTTCACTATTTTATATGGAGCAAAAATTAACTTGACATCTGCTTTTGACAGATTGTGTTGCCACTCTTATCCATTAATCCACTAAATATCCAATGTAAATAATACTATAATAAATATAATAAACACGACAAGCAACCTGACGAACGAGTATCATTGAAACTCAAGATAATCCGGGACGTATTGTTTATCACAGAAAATAACAGAACACCAAATTCAGTAAGGATTTTTCTTAGTTAAAAAGTGTTAAAATCTAATAATTAACATTTCCATTCTAGGATGAAGCCGGGCTGCAAAGTTAGTCCGTATATTAGGAATAACGTCCAGTCGGTTGCTCCAGACGAAGTTGAGGATGCAACATTTGGGTAGTGCAAGGTAATACCGAACCGAGGCCACAGAAGTTGCGTAAGCAGTTCAACTGTCATCCAAACTTTATATTTTTGGAAACCGGATGTTCAAGCTATTCGTAAATAAACTATTGCTAGCCGGCCATATATAGGGTTTTTCAAAGGACACTTGATTTTAAAATGTAAATATCGACACAATTTTTTATTTTATTTGAAAGTATCTATATTTTAGGGCAAGAAGTGTGGAATATAACGTCTTTCAAATGTCCGCCACGGCTGATCTAAACTGGTTAACACCCCAGCACCGGTTCTTCTAACTCATTTTAGTATAGGTTTTTAATATAACTGGTTGTTATTATTATATTCGTACACTGTAAACATCTATACTGCGTTTTTTTAAATGCAAAAACGTGCACCAAATTCACTTAATATTATTTTTGATTAATTAATTGTAAATTAACACAAATAAATTCATTCATAATTTAATGATAATTTCAACTACCATAATACGGGCATGTGTATAGTGTGGTAGTCGAAAGCCATGTGAAAAAAAACTGTATACAAATATATTTTATGAATAAAAGAAAAAAAACAAAAATTGCCCATGCTGGGTTCGAACCCGCGACCTTCAGATTGCGAGTCAAGAGTCTTATCTCTCTACCATACGGAGACCCATTCGTGTTATATGTTGCAAGTTCGAGAATAGATATAAATATACACATCTATTGGACACCACGAGAGTAGGAAAAATTCATGTTGGAGACTTTATATTAAAATATTGTTCTAACTTGGATTATGGATTTTTTTCATTGTTGGAAAACAGTTTTTACACAATTTAATGACACTAATTTGTAGGCAAGGTCGTGATGTCAATGATTCGCAATTTAGATTCCTCACATTCGAAATGTTATTATTATGAAAATGAAGGGCGTTCAATTATTTTCCTAAGTATTTAATCCGACAATAGTGGAATAATCTCGTCCGTGTATTATGTAGCGGCCAGTAAATTAACATAATTATTATCCTTGAGTACTGATTGAAATACTATCAAATTATATATTCATAGTCTGACGGGTTTGGAATATCTCTATTCCGCGCTGGTCCCGCTGTGTCCATGTTTTGCTAGGAGGTATTAATGCAAATCCTCTAACTGGTCGACCTTAAGCCCCTACAATCTACATCCCTATCTTTGGGGATATTTACATAAGGGCTGATGTGTGTGTGTGACCGAAAAGTTTGACGGCGTCTTCTCTGAATATGGAACTGCGACATCACCTAAGTTAATGGGTTTTAAAAATATTAATGACTATTGTTTTAAGTGCTTACAAGTGCTTTTATATAACCTTTTTTATTGGTACGTGCCAGTCTTAACACAAAACTACGGAAGTAATTCCATTAGAAGACACTCAATGTAATCTCTTATTAAATAATATGTAAAGTCTTATATTACCCACGCACAGGCTGCGCCTTAGTG
Organism: Limnephilus auricula; assembly: GCA_951813805.1. Taxonomy (NCBI): domain Eukaryota; kingdom Metazoa; phylum Arthropoda; class Insecta; order Trichoptera; family Limnephilidae; genus Limnephilus; species Limnephilus auricula. Next base: position 38,519,604 of record OX638393.1, read on the forward strand.
GGTTTCCCTTTCTTTCTTTCTTAATCTCTTTGTAATGTCAAAATGTAAAAAAACGGAAAAAAATAAAGGAAAAAAAAAAAAAAAATAAATTAAAAAATTAAAAAAATGTTCTAAAAATCCACACTTAACCTTTTTATCAAAAATACTTAACTCTAAATTTGAACACCTGAAACTCATAAACTTACGAATACCCACAGTAAAAACACTACAAAATACACTATTCGACTGCAATGCCCAATCTTCAACACAACGATTTCACACTACTGGAAATCAATACTTAGGTGATGTAGACATATTTATTATCAACTTGGCGAGTTTTGTGGATCACGTAAATTATTAGTAAAAGAAAGGAGTTTGAAGATTTTTTTGATATTTATATTTATTTACGGCTAGGTCTAAAGTTTTAATCTGAATGCCGAAACTAGTTCTATAGTGAAATTTTCTTCTATTCTGGAATGAACCACGAATATTCTATATAAAGTAATTTTGTCGATTCATCGAAAACTTCCCTGTAAGGAACTTAATATTAACCACGTTTTTCACATAGATTTACTAACTCAAGTTTTTTGAAGATTAAATTGTAGGATGAATAAATAAGTTAATTAAAACACTTGATCAAATAATATGTTTGATAAGTAATTGAATATTTACTTTCGGTTCAGGTTTCCTGAAAAGGCACTCGGGCCGCATTTTCTCATATGGAGCGTGTGATTTGAATTTCTAAACCGATCTTACAATTTCTTTCCACATGATGAATATTTGCCAGGCGTATTTTCCAAATCATCTTATTTATTCAAATTTCAATTCAGTGGGCTTCATCCACTAAATAAATTTCAATTTTTTGCCCGAGGAACGGTAAACAAGACGTTCAATATTCGAGGAAGACCATTGATCAAATTGATATTCAAGTTGTTTTGCTCCTGTGGAACACAAATCACCAACTTAGACCGACTTCGGGTAGAGCCGTCTAATCCGGCATCAGGAAAATCCGAATGTTTGACGTTGGCAAAAAATCTACCCCTATAAAATTATTTCGGTCCATTTGAAAAATCAAGATTTTTGAAGCATCAGCCTTGTAGGCCTCGGAATAAGAATTTATCTAATTCTGCCTACGCTGAATTTACAGTTTTTTTTCAGCGGAAAACTCGCTCTGGTAAAGCTCCTGCCAAGGTTTGTGTATTTTGTAATGGCTTGTAAAAAAATAAGTACTAAAGTTGAAGATATTTTTTGCTCCATTCACCGCGCATTATATTCGTATGTAGAACCATTTGAAATCATTTTTCATGAAGGCACAATTTCGGTAAAACAAATTGATAATAAATTGCACACGAGTGGAAAAATCTATTAAGTTATGATTTTTCAAAAGATTGCTGTTTTATCCTTATTATGAACTAACTAACTTATTATGATCTATGAACTAAGCATCATCATCAAGTCATTGAGTTAAACAATTTATTAGAGGAACAAACCTCATTACCAGGCGTCGAAAAAAGCGTAACCACTATAAAACCGCGAAGACGGAGCTTTGAACCCACTAAACATTTTAAAGTTGACACATATTTGTCTCACTTACACAAGTCGCAAAACCAATACCGCCGCCAATATTAGACAAAGACAGATACACAAACTTGATCTGATGGGTTGGTGTTGCTAACCATATAAATCTTTTCCCAAAATCAGTAATAAAATAGGGTTTTTTTTTACTTTAGTTTACATAAAATAAACTAATTAAAATTATTTCAAATGTGTATTTTTCATTATATATATTATAATAACTAAAAGTTAGCATAACTAGTGAAATAAATAAGACATTTATTGTACCAATAAATCAAACTCCGCTTTGAAGCATTAGTTTTGTATACAGTTTCCTTTCCGATTACTTTGTGTAAGTTTGTATGAATAATTTGAGGTAAACATTTCAATTGCGCCAATTTTTGCAACACCCTCATGCCACATGTAACAATGGCCCTGTCGTGTTTTGGTATCCTAAATAGAGAAGTTATAAAATTTTAACTTGTTCTTAAAAAAAAACGTTGATATTTTGCCATTCGACAACGGCATAAGTCATAAATGGCAACTACAGTATCATCAATGGTCTTAGCAATGTTTTTATCTTTTTCTTTTTCTTTGCGAGATAGCTTTACATTCTGAATGGGTTCCGAATATTCTTCTTTTTTTTCTAATTCCTTATTTGCAGTATTATAGATGTAAGATACACAAAATGAGCAAAGGTTCTTTTTTGGTTTTAAAAAAAGATATATTGAATTTGGTATTGAATATTTTCCTGTATGAAGAGTGTGTAACATATAGACTACCTGCTGCGACACACTTCTCTTTGTACAAATTGTACATCATTTGGATATTTAAAGATCCATCTATATACTCTCCTGAGAGAGCTGATCCTGACAATAGTGCGTTCCACTCTACTAAAGCTGTTGATGTGATTCATAACACCATCAACTAAATCACCGCTTGTCTTATTACAACTTGGACTACCCTCCCCTCAAATCCTTTTGGAAGGGAGAGAGAAGGAAGCTGTCTGTTTTATTTTTTTAATGCAGTGCTTATGATATTATTGCTTGTATCTAAGGTTGCCGTAAAACAAATTCATTTATCTCAGTATTTCACGGAGATAAATTCACACATTACACTTTTTTCAATTACCTTTTGAATGCAACAGTGGAACAACACACTATATCAGTGGTGCTCTGAGTGACCGAAAATTTCAATACTGAGATTTTACTTGTAACACAGGCATTTTTTAAATAAAATATCGCAGTAATGCATCATGTAAAGCTCGCAATTTTACATCGAACTACATTTTTATCTCAAAAGTGGTTTTTTCGAAGATATCTCACTATTGCTTTAAAGTGACGATATGTCGGGTAACCAAAATTATTAAAAGTACTAAAAATTGGAAAGCCACGGGTTGCAATTGGATAGGTAAATTATTTTTGGTACAAAAGTCTGACTACTTAACATCCTCTTCTACATCAAAATTTGTCACACAAACTAGAAATTTTGTATTGAAAAGAGAATACAACACGCTTTACATTCAGAATTAAAAGTTAACCACAAAAAATTAAAATGTGCAACTTTGCGAAACCTAACAGTATTATTAGTTAGAAAAATCGGAAATTGAGCCATTTATCAAACTTTTAAAAGTTTTCAATCCAAATTTTTATATTAAAAAAATTACATGATTATTTGTAATAATAAAATTTGATACTTAGCTTATTTCATCACCTTCCTAAAAAAGGTTATAGTTTTCGGATACGTTAACAAATATTCTAGATATTTGGATTTATTGCAAAGTGGAAATATTTTTTACCTCTGACAAAATACGTCAAATTTTTTAAGGGAATATAATTTATACATATTTTATATTGCGATGTTACAAAAATAACATCATTTGTGCAGATTTGTTTTTCCTTGAGATTCAGAGGACACTAACCTAAACAAAATGTCAAGAGTTTTGATTTACGGTTTTATGTTGTGACTTTTAAATGTCGGCGATACAAAATTAAATTTCTTTGCTCCAAAAATTAGGAAGATTTATATGCAATGTTCAACTACATGCATTATGCATCATTATTTCAAAATGATTTAGGAAAACGTATTCAGAAGCAACCCATCTCCAACAGAATAAGGATTCTATTTTTTTATGTGTAAAGCAGGCAACCGCGCAAAAAAATATTTCGTTATTCTTCGATGCACTTTTGACTGCATTGGGATGAACATGCCCGTTTTGTTTGTGACCTTTCGCCTGGATTGCAATATCGGGAGTTTGGCAGTCGCAATGCAAGACATTCCCGGGACATTTCGCCAATTTACAGTTTCCAATTCGCCTCACGTAGGCACAATGCATCGCCGGCCGGGCCGACTGTAATCAAATGTATGGAAAAGGAGGAATAAAAAAAGCGAATTACCCTGCAAAAGTAAGTATTTGACCTGAACCGCCAGACCAGCAATATCTCTTTTTAGTCCTGCGCTCCGGGCAAGAGGCACGAGGCGAAAATTCGAACACAATTGATTTATACAAATTGAATTTCGCTTTGGTATTATTACCTACTCGTTTTGAAAAGTTTCTAACCCTTTTTAGATAAATTTCCATTGGTAGAAAGAAGTTAACATCTCCAATTCTGTATATATCTTATGGGTATAAAAAAGAACTTGTGAACACTGGGACTCACTTATTAACCATCACGTCATTTCCCAGCTGGTGTATTTATTTCTGATTTAGAAAAGGAAAAACATATATTCCCAGGTTACGAATAATCTGACAATAATTTAAAAATCTCCTTCTACCCCACAATAAGCGTAAAACGTTGCTTTTATCGTGATGGAGGTATTAGCCAGCCATTGAATTGAATTGACTACACCTGGGTGAGACTAATGCGATGCCAACTCGTACTCTGACCGGTATGCAGAGGGGACCAGAGACCACCACACCCCCATGAAAGGGATCAAAATGACAAACTAGTCTCCTTTAACGGAAGCGATCTTCCCAACATGTGTAACTCTTGTAACACATGTGACCAGCTCAGGCGCGGGGGATCCATCGAAGCCCGATGTATGGGGCCCGCAGATACTGCAGACAGGTACACCACTGTTGAATTTTGCAGCCACCTCTGGTTTGTAGCCCCAACATATTTGAAAAAAATCCTTGACCCTGCGCAGAATTGCGTTCGATAGATTCCTCTATCTTAGCAAATTTATTGGAATCTTTAGAGCACAGGCGTCAGGTGGGAAATATGCCCCTTTTTTACTAAAAACTAGCGTCATTGATCCTTTTGGTACCGGGAATAACACCAACCGCGCTCCCAACATTTGTACACGGTTGATATTTTTCGGTAGATACATGAGAAAGCGTCGTATTACGGCTCATTCTTGAGTTCAACCGCTCGGCTGTGGAATGATTTGCCTGTTATTATCTGTGTTTCCTCCTTCCTACAATATGGGTATTTTTATGGGCTATGGCATGGCGACGGCACACAAAAGACGAAAAACGTACGTTACTTATCATAATAAAGGTACAGCTTTTTCTAACTTACTAAATAATAGTGAAACAAACGATGAGACATACAATGTACCTATGTCTGCTTCCTCCTTGATACGTTTACAGAAATGAGATTCCGGGTGTCGTTGCCATCGCCGTGTCTTTGTCGTGGAACATATAAAAGCAACCAGTAACTTCCCGTACCGATATTATATTAGCATATTATTTATTATAAACGAAAAAAATATATACCTATAAAATGAAACAAATAACTGTATTATCACCGCTAAATATTATTCATAAAAATCTACATGTTTCGAAACCGATGGTTATAATCCTTATTAAACCGATCGTTTAATCCTGAGGAAGAAACCATCGATTTCGAAACATGTAGATTTTTATGAATAATATTTAGTGGTGAAAACACACTGGTTTATAGTGCTTTCACACAAACGAAGTATTGAATTCCGTAAGTCTAAACTTAAACTTAAACTTTTAATAATATTAGCGAAACTCAATCTAAATCTGAAACAGAAAAATCAGAAAAAGATCGGGTCACATCTGGGACGAACCCAGGACCTTCGGCTTTCCGTGCAGATGCTCTATCCACTGAACTAACCCGATCTTTTTCTGATTTTTCTGTTTCAGATTTATATTGAGTTTCGCTAAAATTGTCCTCATTAATTTAAATGTTATAATTTGAGGTTTTACCTATTAAGTTAAAGATAAAAATAAATTTGCCTATTTACTTCAATGGAATTAATAATATGGAGTATGTATTATGTATTTTCAGCATTAAGAATATTGAGATGAATGTTGTGCTCACCTATAATTAGAAACATCATTACAACCATGTATAAATGTAAATTACTGTAAAAATTATGTGATGTATTCTGTTGGCGAGCCAATAAATAAAATAAAAAAAAAAATAAAAAATAAAAAAAAATTACGGACTTTTTCTTAGCTTCGTTTAAAAAATAAAAAATCGTAAAAAAAAATTCCGTGCCTGAAAATTAGATCGTTGCTGAAAAAGTATTAATTTTAATTGAATTATTCTCCGAAAGATTCTTTGAATTCAATGGCAATGAAAATATCTTTTTCGTTTTGGGTTTAATTGATTATGCATACTACTTGGGAAGCTAGTTGGTATTCCTCGCCTCCTTGAATGTTTAAACCTTATGACAAAAAATCTTCATTGAATTGACAAGCCGTTCTCACAGACTTTGTTTTACCATCTTGACAAATTTGAAATTACGAAAACCGCTATTTCTAAGGATGTGACTGTTTCTGTAATTTTTTTTTTTAATTATCGGGAACAAGTTGAACGCGGCAACCCTATTATGCGAATGCGGTAACCGCACAATTCTCAACTGCTTTCTACCTTTCGGACCCAGTAAGGCTACGGCATCCCCAATTGGGGTAGGCATGTTTTGAAGCTGAAGGTAGTGGGAAAGGAAGGAGATAGGAGGGGAAGTACCTGGGTCCTCAGATCTGGTCACCAAACACGGTTAAATCCATTTAAAGCAACGATTCATTTCTGAAAGGTCGTCTTTCACCCGGGCGATTCTGAAAGTATTTAACTACCTATTTATTTACGTGTACTGTTGTTTTCTCTGATGAACATTACAGCTCTGATAATCGGGAGTTATAATAATGTTTCGGTTTACGAGTCCTGTTTATTATCGTCTTATTGAAAATGAATATTTAACTGGACTTAATGTCCGTTCTAAAGGATGCTCTGTGTTAATCTGGAGCATAGGAAATGGTCACTGAAGGTGCCCACTTGTAGATCGGATATGATAAGCTATCTTCGTCAACGTTCGGGTATCAGACAGTTGCCTCATCATGTAGTACAACTTACTGACCTCTGTTGATATACATTGAAACTACATATAACTACTACCTGTACATTGAAACTACATACATATTCACATTTACAACAATTAAACACTCAGAATTTTTTTTGTAGAAAAAGTATTTTTTGTTCTTTAATGCATTTTTAAATTTTGTATCTGAAATGTTTTTGTTTCCCTCGCTTTTTGTATCGATTGAGATATTATTGAGTGCTTTTGTTGCCTGGTATTTGTGGTGTCTTTGTCAAAAGTTAATATTTACTATCGGAGTTTTAATGTTTTTTTTGTACACTGGTCTATTAATGATAGTTTGTGTTTGTTGAAATTTGTTCCGAAAATGCAGTTTAGTAGTATTTTTATGTAAAATTGGCGTTTAGTACGTCAAACATATCGAATATTTGGTCTGTGTTAGTCATTCTATATTTAAGTATTCCTTTTTAAGAACTCAAGAACGAGTAGTAACGTTTGTTAAGAAAGGAGAATCTATCAAACGGACCGCCCATTTCTGCACAGAGTCGAAGATTTTTCAGGTATTTTAGGGCTCCAGATCAGAGATGGCTGCCAAATTCAACCGTGAGGCGCACTTGCGATTTGTGGCGGGTTAGCAGTTGTATACTATTAATTAGGTAGTTGAGTAATAATAATAATAATTGGATAATTTGTAGAGCGCCGATTTTGTGAGGAATCACCTCAAGGACTAATGTTAGTTAGTGATAATATAATGAAGACAAATCATATTAATTTTAAAGCAGATTTAATAAAGATTTCTTGACATCAAGATCAAATGCCTTTTTAATCTGCCAACGTAGGCTGGCGAAAAAGGTTAGCCGTTAAAATGATATTATTATTTAACTCAATTTTCATTACTCCGATGATTAATTAACGACGCGGGTAATGAATCAAAATTTCCAACACTCATCGGTCGCGGCTGCGCATGGCGGGCCGAACCGGGCAGACTTTTAATTCAAAAATGGAACGAATAATGCTTTTTTTAAACACTTTTTAGTACCTAGTTACTACCCGAAATTGCTTAAGTTTGATGGCACTATTATTATTAGTATTGTACTCGCATTTCATCTCACTCGCTCATCCAAGCGTTGTGCATTCAAATCCTCGTCTGGCAAAGTTCTCCATCACGACACAAGCAATATTTTCTGCTTACTGTGGTGGTAGTAGAAGATTAAATTTTTTTTCATGTTACTCATAACCCGAGAAAGTTTGTCTTTCTTTTAAATAATTAAAATTTAAAAAATATTATGATGTCATGATTCTCAATGGAAACAGTGAAACCAGTAACTAGAAAATAGAGACAACAAAAATTTGTGCTAATTTCGTGACGCCAGAGATCATCGTCAATTTAAAATACGAAATTTAAAATAGGTATGTATTTAATATTAGTATTTTTTATTGTAGTTTTTCTTTATTTAACAAAAGATTGGCAAACTCTGAATAGTTATCGATAAACAAGAAATCATGCTCCGTGATCTTAATTTTAAACATTCGATGTCATTCCTACTTAATTTATTTATTTTAAGTGGGTGTCGGCACTGGTAGTGAATTATGCCAATAAAATAAGTAAAAAAGTGTACTTACATTGTAAAATTGGATAAATGACAAAAAAAAAAGGTAAAATATACACATCACCTAATTTGACATACTTGCATTATTAAACAGAACCAACGTGATGGGTATTAATTATTTTTCAAAAAAATTCCTAGCATTTCCTTGTCATTCAAAATATTCCTAGAAAAATACTTGAAACCACAGAGAGAAAGGTTTCAAAAGCATTAATTAAATGAAGGTAGTTTACAAAGAGGTGCTTGGTGCTTACATACATTCCTGTAAAACAGATCCTCTTTGAAAATGACACTGATAAACTTAATGAGATTTCATGAAAGCTCTTCCAATATGTTTTATTATTTATTCAAGGGAGCTTTTCCTTGCAAGCGACCATCGTGAAGAAATTTACGATCAAGATCTCGCCAAAGTTTTTCTCATTACGGCTTCTTTATAAGCAAAAACAATTTAAAGGTCCCCTAGCGAAGGAGATTAAAAATCTTTGATGTATTTTCATATGTATAGGCACCTGTTAGCTTTTATTTATGTAATACCATCCTTAAAGTCTTCTTACGTCTCAAAGGAAAACTGACTTTTAAACGTCTATTAGGTAGACAACTTTAGTAGCAACGTCTTTTTTTAATAGATTTTTAAAATCCTGCTTTAAAGCACCCATTCTTATGAGTAATATTAATTTTCATACAGGATGAAGGTAAGATGAAAGGCGAGGATTAAAGGAGAAATTGAAAACATAGTACGTTCCATGAAAATATTTATATCTGACTAGATATTTTTCATTTTATTCTTTAATACTATATTGAATTCCGGGAACCTTTTAAAGATCACAAAAATATATTATATTATTACAGTGAAGTGAAAATTATTTTCAAAGCCAACGATGTGATAAGGCAGCAAATAATTTAAATCCATAAAGGGTAGGAAAATTCCTAAGAAAAGTTTTTTAACCATTTATTAGATACAAGATACAAGATTACTACCGACTAGAAAATAGCAATGAAAGCAAATATATTTTTTTTAAACTTTATTTTTCTGGCCTTTATTAAACATTCTAAAATCAACTATTCCGCTTCCCATATTTTTCCACCAGATACAATAAGATTATTTCTAATGATTTTACCACTATTAAATAATTTGGAGGGTACTAGTGGTCTATGGACAATTGCGTCAAAATAAATACAAAATAATATACAGAATCAAATCCAGAAAAAAATATTTTTTGTATCTATGTGCGGACGCATGGCATTTATTTGAGGAACGTGTACCATATTATATAGACTAACTTGTGGCAATGATAAGATTTAACCTATAAAAAATCAGAAGTTATGCAAATCTTGCAAACTTACGGCCTTCGTTCCCAATTTTTCAATCAATCAATCTGAGCAAATCTGGGTCTCCGATCAGCTAAGTGTGTTGTTTAGTAATACTCAATTCGAAAATCGTTAGTTGATCGAAAAATATTTTGGGAAGAGCTTATTAAATTTGTGCAATTGAGTGATCAGTAGGATTGAGAACAACAGCCGTATATTTTAATAACTCAGGTACGGGACATACGTCATTCCTATGTCTACCTACGTTAAATTATCGTGAAAACAAGCTTATGTGTCCAAGCGGTTAAGCCGTTTTTTCTTTGTTTTTGGAGGCTGTGAGATAAATAAGTCTACTCAAGACCTACGTCATCTCTGGAAATATGTGGAGGGCCTAATAATTTTAATAAAAATAAGTTTTTAAAAAAACCTATTCATTAGAGGCATGTAATGATATAACTAATGCCACAACAACAGAAAAAAAATAATTCATTGATACACAAACTTGATAAGATAAATATCATTATCATGTGAGTTTGTCAGGAATTTGATGATGCACTCCAAATATAAAATGTCTCTTCTGAGTTGCCGTTGGTGATAAGAAACGCTTTCTGCGCCATTTCACAGCACCTAGTGGTACTTTTAGCAGGTTTCCATGATTGCATTGTTGAAGAATGGTGTCAAGACAGAGACTATATAAGTCCAGTATCCTGCCGAGATGAGAGTGGCACACAAGCGCAGTAATTACAATCTCCGCGATTAGCGCCTCCGCTACTAGCGACTCAGTACTCGCTTCACCCCACGTCACCCCAGCTGCAGCGCTGCAATGGGATAGACTGACTTTAACACATTTGTTCCCAGCGAAAATATCTCTAAAAAAATATATTTTGGCAGTTAATATAATTAATAAAAAAAATTATGGTACATATATCTTTTTCGTTTAAATAATGGACATATGTAATAGTTTTATAAATTAAATAAAAAATAAAATACATGTATATTTTAGACCCATTGCGTTAATTGGTCAAATACATTGTACATATAGTTGTGTATCACTGATCGAAGAACAGGTGGAAGCACTGTTTTGTCTCATCTGTAGTTTCCAGTAAGTAAGATTCCAGAAATTTATTAAAATTTGTACAGCACCCTTGGGGTGATTTTTCACAAAAACGGCGCTATACAAATCATCCAAATATTGTTATTATTATTTTTATATCCGCCATAGTTTGGGAGAGAGATTGAGATAATGTCACAAATAAAATAAGTACGTACGTTAAAGATGAAATCCTTTCTTCTCACATATGTCTGAAAACGAAAAACACAGATAGTGCTAGAACGATGAGGTCGCGTTCGACCTCTCTATAGTACTACTGTTATAAGAAAGGTTACTTTGTAATAGTGTTTCTTTGTATATCTGAGTAAGATTAAGACATGTACCTTCAAATGATTTTGACATGAAGAGCAGATAAACGAAGAAAGGAGCACAAGGAAATACTAAATAATGACATGAATATAAATGGTAGAAGAAATTGAGGACTCCCGAGAAAGACAGATAGACGGAGGTTGACGTGAACCACATAATATTACATATGACTCGAGTATCAAGGGTCAGATTAATAGAAAAGTATGTATGAATGTGAGTGAAACAATGAGTGTGTACCAAGACAGAGTTGTATGGCGGTATATTCTCTCTGTCTGCTTTTCAGGAAACGACCTGATGGTTTATTAGCTTCTTAAAATATGATATTTATTTTTAAAAAAACCAACGAGGCACTTTCTTTTAATAAAATCCTACTAAACGAAAAGCTAGAATACATGAAAATATATTGATGAATGAGAAATATTATCGTTTTTAGAAAATACGAACAACATTTATTTTGAAAGCTAAATAACAAATATGATCTTTTTAAAGTAGGTACGGTATTTTATATATATTTGGCAACTCAATTATATATATTTACCGTTTTAACGAGAACATTTTTTTTCTATTTAGGTAAAATTCAATATCTTTCTTGCTATTATGAAGGTGTGAAAAACGAACCGAAAATATCCGGGAACCTCCTCCCTCCACCTCGCTAAGTGCTTCCGGTTACGTCGGCGACCTGACGACATGTGCCGCTGACATAATTCATTTACGAAAATCCTAAATATTGCAGATAAATGGAAAATATATTAACGTTCATTTAGTTAATCAAGTAAAAATATAGATTTTTTGGCTGGATGTTTTACATAGATTAATTAATTATAACGTCAATCACTATGCAAATTAGTTTAAAACATTCAATAAAAATTCAGGTCGTTCTTATAGTATTACTTTTGTTATATTTCATATGGTTTTCTGGAATTGAAGATAGAATTCTGCAATTAATCAGTTGCAATCTTCGAATCTGCTTTTGGGTTTTCTTTGAATATAAACACAATATTTGTATTGGTAATTGTAATGTAATGTAATTTGTAATGGTAATTGGTAAACACAATTATGTACATGCGAGCAATTCATGTAATTCGATCAATTTACTTACTTACTACTTTAATCGATAATCAATGCAATCATCGGAACACGTTAAGTAAAAAAAAATATACCTCAAAAGGAAAGAGGATAATCAAAAGGAATAATAAATTAAAACGTGGTACTTTATTATTTATTTTTGTGTAAAATTATAAAATACAGGCCAGTAAAGAAATCGATTTCTAATGAGTTTAGAGGAATACTTTGGCAATTATTTGCTAGGTAACGATATATATATTTTTTTAAGTTTTGCCTTGCCTACTTTGTGAATGTAATGAAATATGAAATAATAATTAAAATAAATTAATTATTTTAATTCAATGTTCAATTTGATGATTTTGATAGGAGAAAATTAACATCACAAACATCTGATTTACTTTGGAACACATATATGATGTATATGACACATATAGGAGTACATATATTAATTTAACATATCAACCCAAAAAACGCCATTTTTTAATTTTATATTTATATTGGGCAAGATGGTTTTTTAATAATTGAAAAAAAAGGAATTATTCAGTTTGGTCAAGTATGTTGACCTCAAATTCGAATTTAAATTGGATGAAATGTTGCTTCTTAATGTTAATGTAAACCAATCACAGCGTCTTAATATATGACATGAGCTATGAAGGAAATAGCATAAAAAAGGGAGTTAGTATTAAAAAAAATCCCATGCATACGTTTAGGTATTTGTAGAACAAGGAAATCACTTAGAAGTCCGAAGTTAGTGTGAGTTCACAGTGTTGGTCCAATGTGTTATAAATCTATTTGCATTAACCGAATGACGTTAAACATTACCTATATTTTTTATCACCCCATTGAGATGACAATCATCGTCTCAATAACATTCTATTAACTACTTCCCAAAATAAGGCTCAAGTCCCAAAAACACTTTAAGTACATGGATGCACATTATAGTATAAATAGTACCCATAAGCCGGCTATCTATGGAGATTCGTTCCCAAGTCTGTAGTTATTCGGTACGAAAACGATAAACACGGGGAAAAGAATAAAGCAAAACAGCTTGACGAAGCCTAATGGACAATTTGAAGATCTGGCCCGAACAAATCTGGCTGCAGACGTTTAAGGGGAAAAATTGAATACACTTGGATTTCCTTGACGATCTAAGATTGCGTCCATTTCCTAGCTTCGATCGCAGTTTGTCCATTTTATGCTTCAGTACGGTGGTTTTCAAATTGCGGCTCGCCCTGTTTTTTTAATTATTACAATTTGGGAGGCGGCTATAGGTACGCCGCTCTGTGAACCATTTACTAAAAAACCAACCTCTTGAGCCAAGGGGTTCGCTTCGTTTCGTGACTTAACAGGACTGCCATTAGATTTGTCCGGGTCTTAGCGGTGGATAGGTCTGTCCACCAACTGCGTGGTAGGTCAGATCTGGAGAGAAGAGCTGAGGGAAATCACTGCAACATACCTTGCACTGTCATTTCATTTGTCCGTTACTCCTGGACAGGCTGACCCTCACATTTCTACCCATCCCCATACCTTTTCCTTCCCAGAACATCCTATTTTCCTTTTCTAAAAATAACCTCCAACAGCATCCTCAAAGATGACATAGGCCGTGAGGGGAATTATTTTCCTCCTGTGTGGAGCCAAATAAAGAAAAATACATATTATTTTTTATAGATTTTTCGTTGTGATTATTTTGCAACACTTTGCGAGTCTTTTTTTCTAATACCAGATTTGCTATTTTTAAATTAGGTATGTGATTTTGTCGACAAACGTCTGACTGATTGCGTTTTGAAAATTTTCGCATTTCCTTTCTCAGTGAGAACTAAAACGAAGAGAATAAAATTGAAACAAGAAAATGTGAGGTATCGTTAAATTAAAATATTTATCCACAAAATATACTTTGATAACGGCTCACACGATGTAAAATATTTATAAAATTTACTCCAACATTGAGGTTATCGTAAGTTATATGTGAACGTTAAATAAATCCCCTTAGTCACGCAGTAAATGATATTATTTGAAGGTTGAGGAACACTGACTTGGTCCATAAGATCTTTGTTGTGATATACAGTATATTGAATTTATATACCCGATACGAGAATATTGCTAATGGTGCAATAAGAAAAGAGAGAAATGGATTGTAAACATAATACAATTTGGAAATCAAAAGATTGGATCAAATAATATATTAAGTAACTGTTTTTTTGTTGTTTTAATCAAATTAAACACTCTCACCCCCTTACTTATAATTGCGGTGTCCACCGACTCATCCTTGGTTTTGTAAAGTTGGCCTTAAACCTGGTTTAAAGCCGTTTTAACCATACACAAGCAATGATAATAAGTCAAGTTTTTCACTGTTACGACGCAATACGACGCGTATTAGTGAAGCTACGATTATAAGTAAGGGGGTCAGAGTATTATTTGGGGTACAGTTTGTTGTCAGATTGAGAAGTCACGTATGCATACTTGTACAATGTACATACAAGCCAGACATTGGTTATGGTATTAAAAACTGAAAATAACTGACGATGATAACCTATGGACTTATTACTTTAACCGTTTTATTTAAGCTTGCTGAAAGTTAAATATTATTAAAAAAAACTTTTTTTTGACTTCCTTTACAGGCTGCGATAGCGCAATCTCCATGATTATAAAATTACATTCAATGAGCTATAAATAAATAAAATATATTGAAATGCTTGGTGTAACTTTAAGTGACCAGCTCAGTTATGGGGCTCCATCGAAGCCACAGTTAATTTAGCCTCTCAGAAGATGGTCTTACTATACAAGATACACAGACACTTTAATACTATACAACTAACAATATTCTCGTCGAATTTAATGTTTCAATGACCCAATCGCGTCTGATCACATCTAAAAGGGGTCGAAAATCCTTCAAAAGTAGCAATCGAATGAACAGGCCCTCCGTTGATATGCTTGGTGTAACTCTAAGTGACCAGCTCAGGTACGGGGGCTCCATCGAAGCCAGAGTTAAGTTAGCCTCTCAGAAACTGGGCGTACTGTACAGGGCCCGCAGATACTTTAATAGATAATAATACTCACCCTGCTACACTGCTCACTGCTAACCCTGTACAAATAGCAAGTGCGCCCCACGGTTGAAGTTGGTAGCCACCTCTGGTCAGGAGCCCCAAAGTACCCGAAAAAAGCCTCGACTCTGTGCAGAAACGGGCGGTCCTCCGAGGAACTAGCATCATTGATCCCCTCGGCACCGGTGCATAGTCGGGAAACACGCCAAACAAGCGCTTAACATGGTTGACATATGTCACATTAGAACGGTTCGTTTCTACGACTCGTTCTTGAGTTCCACAGCTTCCTCTGTGTTTCCTCTTTCCTACAACATGGGTCTCTTCAAGACACATGTTCACTCCTTCTTCTCCTCAAACAGATCCTCCACACAGTATCTTCAAAAATTTCATAGGCCCTGAGGGAAATACTTTTCCTCAAGGCCTCCTGTGTGGCGTCAATGTAAAAAAAAAAACTGAAAACCCTGTACAAATCGCAAATGCATACCACGGTTGAATTTGGCAGCCGCCTCTGGTCTGAAGTCCCAAAATATTTGAAAAAGCCTCGACTCTGCAGAAACGAACAGTCTATTTGATAGTTTCTCCAGTCTTAACAAACGGATTGCAATCTTTAGAGCACATGCGTCGGGTGGGAATGTTGTCCTTGTTCTATCGCTATTTCATTGAAAGATGCTTCGTGGAACTAGTCATTAATTTCTTCGGCACCGGTGCATGGTCGGGAAATACGCCAAACACGGGCCAAAATTTGTACATAGTTGCCATTTGTCATATGAGAACGGGTCATTTCTATGACGGTCGTTTTTACACAAAAATACGGCATCTCCAAAGATGACATAGGCCCTGGGGGAAATTATTTTCTTTGGGGCTTCCTGTTTTTGAGATATAGTAAAAAAAATCTATTTGAAAATATTTTTTTATTATTTTTTATTTATTATTTATTGAAAGCATAGTTATAATAAATACATCAATAAACAAGTCCTGCTAAGCCAATTGAATTGGCTTGTCAGCAGGTGCTTATAATTTAGTAACATATACATAATTTACATCTTATATCTACAGATAACATTTTTTCATACATTTTTTCATACACAATATATATTTATTTTTTTCCGATAGCCAATTTTTCACCATATATTTAACCTTATTCATAGAATTACATTGCTTTATACTGTCAGGTAATAGAGTAAATATCTTCGGTATGTTGTATTCAAACGTACTCTGTCCGTACTTATTATTACATTTCGGGACTATTAACCCGTCGTTGCGCGTGAATCTAGTGCTGTATTTATGTTCTAGTTTCTCTTTAAGCTGCGGGGTAAATATATGCTGAATTATTATTTTGTGAAATAATCGGAGTTGCAGGCAGGTAACATTGTAGCACTTTTGACTAGTAAGAAATATGTACCAGAATGCTTCATCATCATAAAAATCAAAGCTCAAAATATTAGCTGAAAATATGTCATGTAATCACGTATTACTCGTGAACCAAACGCATGAAATAATTATGCTAGGCACTGAATTCCACTTCGGCAACTTCGTTTGGGGTGCGTTCAAGAGTTGGAGATCTTTGAAAACCCCTTTGAGTTGTGCGATCTGTATTCGAAAGCCTAGAGAAAGGCTTTTGACTTGGATTGAGATTTACAGAAATAAAACGCTAAGTTTTTATTCAAATGTTAGAAGTTATCGAGGAACTGACATGTTGTGAATGTCGTACCTTTAGACTGAAAATAAACTGGGCATAAAAATCTAATGGAGTGAGATCTGAAGCATGCTTATGCTGATTTCTATTTACCCCTTTTTATAATTTACTATAGTAATAATCATTTTTTATTTCAGGATGTGGGAAGGTTAATGAAATCGTACGCATCCTTTATAGTTATGCACATTGATAGAATGATAATTACACAGGATATTAAGGGACATAAATGCTTGACATACTTTAACCAATAATTCCTGACATTATTTGGAGTAAAAATAAGTTAAATTTTGGTCTGATATATTTTTGATGTTTTTTTTTCAAAAAATCTGTAGGAATTTGACAGGTAGGGTTGGGTGAAAGGTTGGACAGTTACTTGGCTAAGTGACCAATGAAGACAAGTGGATGATTTTTTAATAAAATTTGAAATAAAAAAGTCATAGGAGAACAAAATTTCGATTATTATTTTTTTTATAAATTGATAAACTAATGTTTAAGACAAGATTTTTATGCATAGCACAAAGGGTAACAATTATTATAAGCAATAATTATTAGCCTGAAACACTCATCAATATTGAAACCTCTCCCGAGAAAAGATATAGTGAGAGAGTTAGCACTTACATGCCTTTCTCATATAAAAATAAAGTTGGTTGTTTGCAGGTGAAAAAATATAATAAGCAATAATTGTTGAATGAAACACTAGGTATATATTGAATCATTTGGCGGGTAGGAGGTATCCCGCCGTAGCTTAATGGTAGAGCTCCTGTCCGGCAAACAGAGGGGTGCGGGTTCGAGTCCCGTCGGCGACATATATCTTTTCTCGGGAGAGGTTTCAATATTGATGAGTGTTTCAGGCTAATAATTATTGCTTAGAACAAAATTTCATTTACATTTTTTTGCTTCAAGTAATGTCAGAATTCACTGGTGAATGTAAGTCAAGTACGCCTTAAGTACGTCACCCTGTATATGTGAATACAATGGTTTTAAACAAAATATTGGTAAATTTAAAACAAATATGTAGAGCGTGGTTCTCGTGCCCAGCGCTCACTCAGGAGTGGCGCTGTCATGATTTCCGGTGTATTGTTTGCGAACTATAATATATAGGTAATTTATTTAATTAATTTGGAGAAGATTTTAATAGTTCGTGAATAATTATAAAGCATTTAATCTGTTCATATTTATTTTTAATTAATAAAACTATCGAATTCTAAGTTCTAGTGAGGTAAAATTTGCCAAGTCAATAATTGCGTCGTATGATATGAAGGTTTGAAATACTTATTTATCCTACTCGTCCAAAAGTTTTTTCCCATAATATTTCTAAACAGCTTCATTCAAAATTCAATAAGAAATAAAAAAAAAAACTCTAAAAAACCGAGTAATAAGCTAGTAATTTTATTTAAAACTCGAAAAAACCGAGTATTAATTTAGTAATTTTATTTAAAAAAGATACTGTGAAATTCTTCAAACGATGTTGGATGGTTCAATTATTGTTACTTTTTACGTCTGTATCGGTACGAATAGCTTCTATTTCTGTACCCGAGAAGCATACGGATGCAACTCCAAAAAGCCAAATGTTCAGTAGAGCCAAAACCGTATTTTTTCTGTAATTATGCTCTCATAACTTCTGCAGATATTCGTGCTGATTGATGAAATTTTTGTAATTATTAAATCAATTAGTTTTGTTTTATAGTTGAGAAAATAAAACGAAATATTTTACAAGCAAAGCCTAAAAATAAATGTTTAAAATAAATCACTATGGACTTGAGTCCTTCTGCTTCAAAATGCAATGGACTATTTCGATATAATAAGTAAAAAATTAAATTAAATTATTAAAAGATCGATGTTTGAAAATTTTATTTGGAAGTAAAATAATAACTATACACAACAGGTAAAAGAAAAATACATTTTATTGTATATTTCTTAGTATAATTATTACTAATTATTGGTATTTTCCAAATCTTCGTCATTTAACGGAGGATAATCTGGCATTTATGACTTAAAATTTTGTTAAAAAAATGCAGTGGATTTTTTTCAACATTAACTCCACAGAGTAGGCCCTGAGAAAAAAAATCCCCCAGGGCCTATGTCATCTTTGGGGATGCTGTGTGGAGTATCTTTTAGGGTAAGGAAAGAAAGGAGGTTCTGGGAAGGAAAAAGGTATGAAGGATGGGTATGAATACGGGGGTCAATGTGTTTTGGCCTTCACAGTTGTCAGACCATATTCAATATTATCCCGCATATCGCTATATATCCACTTCAGGAGGTAAGAAGTCTCTTCATTTGCCCCCCTGACACCGACTGACTCATTCCACATGCAAAAATTGCCTTGTCATTGGTGCTGCCCAGAATGGCTTCATTTAAACACCACAATTTTTTCAAATAAAAATATTCAGAACGGGCACGGAAGACATTTTTCCATATC
The DNA here is from genome assembly GCA_951813805.1 of Limnephilus auricula. Classification (NCBI taxonomy): domain Eukaryota; kingdom Metazoa; phylum Arthropoda; class Insecta; order Trichoptera; family Limnephilidae; genus Limnephilus; species Limnephilus auricula. The sequence goes on from OX638393.1 coordinate 38,538,982, forward strand.
CGAGTCATCAAAACTAATACTGAATACGATGACTTCCCTCGCAATTTATCCGATTTTTTTCAGATTGTATCGCACTTTCGCCTCACGTAAATGCGTTTCTTTTTCCCCTTGGAGTTTTATTTCATATTTATCCTTCCTGTTTAATGATTACCAATATCACAGGAGTCGTTTGTTGATAGATGAGGTTATTGTGTCTATTAAGATAGAAAGCAAAGAGATTAGAAGCAGAAGGATGGACTTGAGTCCTTCTGCTTCTAATGCTTCTAAGAATAATGGTAGTTGCATCCTTATACATTTTTGAAAAACCCTATATTTCTTCAAAATATGACTACCATCTTTCTGCCACTGATGAACATGATCATTTACTACACATCTTCATCAAAAACTCATTTCTTCAAATTTTGGACTTGCATCCGTATGCTTCTCAGGTACAGATTTATTCCCCGACAAATTTTCATAATAATTTGAATGCGCGACATCCCCAAAGAGAGTCTTCTGGATGTTGTTTTTATTGAAGTTGTTGCTTATCCATTTTTGATGGAAACTCCCAGCGCCCAGGTAAAAAGTTAGCGAGAATATAAATTTGGAAAGTTTCTCGGGAGCCATCTGGGCACCGCAGGTTGTACCGAGTCACTCCACTCTACTTTACTTTGCCGAGCGAAATCACAATAATGCTAATTTATTTCTAAATTTGTATAAAACAAGAAGACTGTCGAAAATAAACATTTCAATTTGCCATCTTTTTATGCGAAGAGAATTGTTTTTTGAGACACGATAAGAGTACAGCGCTTTCATTTGCTGAAGCTAATGCAAAAATTTTGAACGGTTGGTAACAAAATTTTATATAATAGCTATAAAGAAAATGCTGGCGTATATCTTATACTTTGAATTTAAAAATTACTTTGAATGGAATTAATGTGTAGATTTAATTAAACAATTATCACGATTCCTCTTACTGGTTTAACCACGAGGTCTTTTATTGATATATTATTTAAATTTTTGTATTTCTAATAAGTTTGTCACATTTGTTATAAATGCAATCGAAAGCTAAAATATGTAATGCTTTTTATGGAAGATATAGATATACTTACCTAATAAAGCAATGGGCCTTTTGAAACCAGATTATCTCTAAGATGTGCTATTCCAGATACATTTTTCAGATGTGCGATTTATGTCATTTATTATTTTTATGTCAATGAGTGGGAGAAGAAGGTGGCGAAGTACCTGGCTATTCAGATCTTGTCACCAAACACGGCTTAAGACATTTCGAGCAACGTTTCAATTCTGAATGGTGGTCTTACACCAGGGCGATACTGAAAGTACACGTACCGCAAAAATACCATTTATTATTAAATATTAAATTGTGAAAACATAAATCAATAAAATAAAGACCTAGTCTCAAATGACAGGTTTTAAGATACTTGTCACAATTATAATTACAACTTAATTTTTTTTTTGTAAAAAGTATTTTTTGTACTTTCAAAGTACTTCTTTCAAAATATCGGGTAAATACCCGTGGTGTATTTTTATTTTATTTTTTCTTTATTTCTTCATACTTGTATTTATAAATGCTAACTTTTTTACTTTTATATTGTTACTAGACACCTTACTTTAAATTTTTTTAGTCATATGAACTTTCATCTGACTGTCATGTAATTTCCCTTTTTAACATTAATATTTTTTCTTATCTATATATTTGTCAAATTATTGTAATTCCCGTGTAAAAGCCGTCAATTGGCGTTAATTAATTTATAATAAATACAATTACACCGATAAACTATAACCTGCATTACGTAAGTAATCATTGTGATATATTTCTTAAAAAGTGTACTGTTTTGCTACGTAACAAATCATTTTACAGATAAAAAAGCGGTAAATTTGTCATTTAAATAACAATTTTTCGTTCCAAACCCGACAAATTATTCTTATTATTTCTCGCATTCAAAAATATTCGCCCTGGGCGCAGACGGATTGAACATTACACTCATTTGAATTTGTAATTCTTGCTTGGGCGTATTAATTATTTCAAGTCGGCGACAACTCCATCTTGATTTCGTAGACGAGTCAAATTCTGTGAGTCAGCCAATCATACTCAATGCGCTGAGATTATTCGCGTCCCTCGTTTGTCATTCCCGGGTCCTTCACAGACCTTCCAGCGGTTATTCTCAAATTCAACGATTTTGTTGAAAGTTTGCACCATTATAATAATGCATTTGTTGATTGGTCAGAACTATCGCATATATGGTCGTTACCGCTATAATATTGATGTGCTTTCAAATTTTAAGTAAATTAAATATTTGTAAAACTGTGTTCAGGGCACATTGCAATAAATTATTTATGTGTATTTTATATATATTATTTTTAATTGTACTATGTTTAAAGATTTACTTATAATAAACTGCGTGAAGCACTTAACAGATGGCAGATTTGTTGAATTTTAACTACTTTAAATTCTATGTTTATTTTTAACATTAGCTCCACACAGGAGGCCCTCAGGAAAATATTTTCCGTCAGGGCCTGTGTCGTCTTTGGGGATGCTGTGTGGAGGGTTTTTTTAAGGAAAAGAAGAAGAGAGAGATCTGGGAAGGAAAAAGGTTTGAGGGGTGGGTAGGAATCAGGGATCAACGTGTCCAGGTGGAAAATAACGTGGAAAACACTCTTATAATATTTTATACTCCAGGCTTTATTTACGACTTGACACAATGTGTATTATACAGAGAGAACCATAGACTACAATCAACTCACAAGTAGTTCATCCTTGATGTGACACTTTTTTTCCTAAAAAGACCCACCGCACAGCATCCTCAAAGATGATATGGGCCCAAATAGGAAATATTTTACACCGGGTCTACCAAAGAAATAGTAAAAAAAATCATTAACATATCATCTGACTAAACTCTCCCTAATGATAAAATGACCTCAGTGGCAGAGCAGATCTTTGTAATCGGGGACCAGAGGTCGAGAGTTCAAAATCCGATGGTGTGCAAATAAAAATTGACATTGGTTTTTCAATTTAAATAAATCGAAATAGTTTATCTGCCCTTCAAACCGGAGTAGAAGTTTGGAACTTTGAATTAGGTATTTGTCTGGTGAGAGAACACCATTTAGAATCCACAAATAGTTTGAAATTACTTTTGCTCTAAAGCAAATATTTTACATTTTAATTCATTTTATTCCCACCAACTATCTTCAATCAACACCTAAATTAAGTGACAATTAAGAGGGAAAAACCATAAAATATCGGAAATATGTCATTTTTAAATCAAATTGTAGACGCATTGACTCTTTTTTACAAAAAACAATAATAGTCCAGTCAAGATGTACATCCGTGCTTGCAAAAGGTCCGATCTTTCTGAATTTTTTATATGTTCTTAGGACCTATACCAATATTAAAAAAACAGATTTGCAATTTCCAAAGTGCTGTGCGAGCGGCGGTGTACCCAAAAAACCATTAAATTTTCGGACTTTTTTCAGTTTTTGCTAAATATCTTAGTGAAGGAAGGGTCTGACCGGTATAGTTGATCAACACTATTTTAAAGTAGACTAAATTTTCTACAATTTGAGACCAATAGAAGTTCTATACAGCAATTGGTTTTTAAGATACAGTTCTTCGAAAATCAACAATTTTTTCCAAAAAATGATTTTTTCTCGAAATGGTCACTTATTTTATGAAATATTTTCTAAAATACGATTCCCACCTCAAATATTATATGAAAGGAAGTTGTAGTAAATTTAATTACCTTTCATTTGAGACCAGATTGGTACCTGTGGGTCCAGCGGTTCACTCAAAAATTCAAAAATGGCAGATAACGGACGGATTTTCCCCAAGTGTTTTCGTTGTCCCCTCCCTTGACCTCCTTACCCGCACCCGGCCCTTCCAGGGCAGCTCTCAGAGTGTTGCGTAATGTCTATCCGTCCGAGCGTGTGTTTTGTGTGTCGTGAGGACCTCGATACAGGTCCTGTTGTAATCATCAAAGAACGAGGAATTCGAACACTAATTGAAGTGAGTCAAAAACGTGATCTCACAGAAAATAAAAATTTCCTCTAAAATTTCAACCAGGAAGAGATATACAGCTGTGTGTAACGTTGAAGGAAGGGATTCTGCTTCCCAACCGAAGACTTTATCGACAAGATTATCAAGTAAACTGGCTCCTATCTTGAGAGGGATTTGAATTTTGTGTGGTGATGCTATCACTGAATAATTACTCGGGCAACAAAGCAAACTGCCCTTGGCAAGAAGGAAAGTGGTCCGTACAGTTGAGAAGTTGGGAATGAAGCAAACAATTTTAGATACAGCTAAACGCCGAGGTGACGATTGGAGGAGCGCCTCCTCGCCATTGGCGACCTGATTGCTGCAGACGGAACCCACAGATTGTGCTACGTGAGCCTATTAAGATTACCACCTGCTACTGGGAATAAGAGAGGGTATCGTCCAGCCAGTAATTCTGAAGAAGCGATGGAGTATGTGTACGATTACTTATTGTAAAACAGTGATGAATGCCATTTTTATTTATCACACCTTCTGCAGCAAATTAGGGGTGATTGTATCCCTGATGTCAGAACAGCGAAAACTTACCTTCAATAATGTTTTAGCTCCAACAAAGGGACACTCGTCTGCTTCATAAATACCGGCAATAAAATTTTGTATGATGATTGGTACAAGGAACAAAAAGGCGGTGCGCAGCAAGAGCGGTGAGAGTTGTGAAGGCAGCAGCAGAAATCATCGTAGAAGATACCCGCACACAAGTGTATAAAACCAGTCAGTATCCCACCTCGGAGGATTTTTTCAACAATGTTGATTCTGTCATCCCTGAGTCAGTACAGCTATTTTTTGAGACTGTTGTTCTCAAAAACATGCGTGGCCTCCTTGAAACATGGAAGAAGAAGTGTGTGTTATTTTCTCTTGCTCTGATAGTGCTGTATGAACTCGATCTTTTGTTTCCTCCCTTCTGATTGGAATTAATATCTACTTTTACCGAAAATATGTGCGCTGCGCTGGGGTTATCCTGTTCTTATTCAGTAGCTGTGCAGCTTGAAACTTCGGCGATCTTTCGAGATGAATCCTCACCACCAATAGGAAAATAAGATTTTATCCTATTTGTCTCTGACAATACGGAGGTGAACGTTAACACCCTAGATGGTGATAACACATTTCATGAGATCGAAGGCATTATATGCGTGACCCGCCCGAGAGCAGTAATGCGAGACAAAAACATCACAAACGTGACCTCCAGCAGTGAAGTACAAATCAAATGAAGTACAAACGGCGCTTTAGTGGGAGAAGACGCCGACCTGCTCGTTCTTCTCAATGGTTTAGGCGCTGAAGAGACAAAAGTCTACGTACAGAAGAGCACGAAGGGCGAAGCTGGTTGCTGTCACTACTCTACGACCTGCTACAACCACCATGTGTGTTAGCATGGTAGTCATTGTAAACTGTCACCTATTCGTTTGCGATCTAAAGTTGTCCTAGGGAACGATGAGAAGTTACTGACAATCGGTCGGTAACTTTATATCGATCGACCGTGCTAGGGGTGCAGGGACGTTATATACTATTCACCCAAGCGTTTACCGGGTGCGATACTATCACAGCACCGTTTCGCCAAGGAAAGACCAAAATCACCACACTCCTGAGCAAGAGTGAACCACTTGCTGAGCAAGTGGAGGTCGTCCTTCGTCCACCCCAAAAGCCGTGAGAGAAGCAGACATCAAGTGCTTTGTGGCTTCATATGGGGGTGACATCGCGAGGGATACTTTGGATTTCCTGAGATATAAGACGCTTGTCACTTCAACGAGCATAAACCTCGCCCGTTGCCACAGGTCATATGCCGCAGGCCACCATGCAGCAAGGTGCTTCCTCCAAGTGCAGAAGTAGAGGTGTGTCAACTAGAATCCCACTGATTGGGGTGGAAGCTGCCTTCTCAGGGACTCAACCCCATCCCCACCACCGTTAATCCCGCACCTCCTGCACTTCTGCGAAAAATTTCATGTAAATACAAGAAAGGGTGCTCTGGGAGCTGTGCAGATGCAGAAAGGCTGGACTCCACTGCTCAGTCCTCTGGCAAATTGTGCATGGTACACGATAAAGATGACCCGACTGCAGACTGGACGCCTCTCCCAGCGTCCATCACAGCCTTCGAGGCACCATCTTCAAATCAAAGATAAAAAGAATGGCATGATTTGGCCATCAAAACACAATCCTACATGATTTATATTAGTTTTCTTTTTTGAGTAAATCTAATTTGTCCTTATAGTAGGTACCATGATGTTTGTACAAGCATTTTAGTATGTAGGTATATAAAACAATGTTTGATGATCACGTAATTCCCGATAGGTAAATTATCTTATTCTTTTTCCATCAAACAATTTGTTAACAATAACAAAAATAAATAAATTGTAACTGTTTGATAAGTAAAGCCATAAAAAGACGTGGGGTCAGTTTATTTGCATTTCCCTCAAAACCCACTTTGACTTTGGTTATCTGCAATTTTTGAGAGAACCGCTAGGCCTACAGGTAACAATTTGGTTTCAAATGAAAGCTAATTAAATTTACTACAACTTCATTTCATATAATATTTGAGGTGGGAATCGTATTTTAGAAAATATTTCATAAAATAAGTGACCATTTCGAGAAAAAATCATTTTTTGGAAAAAATTGTTGATTTTCGAAGAACTGTATCTTAAAAACCAATTGCTGTATAGAACTTCTTTTGGTCTCAAATTGTAGAAAATTTAGTCTACTTTAAAATAATGTTGAACAACTATACCGGTCAGACCCTTCCTTCACTAAGATATTGAGCAAAAACTGAAAAAAGTCCGAAAATTTAATGGTTTTTTGGGTACACCGCCGCTCGCACAGCACTTTGGAAATTGCAAATCTGTTTTTATAATATTTGTTTAGGTCCTAACAACATATAAAAAATTCAGAAAGATCGGACCTTTTGCAAGCACGACCCCCTTTTCATGTTTAACTTGACTGGACTATAAATTGATTTTGAAAGATTGATATTTTATCTGGTAAATGCAGTTTATAAATTTTGAAAAACTAAGTTTATTTTTAATATACTAAGGTTATACCATCGGTAGATTTGTTAAATTTTCTTGTATTATATAACACAAATTTCAAATTATATAATCACACAGCAAAAAAATAAAAATAATCTAGGATAAAGACAATAAAGATTTTCAGAATTGTTATTTTAGTTCAATTAAAATCATTAAAAAATGAATCCGAGAACGTGTCGTTTGACGAAAATACCTCAGTTTTTCTATTTATTTAATGTCTTCCAAACTAAAATAATTCAGATTTTTTTTACACAGTTATTTTGCTTAAACATTAAATAATCATAAATACTCATGATCAAAAAATACTTACAGAAGTACACGATATTTAAGAATATATCATCATGCGTTTTGAGCATTTTTATTGCTTACTTGAATGTAGGTATATATTAAAGCAAGTTTTGAATGAAATAAATCGCTATTAATTTTTTTATTTAAAAAAAATTGATACGGGGAATAATCTCCTTGTACAATTGGAACCTCCCTTTACAATTGCAAGCATTTTAGAACTTTAATTTTCAGCCGCAGATCAATGGGTCTTAATTAAACAACATCAAACACCCGAACCTAGCATCATATTAAACTAACTTTTTTTTGAATATTTTTTTAATCCTTAAAAGCGGAAAATTTGAAGCAAAAAAGTCAGTGAATCAATCGATCGTCCTGTTGATTAGTCAGACATCTCCAAATTTTAAGTTTTGAGATAATGCGGAAAGCAATATTCGAATGCTCGCCATAAAACACTGAACATACCGATAACGCACACAACACATGGACAAAGACATTTTTAATATTACGCAACCAAACTTTTCAATTGTATGCCCATTACTCTGAAGCAACTAATAACTGCAAATACGTCTACAAACATTCACAAAAAACTTATCTCAGCCTGGATCAAAAATCAAGATTTTAACTTCATTCAAAACATAATAACTCCAAACCAAACGTAAACAAACTATAAAAAAATGTAAGATAACTAAACACATTTTTCGAGAATATATCAACTATACAAACACTTAAAAAAAAAAAAAAATATATATATATACACATATTTTTTTAATAATTTTTTTTTTATAAATAAACAGTTTAAAATAAGCACTAATTTAAAAAATAAATAAAGAAGAAAATTTTTACTACAACACATAAATACTTGTCACACTTAAACATAACCACGTAGACACCTCAGCACAGGTTCTCCTAGTGAGGTGTTCACGAAACTAACAACATTACCCAACCACAGTTTCACAGTCACTAACCTACCTTACACACAACACAACAAAAAGTTCATAAATTATGTTATTAGCTATTATGTATAAATATTAATAACTTTATGTGAACGCTGTAATATTATATAGAAATAAAAAATAAATAAAAAAAATCTTCTTTTTTTATTTACACGTTTCAGTGTTTTACATATTAAATACGATATAGGTACAATAACATCGGGAAGCATAACTGTTCAGTAAATTATACATATTAGGCGAAATTACCTATTGATATTTTACAGATTTATCTAATAGGTACAAAACCATGTAATTTATTTAAAATACCTTACAACTTATATTTAATGTACTGTGTAAATCTTATAAACAAATAAATAAAATAAAATAAATAAAATAAAATAAAATAAATAAAATAAAATATTGAAATTTCACACTAAAAACTTTTTTTTTGTTTTTTCTCACCACAAGTTTTGTGCATAATAATTGATTTGATGGTGTTTATGTCATCTGAGTAATGCACCAGATAGAGGGTACACTTTTACATATAACTACATTCTCAACACAAATTTCGAGATTCCGGAAATGTCTGCCCAATCAATTGGATCATCGCAATGTTGATAATACGTGTATTATCTTCAATCGCTTAGGAACGATTGCACGCACGTTTTTATCTTAATTATTTTTATTGTTCACTTATAAATATTATGTACTTACATTATAATTTTGTAATATTTTTATGTCATCTGCAAATTAATTTTATTTTTCTTGGATTCTTCAGTCTTTTCTTTAACTTTTTTGTGTCTTATTTATTATTTACATCTAAATACAACTTTATACTACCATAATATTATGTGTATTCCCTTTAAAAAATTGGCGTATTTTGTCAGAGGCTAAAAATATTCTCGGTTTGCAATAAAATCCTGATGAAATAGGCTTTAAAATTTTATGATTACAAATACCTATAGAAGTTTTATATTTAAAAATTTTGGATGAAAACTTTATAAAACCTTACCCCCCCCCCCCCCCCACCATAAAGCAGACTTTCGATTCTTCTTGATGAAATTTGGTTATTTGACGTTCAAAGTAAGAGCCAAATTATTGTCTACATCGGATTTTTAAAAACAATGTATAAACTCCGGTTAAGGCTGGTGGGTCTATAAAAAGGAAAACTGTTAAGTTCTAGCTAAAATAAATTTCATACTGCTACCAACCCAGAGATTTCTATATTCCCCTCCTTTGCATAAGGCGCTCTGTAACCATCCCCCTAACCCTTTCTCTCTCCCCACTTCACCCTAAAATCCTCAGCGAGCGCTAAAAGTTTGTTTAAACTTAGAATAAAGTTTTTCTGGCGAGTAACATTTTGTTGATTTAAATTTCGCTGCCGGGTCTGTTTAGGTTAGGAGGGTATATTATTGGGACTATACTCTGTTCCGAAATTTGGTGCCTTTAGTTAATCTACCCAGTTTTGAGATAAATTACGAAAATTTCTTCGTATAATAAGAGTTCTGATTAAAAATAAAATATTTTATTTTTAATCAGAACTTAAAACAAAATTTTATTTTTAATCAGAACTTAAAACAAAACTTTAAACAAAATCAATGCAACGTGATCAAATTTCCATGAATGGATAATCTTTACAGGATCTACCAAATTCTACACTACGCCACACTTTTTAATATACCACAATAGTCTTTACCTTTTCTTAACACTACCTACCCAACAAGTTTACTCGTGATTTAAAAATAGAGAATAAAGAAAAATAAATTTGAGTATCAATTTTAGTACAGTGTTAATTTTAGCGTGCATAATATATTTGGGAATAATAACCAAATTTAATTATCTCACATGGATGCGATAGGAAAAGCGCTCGTAAGTAAATATTTTTTTTTAATTATTATTTTTACGCGTGACAGCTGTTTCGCCTACTAAAGGCATAATAAAACTATTAAATTGTGTATGAAACCTTCGGTTAGCAAAGCTGTTGTCACGCTTAATAATAATTAGGTAGATAGCATAATTTTATTTTAAATAAACAATAATATTTATAATGCATTAAAATAAAAAATAAAGTTAAATTATAATAGGGTTCTACTAATTATGCTTTAAAACAATAAATCAAAACCATATTTAATTGATGTAATTTACACAGGTAATTTGTAAAGCCTATGTTTTTAATGATTTGCGTGTTTATTTACCTTGAAAATGTTGATAAATTAATAATCATTCATAATATTATTTTACCTAGTTAAGCGGTTAAAATCCATTTATTTCTTATTGTTCCTTTACTCATCATTATTTATTTAAGACTATTACATTTATTTAGAAGCTTTTTCATTGTTTTATTTATTAGCATAACTTATTATCATTTTAATGATTATTTTAACGCTTTTGTTTGAATTTGAATGGGCACTTACGAAACTTTTAAGGTAGAATCATACCTGGTCGACGTACGTACGCATCGCTACGCCTAACAATGCTCAGCAACCATACATTTTCTATGAAAATGGCCACAGACATCGCACGTCGCGTTGCGTGTGTGATTCTAAAACATACATTTTCGTAGAAAATGTATGGTTGCTAAGTAGACCAGATATTGTTAGGCGTAGCGATGCGTACGTACGTCGAACCAGTATGTATCTACCATTATTGTCTTATGGTACAAATTGTTGAAAAAAACATTCACGTAAGAATATTTATTTATACTTAAACACACATTCATGTGAGTATATGTACCTTTTTATAATAAAAAAACATTCATTACAAAAACAATTTATTTTACGCATGACGTCTATTTCAAGAAAAATACAAAATGAAAACTAGTTGTTCTGTAAAGTATCAAAACATAAAACTAGGACTCAGGTTAAATTTAATCTTACAAAATAAATCAATAAAAATTAGTCGAAATGTATATAACGATTTGACATTTAAAATGGAATCATTATTGAACCATTAAAACGGCCATCATCTTGAACCGGAAACGGAATGAACAAACAAATATACAGACAGATGAAATACAAAACCTCCAAGTTAATAAAATTAATTAGATCATTTTTAGAGTGGCATTTTCCCTACGCTCATTCAGAAATCATTGTTGTTCGTGTAAATGAGAGTTTTGCAACGCTTGCTGCGGCCGGAGGTAATTTTCGTCAGGTTCGACATTACGATGAGCCTCTTAAAGCTTGCAAAAGACGTTGTATTTTTTAAAGCTCGGAGTATCAGAAGTGTAAAGTCTCCATCACCACTACTACCCTCCATGAACTGAGTGCACATGCTAATCCCTGAGAAAAGTTCAAAGTTTGCGGGTCGGATTCCAGATCTCTGGTGGCAAGATATTCAAATGCATCGAGGATTTCGTGTAGAATGTACACTTTTTAGAAGAGAAAACGTTTCTCAACAGGAGGGCCGTCTACCAAATCCATAAAATCCTATTTATTTTTGTAGTGTTCTTGATTGGCATGTAAGTTAAGTGGGTTTTGAATAGATGGCAGTAGGTTTAAGAGGTTATCCAGCAATCGATTATTCCTATTTTGTTAACAGCGCTGCGCGCGGATGTTTTTACAACCATGAAGCTAAACGGTATTAGTTTTAAATTTAATGCAAAATATTGTCATGAAAAGCGGCGTGAACTCAGAACCTTGCACAGCCGCTTCTCAACGGCTAATGAATCGCGAGAATTTATGTCTCGAACTGCCATAAAAATGATCAAAAGGGAGATGGTAAATGAATGAAAATTATATAGTTCTTAAAATTAATTTTTGATCAAAATAATGTATAATTTTTCAATAATGTCTAAACAAAATAAGTGTATAAAAAAAATCTGAAATATTTTAGTTTGTAGGATCTTAATTTGTCTAAAATGTAAATCTTGTAAAATGTTGACTAGATTATACAATGATTTATTTTGTTGTATGATTATATGATTGGAAATTTGTGTTGTTTAATAGAATCTATCGTTTTAAAATTGAACAAATCTGCCAACGACCAACGGTATAACCTTAGTATATTATAAATACACTTAGTTTTTCAAAATTTTAAAACTGCGTGTACCAGATAAAATAACAGTCTTTCAAAATCAATTTATGTTTTTTTGTATAAACGAGTCAATACTTCTAGAATTTGATTTAAAAATGACTAATTTCCGGTATTGACTACCCGTCTGTTATTTTGACTCTGGGAGTAAGCCGTTGCAAATATTTGATGCACTTGCTAGTATGAATTATGAATATTTTTTAATCTTTTTTTGTAGGAACGTCTTATAATTTTATTCAGTTGTCAATCAATTTATGTTTTTTTGTAAAAACGAGTCAATACTTCTAGAATTTGATTTAAAAATGACTAATTTCCGGTATTCTCTGGTAAAACACTCTTAAAGCTTACGCCAATTGCCGAAAGATGTCAGGGAGTTATAGGAAGTGCATTCAGTCAATATAACCGATCAAAGAGAGCTCTGCCGGGTGGATTCATTTCCTAGAAAGTTTGAACTGATCGGTAGACCCGGTAGTATAATTATTGTAAACAAGTATTATTATAAATAAAACAGAATTGTCAAAGGAGCTTAAAATATTTATTGAAAAGCTTAATACAAAGTCTGCCTGAGGATTAGGCATACATTACAGTTTGAAATATAAAAGTGAAGTGTTGTTGTTGTGCCTTATCCACAGGCAAACATCAATATTTGTGTTGTTCTCTTCAATAATAATAGAACCTTGTACAATATTAGTATATTAACAAAATGTATGTGTTTACAATATATTATGTTTCTGGGTCTTACGACCGGCTATAACAGTCTAGGAATTGAATCTGAGATCCAGGGCTTCTCATAACCGGCTGCACTCGCCGGCTGAATTTATTCTAACTGCCCGACATACGCCGGAACGTGACATAAGCTTTAAGCCTACCGACGTCTATCAAAAACAACTGAAACTACGTGCCATTCAAGGACACTACACAAAGAAAATTGACGTCACTTCAAGAAATTAAGGCTGAATGAACTATGGGCCCTGCTCCGCGACGGACTTTAAAGTGATCAAGTCAGTGCCATAGTGCAACGACGGTTTGCAAATGGCGGCGGTTGCTGTTGATTTCAAGCATATTAAATAAAAGAGTGATGTGACTATTTTAAGCAGTGAAGTTTACTTGGCGACATCACTGACTTCGTAATTTGGTGGTCTTGCGCGCAGGTCGATAATGTTATTCAAAAATACGATCAGTTTATTCGTAAAAACGGGACTGAAATTCTTACGAACAAATTAACAGTGTTTCAATGTTTATTGGCGGGAAAATGTAAGAATAATTTGTTGGTATACGTACGAAATTACGTATACCAACAAATTATTCATGCATGTTCCCGCCAATAAACATTGAAACCCTGTTAATTTGTTCGTAAGCACTTCAGTCCCGTTTTTAACCGTTTTTAGGAATAAAATAATCGTATTTTAGAATAATTTTTTTCTCCGTGTATAATGAGCATTTGCCAGAAAAGACAACTACAAAAATGCTGAGAATTATTATTTCTTGTAATATAGGAAATCGATGAATTTGTCAGACTGTCAATGTGTTTTTATTTCTAGGGGTTTTGAATTTAATTAGGTATAAATATGACCTGAACCTGCCGTATTATTGTAATTTAGGAAATCGATGAATTTGTCAGACTGTCAATGTGTTTTTATTTCTAGGGGTTTTGAATTTAATTAGGTATAAATATGACCTGAACCTGCCGTATTATTGTAATTTAGGAAATCGATGAATTTGTCATACTGTCAATGTGTTTTTATTTCTAAGGGTTTTTAATTTAATAAGGTATAAATATGACCTGAACCTGCCGTTGAAATCTTATTGTATTTCGTTCAAAATAAAGCGATCTTGATAAGTAGTTAAAAAACAACTCTCTGCTCTGGCTCGTCTTTGACACCACGCTTTGGCACGGGACACCATCGTGGATAAGAATTACAACTACTAACTTTCTGTCGTCATCTAAATTAATTTTTCTTGTCGTTATCATTTGAAATTGACTAAAAATCATGTAAAATTCGGAATCGAGCCGCTAACAATAACAGTCCTTATTTATATGGCGGTAAGGTTTAAACTCCCCTTTACCAGCCGCGTGTTTTAATTAATTCAAACAAAAATACGAAAAAAACATGTTTTATTTTATTTCAAGAAGTTCAGGCACAAATATTTAAGTGTTTTACGATTATTTTCTAAAGAATTAATTTTCTACATTATAAGAATGAAACCATTACCGAAAATATGTTTTGTAAGTTTTATTATTGTAAATTATATATTGTGTAATTTAAAGGAGTTTTTATAGACCGGATACTTTATTTTTTATAAAAATATTCATTTTTAAAAAATATTCAATTATTTTAAGGGGAAATGTGTGTTCTACTTGCAGTTTTAAAATAAAACATCTGATCTAATTTTTAATCCAACAACACATGAATTTGTATTACTTAATAGTGTATTATTAAATGAGTTAAAAGTTTCAACCTGTAAATTATATAAATTAAAAAAGTACCTGTAAATCTCCCCTTTTGACTATGTTCCTATGTGATATTGACTCATCCCACTGTTCTCCCCCTCCACCAAAACCACCCCTCCCATTACCCCCACCTAATTACATCTAATTCATCTCTTTACTTGTTTAAATTTTAAGTTTAGTTTTAAGTTTGCTAGTGAATGGCACGCATGTGTCGAAACCGGTAGCAGAAAAATTTAAATTTAAGTAACGAAAGTACACAGAAAATTTAAACTTTTCAAAACAAAAAGAGTTAAAAGTGTTCCTCCAAAAAATCTGGCATACTAATTTTATTTAAAAAAAGATTGAAATAATAAATTAATTCTCGATATGAAATTCCTTTTACAGTTAAATTAATTTTTACTGTAGTCCAAACTATTCATGAAACATGGAATATCTTTAAGGAGCAGTGATTCAGGTGGTTCCGTCATCTAGAAATTCTAGACCTACGAGTGTATTATGTTGTTCGTGGACTGAAAACTGTCGTATGAAAGTAAGAAGAAAGCTTTGTGTCTCCTAAAAGACTTGTTTGTGCCGTAAGCGGTTTACAAAATAAGAAACACTTTTGCATACATTTGAAGATTGAGGACATATCTACCTACAAAATGTCTACATACTTTCTGGCTTGCTAGCATGGTCGATCGATATGAATTTACCGACCGGTCGTCGGTAACTTCTCATCGTTCCCTGGGACAACTGCAGATCGCTAACGTACAAACGACAGTTGATATCGAATATATTAAGGACACTTAGTCATTGTAAACTGTTACCCATTCGTTTGCGATCTGCAGTTGTCCTAGGGAACGATGAAAAGTTACCGACGATAGGACGGTAACTTCATATCGATGGTAGGCAGTAGGTTGATTCTTACAATTAAATTAGTCATAAAATTGGCTGTAAAACATACACACTTTGTAGAAAATAGGTAGAGATAATAGAAGGAGAAAGAAGGAAGTATATTAGTCTCAGAAAGAGATCGTACGTAACGTCAGCGTTCTAGCATCTTTCGTCTTTTTTGTTTTTAAACAAGACGCGTGAGAAGGAAGATGACGAACGTCAATGATGTCCATACGATTTGTCGTTGGGACTAATTTATTCTAACAAATGCCTTATTTGTGATTTACATATTAAAATTTCATTTTGTGGGTTTCATGGGTATGGGTACCGCCACCCCGGGAGCCTTTTATTGGATAACCAACCCCTCTGCCATATGTCACCCCAAGTTTGACCTCTCTCGGAACATCGCTTTGCACCGCAGTTAGAGGGATGGATTCATATGTCCGTAACTTCTGGTCCGTAACCTTCAGATTTCTACCCACCCTTTATCGTTTTCCTTCCCAGAACTTAATCTCCTTCCTTTCCACAAATACCTTACATACAGTTTTGTGCCCTGAGGGAAATAATTCCTCTGAGCCTGGGCTGTGTGGAGCTAATGTAAAACAAAAACGGGAAAAAAATATTTTTTTGAAAATATCAAAATAATTAAACATTTGGTGTGAGTGGGACTATGGCACTCTCTCTTTGGGATGAAAATGAGGGAGAAGAAGTAGAAGTCAAAAGAGATATTGGAAATATTTAAAATTAGATCCTAAACGCAACAAACAACATTTTGATTCTGAGTGGCGGTATCTCTGAAAAAAATATATCTACATGAAATTCTTTCTAAAATCTAAACTTTGGGAGGCAGAGAGCACTTCTTGCTTCATTTACGTTCTTACGTACCTACCCGTTTGTTATTTTGACTCTGGGAATAAGCCGTCGCAAATATTTGATGCACTTGCTAGTATGAATTATGAATATTTTTTAATCTTTTTTTGTAGGAACCTCTTATAATTTTATTCAGTTGGTTTATCTAATAAAATGCTGCGCTATTGGTTTTTTTAACCGTTTCTCGTAAATTCTTTACCACACCAACCAAATACAAACATTTTCGACTTGGGCCCAACTGACATAATAAGTCGCTTGTTTGTTGTGTTTGGACACGTGGACCATTCGGAGGTTAGCAGATTCTCTTCGATTATAACTCATAGGAAGGTAGTTTGTGTACGGTTCCTTTTTATCTGAAAGTCTGGTATCAGTTGTAAACGATCTGCTTGTTTAACTTCTTTCGTCTTCCAAAATAAGAGGCGGATCGCACAGTAATGTTGAGGTTATACTCAGAATAAAACACTTGTATTAAATTACTTAATTTGCAATGAAAGTGAAATGATTTTTGATGCTTACTGTAAGGTTTTTAGAAATGAAATGATTGAATTTTTGTAAGGAATTGATGACAATAGTTTCTGAACGATTTGACACGTCATGCTTCTGGTGAAAGCATAGACCAAATGATACAAAGTTTTGTTGTAAGAAAATGAAGATAAAATGTAACACAGATAAATTGAAAGTAAAAGAGACCATAGACGGAAATGAATCAAAATGAATTTAAATATTAAATGACAGGTAGAAAATTAAATTAAATATTTCGAATTGGACGACACGATATTCAACAGTAGGCACTTCAAGTTTACTTTTAATGCAATGTCTATTTATTTTGATCCAGCAACCATGCTGAAACCATAGTCGTCACCAGATCTTTGAAATAACCAAACGTTACAACATCATCCATAATAAATCAATTACTTCAATTCAGAAGTTACTAATGAAATAATGAAAACATTGCAGATACGTTATAATAATTAATCACTCATATCAACAAGTGAGGCACAACGCAAACTTCTCAAGTCAAACATTACGGCCCAAAGTTTGGGTGCTCGCTATGAGATCTCAGTCACGCGAAACAGAAGAATTAAACCGTCTAAGCCGAGACCCGGAGGATAGAATGGTAAGTTTGTCTGCAAATTAAATTAAATTTGATATCGCAGTCGTCTTGTTCGCGTACCGGCGGCAATTGTTTGCCAAAACATTACAATTTCTGGATCCGTCTCGGCGCAGAATTACAAGTATTCCACAGTGCGCTTCTCATAATGCAAATGTTATGCATTTTGTTAAACGAGTTTCTTATTTGAACAATGTTGAGCTCTCGTTTTAATTGCGAATAGAATTTCAGATTCATTTGATCATTTTATTAAGGGGTGAACTTCAAATAAGTGGAGCGGTTAACATGGATAGTAAAAAGGTCAGGGTTCAAATATGAAAATCGGTCAATGATTACATTCATACAAATACATGTACATGTTAACATACTTAGGCATGTAAGCCTTTAACCCTAAAATACTGATGTTAGTCATTTTGACTAATGAATATTGCGTGCATTTCATGCCTTATCTATCTCTCTATCGAATGCGCCGATAGCGCTAGTTCTCCATGCCACCGAGCTTGCAGAATTTGTACCCATGATAAATTATTTTTAATTTCAATTTTTATAAGAACAGCTCACTTTTCTGAAGGTTATTCCCATCAATGTAATATATCATTGAAGAAGAAGATAACACTAATAACTAACTAACTAACTAACTAACCATCACGCCGTTTCCCCGCAGGGGTAGGCAGAGAGGACGGACCGCCAAACACCTCGGTCTTGGCACACACTCTTTGCCTCATCCTCATTCATACATCGTCTCATACATACTCTTCTATTTTTCTGACTCTTGACATGGCCCGACTCAAGTATCTGATTCACTTGATCGTGCCATGTCTTTCTCGGACGTCCCCAACTTCTTATACCATTCACACTTGCATCATATATTCTCCTTACGCTCCTTTCTTTGTTCATTCGCTCTACATGCCCAAACCATCTGACGGTTCCTTTCTTAATTTTACTCATTACGCTTACATCAGCCTTGCATTCTTTTCGAATCTCCACATTTCTCACACGATCATACATGGTTTTACCACACATACGCCTCAGGGATCTCATTTCAACAGCATTCAGTCTACTTTCATCCTTCCTCTGCCAGTTCCATGCCTCACTGCCATACATCAGGGTAGGTACAAGCACTCCATTGTGGACTGCTAACTTCGCTTCTTTGGACAGCTTTTTGTTAGCGCCAACAGCATTCAGTCCTCCATGGAGTTACCTAACACTAACACTAATAAACTATATGAAAATGAACAAGACACAGACAAATAATAAAATATAATGGTCGCAACTGGAACTCGAGCCCAGAACCTCAAGTCTAACCGGGGCATAACATATATGTCATAAATTTATGTCCCGGCCATTTGTGTCCAGGTTCTGGATTTGAGTCCTGTTCATTTTTATATTTTAAAAATTAGATTATTATTGTTATCTTCTTCTTCAATAATTAAATATTACAATTTAGCAGATAGAACACTATTAATTTTTTTTTAAATGTAGATAGATTGGTATTTGCCTCGAAATGAGACTCTCGCTGCTCGGAGTTGAGAGACTTTGGCACTCTAGAAATCTATTAAAAAACTGGTGGGATTCGACTAAGATTCGAACCCAGAACCTCTCGCCTTACCGGAAGGGATGTTCATATTTTCATTAGATTATTGGTGTTATATATTTTTTTTATATCTTCTTCTTCAATGAATAAAATTTATATTTTTAGAAATTTTCGAGAGACTTATGCCACCGCTAAATTTGGTATCAGAAAATTAGATAGAGGTATATAAATTAATTATATTAAAATATCTACCAGTCTCGTGACCGAATTGAAAGCATGCATTTCATTTTTTAAATTCACAATAAACAATCTAGCTTTCAAAAACAAATAAAAAACAGTATCAAGTGAACAGGAAGATATTTCATAGAAAAGAAAAAGCCCAATAACGAACTTTAAACACAACACAATTAACCCAAGTAACACATTAAAGTCTACTGCTTAAATATTTTAAAATATTAGATCTTTCCTTTATTTTCTTAATGTGATCAAACAACCATAGAAAGACTATGTAAAAGAATAATATATTGTAATATGTAGATATCAGAACAGACAAAAAACCTAGTGAGGTTTACATAACAAAAAAAAAATTATAACTCTATTCGATAAAAAAAATAGAATTCGAACCATTCCATTATTTTTCAATTAGTATTTATTAACCTGCTCGTTGGGTGCGGCTCAGTACGTTGTGCGGGCGGTGGTACCAACGATCCTTTTTCTAGTTAATATTAAAATCAGTATTATATAGGCATACGTGGTAGGTACCTACATATAAATGATTTAATATGTACTTTGAACAAGAGGGAAAATCTAAGAAAAGCAGAGATATATTTCATTGTTAACCAAATCATGTAAATTTTCGGTCATAAATTTACTGCTTTGCAATCTTAATACCCCTTCAAAACTGTATATCAATAATACGGAGGAGAAAGGGGACAAATAGAACCAAGAAACAGTCGTGCAAGGCACAAACCAAGAAAGGACATAAATAAAAATGATGTTTTTTATAAAGAAAACACCAGTGATAAGTACATTCTTCCAATGCCCACATAAATAAAACCATTGGACTTGAAAACCCAGAGGAAAGTCTCTGAACAAATATGGTGGTTGAATTTTCCATTTTCAAGGAAATCAGGGAATCTTGATGCATAGGTCGCGGACAACACATGGTCCCTCGGGCGCCCTTGGCTACATATTCTTTTATTCATGCTTCACGTTTTCTATTTGCCATTTTCAAATGTCATTGTTTCACATCGTGTGTTTATGGGTCATTATTCATGAGGCCTTGTACCGGAAAATTATTCATTCAAACAGAATTCACTTCAATATGAAATTTTTATCTCGGAAACTTAAATCAAAAACAGATTACATTGTTGCAATGATTTGGTTTAACTGTCAATGTACTGTTAATTTTAAAATATATTATTTACAAGTTTCTGCCCGCGACTTCGTCTGCGTAGGATTGGTACTTCGAGTAATCTATTTTCTTTTCCTAGGTTCCATCTGGGTTTATATCAAATTCTTAACCTATTTATTTATAATACTGGATTTAAAGTATTAGGCGAGTACTTCAAATAAATTCACTAATTTAAATATTTTCTAAAATAGAATTATCATTTAACAATCATTGTTTTGCAAAATGTCATTCTCAAATTTTGATATTTTCTATTAAACAATAATTATTATTTTCAATTTATTGAAAATAAATAGCTAGCTTTATGAATTATAGCCTATATGTTATTCTGGTGTATGAGCTACATTATTGTAAAATTTCATTAAAATCCATTCAGTAAATTTTGCGTGATAGAGTAACAAACATACATACATCCATACAAACTTTCGCGATTATAATATTAGCAAGATTTCTATTCTCTTACATTCATTTTACAGAAGGTTAAAGTTTACATAGATACTAAGTTCCAATAAGAAGACAATGTTAATAATAAGTAACTGAATGTAAATAGATTATTGATAGTGTTTATTGAACACTTCACTATGCTGTGATAAGGTGTTCGCATATTTGTGATAAATTTGAGACTCTCGAGAAGGACAATGTGGTTCCACCCATGGTTGCAGTATTTTGTAAATAATAGGTTAGTGGCAGTTAAGTTGAGTTAATGTATGTATCTCTTGGTAGATTCTTCTCACTGAACATCCAAAAAAATGTAAGAAGCAATCTGGCATCTTGGCTATTTTTAAAACTTAGATGTAAGGTATGTAAATCCAGGGTGGTAGATACCAATTTCCATTATTCCACTGGTAAAAGAGCACTCTTTAAAACTTAAACGTTGCTTTAATGGCTTTAGCCGTAGGTATTTGGTGACTAGATCATAATGGAGAGGCACTTCCCCACCTCCTTTCATATCCATCTCCTTCCACGTCCTCATCACGCCTCTCCCACTTTCTACCTTTAGCCTCACAACATACCCCAATTTGGGAATCCATAGTCTCACTGGATCCAGATAGTTTGAGAGCAGTTTGATTTCTTGTGTTTAAATTGTCAATTGATTACAATTTTTTGTGATTGCTTGGTCCCAAGAAAAAATCATTAGTTTTTAGGATCTTTCGTACAATTTTATAACTGCATGTTATTTTTCCATAGCTAAATTTATGCGAAAAGAGCTTATTTTATTAAAACATTGGTTGGTTAATACGAGTATGTACATTTGACGTACTAACTTCAAAATTTCTTGAAAAATAATTTTCAAAAAGGAATCGATTTTTTTAAGTGCCGTGTTAGTTTTTTCCCAGCCATCGAAAATGTTGCGGTCCACAAGTTAAGACCTCAGAATCCAGGCGGTCCACCATCTCTGTCATCTCGGTGTATCTTACCCCGGGCATTCATCACCGATGTTCGTCTATGCGTGAAATAATCGCTTAAATATTCCTCGGGTGTTTTGGGCGCAGCGAGGGTAGTGGGTGATTCGTATGGGCGGTGTCGCGCGACCGAAAAACAAGGGCGGGACAGTACGAACTGGTCTTCGCTAGCTGCTCTCTGCTCTCTGATACTACGTGGCTTGTACGGTAATCAGGCGCGGATTGGAATTATTGACTGCTGCAGGTAATGTTGTGGAGAAATCTACATTAATAAGAACTTTTCAGCTCTTTGCAAAAAACACACAGACACATTCATTTACGTGGTGGTCTCTTATGAAGCCTAATCTAAAATTTTCCATCTGCATTTTAACAATCTAGTCTTCTTTGGATCCGATTTTCATGGAAATGTTTATAAAATGATCAAATAATTCAAATTAAGATATAGGTTAGTTTCTATTTACTATAATTTAAATAATAGCCGATTTTTAACACTGAGGAAAATAGTTCCCCTTGGGCCTGTGTCATCTTTGGGGATGCTGTGGAGGATATTTTTCGGAAAGGAAAGAGTCGAAGTTCCGGGAAAGAAAAATGTTTGAGTGGTGGATAGGAATCTGGGGGTCAATGTGTCCAGTAATGTATCCATCCCTCCCACTGCAATGCAAGGTGAAGTTCTGAGAGAGCCCTGCTAGTGAGGTCAAAAGGTCACCCTCAACCAATTACTGACTACTTACACTTGACCTAACTAAAAGTATATGTTTAAATGTGACTTTTCAACAAACAAAAAATTGTGAAATATTGATGAAGCCAAGCTATCATATCTAAAGTGCAAATGTGTCACATTTTCAATCAAAATATTTTCACTTTAAAAAGATCCGCCTTTTATATCTGTTGAACACCCTAAATTAGTGAAAAGTATTTTTTTACAAGTTTTCGTTTATCAATATCATCGGAAAGTTGATTTTATCGTTAATTTTTTGGGAAACGTTGTTCTAAAAATCCCGAATTTCAGAACTTAAACAATTTTTATTTATTATTATTATTATTATTATTATTTTTTTTTTTTTTTTTTTTTAAATTGATAAACTAATGTTTAAGACAAGATTTTTATGCATAGCACAGGTTTCAATATTGATGAGTGTTTCAGGCTAATAATTATTGCTCATAATAATTTTTATTTAAACTGAAATCCATCCCTGTTTTGTCAAATAGTGTTTTGTCGCTTTTGTCCCCCAACTCCTCTTTTGCAGTACGTAAAAAGTATTTGTAGCATAGCGACCTCCTTATGCGTTAATCCCAGGCCTGGGGGATCCGGGGATACAATGTTACGCGGGGGTTGCCAAATTTTAAATTTATTGAACATTACATCTCAGTAACTGTAACGGGTCTTCGTTCTCGCTCCGCTGATCAGCTTGTACCGGGAATTTTATATCAGATATTGGTTCTAAGGGGAACCTGATTGTATTCGAGAAGTTCGGAAATATAATCTAAGGAAAAAGGGAAAGGAAGACATACGGAAATATTGTAAAGAGTATTTTTTTGTAAATATGCTTGTTTGATTCAGTGCAATACTTTGTGATTACATTAATTGAATATTACCCACGTATTACTGTCATAAACTAGCAGTGGAAAATCCGCCCCGCGGATTTTTGCTGCTAGGCCCTGCGGGCGGCTTTTCGTTCTGCTTCGCCCAGTTTAAGTGTTGGTGACTATTTATAAGGCATCACCCTTTTGCAAAACTAACTACTACTGTTAACATTAAACTACAAAATACTTATATTTATTAGGTAGATATATAATAGTAGACATTCTTACATTAAGATCGTGAATAATGAGAGGAACATAAATCTTCTTATTATTGAATGAATGCGAAAAATGTTTCTTCTTATTCATACGTTTTTCCTTAAATAAAGTATTATAGATGGCGCCACTTCCTTATTAAGTCTTTCCGTTTGCCAATCGCATGTGAGCGAGTTATAAGTGTGCATATTACGGCAGCAGCTCCGTGGAAAAAGGTACGTTCACTGACGGGTCAGAACGATTTCCATATAGTGTGGCGTTGGAGATTTACTCGTAGTCGGGTTCCTTAATTTGAACTGTACGGGCATTATCGTATTAATATACTTCGATTTGGGCAACCTTTTATTGTCTACCACCGCCACCGGCCAGATGAGAAACACTGTAAACTTCATAAGTTATTGTATATTTGTGTGGATGAGGTAATAGAAAGATAGATAAGACAAAATTTATATATCCAAGTCAATTGTAATTTAAAACATCTCATATAGTTTAGTGAAAAAAATGCGTTATGAATTTAATTTTTCGACATGGTTGGACTGTAAATAATGTAGATGCATAATTTTGGCAAATTTTTGTTTTTCTTAACCTAACCGAATATTGTCCATTTATGCAACACATGCAACAGGAAAAGTGAAAAACATAAGAGTTACAGAAAAGGAAGAGTAAATACAATATATAGTTATATGGATGAAGCAACGATAAAGGTGGGACATGTTATAATATGACAATTGTTATAGTATGTATCCACAGTCGAGAAAATATTTATGTGAAAGGCTGAACAATGTTGTGGTAGTATGAGAAACATTAATTTATAAAATTCTTCGATATGGGTAAAGACCAAAATCATTGAATAACAACAAAAATGTCAATACCCTGGTTTGAATTAACAAGTTATGACATTCTGGACCGTTGAGAATGGGTGTTGATTGAGGGAAGGCAATTTATTATTTCTAAGTCTACGGCAAGGAATTCAATGCTGAACCGGATGAGGATGATTACAATAATCAATTCATCTTTTAGCCACTTTGTAGGACTTCAAAATAATACAAGTTTACATAATTTTTGACAGTGAAACTGAACCAGTTATGAAAAATTATACCCTACGGTGTAGTACAGTGTAGTACAGTGGTTCCCAAACTATTTTGGCCCACGAACCCCTTTTCATAGTCCCCAAAAAGTTCAGTCAAAAGTTCCCCACGGGCCCCGGGTGAAAAATTACATAAATGAATAAAGTAAAGTAAAGTAAAGCGGGGGGGGGGGGTGGCAGCGACAGTGATAGTAATGATATGGAATCATACAATCACATTATTTATTTGTTTTTAATTGACTCACCCTGATGCCTGTTATTACTTGTATTTTATGCACCTGTCTTTATTTGAATTTTATTTAGGGCGTAAAAATCGCTAATAATTTATTCATTGTTATTTTTTATAACTTTCACATTAGTAAAAGTGTGTCATAATTATTTTAAATTTTATATTAAGCCTTGCACGGACCCCTTGACGTTGTTCAGCGACCCCCAAATCAATTTTAATTTCGACGGGCCCCCTGAATGATCGCGAGTACCCCTGGGGGTCCGTATGGACCACTTTGGCAACCACTGGTGATAGGTTTATTTTCTCTACCTTAAAGTACAAACTCTACCTGGGGTGCTAGCACAGTCCATCGATAAGGATCGGTAAGATAATTGTCGGTAACTTCTCATCGTTCCCTAGGACAACTGCAGATCGCTAGCGTACAAAAAACAGTTGATATCGAATATATTAGGGACACTTAGTCATTGTGAACTGTCACCTATTCGTTTGCGATCTGCAGTTGTCCTAGGGAACGATGAGAAGTTACCGACAATTATCCTACCGATCCTTATCGATGGACTATGCTAGCACCCCTGCACGTAATAAAGAACTTGAGAAATATATTGAATTAACTTTTTTTATTTTCTTAATAATGTTCTTGATTCAAATTCTCAACAATCGAAACAGCAATAGAAATAATAACGAAACACATAATTAATTATTACAACGACAACATTTTTGAGGTCTCGGGACATAAACTCAGACCCTTCAGGTTGTAAGTACCCATAGTACCAAAAGTAAGTGGTGGCTGAATTCATTATGCAGACCTCTGGGGCTCGGGGCCCTGTGAAATGGCTCAGAAAATCTAAACACACTACACTTATTCTGATGGTAATAATTGCCATTTACTTTTATTGCAGACACTTTTGTTTAGTCGCTGATGAACATTAATTTTTATTTGATGCGGCTAGAGGTCCTAGACAACAAAGCAGGCAAAACTTGTTGGAATTTGTCGAAAATTTAAGGTACGAAATATGTATTGTAATTCTGACTTAATTACTTTATTACTCACGAATATCTTGAATAAAATAACGTAGTATCCTCGAATGACACATTTTTCAGTTGTTTTTGATAGATGTCAGTAGGCTTAAAGCTTTCGTCAGGTTCCAACAGATGTCGGGCAGTTAGAGTAGATTCACCGGCGAGTACTCTCGGTCAACGAGAGCTCGTGCTCTGAGATTCAATTCGTAGACAGTTATAGTCGGTCGTAAGACCCAGAAGTATAATATATTGTAAACACGTAAATATCAATTATAAACCAGTTTGTAACAGAGAACTCTTATTATTAAAGAGCCTAACACAATTACTAATGTCTGCATGTGGATAAGGAAAACACTACAGAAAATCATGCATTTAAAAGGCTAGATTTTTAAAAAATAATTCCTACGGTACAATATAAAAATGTAATTCTCATCGTACGTCATAGACAATGGTCAGTTTCCAAGAAGAAATTTAATTTCCTTCAACTAGCTATTACTTAAATAGCCTTCAGTGACAAAGGTATCTTTGAATGTCGGACATTTGTCTTCTTTTCAGATCTCAACTTCTTAAATTATACCCTTGTGAGTTTTCTGGACGAAAATATTTCGAGAGGGTAAAAAAGGACTCCTAGATAAGGGCTCCTTTCGAATTAAACTTTTACAATCCCCAAACAGTCAAAGCTGACATTCTAAATCAAAATTTATCTCGTTCACAGTAAATTCTGCACAAGTTTCCGGATCTTTGCGACGAAGTTTCTTGAATGTTTTCGGTTGACTGGTTCGCCACCCGTAGGACAATACAGCCTTATTTGCATACGTGGTGAATGTTATTCTCGTACGGTACATGTTGCGTGAGATTTTCAACCACTCCAAGGCAATCAGTGTTGATGTAAGATCTCGCATTGTTCGGTTAGGAGGAGATTTACAACGTTGTTCAAATAATGTTTTTTTAATTGAATTTGTGAGTTGAATTTGAAGCTTTCTTCGCTGTGGTATTTTATTATTTGGCCCCTCATTACTATTTGAAATAGACACAATTAATACACTTTAGAGACAATAATGCAAATAATAGTTACGGTTATTTGTATTTTATATTATTCCGCAACAATAACCACAAAGATGCACCAAATTCTTACTTTCGCACACAAAACAAACCAATTCACCCCAAATATCGACACATTTATTATAAGTTTGCCTGGATATAAGAGATACCTGAATGATATTTTTATGTAGCAAATTTTAGGAGCTTTGCATAGGACCGATTGCATATAGATATATATATGTTTCTTCAAATTTTTCTTATTGTTTTCTTGTAAATTATGTGTTGTAAACCTGTATTATTATTTTAGGCAATTTAGTATTTTGGTTTCTGTGTTTATCTATACCTTTTCTGTATTTTTTTAATCTATATTTAAATGCAACTTTGCATGTACCATGTCATTTAGGTTTAATTATTTTAATTAAATAAAACAAATTACTTTGTGTAAACCACTAATCACATGTTATAATATCTACATGTTTCAAAACCGATGGTTTCTTCGTCAGGAAAGTAACATGAATATGTATAATAGAATATAATATCCTGACGAAGAAACCATCGGGTTTGAAACATGTAGATATTATAACATGTGATTAGTGGTTTACACAAAGTAATTTGTTTTATTTAATTAAAATGATGCCACAAAGTAATTTTGCAAATATTGAAGAAATAAATAATTTTATTTTCTTTTTTATTAACATTAAAAATTTATGTTGTCTCTGTGTCATGCAGTAAATCATATAAAATATAACTTATGCATGTAAAAGCCCATCAGGGTGTTTATAATTAATATCTATATAAACAAATATTATTGTCTACACATTTCGTCACGAAGATAAAACACTATGAAAATATTCCTACAACAGAAAACTTTGTTGTTGTGCGTACATACCGTACATGCATTGAATGTTCAATATTCATATTATTACATACGACATGAATCCATATTCTTACTTGAGTTGAAACTGTTGCTTATATCAGACAAGCCCCCTAAGGGTATTTTGTGAATTCAAAATATTCTTTCAGATTTCCAAGGCCATGAAGATTTCCTGTTTATAAGTATATGTTTTTTCGAGTCTCCGTTAGAGAGTGGTTAAGATCATTGACTACGAATCCAAAAGTAGCGGGTTCAAAACCAAGCGTACGCAAGTTGATTTTATTTGATTAATTAATGTTATTTCACATTTGGTTCATGTACCACTGGGATGGGTGGATTTATGTGTCCGTCGCTCCTTGACACCTACACCCCCAGATTGCCACCCACCCTCATGTATTTTTTCTTCTCAGACCTTCCTCTTTTTCCTTTATATGACGGGACCCACCACATTGCATCCTCAAATATGACATAGACCCCGAGGTATTTTCTACTAATGGAGGAATATTATAAACATATCAAATCCGTAGGCACCAGATAGCTAATTGCTATTATACTTATTTTTTTTAATTATTCAGTTTTGTTGGGTATTTTGACCGCAAATCCAAAACCAAGTTCAAGTAAGGCTGCATCCGTTCCTCAATATAAAATCGATAAAAATCGAAATACCTAACTTTTGTAAGCGTGTAAGCAAATGCAACGGTAGAATAATGTTTTAGAACAGTGTGGAGGGTAGCAGTGTAGAGTGGATGGTAGATCGATAGGAGGGTAGAGCAGTCGGGTTGTGGTGGCAGTCCGCAATATTGGAGCTGTCACAACTGTGATTTAGGAGACGTCGCTTAGCATTGTCACACGTGTGTAGCAGGCAACCAAGTAGCGAGTAGCGAGTCCACCCCGGCCAATGCACTGAAATATGTGAGACTGCATTTTATGCATTCCTCCCACACTGCGGAATCAAAAATACTTTAAAAAATATCCCATTTTTGTGAAAGGTAAGCGGTTTTTTGTGTGATGCTGTAAAGCTGCGTTTAATTTATAAGGTTTCGTTCAATGAAAAGCTAGCTGCCCGTAATATTATTTTACAACGATCCCTTTTAATATGACTTGAATTAACCATTTTATTATTTATAATTTTTTTTTATAATAGTAAGTTAGTTAGTTAGTATGATTGATATCAGTTTGTTAATATATTATTTGTACATTAAGGGCCTTACTAATAAATGTGTTTTGAATTTTACACATTTATTGGGAAACGATTTACTTTTTAAAATTGAAATATGTCATATATTTACATACATACATATATTTTTACATAAATTTTATAAAAAAGTTTATAAAAAAATAAAGATGGAAAAAAAGGTATGAAAATGGAAAAATATTAAAACAGAAAAGAAGAAAAACAAAGATTAGTACAAAAAAGTCTTTTTTACACATACTCTTTCATTTTTGTTATTATTAGAAACCAATGTTTGATTCTTTTCATTAATTTAGCATAATTATGTTTTAAAACCCAGGCGAAATTACTTAATGACATTTTACAGATTTACGTAATAGGTACAAAACCATGTAATTTTTTAAACATACTTTAAAACTTATATTTAATGTACTACGTACATCTTATTAATAAATAAATAAATTTCACAATTAATTCATATAAAAATAATGTACAGTACATATATATTTGCGGCGCGTTCCAGAGTGGAAGATACTCTCAGTATCTCCCTGGTGTAAGACCACTATTTAGAATTAAAACGTTGCTTAAATGGCTTTGTCTTCCCCATCTTCTTCCTCTCCCTACTACCTTCAACCTCACAATGTACCCATTTACCTGATGCCATAGTCTCAGTGGCTCCATATGGAAGCAGTTGGGACTGTATTCATGTAAAAAATATAAGCGTACGGTGGTCTTAATTCCAAAAATCCTAATATGAATAACAATACAATTTTATTATAGTGATTTTGACAATTTATAGGTACTAATACTTAAATTGAAAATATTTAGAAAATTTAAAAACCATTTGTCGACATCTCACCTATCAGCATCAAAAAGTTCATAATTGAGCTGTGTAAGCAAAGGCAACAATCTCCATTTCGGATAGATTGCTATGTTTTCTTTTGAAATGTCATGGAGATTGCTATCTTTACTTTTACGTACAATATTACATACTTATATTGTATACACGTATACAAATATTGTATGTAATATTTATGTAAAAGCAAAGATAGCAATCTCCATGTCAATTCAAAAGCAAACGTAGCAATCTATCCGAAATGGAGATTGCTACCTTTGCTATTACACACCTTAATTGGCAATAACTATATTATGCCTCAGCTTTCCCAAAAACAAATAAATTAAGTTTCTTACACATTCTACAGTTGATCTTATTTTGAAATAAAATAAATTATTATAATGACAATAAAATAACTTACTTTTATTTCCACTTTACTATATATATTTTTAACCAACCGGTTTCGGTTCGACCTGAACCTTCATCAGTGGTGAATAAAATATATTAATATATATTTAGAGTTTTTTATTGCCATTATTATAATTATGTATACCTATAAAGTGTTTGCCATATGTGAAAATATCTAAAATTAATTATTGTTGACAATTTTCATTTGAAATTTATCGTAGAAGATATTATTAATGTCATCAATTAGAAGAGGAAGTTTTAAAGCTCGCGCCGCCGTTCTAGGTCCTAGTGAGTTTATTTAAGTTTGATTATTATCGTCATACTTATAACCAGAACTGGGATTACAAACTTCAGCGAGGTGATGGGAACTAACGAAATTATCGCACCCCGTGTATTAATCTTACCTACCCTGTTAAAATATTATGCAAAGTGGGGAGACGTCTCTGTTATACGCTGATTAACTGTGTTACAAATTAATGTCTAAATTAAACTGGATCTCGGGTGACAACGTGACTTTCAAACTAATAAAACTATGATGGTGTTTAATATTGAAACTAATTTTTAAGTCAACGGATCAAAATGTAATAAAGAAGCTGATAGGAAATGTGGTTATTCGCGCGATCGGAAGATAAACTACGGAATATGCCATCTGAAGGTGTATTCTCCAATTCTGAGCTATCTCGTCATCACATATATCTGACTAAACCTCTCGACTGCCGTTCGCCCACCGGTGGCCGCGGGTCGAAATTTAAAAAAAAAATTTTTTTGAAGCGATTTTGTTCCTTTGTATAAAGAAGTTGTATGAAGAACAAGGTCAGAATCGCTTGCGCCGTTCTCGGTCTTGACATAGCAAAAATCCGCATAGCGCCAACCCATCTGAATAATTTATAATAAATATCTATGGTCGACTTGGCGTCACTTTTACAAACGGTTTTCAACTGTCTTTTCATTTTCAAACAAGTATTTATGTCATTACTTCTTCGAAAACACCTTTGAATTGGTTTTTTTCATATAGGGTGTCTATTCAGGTTTGTAGAGAAATAAAAAAAAAATTATCATTTTCGTATGAATATATTTTATTTACATTTTTTTGTCGAATGGGAAATATTTTCACATTTTTTTGTTAAAAATAGCTATTCTGGGAAAACTTGTAACGATATTATCATGAAATATATATGAATAATAAGGTACATTATCTGGCAAACAGAAAACAATCACAAAAAAAAACAATTCCTTTGTTTTTATACGATATTTGAGCAAAAGCCGGGAAGATAATTTCGCGCGATTTTTTCAAAAAACACCTGGCATTCAAGAGGTTAAATCTCATCTACACATAATATTATGATTTATTGAGAATATTTTTTCGGTTTTCTGATTAATTAATCGGTGAACTTGTTATTTTTTCTTGAAGTAGGTACGTTGTGATTTCATATCCTTAAACCTAACGATTATTGATGTATTTGGAAGGCAGGTATGGGTACCAAAGTCCATTTATTGGATATGGATAGCAGGAACCATTTATTGGATATGTCGACCCTTGTTGTAGGTCGACCAAAGTGGTTCGCTACGTTTGGTGACGTTTCGGAGGTTTTTCTAGGTCTCTGAAGGAAGGATTCATACGTCCGTTACTCCTGGTCACATTGAACCCAGCCCACATACTTTTCCTTCCTAGAACTTTAACGCCTTACTTTCCATAAAGAGACCCTCCACATAGCATCTCCTAAGATGACAAAAGCCCCGAGTGGGCTTCCTCAGGGCTTCCTGTATGGAACTAATGTAAAAGAAATATATATATATATATATTTTTTTTTTCAATATTTTTTTATTAATGAACTCTAGATGCGTGTCATCTTCTTACTGTGGTTTATATTAAGTTACTAAGAGTTTCTACAGTTGTTCCAATTTAATTTTAATATTACTGTGTTGTCTGTTTGTTTACATATTGTGTTTCAAATTTATAATGAAGAAAATATATTTGTGAAAAATACAACTGTTACAATATTCATATTATTAAGGGACTTAGATGATTTACTTTAATCAGTGATTAATTACATTTTTTGGAGTAAAAAATGAAAATGAAAATATGGTCTCCGGCGACATTTTCAACTAAAAACATTAAAAAATCAGTAGGTATTGGACAGTTAGGGGTGGGTGAGGGGTTGGTTAGTTTACTTGGCTGAATCACTAGTGACGACAGATGGAAGACATTTTTTTGTTTGAATTTCAAGGAAAAAAAGGTGAAAATAAGACAAGTCACCGGAGACCAAATTTTCTTTTACATTTTGTACTCCAAATAATGTCAGGAATCACTGGTTAAAGTAAGTCAAGTATGTCCATTAACACTATTAACAGCCTTGTAATAATAATTTGATTTAACATTTATTTAAATTATTAAATTAGTAATGCATCGCTACCCAAAATTTAGTAAAGTAAGGTCAGGTTTTTGAACCATTCTTGACGACTTCTATTACATTGTCATATACATGATAATATATTCATATTATAATTATTCACGAGGAAGATTTTGTTTGATAATGATGAATTTAAATATTGAATGAAATTAGCAACAACATAATCTAGTGAAGGACAGGTGCATCCTTGATGATGCTTGCTTTCATTGAATATTATTTAATTTGAAAGTACATGAAGGTACTTCACTTCGAAAAGCGAGTAATTTTATTAACTGGTGCTGTGGGTGAATTTATCTGCTGATCTACAGGCATTAAAAATTTGGAGAAAACCGATTGGGTCCACACTGAGTTCGCTGTATTTTCCAAGTACCCAGCGATTAAACTTTTACTGACGTTACAATTACCCGTTAATCGAACCATAAAACAATTTTAAATCTTATCGGTAAAGAGTAAAGTGTTCAAATGATATTTATAAAAATATTTGATTTATTAATTCATTTTCGGGAAATTGTCAACTTAAATTCTATCGGTTGTTACGATACATGTATTGTAAAATTTAAATTTAAATTTAAAAAAAATATGGATTTCCTCCTTGTAACTTTATGTTGAATGTGGGATTAATGATTGAATGTGAGAAAATTAATTTCAAACCATTTCACGAAGCTACCTTAATGAAAGCAACGTCTGGAATGATATTGGCGCAAGCGATTCTGACCTTGTCCTTGTACAGTTTCTTTTTACATAAGGGTTAAAATCGCATTAAAAAAAATGTTACGGACGCCAGGCGCGGCGTCTTAGGCAATTAAGTTCCAACAGAATTATGTAAAACAACAACGACAAAAACTCACTCATGATAAAATATTACACATAACAATTTTTTCAGTACACATAGCTGTAGTCACGGTTGTCATTTATTGGTTACCATTAGAAGACATGATGTACATAAAAAATTCTATTCGAAAACGGCCCTAAGCATTAAATATCAGAGAAATGCTATTTTAATGGACATTCTATAATTAATTATTGTTAAGCTCGCAATATATGAATATGTCCAGTTTTGATATTATTTATTTGATAGTCTGTTAAAACAGATTGATCTACTTTGAACAGGACGGAAGAACGTGTGGAGCTAGAAGGTACATTAAAGTGAATCGTATAAATACGATTTTCCGGGCATTGAATATTATTGTCAACTAATTTATATAGAAATAATGTATCCGTACACTTTCAACAGATTTTTTGTCGGGAGTAAGTTTTACCTAAAAAGAGTAAGTATTACATAATATAATAACAATGACTATCACCTGTATACATACCTACCTACCAACCTGATCTCATATCAATAAATATTGAGTCTGTGGGTACCCAAGTGAAGAACTAGGATGAATTTTTTTTTGCAAAATAAACGTAAATTTCTAACTTTAATGATAGTTTTAGTAAAATTATCTTTCGAGTGTCTCTGAGTTTAAGTTCTGAGAAGGAAAATGGTATGAGGTGTGGGTAGGAATCTGGGGTCAGTGTGTCCAGGAGTGACGGGTGTATAAATCTATCTTTCCTACTGCAGTGCTAGGCGATGGATAAAGAGAGTCCGGTAGGTCAAAGGGCCTCCCTCAACCAGTCCGGACTAGCATCACCTCATGAACTCGGGAACCCATGCTATGTCACTAAACATAGTCAACCAGTTGGGGGGACTTATGGCAGAGGTGTTGGTTATCCAATAAATAATTAAATAGTTCCTGGGGTGGCACTATCCATACCCGCCTCCAAAATTGAGCCATTAACTTCTGTGAATAATTTCAGCAAGCAACCTTTCTAAAAAATGGATAAAGTTTTATAATCCTTTCTATCAAAGATTTATTCACATGTGCTAAACTAAATTATTTTAAGGTGGTAGATAATTATTGAAATTTCACAAAATATGTACAAAATACCTACAAAAATCGATAAAAATCATTTGCAGATTATCTAAAAAGATTCTAAAGAAAAAAACATGGTTTCTAAAGATCTTTTCGTAAATTAAACCCATTTTTTCTGTTTTGAACAGAAATGTTTACCTGTCACTCTTCGATTCGCTAGTGATAATGAAAAAGAAACATATTAACACATAAAACATTTTCAGTTCTAATGTGTCAATTGCCCTTTTTAATACACAAATATCATGTTGATGGTAAACGAAGATATTTTTCAAACCTATAATTTTTCGTTATCATTGTCCATCGGCTCAAACACGTGTCAAACTCTTTACGTATTTTACCAAATTACCGGTAAATCGGAAATGTGTATTTATCCGTATTATGTATTTTCACGAATATCAAGAGTAATTAGGTTAGATGAGACAAGAGTTTTTTTATGACTAATAAATACATTTCTTTATTGTTTAAAATATTTAAAATATTTTTTAAAATAAACATATCCTAATGAAACAGAAAAAA
The DNA here is from genome assembly GCA_951813805.1 of Limnephilus auricula. Taxonomy (NCBI): domain Eukaryota; kingdom Metazoa; phylum Arthropoda; class Insecta; order Trichoptera; family Limnephilidae; genus Limnephilus; species Limnephilus auricula. The sequence goes on from OX638393.1 coordinate 38,574,252, forward strand.
AACCATAAAAAATCACTCTCCGTACATTCTTGATTCCTTTACAACTTTAATTATTAATAATGTAAATTTTTTACACGATTTACATTTATCATTTGACAGTGAGATCAATCCCAGATCACCGGTAAATCGGAAATGTGTATTTATCCGTATTATGTATTTTCACGAATATCAAGAGTAATTAGGTTAGATGAGACAAGAGTTTTTTTATGACTAATAAATACATTTCTTTATTGTTTAAAATATTTCAAATATTTTTTAAAATAAACATATCCTAATGAAACAGAAAAAAAACCATAAAAAATCACTCTCCGTACATTCTTGATTCCTTTACAACTTTAATTATTAATAATGTAAATTTTTTACACGATTTACATTTATCATTTGACAGTGAGATCAATCCCATAAGAAAATATATCTCTGATTCAATGAAAATATTTGATTCTCGAAATTGTGTTGCAGATATATTAGTATATTCCGATATACACGAGCACATAATCAAATACACTGACCATCATTATCCTTAGAATACGCCGCACAAACGCATTTCAATGCATTACCTAATAAATTCCAGCATCAAACAAAAAAGTTGGCAAAAGCTCTAAAATAATATTTTCTCAGCAGCTTTATTAACCAGTGACAAATTTAGCAATCTTTATTTGTGTTTCTTGTATATTTTTCTAAATATATTTATGAAATATTCTTCAATTAACTGGGCCCGGAAAGACGAAGGTCCTGGGTTCGATTCCGAGATGTGCCTGTATCTTTTTCTGATTTTTCTGTTTCATATTTTGGATTGAGTTTCGCTAATATTGTCTTCATTAATTAAAACAAAACTACTGGCTTATTTAATGAACGTATTGAACTAATAAGCTCTTAGAAATGAAAGAATTCATATACGTGATCCATAGACTTAAATAAGACGCCATCAATTTATTCCGTTCGATCTTTGAGAAAAGAAAATGGCCGAAATATGAATAAAGACCTCTTAAACTAATTAACTCCCGTTTAGTGTGAAAAAGTAAATGCGGATTGCCAATGCATATTAAGGTTAGTATTTCAATTCAACATTGCCAATTTACTAATATTTTTACGTAATTGCTTGGCGTTTGACATTTATTTTATCTATTCATAGATTATAGTATCAATTCATAGAAAATACCTTCAATTTTGCCAGCGTATATCGATTTCTTACTTACTCACTGTCAATATCGGTTTGGATGTCAACGGTGAAACCGTGCTATGGACATCGGTATAAAATCATCGGGATTTACGCTAATAGATTTGATATTATAGAGTTATTGATTTAACCGTGCTAGAGCTCGTGGCGTGCTAGCATAGTCGATCGATATGAAGTTACCGACCGATTGTCGGTAACTTCTCATCGTTCTCTAGGACAACTGCAGATCGCTTACGTACAAACGGCAGTTGATATCGAATATATTAAGGACACTTAGTCATTGTAAACTGTCACGTATTCGTTTGCGATCTGCAGTTGTCCTAGGGAACGATGAGAAGTTACCGACGATCGGTCGGTAACTTCATATCGATCGACCATGCTAGCACCCCTGGGCGGCTTATGGTTCCAACCTGAATGTTTGCCTCTCGAAATTATTTTATACCCTTAACAATGTTCTTCGTGATAAATTTTTTAAAATAATGAATTTTGATAAACTAATATAATGTGATATAAAGGTGGAATTGTGAGGCGGTCAATCCTTTCTGCCTATTTTCTCTAACGAAAAAAAGCTATGATAATAATACTTTCTTCCTCGGTATGGCTATGTTGACGTACATTATAGTTTTAACATTTACGAGATTGGCAAGTGGAGGGTGTAGGCGGTTTGGGTGGTGTGGGTGGTAATAGTGGGTAGGTTGGGCGGCTGGTTGATGGGGGTGATAAAGAGGTATGCTCCATGGCCCAGTGGCGTAGCAAACTAATGATGACGTCACTGCTCCCGAATGGGGCCAATTTAACAATGCCCGATCACGTGAATGAGCCCGGCACGGCGGCGGCGCTCCGGAGGAAGCCGCTCGCGTAATGCAACGTAATTGGAGCAATATCTGAATAGATGGCTGGAATTTTACTCTTAAACAAAGAACAAGGAAGGGATTCTAGGAAGAATTGCTTCACTTTCGGATCATTTTATCAGTATATATTTTTTTTATTTGTGAAAATGAGTCTTTTGTCTCTATATTTTATCATGGGAGACAGACAAGAATCTTTCTTATCGCGTATCTGCCCTTCCATTTTATGTAATCCGTACCTATGTATTTGTTGTCCTGACAAATAATAATTGTTCGGTTTGTATTCGTATTCGCGTAGTTCAAGTCATGGGGTTTGCCTTTGGCGTCGTTTGGTCAATTCTCTGCAAAATAAGTCTTTCATTATTTCTCGTACATAAGTAAATAAGTTTTAACATTTATGATAGGCGTGGGGAGAAACAAATATTGTCCGGTTATTCGTAGACCTGGAATGGTTGTCTTTCTTTAAAATAAAATAAGCAAAATGTTAAAATATTTGAAAATTATTATATTTGATGTAACTATTATTGTTTATTTATCAAAGACATTGGTGTGCAATATAAACCTCTAATATTCGCAGCCTTAGGTAGATATATATTTATATAAGTAAACTGAAAATAATTTACAATGAAATAATATGAATAAAAAATTTTGTAAATTTTTTATTATTTTTACATTATTTTTTATTAAATTTTTTAAAGTAATATAATATTTGGATGATATTATGTATAGCGACGTTTTTGTGAAAAATCGCCTCAAGAGTGCTCTACAAAATTATAATATGATTTCTACATTGCTCTGTCTAACTACAGACTAGATGAACTATTATAACAATATACTTTTGAAACTAGCTATTACTTTGTGATTTTCTATTATAAATAAATTAAACAATATAACTTTGTTAAAACCACTGATTTATTTAATTAATGCCGACCGGTTTCAGTACAACCGTTCCTTCCTCAATAGTGATTTGACAATCACAAAAGAGTGGGAGGTAAAATTTATTACTAAGTGTTGTGGTGGGGATGGGGGGCGTGGCTAGGAATTAATGGAAACTTGTGGGAGGGAACCGAACGGACATCTTAAGGAAACAGATTTAAGATTGGTCTACAAGTAAATATTTTTTGTTTCAAAAAATATCCGTGTCCTTCTGATTTCCGGTCAAATGCTGTAGGACGTAGCTCAGTGCATTTGACCGAAAATCAGAAGGACACGGGTTCGAGTCCCGTCGGCGTCCTGTATCCTTTCTCGGGAAATTTTTTCAATGTGAATGATTGTTTCAGGTTAATAATTATTGCTTATAATAATTAATTTAGTCTAGACTTAGATATAAAGAGAGGTCCGCGGATGTGTGAATTACACAAGGTTACTTTTTTTATTTCGAGATTGACGAAATTTTGCACTCTTGATATACAAAATAAGAAGAAGGTCACTGTCTAAATAAAAAATTTTAAAAACTCTCATAATATTTTTCCACCCCAAAAAGCAAAATAAAGCCTAGGCAATGCAGAAATTATAAAAAAGGTACCCACCTGCGTCCAAAGTTGGCAAAACGGTGTGAGCTTGCTCTTAGTTAGTTACACATCTGCCATGATGATGGACACTGTAGCGCTGTCCGAAACGTTGGGCAAAAAAAGAGGTAGTGCAACACGGCATAACACCCCAAAAAATAAATAACAAAAATTGATCTTAGTTGTACCATTCCGCGATTTGTACAGTAAAGATTCTCCGTGATGATAGATAGCACTGGTAAAAACCACTATTACAGACACTATGTGAAAAGGGTAGCTGTATTCATCTGAACTTTTATTTATTTTCATGTACGAAAAGGTGAATTTAAACGGTTTGTAGTATTAAAAAAAGCACAAACAAACACGATATTCAAATAAGGAATTGAATCGGAGCGTCCCGACTTACCTTTAGTAAGTTCATTTTAATAAATACCCTTATCAGTATTACCTATCGCGCTAATTACGCGAACACGTGACATGGCCAGGAAACGGGAAGTGAGGGAAATAGGGAGTAAAAAGATTTCCGGTATAATATAGCCGGAAATTGGATAGGGAAACCGGCTTATTGGCGGCAACTTTTGAAAGAAGAGATTTTTTGTGCAGAGTATTTTTTCTCATTATTAATCTAATCATGGGCGCCTGCCTTCTATGGAAAGTTGGTACTCCTCAATCATTAGGGTCGTGAATATCATGCTGTGTAATGTTGTCAATATTTATTTGCCTTTAATGTTGTAAATGTTACCTTGGTGCTCAAAATAATACTAAATATAATTTAAATATTATAATTTAAAAAAAACCTCTTTTTAACTTATGAAGGTTATTCCCATCAATGTAATATATTATTTTCAGCAATAATTATTAGCCTGAAACACTCATCCACATTGAAATAACTCCCGAGAAAAGATACATGCCGCCAATGGGGCTCGAACCCGTGTCCTTCTGATTTCCGGTCAACTGCTATATCCACTGAGCTAAGTCGCTTATCTCTTACCCGCCAAATAATTCAATATATACTGGTGTTTCATTCAACAATCACTGCTTATTACCAACCAACCTTATTACGCTTATTACTTACAACCAATTTTATTTAATATGAGAAAGGCATTGTAAGTGCTAAATCTCCCACTAAGTGGCGTCGAGACATACGACGTATACATTTTTTTGGTGAAATACTTTAACTCGTCAAATATGAATGATTATTTTTTAATTGATAAACTAATGTTTTAAGACAAGATTTTTATGTATAGCACAAAGGGTAACAATTATTAAAAGCAATAATTATTATCCTGAAACACTCATCTACATTGAAAAAATCTACAGAAAAAGATACATGCCGCCGACGGGACATATATCATTTAAGAAAATTAGATTATTATTGTTATCTTCTTCAATGATTAAATATTACAATTTAGCAGATAAACAATATTAATTTTAAAAAAAATGTTGATATATTGGTATTTGCCTCGAAAAAGACTCTCGCTGCCCGGAGTTGAGAGACTTTGGCACCCTTAAAATCCATAAAAAAAATTGATGGTGTATTCTTTATCTGAACTCTTGAGCCATTCTACCACCACATATAATTAAAATTAATCCGAACAGAGAAATTCATGAAAGATAAATCTATTGACTAGTACAATAATATTATTGCCAAAAGTTGTGTAATTATAAAATAAACATAATTAATAGATTGAAAAACTAAAAGGAAAACATATTTTAAAATCACGTTGTTATTAATTTTCAAAAACTCTTTCGGTTGATCGAGTTACTTCTCACGTTAAACCAGCTCGCATATTTATGCTGACGACATTTCGTACCCCTTGCTGTTCTAATAAGCTATAAAACAACAACAAATTGTTTCCCTTTTGTCAAAACTCGCATAGAGATGAGAAAAACAATTATATATTTTGATAAAACAAAGTTTCTTCATGCAGCCCTTTGCCGCCCTCCCCGGCTTTGTCTTTCGTTCAGTATCAAATGTATTCTCGCAGCCATCTAACTTTTTCTATTACCATTTGTTCTAAATGTTCATCCATTTTTGCTCCTTCTCCATGGCTTATATCTTTACTTTCTTAGTTTTACTTTCAAACGAAAGCGTGTGTGCCACCTACTTGCCAGATAAGGAGTACCTAATTGCAGGAGAAATGAGACTTCACAACAAATTTTTGTTTACACGGTTACTAGATGTAAATATTACTCTACCACAAACAACGTCTCGTTGACAAAACTCAATGTTATTTTTAACAAAAACATTCCTCTATTTTGGTTTATCCCTTTGTAAAGGTGGTGGAAAGAATTTTTCATCGATCCTTGGGTATTATTACTAAGCGTATATAATATTATAAACTCATTAAATAATTTATTTTTATTTAAATCTGATTTTGATAGGTACTCGTCATTTTAACTTTTATAGATTTATTCAGTTGCTTATTTTTAAATAAATAATTTCATTTTATAAATCTTATAAAACTGAGGCGGTATGTAAGTTTGATTGTAAGATATCTATCAATTTTGATATTTATTTGTTTATAATAATAATGCTTAAGACCAATCACAATGAACGAAGTAATGCTAAATCACATGTTTTGAAAATTTGATCACTTAGAAGTATTTTAGAAAATAACACATTTTGGCATTTAAAATAATCGGTTTTGACCAATAATTACACCGAGGAATTTAATTTCAGAAGAAGAATTAATTACAGCACAAATAGGATCATTTTGATTACAATTTACATTAACACATTTTTCATCGTGGATTGTAATATTTACTTTCTGATCAGGTATTTTCTGTGAGGAGAATAAGACACATGTTTTTTTTGCATTGTGTGAGTGGGTTATTATCAAACCATGATTTTAAGATATTAATATCTTCGTTTGCAATTTTGTTAACTAGTTCCCATGTTTGACTTTTTATTAATAATACAGTATCATCTTATTAATTGATTAATTCACCTTTAATTTTCTGTTAAGAAATGTCATTTACATATTTTAGAAATAATAATGGTCGGAGGACGCTACCTTGAGGAATGCCAAATTTGCTTGTTAGTGATATACTAAATGATTGGTTTAGTTGTACAATTAGAGGATTCTCTGTTGGGTAGCTTTTTATCCATTTAAGGGCTATGTGATCAATGCCATTTTCAATTAATTTTAATAAATTAATGTATTATTACATTTTCTGAATAATCCTGTATTTAAATTTCTGATGGTTAAATAAAAAAAAGCGCAAATCAGTGAACAATCACTAAGACAATTTTAATTAAACTTCTGTTAGTAGGTACCTATCTAGTTCTGTTTCCTACAAAAAAAAACAAAAATTTAACGTAAAGATACTACTTAAATTTAAAGCCTTTTTTATCTCAAGAACTTAGTTCATAAATCCCGCCCTAAAAACTAAACCATGCGACTCTTTTTCTCCTCTTCTTTCTTTCACGTTTCTGTGCAAAAGGCTTGCTTTATTGCCTGAAATATTACAAACACTTTTTTCAAAAGAAACATGTTTTGTTACGAAGCTTTCATAAAAAAGTAAGCACATTTTACACTTGATCTTTTATATTTATTATAACTTCGCGTGTTTAAAAAAAGTTCACGTTGTAAATTCGCGAGCTTTAAGACATGATATTTTATTTTTTGAGTTTTTTATCAGTAGACGTAAGAGTAGCTAAGCTCATTTTAAGAACAAAGCTTCTATCTACTTGGAAAATGAATATGTAAAATGATGTTTATTGGGAATTTATTATTCATTGTGAGGTGGGATCTTATTCTAGATTGAGAATAATATTGTTTATGTGAAGGTAAAATATTATATTTATTTTGAAAACGCCGAAAAGCTGCTCTTAAAATCATAAAATTTAATAACAGAAAAATATTCTCCAAGTTCGTATCATTTGATATATCCATCGTAAAATTATTTCTAAAAATATCAATTTATTCCCAAATTGGGTGGCGGGTTTTATACAGCCGCGAACCATTTATTGGATAACCAACACATCTACCGTAGGTCACCCCAATGTTTCGCTACGTTTGGTGATTTAGCAGAGTTCATGGGGTGACGTTTGTCTAGGTCTTGGCAGCAGATGAGTCTGCACACCTACTGCGCGGCGGGTAGAGACTGGATGGGAAGAATCCTTTAACCTCTCCAGCCGGACTCTCGCCTTACATAGCAATGGGAGTAATGGATTCATACGTCCATCACTTAATATCTTTAAACTATATTTTTCTGATTTTTCCCTTTCAGATTTTCGTTTGAGTTTCGCTAATATTATCTTCATTAATTAAAATAAGTAAAAAAAAAAAACCTGAATTTAACCACATAATGATTTCCGTTTAAATCTGCTAACGGCTTGAAACCATGACTTAATGTACAATAAAAAATAAATGAATTGGTTTTAGACCACTTTAAATTTTAATTAAACTCTACCGGTTTCGGAAGAACCCTTCATTCGTCAGGAGAATATTAAAACTAATAAGATACAAAATATTGACAGATTGATATAAACCGGTAGAGTTTAATTAAAATTTAAAGTGGTCTAAAACAAATTTATATTTTTTTAATGTAAATTATGGCGAGCCACAAAGTTAATGCTTATTACGAGAATGGCATAACTTAAGACGATAGACTTCGCTTTTCGGCCCATACAAAAACGACGCCCGGGAAAAAACACTTTTCTACATCGAAAATTACACAAAATGAATATATTTTTTTTATACTGCCTTTTAGAGGGTGAAAACTATGTCGGTATGTTTTCGAATTTTCGATGCGTTTCGTATTAACGTAAACATTCACTGTCAAACATGTACGATTTATCAAAAAATATTATTTAAGGAAAAAGTGCTGCTAACTCAACTCTCATAAAGAATTATGAAATTTTAAAAAGCTACCGACGTAGCTTCTTCTTTCAAAAAAATATATATTTTTTAAAATTTCAATTTCGTGAAATTTTCGGTGTAGAAAAGTGTATTTTCCATAAACCCCTTTTCGAGCGATTTCTGTAGGTAAATTTGAGCGTTGTCTCATTCGCACATTTCGCACTCGCGTGTATTGTAAGTGTGCGTAAGCCTATTGTGAGCGGGACAGACTGACAGACGCGGGTGTTCCGCGTGTCGTTCAAAGTCTAGCCTCTTAATTCTTGACTGATCTCTGCGTGAGGAACAGTCAAATCCAAAGGAAACTTATTCTAAAGTCGGCCACGGGTTAAGCGTCCAACATATTGGCTCAGCATTCTAGTATAAAATATTTGAAAATTGTTGGCATAGCAATTCTCGTATTGAGCCCATTCTCGCGATGAATTTCCATGTGATCTGAAGCTTACAAATACGGTGTACAATAATTGTTTTGAAAGCATAATGGAATGTATTTTATAATAAAAACAATATTTGGATGATTTGCACAGCGCCGTTTTTGTGAAAAATCACCCCAAAGGCGGTGTACAAATTTATAATATATTTCTGCAATCTTTTTTCTCACTACAGTCTAGACAAAACATTAAAAATTTATAGCATCCACCGGTTCTGATACAAAACTGTATGTAAAATGAATTTGATTAATTAACGCGATGCTGCCTAAACTAAACAACCATTGCCAACCCATTTCCTATGTTCAGCCTCTCAGACAAAAATGTCACTGTTATCGTATTATTAATTAATAATAAGACGGCCGGCGTAGTCCAGGGGCAAGGCTTTGGACTCCCATTTCGAAGGTCGTGGGTTGGAACCCGGCGTGCGCAAATAAATTTTATTTGATTAATTTGTGTTATTTCACAATTAATTAATTAGAAAAAAAATTATAATATACACATATTATTAAAATTATAATATATACATTCACAATAAATTAATTAAAAAAAAATTATAATATACATATTTGCGGCACATTCCAGAGTGGAAGAAACGTTGCTTTAAATGGCTTTAGCAACTTTAAAGCAACTGTCCGAAGCGTCGGCTAAAGAAGGAGGTAGAGCAACACGGCATAACACCCCAAAAACAAACAACCAAAATGCTTTTGGCCGTGAAAATCTAATAACGTATCTGGTTTAGCCGTGTTTAGTGACTAGATCGGAATAGCCAGTTACTTCCCGCCTTCCTACTCCCCATCTCCTTACCTTCCCCGCTTACCTTCAGCCTCACAACATGCACCAATTGGGGATGCCATAGTTTCACTGGCTCCAGACGGGAGCAGTTGGGATCCTTGTGAGGTTTTACCTATAAAAAAATTAAAAAATACATTAAGACACTAAAAAAACGTAATTTTATCACGTTATTTAAATATCACTTTTTTCACATTAGCTTCATACAAGAGAGCCTGAGTAAAATAATTTTTCATCTTTGGAGATGCTGTGTAAAGGGTTTTTTTAATGAAAGGAAGGAGAGGTAGATCCAGTATAATATTTAATAAAAAGGTATGAAGGGTGGGTAGGATTCTGGGGCTCAGTGTTTCTAGTAGAGACAGACGTTTGAAATCGTCCCAGTATCTTCAGTATAAGGCGATGGGTCGACAGAGTCCTGCTGGAGAGGCAAAAGTATCTCACTCAACCGTAGGTAGGCAGACGCAATCGGCGACAAGACCCATACAATCATCACCCAGACAAGTCACTAAACGTAGCGAACCACTTGGGACGACAGATGATAGAGGTGTTGGTTACCTAATAATGGCGGTACCTACACCCGCCTCGCAAATTGAATTAATTAAATTGATTGGAAATATTCGTTCCGGTAGCAAACATCGTTTGGATCCATTTGCAAATATATAATATTTACAAACAAGATTGTTTATTAGAAAGTCGGCTCTTATAATCAACAGAGAATAAAGAAAAGAGGAAAAGTTTCCATAGGAATCAAAACAAAGTTGTGCTATTCCGAACAAAAAAGTAATCAGACAAACACAGTTAATCCGGTAAATAAAACTCTAAGACCGACTGTAATAAAATACAACTTATTTTTCTCAGACGTTGAATAACTTGTTTTCTTTGAGCTCCTTGATTTTTTAAAAATATTTAACTTCGATGCATTTTTCGGAAAAATTGTGGAGGTTTTTTAGTACTGGAAGGGGTAATTAATTTTCTTAAATGCAACAATATCAGAAAACTGTCATATTTTTTACGGTCCTAACAGTTTGGATCCAATGAGACATTTGGCATCCCCATTGTTGTGAGGATGAGGGAAGAAGGAGGGAAGAGGGGAGAGATGTGGAGGAGAAAGGTGAGTAAGTAGAAAAGAATCTGGTTATTCAAATGTGGTCACCAAAAAGCCATTTCAAGCTACGATTCAATTCTGAATTGTTGTCTTCCAGCAGGGCTACTGATAATACCCCCCACTCTGAGTTTTATCTGCTACCTCTTGTCCCTTATTTATTTCACATATAAAACCTAAATTGTATCCCCAGGAACTCTTATTACATATTTTTTTCATGAAATAAATGTTAAAATTTTTTGCGAAATCGATTTTATAATAAACCAAATTTTATTAATTTTTTCATCATTTATCGTTTCCCATTCGCCGTTAAATGCACAAAACACTATAATATATTTAATTCATACTATGCCACATATGTAACACCTAAGACATACACCATCTTAGAAAATCACCACAATTTTTGGCACAATATAAAGAATAATAGCTATCTAATATAACAATTTATTCATGCAAGCCTAACACCATTTCCCTTTCTACATTGGGATCTTTTCACCATGAATATTATAGACTCAAGAATGCAAGAAATTTCTGAGGAAATCTCCAGCAAGGAAAGTCCAACCTACGTGAAGTACATGTGAATTTATTTTGTGGCTCAACAAAATAAGGTATTTCTGAATTGTTTAAGATTTTTGGAATCATGACTTGTTGGTATTTCCTTTTTCACGAGTGGGAAATAATTTGCCTTTGTCGTGCGGTATTTCAAGCTCTGCTTAAGACAAACAAAATGGTATTCTCGGTTTTCTAATTGCAACGTTTGCAAGTTCCAGAATTCATTATGAAAACTGTACTTAATGAAGCCAAATACCTCCTTGTAATATTACAATAATTAAATACTTCGCCGTACACGGAGACAATTTACGTTTATATCCTGGCGAGGAATGCGCTCCAAACCAAAATTGCTCGCTTGTTATTTGACAAACACCTTGGCAAGTTTTAAGGTGCAGCAGTAACTGAAATTTATCGCCAATTCAAATTAAAAGTTCAGACAGTTATCATGTTAGAAGATAAGGTTAGGAGAGACAATGTTATGCATCGTTAACGCTTTTAGAAGGTTTTTTTTTACATTACGTATTCACTGACGTTTCAATCAAGGCCGTTGTTGTTATCACTAACTGATTTGATTGGGCGTCTTTTTAGGAAGGGGAAAGAATAAACCTGTGACTTGGAAAGTCAGTTATTCTAGAAAATTAATTGTTGTATGCTAGTAGATAGAGCCTTTCAGGATCATATTTTTAGGCCTAATTTTATATGTGAATGGTATTTTCAATTTTTTATTGACGAGTTTTCTTCGATTGCGCGGGAACTTAGTTATTTTGTAGCATTTTATATCAGTAGGCACTTGAGTCTAATCAGAACTATTTTTTGTGACATTTTTTTAATTAGAAACTTTATTCAACTGATAAAATAAATAAAATTTCTGTGTTTCTTCCTCTGTTTATGTTTTTGAACTAATATACTTTACAAAATATACAAATGTCTATGTAAAATTTCGACTTGTATCATGTATGTAAAAGCCTCACTGACGTTAAATAAATAAATAAAACCAACATTTACTATAAGAGAGCAAATATAAGTTTTTTGTTATCAAGATATAAACACTAACTAACTTATTTATAAAACCATAAATATTTTACGAAATTTTTTTTAAATTTCAAATTAGTAATTTAATTAAAGAATGTCGGCAACTACAATCTTGCGAACTTTGGCGGGATAAAAAGGTAGTATCCAACAAAGCCTTCTTCTTAAAACAAATTTACTGATGAAATACCAAATGGTCGATTTTAAACAGGACTTCGCCACGCTCAGTAAATGATATTATTTTCTTGCTTTGTTGGATATCGAATCGTTTACTAGTATTTTTTTTACATTTGAAAAATAATTTGCCTGTGGGCCTATGTCATCTTTGGGGATGCTGTTTGGAGTTTTTTTAAGGAAAGGAAAAAGAGAAAGATTTAGAAAGGTAAAGCGTATTTGCCTCAGGGCCTACGCCTTCTTTGGGGATAATACTTGGAGTTTTTTTTAAGGAAAGGAATAAGCGAAATATGGGTGGGTAGGATTCTGGGGGTCAGTGAATCCAGGAGTGACGGACGTTTAAATACATCCTTCCAATTGGGTGAGAGGGTCTTACTGGAGAGGTAAAAAGGTCTCTTTCAACCATTATTACCAAATCCGGCCCACCACACAGTAAGTCCCCGCCACCCAGCCAAGACATAGACAATCCTCACCCCATGAACCCGGACAACCCTGCTAAGTAATCACCCAATTTGGTTATCTAATCAATGGTTCCCCGTGCGGCGATACCGATTCGGCCTCCCAATTTATAACAGTTAAATGGTATGACCTATAAAAAAAGACTCGTTATTCTATTTTACTGTAATTAATAAGCATTTATAATAATACATTCCATTGAAAGTTTTTTTTTTAAACTATGAAAGTATAGTATAATATTATATTCAATCAATTCTATGCAGTGTATTGCATTTGAGTTCCATTGCAACCCTTCCAGCCGCTACCGCTGCATGAATAGGAGTTACACCAGCGCGGGTACCCGAGCCCTCACGGTGGAGTATGCTACCCGCTCCCCGGCACCCGATCCCAACTACCCGCTCCCCGGTACCCGCTCGCGCCGTCTGGCGGCCCGACCGGGCGGGCGAGGGTTAAATTGTCGTCCCAACTTGGTGTAAATAGGTAACCATGTATTTATGGTTTTCCGCTGCGACTTGCGCAGTAAATGTTTCTGTTATTGGTAGCGATAACTCAGCGCCATTGCGCGGGCTGGTACCTCGCTAGGTAGGGACAGTAGGGCCTAGAATAATGCCGCCCGTATACATGGTGTTGCAGAATTTACTAATTGTTATTTCAAGGCAGGGTGCTTGAATAATTATTAAGGTACTTAATTTTCGTGTAAATGTTTAGTGCAATTGCGTTTACGACGGCCACGGTAATTTAAAACATCAATTCAGAAGTCAAAGGCCGGCTGTCTCCCCTTTAAGAAAATGAACCGAATTTATGAGACCTTTTATGAGATATGTTATGAAACCAAACAGGTTCGATACGATTGTACCAACCCATCCAGAAGCACTCACGTCCCGGTGCGACCTATACATCAAAATGCATTGTTTCGTAAGGCCTTGAAACACGTACTCTGAAGTTGGAGTTTAATCAACCGGTATACGTGGCAACCTACTATTTCAATACAGAAATATGCAATGGCCCGATATTAATAAGATATGTTGAACATTGCTTTATTTTCTATATTCGTATATATATAAAAAAATGTATATACATACATATAGGTCGCTTTACGACACATTTTAATGAGTTTATCTTAAAGATTCAGATGACTCGATAGTGTTTAGAAGTTCTATTTATGTATTTGGTCAGGATCCAACATTTAGTCTTAAGCATTGAATATTTACCGTGAACAGGGGATGTTTTTGACTTCTTGCTTTAAAAATTTCTAAAAGACATTTGGGAGGAGGTATTGATAAATACAAAAAATATATATTTTACATGTTCCTTTTCCGTGGAAAATTTAGCATATAAAAATTATTTGAGTTTAAGTTACTCATTAGGATTATAGTCTTTAGGCAAAGCTTTATGCTAAATCCCTATTTTAGATTAATCTTTAATACGAATGGGTTCAATTTATAAACTCAAAAAATATGTTCTGGACAATTTGAAGCTTTATCTACCATTTTCTTTGAGTAGAATTAAAAAAATATATGGTTAATTTCTTTAAAAAATATTTTAATGTAATTAGTAAACTTATTTTTTCATTAGAAATGTATGAACGCTTATAGGAAAAAAATACAATTTACGACCTTTGATAGTTTCCACTGATCAGCTTTTTCTCTTATAAAATTATTCACAAAATAAATAAAAAACACTTTTTCGCTTATTGTCGCGTCCTGTAGACTCCGTTTGCTGAGAATTTTTAATGCTTATTTCCTTATGATCGTAGTGGCATAAGGCATTCTAAGAATACATAGATTTTTGGCTTGTGGCTTCATCTTAATCTTGACAATGCATAAAAAATCGAGAATTATATCATGGAAAGTCTTCAATCTGTTGGCACACATTAAAAAATATTTTAAATATCACCCAAAACATTTTTTTAAAGGAAGGAACGTGATTCTCACCAACTAGGTTTCAAGTTTTCAGTCATTAGCATTACTTTGAATAATAATTTCGCTTAGAACACTTTTTCAGAACTCCCCTTGCGCTGCGCAGTTAGGCAAGACTGAAGTTTGCTTCACTTTAATGACTAGCTCTGAAAGCAGTGGAATAAAGAACGTTAGATGATAAACCACAAAATAAAATTTTTTAATAGTCTCCACTGAATCCGGATGTTTTAGATAAAACACGTAGTTATGAGTAATGGAATAGAGAATCGTTGTCTTTTTTTTAAAGCATAAGATTTAAGCACAAGATTCTACAATGGTTATAAATAAATATCACAAGAAGCTAATTTTAAATAATCGCGGTACAGGTTTTACTACAGGAAACTTAAAAATTGCAAACCTTTCAATAGCTGATATGATATATATATGTACGTACCTCGTTTTGCAGTTGAAACGAACACGGAAGAAGTTGAATAATTATAGTGAAGACAATTAATATTGAAATTCTAAAACCTTTTAAAGAAACCCCATTTAGGACATTTAGGATTATGATTTAGCAAAGCGACATAATTGTAATGAACCTAGATTTCTAGCCTCAAGGCACCGTTTTCAGAAGATATAGAGAAGCCGATAAGTTAAGCATCACTCCAATCAATTGCTGATCTATAAAAAGAGTAGAAAAAAATATTTTCGATCTCTGTACAAACGACATTATTCTTTACAAGAGACATGGCTTATACCAACTGATTTAGATTGTATCTGTAAAATTCACCTTGAATTATTGAAGACGACTATAAGGCGGACTAGTTATACTATGACTTAAAATTTACTTTTTTAATATGTATAACTATTATATGGGATGTGTAGGATTGCAATCTCCCCACATCCTGGAATAAAAACATTATCATTATTATTATTTATTTTTTTTAAAGAAAAACAAATATTCCCGGGTTACGAATAATCCAACAACATTTAAAAAAATGTCTTACTACCACCACACTAAGCGGAAGATGTTGCTTGTGTTGTGATGGAGGACTTAGCCAGCCGAGGAATCGAACAAGGAACGCCTGGATGGGACCCAAATGCGATGCCCACTCAACCACTGACCGGTCATATTATGTATGTAAGTAACTACCTGCGAATTTAACAGATGAGTTCAAAAAATCCTTAGTTCACCCTTTCTTTGGTGAGTTATTATTAGTCAACTTTAGCCTGAATTCCGGATAAGTTCTGGTTAAAGCTTTAAAAGGCAAACCGTTTGGAAGATTACCCTATAATTTTTTACATGATAATCGAAATTTTCTGGTCATGATGTCTGGTGGTAAAGCTGTATTAGTATTAGAAGTCACTGCAAAGGAATAGCATCATTGATACCTTCGTCACAGGTGCAAGGACGGGAGATAAAAAGGTATTACCACAGATTTTTGTTATTCTTCAAAAAATACGATAGTGATGGCATTTTTGTTTTATTTTTATGTTGACGAATATTTTATCTGTAACTATTCAAAATATGCCATTTCTGATTTGCTCCCAAAACGACATATTCGTTTTTAATTGTGAATATATGCCATTGTTGACGCACACCGGCCGACGTTGGAGACAGCAGTTGGCTCCGTCAAACAGGAGGCGTACTTATCGCGGCGTCAAGGCGTCGGTACTAAAGCGCCGTAACGTCGCGTACTTTCTATTTGAACGGCTTCGACATGTGCGGTACAACACAACGCGGCGTTATAGCCCGACGTCAGTCGAACGCCTTGACGCGCGGTAAGTTTGACGGAGCCAGCCAGTAGCGTTTTCCACGCCCTAATGACGTTGTAGACATTTGGAACCATTTTGGGATGCGTATAATATAATTGAAAATTAGATATTTTTAGTACGATTATGAATCAAAAAAATAAAATTGAAATTTTCCAAATATTTTTAACAGCTATATTTAGTTATGTGAAAATATATTTTTTTTAGCATAATTTATGCCATAAGTTGAGTGTTTTCAATATCAGGCTAGTCCTCTTTTTCTTCTTGTTGATATCCTCCGTATGGCATCACAAAATTAAGGGGAATAAAAAAAAAAAGATATTATTTCATGGTGATCCTGATCCAATGACATCTTTAGGGATGGTGTGTAGAGGGTATTTTTAAAGATATGAATAGTGGTAAGAATCTGGGAGTCAGTGTGTACAGGAGTGACGGATGTATGAATTCATCCCTCGCACTGCATTACAAGGCTATGGGTCGAGAGAGACCGGCTGGAGACGTCTAAAGGTATCCTTCAACTTATGAAAATTAAACTTTTTTATCTCTGGAAGATTATGATGAAGAAATGATCCAATGAAATCTTTAGGGATGCTGTGTAGAGGGTATTTTTAAAGATATGAATAGTGGTAAGAATCTGGGAGTCATATCATTCAACTTATGAAAATTAAACTTTTTTATCTCTGCAAGATTATTAAGTCATTTACTGTACTGCTTTAACCAATCCCGTGTATTCTATATCAACCCTTAAAGATATTAACCGAAGCCCTAATGTCTTATTGATACCGCCATAGATAAGTGGAAACATATAAACCTGTTACAAGATACCTACACATTACCAGGGCGTTCATTACGGGAAAAGTAATTTAGGCACGTTAACGGGAGATTTAAAGCTTCTCTTTTGTAAGTTATTAAGGCGTGTAGCTAATTTAAATTAATGCCACGGTTAGCTTATATTATTACACCTACCTGCTTGTATGAATTTAATTTATTTATCGTTGTTTTATGTGGTTTACTGGTATAAAAGCATTATTACTTTGTTTCAACTAATTTATTTGGGATCGGACCGGATTCAAGTTGCTACGGATGCAGATTATGAAAAATGTTTCTACTAGTTACAAAGGGTTAAAACCGTACGTCAGGTTACCTATAAATATGTGGATTATACTGGTATAGAAAACATAGCAATACACTGGAAATCCATCACCATTAATTTATTGACAGTTTAAAAAAAAAACCTTTTGGAATTAATGTCTGTCAAGTTTAGTTTGGTGGCTAACGTGAATATAATATAAACTAGTAAAAACCAACACCTAGGCTTCTGACAGTGACAATTTTGGAGGCGGTTGTAGGTACCGCCGCCCGGGGGATCATTTATTGGATATCCAAAACCTCCGCTACAGGTCACCCAAACTGGTTACTTACGCTACTTTTGTTCCATAGGAGATTCATGGGGTGAAGTTTGTCAAGTTCTTAGTGGTAAATGCATTTATCCACCTACTGCGTGGCAGGACGGATCGGGAAAGAATGGTTGAGGGAAATCTTTTGACCTCTCCAGCCGGACTCTCTCGTCTCATGGCTTTGCACCACAATGGGAGAGAATGATTCATACGTCCGTATACATTGACCACCATATACCTACCATCATACCATGTTTCTTTCCAGAACTTCCTCTCCTTCCTTTCCCTAAAAATACCCTCCAAACAGCATTTACAAAGACAACATATGCCCTGAGGGATTTTTTTCCTCAGGGCCTCTTATGTGGAGCTACCGTAAACCCAAAACAAAAAGAAACCAAAAAAAAACATAGTTATTGTCTGTGAATATTCAACGCATTAGACATTGACATTAAAACATTAAAAAATTGGGTTCCACGACAACTCGACACAGTGGAATTTAAACACCCCTTAGAAACGTCATTCTAGTAATTAAAAAAAGATTAATAAATAGCCCATAACCTAACCTAACGTAACATATTTCGAAGTTTTTATTATTCAACACTTTTATGACTTTTCAAAGTTGCAAATTCTTGTATTATTATTTTATATTTTATTGTTTTTTTTATAATTCTTAGAACTCTCCTTTTAATTTAAAAAAATGGTAAATTATATTTCACACTGTGATTATTGAATTTTATTTTCTTTTCAAAAAATTCCAATTAAGAAAATCTGATGCTTCTTTTAACAACATTACACTAAAGCGCATATAAGCAACATTTTCCGTTTATAATACTAGTTAAGTATAAGGAATTCTAATATTGTGAGATAATTCAAAATCTGTGAATTTTTGTATGTCTTTAGAAAAATAAATCGGTGTAAATTGTATGTTTGCATTTATTATATAAAATTTAAAAAAAAAATGATTCGCTTATTTCAGAATTAAGGTTAAATTTGTTTGATGAAATGGGGAGTTTTTAGTGTTAAATTGAATAAAACATTAAAATAAATTATTAATAAATATGAAAAGTTAGTAAAAATATGCTCCAGGTGAGGCTCGAACTCACAACCCCGGCATCGCTCACTAGTCACTGTCTTATAAGTACCGTGCGCTAACCAATTGCGCCACTGGAGCCCGATAGCGTCCGGGCAAAAATCCGAACATACTCTACTATAATAATATACAATATTCATCCTATTGTCGAGTCACACATACTAATGTATTTTTATACTACTCATTTCATAATAGTTACTGCGCGTATTGGTACCTACCATCTTATTGTAACAATTCCACTTCAATGTCGCGATATGATACTACTATGGCGTTACTATACGTTGAATATTTACTGTGACCCGTCAATATTTATAAATTATCGTGATATTTATTTAACGTAAATTTTCCGCTGATGTCTAGAATTCTTATCGTGCTAAATATTGATGTATCTATATCTATACATGTATAATTATGTATCGTGATAAATATTGATGCTTAGGCTAATCGTTCAATATTTATCACGATCCGCAATTCCGAATTCAAACAGGTCGAAATTTGAATCTAAAAATCCTGTGATCCGTCAATACGCTAGCCTACACGTTCAATAAATATTGACGGATCACAATAAATATTTAACGTGTAGGGTAGCACTCTGATCCATACTGACGGATCACGATCCATCAATTTTTTGGATTTGGATATTATTTATGTTCAGAGTTCCTAAACATGAGTTTACTGACTCTAACGTAATTATAAATTGGATTATCTAACGATACTTTACATGGAATTTTTTAAATTATTTTAAATGGTGGGGAATGAAACTTAATAAACTACACTGCAACTTTAGGCAGGATTTCACTCCTTGCGGAGGATTATCTTAGGTTTTTTGTATTTAAAATTTTCGTTCTCGCTATACGTAGCGAGAGAGTTAATGGTGGGATTTTCATGTCGGGCTAGACCGCCATAAAAATTTTCAGATTGTTTAACAATTAAGTCCTTTATCAGAGGAATGTTTGTGTCATTGTGGAGAGTGGAAACCCTGATCCACTAATATGGTTCGTGATAAATATTGAACGTGTAGCCTACGCTTTAGGGTCAGACGTATTCAAAATTTATTTTTTGTTGTACCTCATAAGAGCGCCCTTGTGTGTGCAGTGTAAAGACAGGGGAACTATGTCGCCACCCGGTTAGGTAGCGTTGTGAGGTGGGTTATGTTAGGAGCTGTACGAAGGGATTTATTAATGCGAGTCTGGAAGTCCGGATTATATGAAGGAGGAAAAACAGTTGCCGATAGCTCGTTCAGTATACGAATGAAGCCAACATTAACTGTAAACGGGTATTCCATTCGTATTCGTGGAGCTCCGCCCGTGCAGCGGTGCATCCGGAATCATTGCTATTTGCTCCTTAGAGCAGGCTCCATTTAAATACCTGTATAACGGCATTATTGCGTCTGTGCATAGGATGTAGTCTGTTAACAATGGATTGTCAATCAGACTGACCGCCCGCCTTGGCACAGAATCAAGTAGGTAAGTCAAGTATTTTGGGGCTCCAGCCCAAAGGTGGCTACCAAATTCAATTGTTGGAGGTACCTACTTAAGATTTGTACAGGGTTAGCAGCTGGTCACTATTTTTTTTTTTTAGTTTTTTTTATTCCAGAAAAAAAGAAAATAACATTTTCACTTACTTAACTAGAATTTGCATAACATTATATTATCATACAACATATTATCATACAATATATTACAATACTATTCATTCACTTTCAATATTATTCATTTTCACTACATTGTTTTTTGTAAAATAAAAATGAATAATTTTTTTTTAAATTTACACACACTTTTTTCGTTTTTAATATCAACTGGAAGGCAATTATATAAATTGCCCCCCTCATAACTGATAGATTGCTTACCGTAGTTAGTATGAATAGTTTTTAAATGTATGTTATCGTGTTGTCGTGTAAAATGTTTGTGTACTTGGGACGTTTTAATGAATTCTGTGTTTGTATGAATGAGTTTATTATTTATTTTGTATATAAAGAGACATATATTGTATTCATATAATTTTCTTAATGTTAACAGTTTGGTTTCCAAATATAGTTTTTTTGTGGATGTTTTGGATTCGTAGTGAAATAGTTTTTTGATTAGTTTATTTTGAATTATCTGTAATTCATTAATGTATGTTTCATACGCATTTCCCCAGATTTCAATTAAGTAATTTAAATGTGAGTGTACGAGACTATAATATAAACTTTTTTTTAATTTAATTGGTAATAGATAAGATAATCGGCTAAAAACGTTGATTAAGGGTGTGATTTTATTTTTAACATCTTGGATATGGTTTTTAAAAGTTAGATGCTTATCGATGCACAGCCCAAGATATTTTTCCTTTATCAGGATTTGCAAATCATCCTTTTCAATTTTTAAGGGTACGTGAGGAGGAATTATCTTACGGGTTGAGCTTAAAACCATGTATCCTGTTTTTTTTATGTTCATTGTTAGGATATTTGATTGGAGCCAACTGCAAATTTTTTCTAGGTCACTTTGTGCATTTTCTAGTAAGATGTTTAGGTCTTTACCCCAGTAGAATATTGCAGTGTCATCCGCATACAGAAAAATTTCACCATTTATGTCTAATTGCGAAATATCATTGATGTAAATTTGGAACAGTAATGGTCCTAGTATGGATCCTTGCGGAACTCCATAGTTTATTGGAAGATGCTTGCTATTATGATTGTTAATGCTATCGAATTGCTTTCTATTATTAAGATATGATTTGAATAGATTAAGAGCAGGACCAACTACACCAATTTTCTCAAGTTTCTTGAGAAGTATATCATGGCTTACTGTATCAAAGGCTTTTTGAAGGTCAACTAGTATAGATAATATATAATTTCCTCCATCAATGCCGCTCCGAAGTTTACTGATTAAGTCATTTTTTTTTTTTTTTTATTTTTTTATTATTATTGAGTTAGTTTATACTACATGAATATAAACTAATAAGCACAATGTAACATTTCATTTGATAAATTTAAATATTTTTACAGTAATCATAACATTTCTTTTTAAATACATTCATTCTTTCTTCATTCTTCATAGTTTCAGGCATTTCATCATACATCTTTAGTCCTCTGTACATTATGCAGTTCTGTGATTTTGATTTCTTCATTTGTGGCAATCGAATTCTGTTTATATTTCTTGTTTCATAGTTATGAACGTCTCTATTAAAAACAATTTCTTCCTTAAAGTATTTTGGCATTTGGTTTTTCATAATTTTATGCACAAAAATTAATACATTAAATAATAGTCTCTTTTTTATTGGAATCCAATTTAGTTCCTCTCTCATTTGATTAATCCTTGCGTATTTGCCTTTCCCCAGTATACATTGTGTATTGCCGCAAGTGTGTTCGATTTTTTCCTAAAGCCATATTGTTTTTTATAAAAGAATGATTTTTTTACCAGAAAATTGTTTAATCTTTCGTAAATTACACGTTCAAATATTTTAGATAAGATTGGTAAGATTGAGATGGGTCTGTAGTTTGAGGTATTTGTTTTAGACCCACCTTTGTGAATTGGTATCACCTTGGCAATTTTACAGCTGTCTGGAAACGTTCCCTCTTTAAAACATTGATTAATTAATTTTGATAATAT
Source organism: Limnephilus auricula (assembly GCA_951813805.1). Classification (NCBI taxonomy): domain Eukaryota; kingdom Metazoa; phylum Arthropoda; class Insecta; order Trichoptera; family Limnephilidae; genus Limnephilus; species Limnephilus auricula. The sequence continues at coordinate 38,596,928 of OX638393.1, forward strand.
TGGAACCAATTCCGTAGAGAGACTTAGCAATGTCTTATATTTGAGTTTATCGTAACCGGCACTCGCATTTGATTTTAATGATTTTAATATTTTGCTTATTTCTAATTCTGTTGTAGGTTGAAGATACAAAGATTCTATACTATCATGTACTAAGGTTATTTCGTTGGCTGGTTTGTGTGCGACTTTGTTACGTATATTGTCCGCTAAGGATGAGCCAATGTTACAAAAAAAGTTGTTAAAGTTATCGCATATCTCTACATTATTAGTAATTATTTCGTCATTAATTATTAGTTTAGTACAAACATTATTCGAAGTATTAGACTGGTTCTTAAGAATATTATTCATCAACTTCCAGGTTTTTTTACTGTTATTTTCGCATTTTTTAAAGAGATCACTGTAGTGTTTTTGTTTTAAGTTTCGTTTTTCTGTAGTGACGTTATTTCTTAATTTTAGGAATTCTGTTTTCAATAAAGTGTTGTTTGGTTGTCTTTTTAATTTCAAGTGTAGTTTATTTCTTTTATTGATTAATTTTATAAGGTCTTTGGTTATCCAGTCTGGGTCATTTATATTTTTGGTTATAATTTTAGTGGTGCTATTGGAATTAATTTTATTTGTGAGGTAGTTTACAAGATTATCATAGTTCAGATCCGAGTCCTCATTATTGTTTATAGTAAAGGCGTTTTGTCGGATATCCTCCTCTAGTTTATCATAATCGATTTATGTATATTCATAGGAGGATTTTTGTGAGTTTTTTTTAGTGTAGGTGTGAAGTATGTCGAGGATCAGTATGTTGTGATCAGATATTGAGGTATCACAGTTTGTTATAGTATATGAAAGGTTTATGTCTGAGATTATGTGATCAATAATGGTGTTGGTATTTTCTGTGATACGTGTTGCATGTATTTTGTTTACTTTGTTCATTATAGTGAAATTGTTTGACTTTATAGTTTCTGTATATTTACAAGTATGTGTGTTTGTGGAATCAAGTAAATTGATATTAAAATCCCCCAGTATTATGGACCTTTTGTGAGTTTTTAGTTGTATGTTTAACTTATCTATAAAATCTTGGAAGTTGGTGTTCGGTTTTTTATATATCACTCCAATGTTTAAATTAAGTTTGTTTAACTGTATCCAGAGAAAGTTGTTGTCCGGATCCACTATATTGTCGATTAAGCCATATTCCAAGTTCTCCTCAATAAATATGGACACTCCACCACCGATGCCCTCAGGTCGGCAGGACGCTTCGTGTTTGTAGCCTTCGATATTGATGAATGGTATGTCCGTTTCTTTGAGCCAGGTTTCTGACATAAGTATGATGTTGATCTTATAGTCAATTGATTTTAATAAGCAAAGGATCTCGTCGACTTTTCCTTTCAGGCTTCTAATATTTAGGTACAGGAACGAAATTGAAGTTTGTTTTTTTTCTGTCCCCAACTGTTTGTAGAGAGTTACGTCATCTACCCGTTTATGTTGTTTTTTTGTTTTTAAACAGCATGTTTTGATTTGACTGGCGGTCGTCGATTGAATATTTCCTTCTTCTTTATTATTATAAGATGTCATTTTGTCCTTTAATTTGATGATTTTTCCGGAATTATCGGGATCCAGTTTTTTGGAGTTTGCGTGTAAGTAGATTTGGGTTCAATATTGTTTATATCCTGCTCGATATTATAGTACATTTTCCGGTGGCTATGCTTAATTATATCAATTATGTTTATTCTTGCCAAACTCATCGATTTCGAGATATTGTATTCGTTCATTTGGTCGTAAAACATTGGCCCGATGAATCGACAGTGATTTTTAAATAGAGCAGTGTGAGATCTTATTTCGCGGTTGAGTTTGGAAACATTCAGATGATTGTTTTTCGGCACCGAGTGCACAATAACATTAGTGTGTTGAAGGTTATTAACAATGTAGTATAAGTGACTAATTATATTTTTTGGCGATTTTTCATTTGTCCCAGTATAAATGATCACAAAATCTTTTTTTGTTAGGCTTTCACTTGACTGTAGTATGGTTGAACTAAATTTGTCTATGGTGGCACCGGGATAAATAAAGCTCTGGCATTTTATTTTGTTTGAATTTTTTTCAAGAGTTCTTCTCATTTGCCTTCCACCCTCGTCCCCAAAAATGAGTACTTTAGATACAGTTTCTTGCGGCTGTATTGGGCGATCTGCGGATTGATGAAAGGAAACGTTTTTTTCCACTATGGGAAGTTGATTTGTTTCGGTTCCATGAGTCAAAAGCGGTTGATAACTGTTTGATGGTGTAACATTTGTTAATGAATTCTCCACTTTTTTTGTTACTTGCTTTATTTCACTAATGTTTTTATCTATGTGTGTAATTTGACTTTTAATTTCTTCTTGAAAAATTTCAAATAATGAATATATTTTTTGAGACATCTCTTGAAAACATTTGAAGTTTTTATTTAATTGGTTAATTATTGAATTAAGTTTATAATCATTATCGCCTGGAGGATCTTTCTGTTGTAGGGTTTCGTTCACAGATATTTCTATCAGTTCCTTTTTATTCTGTTGTACGGTTTCGTTCACAGATGTCGCTATCAGCCTCTTTTGATTCTGTTGAGGGGTTTTGTTCACAGATGTCTCTATCGGCTCATTTGTTTGTTGAGAAGTTTTATTAGTTTCTTTGCAAGACGGGCACTTGAAACTTTGTTTATAGTTTTTATTCATCTTGCGAAAATTGATTTCGGTTATTTGACAACACAAGAAATGGAAATCATGCTTACATGTCTTGCAGGATAAGTTTTCGTTGTCATATATTTGGGTCTTGCATGACTTGCATTCCATCATTGCAGATTATTTTCACAGAGTTTATGAATAAATATGTATGTAAATATGTTAATAAGTAATGGCAAAGGATTATATAGTTTTATTCCTTTTCTCAGCACAAGGCCCAGGGTTTCTGGTATTTAGTTATTTAGAGCAAAATAAATAACACCGTTTGACGTTTGACATACGTTTTTCAAGTTCAAGTTCACTTTATGTCACTTTATCTAGCGATGATTTAAACACCGTTGGCGTACGTATTTCAATTAAAAAAACAATAAACGATATCTTGTATTTACACTGCGAGTTTTTGTTTAATCTCGAAAGCAAAAGTGTGTAATTATTTAAATAACAGTCGCGTTCGAGTTAACACCGTTCACTATTGAAGAGCCCTGTACAATATGCCAGTTGGTTGGAAGCCAGATCACTCCGTTGCTGTTTATATGTTTTTTATTTCATCAATATTTCAATCTGATCTGACTAATACAGTTTCTTTCAGCTAATAGAACGGGTGTATTTGTTGAAACTCTGGATGTGTAAAAGAGTGTTGGTTCGATGGCCGAATAAGTCAAATTCTATTGATTTTTTAATATTTCTTCTTACTATAATAATAATAATAATGTTCGGATAATTTATATAACGCCGTTTTCGTGAGAAAATCACCTCAAGGGCGCTGTGTAAGTTCTATGTAAGAACCAATAAAATTTTGTTTCTTTTATATGTTGAACGATTTTTTTAAAATGTTTATATCAGGCATACATGTCTACTAAGGTGGGTCACGAATGTATGGGGAATTTTTTTTTCTTGTTTTGATTTGTCTAATAGTAATAAAAGGGTGTTAAATGAAGATGAAAAAGCGCGTAATTTTTTTGATAATATTTGGATATCATCTTCTTCCTCCGGATTGACTTTGAAATTTCGCATATTAGAGAAAAACTCACCCTTGTTAAATATTTAAAAAATATTAGATACACAAGTAAAAATTATTTTTTTTCAATAAAACGCAAAATAGAGGGAATGTTTCGAATTATTTATTAAAAACATATATGAATATAATTCAAACTATCTCAAGGTAGTGAATTCAAATACCGGCAAAATCATTCTTACTCTCAAATTTAGGCATTATTTTGCGAGACTCAATCTTCACCTTAATAAGACTTTCTCTTGCATACATCGTACATAAAGTAGTCAAGGCTTCAATAACAGTCGTTACACCTCTTTCAACTGCTTGACATGGCAGTTGCAGAAGAGGCAATCTACCTTCTCCCCCTTGAGCTACAAATAATTGAAGATCTTCATCTGATATATGCTTCAGTATTGGGGGTTCGGTTACAATTTTCTTCCAAATAATATGATGCATCTAGGTTTATGTTTGGAAGTTGGAACAGCCCTGTTTTACTTAGTTTCTTACTACGTGCTTTTAGAACACGACGGGCAGCTAATTCTTGGATATGCTTGTGAGGGTCTGTCAACATTGCAAGAAATAAATTTTCGGGGTGTGCGAAGTATCTGTTTCTTTCTATAACTGAATCAATTATAGTTTTTAGTTCAGCTGATAAGTATCTAGGCGCTGAGATTAACTACCACAGGTGACGTGCTCCATCTTTACAGGTGGGATGAGTTTTGATGCTGAACCAAGCGCCGGAGCATAAACTTTAACAATGTACGTTTATAAAATAAAAAAGATTCTCTGAAGGAGCTTCCGTTGAAACATAAAGACGAAGAATTCGGTTAGCACTGGTAAGCTATTTGGCATGAGACATTTTTCCAGGAGATTTGTGGCATAAATCTTTAGGTAATTCCCCCACCATAACTGCAGATACCATTTTAAACAAATATAACTGATCTGTATCCACGTCTTTAGTAAATAATTCATGCAACTCTCCGTCAATTTTCTGAAAATGAACCATAGGCTTTTTTTCACAGTTTTCCAAAGCTAGTCCTATTGTGCCTGAATATGTTTGAGGTCCATATGTCTTATCTTCAAGATGTGCGAACAAATGCCGAAATGGTAACTCGTTCATGTGAAGCAAGCAAATTATCCATTGCAATGGTTTGTAACTTTCGAAGTGCCAGAGTTTGGTGCAATAAAACCTAAATATATTGAGTCTGGGTCTTTTATCAATGAAATATGCTCTTCAATGCGTCATTCTCTGTATTGCGTCCCCTCCCTTTCCTGATAATTAATACTTTATCTTTCCGGCCATCAAAATATGTTGGGGATTTTTATAAAACTATGAGTAGTGCCCTTAATATTTCCTCTTGTTTTCTTTCCTTCTCTGCAAAGTATACTCTCGTCAATAACTGGAATATTAGACTTGATGTCATACAGAACTGATGAGGTAATGGCTGCCACTGCCTTATCCAACACTCCATATCTATCACAAGTTTTAGACAGTGTGGAATGATCAATATTGACCGCAGCCTGCTTCTGAAGCGTTTGAGGTATAACATTAGGTTTGAAAACATCTTTACAATCGGATTCATTTGATGCAGAAGACGTGGAAATATCGAGTAGAGAGGTAGTTGGCTTACCTATGATTTTCTTTTTAGACGGGCACAAGGATTTTTGCTTCAAAAGTTTCCCTTTCAACGCAGTTTTCATTTGTTTTGTTGAAGCGATATCCACGTTTCCTTTTATCATTTTTCGTATAGAACGTTGGTCAGTAATGAAACTCTATTCATTTAGAGGTATTTTTTGATCTCTAGGACAGTCACATTTACTGAAATCATTGCATTTGCAAGACGAAATATCAAACAGCACTTTACTTTTGCGGCGGAATTCCTCCATTTTTTCTCCGGTATTAGTGCAATCGGTACTCCCCCCGCCCTCACCTCACGCCTCCAATAATCAAAACCGAGACTTTTTGTACATGATTTCGTTAATATATACTACATTAGCTATGGAAGATTACAAAAAATATGATTAAAAAGTTTTATAGTAACTTTTATACACACTAGAAATAACCCCTAAAATTTAAATTTTTCAAAATTTTGAAGTGAATCCGGAGGAAGAAGATCGTATCAGAAAATTTAAAAAATTTTAACACGTCGTTTTGAACCCATTTGGCACCCTTTTATCGCTCTTAGAATTTGAAATTAACACTTTCTTTTAAATGACCCACCTTAATGTCTACTGCACTGATTTTGAGTATATTGTATACAATGTAAATGTATACGTAAAAGCCATGCTATGCGTTATTTTAAGCGAATAAATTGTGTATAATAAAATAATAAAAATAAAACACTTTTTTGTTTTAAAACCACGATATTTATTGATTTACTTTACCGACCGGTTTCGCTTCACTCAAGCATCTTCAGGGTACAAATTAATACTAAACAATAATTACAAAATGTGTGCTTATTTATACATATAGAGAGAGACAACAATATATACATATAGAAAGAGACAACAATTTAAAATTGGGGATACATTAATACAAATGAATTGGGAAAAAACCAACATATAATTATAGGCTAATGGGTTATCAAAAGTGACAAAAGGAAATTATTAAAAGTTTAATGGAAACATACCTAATATGGGGCTACTAGACACCTCTAATTGATTATTAAGTACAGGACAATTGGTTTTTACAGCTTTTTTAATTTCTAATGCTTCCAAATTATTTAACCGGTTACCATGCCCACTTTCATGTAGGATTTTAGCACCGGTGCTTTGACAGAAAGTATGATCCTTATCAATCAGGTGATTAGCAAATTCAAAAAAAAAAAAGATGCTTGAGTAAAGCGAAACCGGTCGGTAAAGTAAATTAATAAATATCGTGGTTTTAAAACAAAAAAGTGTTTTATTTTTACTAAATATGTTAAACCACAAAGTGATTACTTTCTACAATAATAGAATAAATTGTGAATTAATCCATCAAATAAAACGCCGGGATTCGAACCCGCGACCTTAGGATTGCCAGTCGAGAGCCTTTCCCCTTGACCACGTGGGTAATTTACTTTGAATTGTTCATAAAATTTTGTAAAATATGAACATAAAATTTTGTAAAACTTTTTGGATTTGAATGCATATTGTTGTCAAATATGAAAGTAAAGTAGGTAAATTACAACTAATTGATATAAAAAATTGAAAACTTTTAAAAAGTTTAAATGTTATTGGTTATTGTAAACTATTGGGTAATTTTTGTTTATTATCGTTAAGAAAAAATGTTATATTGTTTCATCATTGGGCCATAGCATGTAATCATTATTCAAAGTAATAACCTATTTACACACACGTTCAAAGCTAACCTACTTTTTTGCTGATAATGAAATGTCTAGATAAATAAAACTGTGACTCTGGCTAATGAAATAAACAATAAAAATATGTTTCAATATAAATCACAATTGGAATAGGTACCAATGTTGGGTAAGCATACCGTGTAAAGTAATGACGTATTTGTTTGTATATATTTTTAACTTAATATTATCTGAACACCTTTATCGCGTCATCTATGATTTTTCGATTACATTTATCTTCGCCTAAATCTCATCATCTAGATATTTTTTACGATAAATAATTAAAAAATAATAATTGGATGATTGCTATAGCTTCATTTATGGGAAGAGTCGCTTCAAGGGCGCTGTATAAATACATAATATTAAATTTTTAAATCGCTCTTTCTTAGACCAAACAAACTATCAATATAACAACTTATGCCTAACAGATTACACCTAACGGGACGTCGATCACTGATACAAAACCTTAATAATGTATAAAGCATTTGATCAATGAAAATGATGCTTCGTTAAAATGTACATATATTATTGTTTATTTATATTCTCTACGGCAGTGGTCATCAACTTTTTTGAGAAAAGTAAAGTCTCATTCCGATTAGAATACTTGTATTATTGATTTTTGTTTTAAACTTAATAAGTAAAATCTCAAATTATAATATTGTCCTCATTGATTAAAATAGATTATTATTTTATATGTGCTTATTTTACCACAGAAAAACATTTATTATAATGTAGGAATATCTAATTTATATTTATTTACAGCTAATTAAAAAAGGAATAAAGTACCAAGAAAGGCCTGACACTTATTAAATTATTGTCTTTGTCTATTTTTACAGTTTTACGTATTATATGGATGATATTTTATGTATTGATTTAAAAATAAAATAATTAAGAGAAATACACACGTTTAATCTAAAAGTACATTTACAAATTAAACTACTTACTTATTAAAAGGGAAGAAAGTAATAATAAAGGTTTTATTACAAGAATTGAATTTATTTCATTCTCCTAAAACACAGAAAATTTCCGAACTTTTTTGCTTTTACTCCACTACCTACTACCTAATCAAATTCCGATTGATGGATTGAAATAAAGCTGCCATGAATTCACAACCAAATAATAAAATTCTATAAAATTAATACCTAAATCCTACATGAATTATGTACACGTAGAAAACTACCATTTTTGGAGGGCGGGATGAGAATCTTTAGCGGGCCGGATCCGGCCCGCGGGCCGTACGTTGGTAACCACTGCTTTACAGGCAGGTAAATACATAGGTATAAATACACATAGATTCAGTTCATTTAAAAAAAGTGAACATTTTTTTAGATTCTGCTTGTAATTTTAATTATTACACTGAAGAGCTGTTTCGCCTTCGACAATAATTTGGAAAAGCAAAACTCTTATCATGCCTAGCAATAAAATCGTTTGTTTTTCGCTGCACTCAGTGGATGTTTAAAAGTTTACGATTCAAAAAAAGTAATTTTCTAAGTAATATTAATAATAATACCGCTCTGATAATCAATAAGAAAACTGTTGAATGATGTGAGTCTTACTTTTTAAATAAGTACCTTTCAAATAATCACAAATTAACAAATCATCGAAGAAGAAGATAAGAATAATAATCTAAATTAAAATATGAAAATAAACAAGACACAGAAAAATGATAAAAGATAACGGTCCCAGTTGCGACCGACTTTTTATTATTTTTCTGTGTCTTGTTCATTTTTGTATTTTAATTTAGATTATTAGTGTTTCTTCAATTATATATTACATTGATGAGAATAACCTTCAAAAATTAAAAAGAGAGTTTTTCTTGTAAAAAATTAAATATATTTTAAATAAATATATTTCTTGTAAATATTAAATATATCATTAAATATTCAGAAATGACGGTTTTAGTCAACATGTTTACCTGTTTTTTAGTAAATATTTTTTAGCTTTAAATGTTATTAGCCCATTGTGTATAACTTCAAGGGCGGTTTTAGCTTTCAATCAGGAGTATTAGCGGGTATGAAACAATTCATTGCATTAGTGACAACAACAACAACAACTTTTTTCCTTAATTTGTGAGTAATGTTTAAGAGGGTATATACATAGCCAGACATTACCCGAAATTCGTCATTTTTATATCAAATTCTAGATGTTTTAACTCGTTTATACAAAAAAAAAAACAAATTGATTTCGAAAGATTGCTATTTTATCTGGTAAAGTTACGTTTTAAATTTTGAAAAAACAAGTTAGTTTTTAATATAATAAGGTCATACCGTTAGTCGTTGGCAGATTTGTTAAATTTTCCATCGAAATATGGTATTTTACAACACACATTTCAAATCATATAATCATACGGCAAAATAAATCAATACATTAACTAGTAAAGCCACGTTTCCGAATTTTAATTTTAGTTCAAATAAAATTATTTTAAAAAATTCGAGACAAAATTGTGACAAAAATACTTCACTTTGTCGATTTATTTACGGTCTTACAAACAATTTTTTTTTTAAATTACACACTTTTTTTGCTTAGACATTATTAAAAAAAATAAATGATTAAAACATACTTGTAAAAAGTACACGATATTAACAGAATTACCGGCACGCGTTTGAGCATTTTCATTGCTCACTTGAATAAAGGTATATATTAAAGCACATTTTGAATGAAATAACATCGATATTAAGTTACTTAAAAAAATGATACAGAGAATAATTAATCTTTCTCATCGGAAAAGCCCTGTACAGTTGGAAGGGTACGATCGCAAGTCGAAATTTGAATTCTCGGCCGCTGGTTAATGGTCCTTAATATGTGAGTCAAACCACGTACATGTATTTTATGTACTTGTAATTTAATTTAGATCAGAAAACACTCTTTTCCAGGCCGTCGCCCGGTGTGAATTTTTCTCAATCCACGATATCTAAAGTCGTAAAGTGTTCACGATTTTATTTCTTTATTTTCATATTATGTATTTTTTTAGATGTAAACTTTTATATGGCGGGTAGAGTATTGCACACACCGCTCTGTTCAGCTGAAATAAACAAATTATTATTATTAAATATTTTTGAACAAATGTATTTAGTTCTGCAACAAAAACGGCAATCTCCATTAAAAATTGAAGAGTTCGAAACAAAAACGGCAGTCTCGCTTTGGGCCTATCAGAGAAACTGAACAATAGCGGCAATCCCCATCTATTAATTTAATAAATAATTTATCATTAATTTAATCGCAATAAAATATACATAGAGTGTAACTAATGGAAACAATTAACAACAAAATTTGTGTTTAATTGTTCGTAGCACGGCAAAAAATTAAAATAATTGGAGATTTCTGTCTTCGTTTGAACACGCCTCATACAAATAAATAACTTATATTCGTACACCATCATTTTGCAAAAAAAAGGGCGCTGTAGATAGGGGTAAGACGGGCGGGTGGTAGGAGTTTAAAGAGGTGATACAGAAATTATGTACTTCTAAACATAATTCATTATGTCTACCCTTACTTTAACCCTCCCTTGCCTGCGATGTGTATCTACTACACGTTGCTTCTTGCACCTTTAATATCTCCGTAAATATGGAAAATTCTGGGTTCAGATTTTAGGTAATCCTCCGTTATGTATTTAACCATTAAATAAAAAAATTTAAAAAAATAATAATCAGAACCTTTCGGGCACATCAGAGGTATTTTTTGAGAATCGAAAATAAATTCACCAATACAATCAAACGTCTGGCAATACGATCAGCGCTGCGGGTAAGACGTACAAATGCGTGAAGCGTGCGGCTAGTGCGACACTATGCACGTCTCACTCTCATTTACTCCGATATAAGTAAGCGCGAGAAAGAGAACCGTGTCAGTCGTCAATCGTGTTTGTTCCTTCGGTTTCTTCCGCGGACGACGCGGACCCGTCGCCAGTCCGGCCAGTCGCCGCTCGGCATTCATTCGGGGTGGTCTCTTCGCATGTTGTATGAGCATCGTTTCTTTTAGCTACCGATGTTTTTTTCATGTTTTCAGCAATTAAATATCAATTATTATCATTTTTGACTTCAACTATAATGAAATATAGCAATTTGCTATGAATATTAATTTTTTTCGGCTTTTAAATCAACCATTTCTGCTTGTGTAGTGATTACACAGCACCGGAGCGGGCGGATTTTTTCAGCACAGTAAGGGAAAGGTTAACGCTCTGTGTGTCTACCGAAGACATCGCATGTTTAAAACATTATATTATCCGTAATAATATTAGCAGCGTCCTTAAAACACACATGAAACAAAAGTATGCATTGCGCTTGTTTCTCCGGAAGTAGGCTTCTTGGGCAGCGGCGGCGGTAGTAAGGGTTGCAAAATATAGCCTCTCGTTATCTGTTCCGGAAACGAATACCTCGCCTACAGTACCAGCACTGCTAACAGCCGTTACCAGTAGGAAGAAGGTAAGACGGTCGCACATTGCGACTTGCGACATCACGGAAACGTGTCGCCCAGTATAAACCAATGTAGAGGTTTCTACTTTCACTTGACAAACGGCCCGGGAAATACTTCGGGTGCTGATTCAGGTGTTAAATTATTTACAAAAATATATATTAAAAATTAATTTTATTGTAGCATCGCCGCGCCGTTTAGAAATGTGAATGTTAGATCGCTTGAGAAATACGATATAATCTCCGGAGGTCAAGTTTTCTGTTTTCGTGGAAAACAAATACTATTTTTCTCATAAAACTATATTAAGTTATACTAGCATTTTATGAAAATACTTTAAAAAAAATTGTGCATGGAAAATTACGTATGAAAATGCAGGTTTAATAAATGCTTTTATTAAGGTATTTCTCGCACCCCGTTTTGCTTTTACGCATTATTATAAGGACAGCATGTATGTATATTTTTTTTCACAAGTCCACACTGGTGACCCTCAGAAAAAAATTATTCTTTGATCAAAATGTCTTCTTTGGCGATGCTGTGTTAAGAGTCTTTTAAAGAAAAGGAATTAGAGGAATTTCTGGGAAGGAAAAGGGTAAGAGGGTGGTTAGGTATCTGGGGGTCAGTGTATGCAGGAGTCCATTAATTCAACCCTCCCACTGCGGTGCAAGGCGGTGTTCCGAGATAGTTCTGCTGGAGAGATCAAAAGGTCTCCCTCAACCAGTCTCTCCCGATCCTGCCTGCCACGCAGCTTGACATAGAAATACCTCATACCATGAACCTGAGCATCCTTGCTAATTCAACGAACGTAGCGAACCACTTGGGGTGACCTATGGCAGAGGTGATGATTTTTTTTTTTTATTTGTCCCAACTATTCCTTTCTGGAGCCAGTGAGACTATGGCATCCATAATTGGGGTATGTTGTGAGGCTGAAGATAGTGAGAAGTGGAGGGAGATGGGTAAAAGAAAGAGGGGAGAGTACCTGGCTTTTTAGATCTGGTCACCAAACACGACTAAAGCCATTTCAAGCAATGTTTCAATTTTGAATCGTGGTCTTTTAGCAGGGCGATATTGAGAGTATCTTTCACTCTGGAATTTATTCATTTAAAATAATACTACATATTATTTTAAGTGAATAAATTGTAAAATAGTACAAATACGAAAGTTCGAACTCGCAACCTTCGGATTGGGTCAATTGAGTCGAGAGCCTTACCTCTCGACCACGGACGGCCGTCATTCCTTCGTGGTCTCATTCAAAAAACATAGTGGAATATTTGGTAAATATATGTACAAAGGTGTATAATAATATGTATCTACCCGAAAGAAAATAGTTCAAACAATACTGAATTCTGCAAATATTCCATGCAAGTAAAAATGTTATTGCCGACTCAATTATGTACAAATTGGGGGCCAATAAGCTGTCCAAATAAATTCAGTTGTTCTTAGTATTGTCTCGCGAAATAATAACGATTTCGTTTTAACGGCGAAGAATCATGTCACGAATGAGACTGAAATACATTAAAATTAAAGTTTAGAGTATAAATCTCTCGTTAGACTTAACAATATTTAGACTAATACAAGCAGTACCTAGTACAGATATATAAAATAAGCATCGGAAAATTTTAATAATTCTTCTCACGAATTGCCCCCCTAGTCATTTATTGTCGAATTTCAGTTCGTTGCACTGTCTGCGAATTTCGGAGATCGTCGATTCTTTAGAACTAGAAGATTGTAGGGCGTAGGGAGTACTGGAAAAACTTTTTGAAGTCTGCGATAATTTTCACCGCAATTTAACAATTCAAAAACTTCATTTTACATGGAAAATTCAGTCCTATAAAGCCATATTTAAGGCCCGTCGAGGTAATACATTTTTGCTATTATGTATCATAAAAACGCCATCAAATATTTGTCTGTGTTATGAATAAAATTGATACCGAGCTTAACGAATTAAAATATACTAAAACATTTTAAATAAACTAATAAAAGTGAAGGCCTGCGTTTATATAATTAAACAAGTTCTGCTATGTAATTACTATTACTTTTGACAGCCGTTTCGCCTTATGAAGGCATCATCAGATTGTGGTTAGGCCACTTACAGGCGAAATTTTGTTATTTCTATATACATAGGTGGTACACATATATAATGCAAAACTTATTTCATTAATTTAAAACGTATGCCCGTATTGATTTCCGAGAGAAATGTCGCAATTAGTAATGGTTATTATATTTTGAAGTTCTCAAAATAATGCATTGTTTAAATTTGACAAAAAGTCTTGAAAAAAATGAGATATTCCCAAATAATATTTTAACTTGGCTTTAGCATATCAAATCATATCCTTCAGAAGCCGAAACAGCTATCACGCATAGTAATAATTACATGGCGGAACTTTTTGTGTAGAGAGAGCTTATTTTACAATTTGAAATTTGAAAAACGTTTTGAGCATAATAATAAATAAATACAACAATTTTAAAAATGCATTAAAAAAACATTTTGTTGACGTGAAAGTTTTTGTTCTTGTAATAAAGTGAGGAAGTGTTAATTAAAAGTAGAAGTTCTTATCTGAAACTTATAGATTATTCGTGTAATTTAGGCGGATATAAACTCAAGAGTTTCATCAACTTGCACAACTTTCATCATACCAGTCGCTCTACAACTTTACTTTCAGGTTGACCGTTTCATTCAAATAAGTGTGGATATATGCGGCCGTTCTAATGATTATAGTGAGTGGTGTAATGGTCAACATAGTTGCCTTCTAAGAATTTGGTTGGGGTTCGAATCTCAGCAGTGAAATTTATTTAGTTTTTTCAATTTTTATATACATTTGTTTGTATTTCACTTTTGATTATTTGATTGGATGAAGTGGAAGTTGGGAAATGGGATAATTTCCCGACTTCCGAATAAGATGAAACTTGGCAGATAGACTCGTTGTCGATGACAATAAATACGTGGTGCAATATTGCCACTATATTTTAAGGATTCATAAAAAAAATAAGAAACACATAAAACTTATAAACGCATTAATTCTGCGTATTATTTACTAAAAAATTGATGTTTTGGTACCAAATTGGAGAAACATGAAATATTATGACTTATGGTGTCGTATATGGCCTAGTAGATAATCACAGATATAAGTTTTAATTCGGACATGCATTTTTTAATATGTATACACAGTACACATTCCCCCTTACTTATAATTGCGTTTCTTAAAAATTGGCCTTAAATCTGGTTTAAAGCCGTTTTAACCATACATACGCAGTGATAATAAGTCAAGTTTTTCACTGTTACGATATAATACGACGCATATTAGTGCCGCTAATAAGTAAAGGCGGGATGGTCAATAAAAAGTATTTTCGGTTTGCGGAATGTCAATAACAAATAATTTAGAAGAGATGCGAGACATCTTGTTAAATTTTGAAACTACTAAGTTAAGATTGTGATAAATCAAAGATTTTAAGGCGCGGAAACTTTTGGAACAATTCGAGTAAATGTTTTAAAATGTTTTTTCGTCACATTTTAGCCAGCGGCTCTCGCGGCTGTTTATAAATTGGTCAGAATATGGCTAAAAACCAGCCCCAGTGGATAATATAATATATATTTCTTTATCATAATATATTTTTTTAAATATGCGCATACAAATTTTATCCTAAACTTTTAACCTTAATTGGCTTTATTAGATCTTGAAATAATTAAGACAAATTATTTGAAATTGTTTTTTGTACTCTATATTTGTTAATGAAAGTAGGTAGGTATTAAAATAATTAGGTTCTTGTCAACCTTTTTTCTTGTACCGCCGATGGGAAAGCGGTGGGACCCGTTCAATGTGCTCATCGTTAAGTTGAAAACTTTTCATGAAATTGAAGAAATTAATACCCTTAAAGATTGAAGAGCTGTGCTCTCCATCGCACTGCAGCGAAAACTGTCTCGTCTGCGCTTCACCAACCAAAGAACCAAGAATAACCATTTCGGATAACGTTCTCACTCTCTTCAACTCTTCGAACCTTTGTTAGAACTTTATGGAGGTGCGTTTGTTAATAAGCAATTTTTTATCGTTTTCATTTTAAGTTTAAAAAAAATTCAGTCGCTAAAATTTATTATTTGTCTTTTTTATTTTCAACAAAATTCAAATTACTTCACCAAAAATTTTAAATATCAAGATAATTAATGTTAACACTAAAGGATAGGTCAAATAATTTCGTAAACATCACTTTCCAGAAACATTTTCATTTGTTTTTAGTTTTTTTTTTTTAATTTTAAAACAAGAACCAAGTTTGTGTTTAACGACTTCTTTATAAGTAGGGGAATTTTATTTTTAGTTAGATCATAGAGTTTATGGAATAATCCGATAGATGTCGGTAGTATAATATACAAGGTTGGCTCTCAATGATGGGTTTTAAGAATCAGAATGATTTTGAGAGGGAAATGGAGAGGATGTTAGCCTCCAGGCCACATTACACTACTATGATCCGTACAGTCTTCTATGTCTTGTTGCTAGAACAATCACAATATTAATTTCTAATCGTTTGGATCTGGCGCTGGCAGATTTATCAAATTCGGATAAAAATTAAATAAACTTTACAATATCCGAAAATAGATAGGAAAAGTCTGCTCTCAAACTATTATGATCAAATGTAATACATCAGACTCTAAATTTACCGTGATTGAGGTTTTTAAGAATATACGCTAGTGATAAAAACATGTCCATTAAGATTTTCGTCGTGTTATATTATTATTTTGATTAAATTTTGTAATTTGTTGAAACATAGTTTCTTCGGTCAACCTGAACTTATTATTTACAAATACGAAAGGGACGCCTTAACTAGTATGTGAAAACAAACACAGTAAACCGGACAAATCCGCATATAGTCTACATTTCCTATAGACGCTAGCCATTTCTTTGAGGTTGAATCACTAAGGTAGTACTGGAAAGGCCTAAAATATAACAAGCTCGTCTGATTACAAGGACCGTTAAAAATTACACGAACATAATTAAAATTACTGAGAACAACGGTTTCTTCTTAGCCTTTTTGGGGCATCATACCAACTTCTAGTGATCTAGGTATGGAGCCCGGATTACTGAGGATCGAATGTGATATGGATTCAAACAAACATGAAACTTTCGGTACTCAACCCGAAATCAAGATCAGAATCTTTATCTCATGAGTTGCTACACTGTTTTAATAATTATGTAATGTAACTACGTGTCATAAAATAACCCTGATTTACCCATACCACGTAATTTATTTTCATTTTCATTCCAATCCATTAATAAGAAAGAGAAACATTCCTGAGTTACGAATAACTTGACAATAATTTGAAAATCTCCTACTACCATCACCGTAAGTGGAAAACGTTGCTGGTGCCGTGTTTGAGGACTTAGCCAGCCGAGGAATTGAACTGACGACCTAGATGCGATTCAACCAACGGTGTGTGACACTGACTGGTCAAAATTGTGTTATAAAATGTTCCCAGAAAGGTATCCACATAATATTTTTTTTTTTTTTGTATATACCAGTTAATAAGAATGGCATGCGTAACCATAGTCAGTAAATCTAGGCTAAAAAAATTATACCATAAATCAAAATCAAAAAGGTGTACATTTTTGGTAGAGATTTTCATTAGGAATCACCCACGTAGATTTCACGGTTAGCTCTCGAATTTGCATGTCTATTAAAACGTCAACTAAGTTTAAATTATAATAAAATTAGTCAATCTGGGCTTAATTTGTAAAACGGGCCTTGAAAGGGGTTAAGCCGCTAATACGGTGAGAGTTATCGTGACCCAGAATATTAAGTTGGTCGTATGGTGACTGTGACTGCCGACTTGTGAGGTGCACAGAAGTGAGGGAACTTAATATCACGGGCTGCCAAACCCATATAATGTAGATGCATTGATGCAGGCAACTCGAGCGCATCATTTTAAACTTAGCTTTTTAAACTTTCGTTGGCAGCAATCACTTTGTGGTGAGACATTATAATAATTTAAGTTAAAATATTTCTAATCGGTGAAGAAGATAAAATTAACAAAAACTATCAATGAAAAATGAAATCTAACAAATTAAGAAACATAAAAACTTTCCACACTAGACAAAGGTAAACTTTTGATAAACTTTGTGCATCCAGATATGATGGGCGCAGTTTATATCTTTTTTAATTATAATGTATGTGTATGTAAACATCTTGTACTGGGTCTGTATATTTTTGGACCCATACCTTTTATTGCATTTTTCTAATTTTATTTATGCATTTCTATAGTCTATCACGGAGGATACTCTATTTTAACTTTTTAATACCAACAGTACATAAATCAAATGATTGGTTATAACAATTCATAAAATCTTATAAGACATGTTTCTGTGAAATATCTGTAAAGTGATTCTTCATATGTTGTCTCTGTATGTTGCTTCTGTGAAATGTTTTGTAAAATTTTTCTTCATATATTGTGACTGCTTATTGGGTTGGATAGGGTTTAACTTTTCAAAAGTACCAATTATCAATCCCTTAATGAGTTTTGATAACTCGTGGGAGTGCAACTTCGTTGTATGTTTTATTTAATAAAAAAATATTCTAAGGAAAAATAAAATAATTTAAGCCATTCTGATATCTAAAAGCTTAAAAGTATCGATTATCCAGCATTTTATAAAGATAAAATGGCTAGAAATGTTCAAACAAGTGTGGTTGAACAATTGAAATATCTAAACAGTGTAGGTTTATTAGAATTCGCAACCCACCTAATAGAACACCCGTTTGATAAATCTTTGGGGATAGATGTACTACATAGAAATGGGAGAGGTAAAAAATCATTAAAAATAAATAAATTAATTAAAACAATTTACTAAATAAACAGTTAGATTTTACAACAGCCATATTGTTAACATATTTCTCCAACCCCCTCCCCTCTTAGACACCTCCCTCTCGCCCCACCTAAATTGATGTTCCCTCTCCATCTTCTACTTTTCATTTAAAAAATATGTATCTCTGTATTTTGTTCATTATATTTTATTCACCCCCGATGAAGGTTCAGATCGAACCGAAACCGGTTGGATCCACCCAAAAGTTAGTAGACATTTAAAGTTCCACTAGATTTCATAAAATCATACCACTCACTGTGCAGACAAGTACCTATTTACATTCATGTTTTATGCTATTCAATTCCAGCAAAGTAATTGTCCTAGATACGTTCCCGAAAGATTTTTCAGACTTTTTGTGGTTTAACTATTAACCGTTTTGTTCGCATTGTCCCAAGACTGATCGACATTCATGAATACGGCCATAATGCGTTTAAGTCCAGCCCTTCAGTTTGTTGTGGCACATTCTAATTGACCTCTCGCTGGCCGGTCCCAGGTCATTTGCGATGCAGATTGGCATAAGCGTCTCGGCGTGTCCGAGCGATATATCGACCCGGAGTAAGTGGAAGACGTACCTAGGATTTGCAGGGACGAGTCAAGATAGAGATGAACCTTTGCTGGGTTAGGTTGGATTGTGGGACATTGTAGGTTACGCAGAAGAGAGACTAAGCCACATATAGTTCTCAAATGAATTATGAGAGAATTTGATGTACACTTTGTGGATATGACTTCGATATTACGCTTGGCATCTGTATTTTATACATAAATTACATAAAAATACATATCTGATAATTCTTTTGAAAAAAAAAAATCAAATGAACGGTCCCTTGTAAGTCTCCGAAGGTCTGGAGACAGACGTAAATCGAGTTCCAATATTGACTTCTTTCGTCTTCTAAAACAAGGGTTTGTCGCAAAGTATTGTTTGTAAGTTTGGCGAATCACGTCTGTGTTAAATTACTTGTATTTTGATGAATTGCGTATAAATTAAATGGGTTTAAATGAACTTCCAATAAAGGTGAAATGATTTTAGATGCTGGATGTTGGCTTATACAAATGGAATGGCTGAATTTTTGCAAGGAATTTATAACAATAGTTTTTAATGAGTCGACATTTTTGGTTCTCGATAAAGCATAGACAAAATGATACAAAGGTAATTTTGAAGTTAAAATGTGACATGGACGTGAAATTAAAAGTAAAAGAGTCCATAGACGGAAATGAAACAAGACGAATTTAAATATAAAATTACAGGTAGAAAATAAGGTTATGGGTATACCAGACTATTGTTAGACCTGCGATAATGTATGGCTCCGAATGCTGGACCATGTACAACTCCTACACCAGGCAACTTGAATCAGCAGAAATGCGAATGCTTAGATGGTCGGCAGGAGTGTGACTAAAAGATAAAATTAAAAGTTCACGCATTCGTGGTAGCCTGGGTGTCAAGGACATAAACAATAAGCTATAGGAATGACAGTTGAGATGGTATGGTCACATAAAATGAAGACCACCAGACCACACAGTGAAGCAGGCAATGTCTATGGAGCTTCATCGACAGTCATCCAGAGGAAGACCAAAAAACTCCTGGATGACTCAATGCTCCAAAATCCTAAGTAGAAACGGCCTGGAAGAGAGCGATACCCAGAACCGAAGAAGCTACAACCTGAGAACGAGGAGAGCTGACCCCAACAGCCTACCTAGGCAATGAGTTGGGACAGTGCAAGGAAGAAGAAGAAGAGGTAGAAAATAAGGTTAAATATCTCAAAAAGGACGACATAATACTCAACCGCTGATATCATTTACTCTGTTTTCAACACACAACTGTTACAACTGCACGGAGTCAATAGGACCATCGCAATCCAGTATTTCTAATCGAAAATAAGAAGAAACTGGAAGGAGATTGGGAATTGTGGAAGAGGAAAGGTTTCAAAATATTAAACGTAGTTAAATTCAATTTTATTATTATTATTAGTCACTCATTAGTGCGATAAAGAGATTACCTTCCAATCGTGAAAATACCAACCTAATATATAAAAATTAATGTTTGTTTGTTTGTTTGTGTGTTCGTATGTTATGTGCAGCCATACCGTCTACTTTGGGAATTTGATGTGAGTATACCCGGAATGGTTATAGGATAATGAGCTCTGGCGTTATGAAATTATTTCCTATACTATTGATCCGATTGCGATTAAAATTTCATCCGATTGCTATTATTTTTTTTTAAATTGTTGTTAACTTGCTCCTAAACATTCCTGCCGCTTAATTCCATAAAATACACCCATTTTTCCAACAACTCGCAAAATGCAAATTTCATAATCAGAGATCTCCAGTATATATATATATATACTGGAGATCTCTGATTATGAAATTTGCATTTTGCGAGTTGTTGGAAAAATGGGTGTATTTTATGGA
Organism: Limnephilus auricula; assembly: GCA_951813805.1. Taxonomy (NCBI): domain Eukaryota; kingdom Metazoa; phylum Arthropoda; class Insecta; order Trichoptera; family Limnephilidae; genus Limnephilus; species Limnephilus auricula. The sequence continues at coordinate 38,617,611 of OX638393.1, forward strand.
ATTAAGCGGCAGGGGCAAAAGGCTGCGTGGAGGGGTATGCGGAAGGGTAATTAAGGATGAAGGCTTCGCTGAAGAGGGGACGAGGGAAAGGGGAAGGCGGAGAAGGTGGAAGCGGAATGCGGGGGGTTTGCGAGAAAGGGGAGAGGGGAGGAGGAACGTGGGTAAGGTGAAAGTGGAAGGTGAAAGGGGAACGCGGAAGGGGAAAGGGGCGCGGGAGGGGAAGAGGAAGAGGAGGCGGAAGGGAGACGAGGACGAATGGGAAATGACACGAAGGGAGAAACAATTTATTTATTTAATGCATGCCGGGTATCAGCTAGTTTACTATAAAAAGAGTAACATTTGATGACAAATGCACCTATTTCTCTACTAATTTAAAATTATTGGAAACGAGCCATAAACTGATGTGCTCGTCGAATTATAATTTCCGCTTCAACAATATCAAGATTACTCTACTCACCCCCTGTATCTAGATAGCTCTAGTCCGGCCCTATCTCTAAAGGGCCCAGTCTATCTCTATAGGGCTCAGAGCACAGCATCCACACACACAATGAGCAGATCGTTCCCTCAGGACCGCAATTTGTGGTGACCGCTTGACTTGCTTGAGATATTGTTATCTAATTGCTCGGACGACCCAGCAGTCGATGGTGGATGCACTTATCTAAGTAGTCGATGCATCTTGTGGAGGGTCGGCCTGAATTTAAGTAAACTTGGTAATTATATGACATTTAACTATAAGGACTTAACTTGTTAATTACAGGTGACAATATGGTACCTGCTTAAAATACCTCAAAAAACGTGTTTATAATGAAAAACGACCGGCGTGTTGCACATATTGTACTATGCCTATCTTTAGAATGTGTTATAGCTTCAAAACGGGAGGCGGGTATGGATACAAACAATGTGTTTAAAGAATACCCCGCATTCTGTAAGCACTTGCATAATGTTTCGTAACACCGTACGCATGGACTTTTGGAGGTCTAGCTTCGTTTATTTAAATGTAGAATCGTTCTTGAAAAAAAAATCTTCAGTTCGATTGTGTTACGTAAGCATATTATCAACTGTCTGTTTTTTAAGTAAGATCTTTGACTATCAACAAAATCGTTTACTCGGCTGAGTGAGCAGCATCGACACGTAAAAGATTGTTTTTTTGATTGATGTATTATATATTGATGTATTATGTATTAAATATTTTAATGTATTATATATTTACAATACACAATATATATATGGAGGCATTACGTAGGTAACACTTAACTTCATCAGACCTATGTTCCTCTACAAATCGCAAGTGCGCCCCACGATTGTAATTGGTAGCCAACCAAAACAAAACAAATAGCCACCACAAATTGGTACCACTGGTCTGGATTTCCAAAATAATTGAAAAAACCCTCGACTCTATGCAGAAACGGGCGTGATGGATTCTCCTGTTTTAACAAACGGATTGCAATCTTTAGAGCATAGGCGTCGGGTGGGAACGCTGACCTTGTTCTACCGGTATTTCAATGGAAAATTCTCCGAGGAGCTAGAATTATTGACCCCCTCGGCTCCGGTGTATAGTCGGGAAATACGCTAAACGCCCACCCAACATATGTACACAGTTGACATTTGTCACATGAGAACGGGTCACTTCTACGACTGTGGAGAGTTAATGAAAAAAAAAATTAAGGAAATAATTTAACATGTTCGTAATAAGCATTAACTTTGTGGCTCACCATAATTTACAATAAAATATATAAATTTGTTTTAGACCACTTTAATTTTAATTACACTCTACCGGTTTCGGAAGAACCCTTCCTTCGTCAGGAGATTGTCCATCATTCTACATAGGAAAGACAACCAGAAATGAAAATATTAGAATCATGGAACATTTAAGATGTTTAAATAATAATAATTTTTCGGAGTTTGCCAATCATCTTATTTCCACCAATCACACTTTTAATAAGGACACAGGGGTTAAAATTCTTCACCGTAATAATAAAAGCAAAAAATTAGATAACCTGGAAGCACTTGAAATTAAAAAATCCCTAAATAATAACGCTAATATATTGAATAACCAAATTAATTTATCGTTTAGTCCCATTATAGATATTTTTCCAATAAACCGCTCTGTTATTGCTGGATTTCCCGCAACTACCCCCCTCCCCCTCTGACCTCCCACTCCAGCACCTAAAGGTTTGGTATATATCTATCAATATTTTGTATCATAGGTTAGTTTTAATATTCTCCTGACAAAGGAAGGGTTCTTCCGAAACCGGTAGAGTGTAATTAAAATTAAAGTGGTCTAAAACAAATTTAAATATTTTATTGTAAATAATTTAACGTTTAAGGTCAAAGCAGCCAGCAACGAGAATTTAAAACTAACAACGCTTCTTTAGTTGCGGTAAGGAACGTTCAGGCGCGCATTGTCGTGACGGGGTGGGCGGGCTGCCCAAATCAAGTTAAAGCGGCGGCTATTTGCCTAAATGCGTTTAAAAGCCTACCGGCCCTGTATGAGCGTCCAGGGCCAGCGTTAATGAAGCCAATTACGCGAGTTAACCCACCCCCAAATCTACTTTCGATTCATTCCCTAAGCGCCGCCACTGCACGGCTTACAAAGGGCGCTGTTTATGTGTGTACGGCTGCAGTGGCAAATCCAGTGGCGCGTCGTTAAGAGTTAATTAATAAATATGTTTTTTGTATTTTGTTTACGTAATTCTCACATGTGCTTTTTTAAGTACAACGTTTGGTTTGTTTGATTTTCTGTACAAATAAGCAACCGTATGAACTGCATAACCCCTTATTTAGTATCTGCGTTTTCATTTTTAGGTTTGGGTAAAAATACATATTTTTCAATTAGTAATTTTTCCAAAAATTAAAAAAATATATATATATGTAAATGGTAATTAGGTATGAACCTGCCTCTGGTAATCAGCCAAATGTTGAAAAAAAAAGTTTTTACCGACTTGATCATCAAAACACACTTGTACGTGGTTGACATTGATCGCATGAGAACGGGTCGATTCGTTCTTAAGTTCAACAGTTCGTCTGTAGAACGATTTGTCAGCCTCTGTGTTTCCTTCCTCCTACAACACGGATTTCATTAAGACCCAGGTTCAATCCTTCCTTTCCCCAAAAAGACCCTCCATACAGCATCCTCTAAGATGCTATAGATATCACAAACTAAGTACCTGTAAATACTCAACACAAAAAAAAATGTGACCGAACCACTGTAAAAACCAACATATAAGCGCCTCCGCCCACTGAGGCAACTGAAAACCAACTAAAACTGGCTGTTTTCTCTGTCTTGATTGGTCAAAAAGCTTGTTTAACCATAGACGAAGAACAATCAGCTGACAGTTGGCAACTAGCAACGGCCGCCCACGGCGATGAGCAGTGTCAGTCGCGAGTCACCGCTTGCGTTACCATTGACAACGGGGTTTTGTGTGATTGTGAAGTGTGCGGGCCATCACATTGTCATACAAAGACAGTTGGTAGTTGAGAGTTTTCAGTTGCCTCAGTGGGCGGAGGCGCTTAACGTTATTTGATTTAGTGTCAAACTAAATTACCTTCTCATGTCAGACATCTAAATGATTTAAAAATAAATACTTTTCGTTTATCACTTTTTAACATATTACTTAAAAAATTACTGATCAATATGCTAATATTTGATCTCTATTTGGTGAGATTTTGTAAGATAAATACATTTTTAAAGCATACAGCTTCATTTAAAAAACAAACGAAATTAGTATTTACAGTGACAAATTCCAAAATACCCTTTACAATCAGACTAGACGCCAAAACCAAATTTAGAGAATAAGTGAAAAAAAAATTATTATTGTATATCCAAAAATATTTCATTATTATATAACAAATTTCCAAACGGCTTCAAGTTTATCTAAATATTGGGTAAAAACTTAGTGGTTATTAATTTCTGGACACATTAAATCATAACTTATTTATGAACCTACTAATTAGCCATTTATAATCCAAAATACTATCGTCTATCGCAATTATAATAACTCATAATAACTATATTTCTAGTCGTGAATAATAATTTATGAGTACCGTTTCTATCGGTTTGCCAACTACGAGCACCCTTATTCCTTATGCAGTAAGGCAAAAAGCGCATTCTCTTGTCTTACAAGACACCCAGCCAAACTAACTTAGGCATTAAAATGTTTATTAAACTATTCGCTATATTAAATTACAGAAATTCAATTTAGTGCTGGTGCAAAGTTAACAACTTCTCCTGAAACCAAAGGAAAAGTAGGAAGTCACTAATATTATCCGAGAGGACCGATGCACAGGATGTTCAAAGATTCAGAAATAAGAAATGTTTATTTCTTTACTCCGGAAACGAATAGGAAAATAGCAAATTATCTTAGAGGAGTTGTAGGTATTTAATATAATGTTTCATTATTGAAGTCAGTGTTAACGACTCTGAAAAAAAACGAAAAATACGAAACAGAAAAGATTCAGTTGCATCTAAGACTGCGACTGTAGCGAATTCCTCATTGTTTGTATTTTCTGTGTAGCATTTTTCGTTTGACAGTCGTTAATATTAATATTAAATATTACATATTAAATATTACATATTAAATATTACATATTAAATATTACATATTAAATATTAAATGTTAAATATTACATATTAAATATTACATATTAAATATGACATATTAAATATTACATATTAAATATGACATATTAAATATTACATATTAAATATTACATATTAAATATTACATATTAAATATTACATGTTAACTATTACATATTAAATATAATATTTGAGAGTTTACTCATTAGACAAGTTATTCTTAAAATTATAATAAAATCTGTTTTTTAAAGCGCCTGGTATTTTTAAAGACATCTGTTTTAAAATCACGTTTGTTTTCTTGATTGGATGAATGTATGAATAAAGCGGAATTTGGTAAGAGGAAATTAGCCCAATTCCTGTTATCCGATCAAACTGAAACTCGGCATGTAAAGTCGTGTCAATGGCAATGTAATATTTAAACTTTTAGAAGCAATGACGCACACACACGCGGTTATATACGTATTTTTTTGAATGTTGAAGAAAAGCACTTGATATACGAAATAAATGTCGTCCATACGAACTCCAGATTTATTTGGGTTTGTAGCGTGGTTGATTCTGATAACTGAGTAGGAAGGTTCAAATCTAAGTTAACCATTTTTTACACTTTACACCAAATACCAATGGAAAAGAATAACATACCGATTATTTTAAAATAACAGCACTAAAACATCGAATTGAAGATTCAGAATACTTTAAATATTCATGGATTCAACAACATTTACATAAATTATTGAAATGTTGAACACATATACTTAACTCGCTTCTTATTTGTTTAATTCAACATTAACATACGATATGTAATAAAAATACATATTATTTTAATAGCAGAATTTATATGAAAACATTGTTTTGCCGGAGACATGATTTTTATTAAAAAAAAAAATTTTTTTTTTTCAATATTTCATTTTATATTATCAGACTAATTTTATTCATTATATTTAGATGTTTACCCTCGGGCCTAGACCGTTTCCGTTTTGCAACAACATCCAAATAAATAGAATATTTCATAAATAAATACATAATTTTTGAAATATAAAAATTTTGCATGCAAACATAAAAATGTTTTAAAAATGGCTCACCTTACGTTTTTTATAACTAAACATACTTAATAAAAAACGTTATCGTCAACACACTGTTTTGTCATTGTTAAAATTATTCATAAAAAATTCTTTAAGAATTAATAATTATTTTTCAAATCGCGGTCGAAAACTTAGGATTCGTAAAGGTGTACATTTTAATTACTTTGCCGTTAACTTTAATATTTGATTATAAAGTGTGGTTTTTATCTGTCTAACATCTTTTAAATCATATTTCTAACCACGATAGTAAAGGAGACACAACGATGTCTGTGAGACCTATATTATTCGTTCCGAAATTCGTTCAAATAGACCTGACACGATGGGATAAACAAACTTTGAAAAAGAATACAATTTAATTAACATTGCATACTATCCAAACATGAGAAACTTATTTATCTCCGCAAAAAAAACGAAGTAATAATATAAAATTATAAAAGACGAAAAATATTTTATTATTTATTCGTTGTAGTCGTGTAAATAGTTTAGGGATAAAGCAACTTTATTTTAAAACTAGGAGGGTTGCTTTAAAATGCCACTCGGTTTGAATTTGTATTTCAAGAAGATACAGTTAGGTGGCCTATTTACTTTAGTAACGTCCTATACTTGTTTACATCTGCTTTTAGCAAGTCTTCAGCAAAACTTGTGTATTTAGCTGATGTGTTTATTATTTTGCTTCGTTTAGGGGAATATGATACATGTTGCCGTGTTTATTTTGCTAACAAGACGAATTTTACGTATTCAAATTTGTACACGCGTATCTTTTAAACTCTGAATCGTACATTATTTGTTTGTGAAACTTGAATAAATAATATATGTAGGTATGCAGTGTACTTCATAAAGGAATTTATAAGTATCGACTCTTTACTTTGAATCTGTTGATTTCCAAATGTTGTTTTGAATTTTGAAGGTGTTTCAATAATATTATATACAAAAATTAATAATGTATGCACCTACTTCTTACTAATCGCTCAAAAGTTTGATACTGTCAGTATCAAATATCTCAGACCACTATTCAGAAATTTATCTTTAAATAGCTTTAGCCGTGTTCGGTAACCAGATCTGAATAGCCGGTTACTTTCCCACCTTTCTCTTCCCTATCTTCTTTCCCTCCCCACTACCTTCAGCCTCACAACATACCCCAATTGAAGATGCCATGGTCTCACTAGCAAGACGGAAGCAGCGGGTACCGGTACTGCAGCCTCGGGTATTAAATAATTTATTGGATAACCCATGTAGTTCGTTGTAGGTCAACCCATGTAGTTCGGTACGTTTTGTGACTTGGTAGGGGTACCCGGGTCAGCGGGATGAGGTTTGTGTGGGTGAATGTATTGGCCCACCTACTGATCGGGAGAGCTGGTTCAGGGAAACTTAACCTAGACGTCTCCAGCCGGACTCTCTCGATGCATAGCGTTTTACGGCAGTGGGAGGAATGGATTCATAGCTCCGTCACTCCTGGTCACATTGTTACTCAGATTCCTACCCACCTCTCATACCGTTTTCCTTCTCAAAACTTCCTCTACTTACTTTCCCTAAAATTACCCTATAACATTATTATTAGCAATAATTATTACCCTGAAACACTCATCCATATTGAAAAAAATCTCCCGAGAAAAGACACATGTCGCCGACGGGACTCGAACTCGCACCCCTCTGATTGCCGGTCAGGAACTCTACCATTAAGCTACGGCGGGTTACCTCTACCCGCCAAATGATTCAATATTTACCTAGTGTTTCATTCATTTTTTCATTCATTTTTTCACCTGCAAAAAACCAACATTATTATTATTTTTATTTTTTTTAATAATATGGATGAGTGTTTCAGGCTAATAATTATTGCTTGTAATAATTGTTACCCTTCGTGCTATGCATAAAACATCTTGTCTTAAACGTTAGTTTATCAGTTTTTAAAAAAATAACCCTATAACATGTTCCCCGAGAGAAATTATTTTTCTCAAAACCTCTTGAGAGGAGCTGATTTAATAAAAAAAGTTTCCTTGTAAGAGAATTTACCTTTTTGTTTTGCAAAAAAAATCAATCGTCGTCCCATTGGATGTAAAATTGATAGAATATTTTATCCAATATTCTCTATAAACACTTAACCAGTCATAAATCTATAGAATCCTTAATTAAAAATCTGCATTGATTGTTGAGTGAGTCAATTGTCAAGAACAAGATGAGACTAAACCGATAAAGCGATTCTTGCGTTAGACTGCAATCAATTAACGGAGGGATGGGGGAAGGGAAGGGGTGTGAGAAAATCCGTCTAGTTCATTAAGGAGAAGAGTTCAGACACCTTCAAGGGCTTGACTTCACTGTATCAGCAGCCGGGGATACGTAGTACTGGACTAAGAGTTTGAAAATTCACGGTGTTCAAATTTTACTAAATTTTTGTTGACAGTAGATGCGGTAGAGAAAAAAAATTTCCAAATATTAACGAAATGCTTATTATGATTTTTTAATGATTTTTTTTTTAAATATAGGTAAATGTATATATTTTTTATTAAATTTAAATTAAATTTAATAATGTGTATTATTAAGTTCTGCACAGTTTGAAAATGGCCTTCTAAGCTGAATCAGCTGTCACAATAATAAAAAACAAAAACACTTACACAATTTAATAATAAACATTATTAAATTTAAAAAAAATAAATGGTGTCCTACGAATTAAACACAAAAACAATAAATAAATAAAAAAATTAAATTTCTTAAATTATGCTTTACATTTCAAAAGTTCATTGGTGAAAAACACGTTGATTTTTAATAAGAACACTTTTCGCAATATTTGGGCATAGTATTTGCACATTGCTAGTCAATCCAAGGGAGCCTGCTATGCCTTAATTCAAAGGACTATCCCACCAAAACCGTGGTTTCAACAATTCCATAATTTTTCCAAAAAAATAATTTCCTCGCTAATTCTTTTAATTCTTTAATTGTTTTTATTCAATAAATTTTACAATTTTTGACATTTATTGAGTACCATACTAGGCTAATGCCCGTGTTGACAATTGGACATTTTCCATTCAATTCAGTCTAAACTTTACAAGTCTTCCACATAATTTAAAAAAATTGCCAATATAAATAAAAATTAAAATACAAGTCAACCTTTGCTCTCTCCATAATTGGATTTTTTTTGTAGAGAATACCTCACAACAGTCCCAACTGCTTCCGTCTGGAGCCAGTGAGACTATGGCATCCCCAATTGGAGTATTTTGTGAAGCTGAATGTATGTGAGGAAGGGAAGGAGATGGGGAAGAGGAAGGTGGGGTAGAGGAGGCTGGCTATTCAAATCTTGTCACTAAACATGGCTAAAGCCATTTCGAGCAACGTTTCAATTCCGAATGGTGGTTCTACACCAGGGCGATACTGAGAGTATCTTCCACTCTCAAATGGCAAAAAATACCTTTGAAGGGTGAAAGCCAGAAACATTTGATTAAAAATAATTGTTGTAAAGGTAAACATTACAATGGTAAGTGTACGTGAAATGTATTATAATATAAAATTAACTTTTTTGGGATTTTCCGAGTAAACTAGAGATCCAAATTCTTTGTAAAAGAACGAACAAACTATAACTTATATTGTACATCATCAACAACACCGGTCAGCAGGGAAATAAAACGAATCGGTTTTTCAATAAACTTTCAATACAACGTCGAATCTACACAACACCTTTTTCGCACCTTTACATTGTCTGCTCCCCACGGAGCTACTCGGGAACCAGTACACTCTCTACAAATCTTCACTCTACTACACAGACTACACCTCCACGCTACAGTGTTCTACCCTTCTACGGTCCACACTCCAGGTTGCACCCCTCGCTCAATACGGGGTTGAAAGTCTACGGCCGACGTGTAAAAGTGCTCCTGGGTTCGTGGCTTATCTCCTCCCGTCGAGAGCGGGTCAAGCCTCGTGGGTCTGGGGTCTGAGGGCGGGGGTCGCTGAGGGCATCTGCCATCTGCCGGGGCCAACAGGAAATATTAGAACACTAGCGCTCAAAGGGAGGCTACACTGGGAACCTTCGATTATATTTGAAATTATAGGCTTTGTCGGTACAATATGTAGTAAATTAACTGTAATTTTGAGAAAGTTTTACTCAGCAGATAGGGTATTGTTTCTACGATGTCAACTATCAAATTAATAAAACGAGCTAGTTTGCAAGTATTTTTTGTTGTTGTTGTTATTCTTAAATAAGTATAATAATACCGATTAAACACAGCGTTAAGTAAAATAAATAGTGTTATTTATTTATATCAAAGGATACGGAAAGGTTAAGATTTAGTTTTTTAATTTCGCAATGGATTTTTGTAAAAACAAATAATATTTAAAAAAAAAATTAAAATAATAATTTTAAAATTTATAATTTTTTTATTTTATTGTTTTTGTGTTTAATTTTTTTTTTTTTTTTAATTATTTATTAACCAAAAAATACATGTTATGTACATTCTTTTAGGTATATGCCACCTCACTAGGCTGAGCCTGTTCCGAGGGACCCTGAATTCGTATAACCCATTTAATTAAAAAAAAAACTAATTTAAAATAAATTCAATAATGTTTATTATTAAGTTCTGCATGTGTTTTAGTTTTTATTATTGAGACAGCTGTTTCGGGTTACAAGGCCATTTTCAAAACTTTTGAGTTTTGAATTTGGTAATGGCCTTGTAAGCGGAAATAGCTATGACAATAATAAAAACTAAAACACTTAATAATAAACATTATTATATTTAATTTAATTATATAAAAAAATATATTAATTGTCATTTTACACATCCAAACAACATGATAATAAACATAACGACAGAGTAATTGTCCTCGTGGATGAGTGGTTACGATTCTCGGTTAAGGATACGGAGGACCCGGAATCAATACCCGCGTGCAAAAGTAACATTTAAATAATTAGTGTTATTTCACAATTCGTTTAATTCAAATAATATGTAGATAGTATATTTCGGCACATTCAAGAGTGGTATATACTTTCTATACCACTCTGGTGAAATATCATAATTCAGAAACAAAACGACGCTTGATATGGCTTTAGCCATGTCTGCTGATCAGTTCTGAATTGCCAGGAATTTCCCCACCTTTCTCTTCTTCGTCTCCTTCCGATCTCCACCATCTTCAGCCTCACAAAAACCTTCCCTTGATGGGGATGCTGTAGTCTTACTGCGTCCAGACCGGGGGGCAGTTGGGATTATTGTAATTAATTCAGTATTCTCATTAAAAAGTATATATAATACCCTAGCCAGTTGCCAGTTGTTGAATTCCTAGATTTTGTTTTGACAGAGGATTAAAACCAAATGTCATTGATTTGTGAGTTCAGCCCTGTGACTTGGAAGCCCTAATAGAACACATATTCCATCTTTCCCACGGTTGGTTCATACACAGATTCACAACTAGTAACTGAATGCTTCTCACATTCTAGAGTAATTAAGTTATTAACATTATTTTATTGCTTCTAACTTCGTGACACTGCCAGATTGAAGGAGATTAGGCGTTAAAAATGTTGTATGTCCACCTGTGCCGCTAGTTTTAAAATGCTTCTTAAAGTCAATTAATAGTAAATTTTTATAAGAAAAACTCTTACTTTGTAATTTTTTATGGTTATTCCATTAATTTAATATATCATGGAAGAAGAAGACAACACTAATAATCTAAATTAAAATATGAAAATGAACAAGACACAGAAAAATAAAAGATAGCGGTCGGAACTGGGACTCGCACCCAGAACCTATGGAAAATATTTTATAATAATTTTCGATAATATGGAAAAAATTAGTCAAAAATAATATTGTTAATTTTGAAATTTAAAAAATGACGGTTTTATAATAGGTGGCAATGGCCGAATTGGTAAAGGCGCCTTCCCGGTAAGACGAGAGGTTCTGGGTTCGAATATCAGTTGCGACCGCTATCTTTTATTTTTCCGTGTCTTGTTCATTTTCATATTTTAATTTAGATTTTAAGTGTTATCTTCCTCTTCAATGGTATATTACATTGATGGGAATAACCTTCAAAATTTATAAAAATATAGATTTTCTTATAAAAATTCTAAAATTCATTTAGACTTTTATAAAAAGTCAATAGGTGTTCCATATAAATAAAAATCGAATATTTTTATCCGAGATACTATCTAGGTAACAAACACGTTCTTTGAACAATGAAAAAGGTAGCTGCCCATAATATGGAAAAAAATAGTCGAAGATAATATTGTTAATTCTTTAATTTGAAATATGAGTTTGACAAATATGACGGTTTTATAATAGGTGGCATTGGGCGAATTGGTAAAAGCTCCCGTCCCGGTAAGACTAGAGGTTCTGGGTTCGAGTCCCGGTCTCGACCGCTATCTTTTATTTGTCTGTGTCTTGTTCATCTTCATGTTTTAATTTAGAATAATAGTGTTATATTTTTCTTTAATCAAATAATAGTGATCACTTTTTTGCAGAATATTTTTCTTGTATATATATTATAGTAAGAGATACCAAAAGTGTCACTGATACGATATAGTATTTGTATGCCTTTCGAAAAGAATTAGGTTTTGACAAGGATAAAATTATGTAGGTATTCGTATTAATATTACGTATGCAAAGACCTAAATAAATAATTCGTCTTAACATTTTAGAGCACAACATAAAAAAAATGTTTTTTTCTAAAACAATTAAAATAGCCTCCGTTACCTACGAATGAGCAATTTCTAACCAAATTTCTTGAAATGTAACTAAATAAAACTAACTAAATTACGATTCGATTTCGTCCATTTCTAGACAACGCTTTTCCAAGCGATTTTTGTGCTTCTCATCTATCATTTTCGTGGTTATATAAGACAAACGAAGAAGAGACATATTTTTGGGTTATGTCTTAAATCTTAAAAACTTGACCGAGAAGTCAAAATGTTGATTCTTTTCGCCATATTATTATTATAAAGAATATTATTGAAACTTTGATAAAATGCAAGGTTATTTGGCCGAGCCTTGTGTTGGTGAGGTGGTTGGTTGCTTGGTTGGGTTTCCTACAAAAAGCGTTCTGTCCGCTCAGACGCCGGCGCACATTCGTCAACATTTTTTCCTGTAGCGCTCGCGGCCGGAAAAAAATTACGTCGGAAAATAACTGAACGAGGCGTTAAGGAAGGAGGACCACGGAGATGTAGAGATAGCAGTTTGCAAAAAGAAAAATGGAAGTATATAAAAAAAGTATTTTTTTGTAGTTGTAACACATTTTATGTTTGTACTTTATTAATTTAGGCTCTGTCCGGTTTGTAGCGATTTTGTAGTTTGAGTGCTCCAAAGCCTTAAATTTAATTCTCCGTTATTACCTGAGCAACAACTTCAATTTTTAATGGTGGAAGTAGGTTGGGCAGGGCAAAAAACATTATGAACATTTAAATTTATTGGAATAACTTTTGAAGGTTATCCCCAACAATGTAGTATCTATACGCAACTGGGAATCGAACCAAAGATCTCTGCCTTACCGGGACAATTCCTCTAACCACTTGGCCATTGTGGATGGAATATTTAACGTAATTTTTTTCGATTTCAAATTTCAACATCAGAATGAACAATATCATTTTCAATTAAATTTAACAAATAACTTTGATTAATTTAATTCAAATTGACGCCACAAAGTGATTTCGCGAAGTTTGAAGAAATAATATCATTTTCAACTAATTAACATTTGAAAGGGTATTTGTAAAACGGAAATGTTTGCATCATTATTTCTATTCAATTAACAAATGTATAAATCCTTATTTAGCCACTAATTACATGGATTATTTTTATATTTTTTTTATAAATTTACTTTCTATTTCTTTTATTTTAATCTTTGCTTAATAATTTTAAAATGTGTGAACCCCGGTAACGGCACGGCGACGGTAACGCCTCGCCGCATCTCATTTCTTTAATTCGAGTGAGGGAGACCCAAAAAAGTAATCACTTTCTTGCCTCTCCCTCACTCGTTATCAAGAAATTAGATGGCGCCATGTGACGGTAACAAAAGCGCTCAATGAATGAATAATATTGTTTGTCATTTCTTTGTACTTGTTTCACAAGTTTTGAAACCTCAGATAGCCACTACTGAATACCCAAAAGCATTTCTCAAATTGATAAAAAAAATAATTTTAGTGACATGTTGATTTCAATATGACAAAATAGGTGAGTTTTCTTTTAAATATAACGTCACAACATTAACGTAAAAATTTCCCTCGAATTTACAGATTCAATTCGAAACAAGTTTAACACTACATTTTTATCTTTTATCTTTGAGTAGGTATCTAAAGTATTTTACACAACCTCTATGTTTGTTTTATCAGTGGTCGCGCAAAGTCCCTACAAACCTTAGTCGGGTGTGTAGAAAGTGTTGGAAAAAGTGTAAGACAAAAGATGCTGTGAGTGCTACCAGGAGTAGTGTGGTGTCTAAGCCGGTGGAGAGCTGGAGATGCCGTGGAGATGAAGCGTGGTGTAAAACAGTGGTTTAAAGAAGCGCTTTGTTTGCACAACAACGAAGAATAGTGATTTGCGTCTAACTGACTCAAGATTGTTTTGTCTTACAGTATATAGTGTATAACGGGCGCTTTCAATGACGTTGCTCGGATTTTTTCTTCTGAAAAAATTGTTTTTAATAAACAGTTTTTGGGTGCATTTTTTCTTTTTTTTAAAGTACTTCTGAACTCTTGAGAACACTGACAGCAAAAATTTTAACTAACTAGTGGTCAAATTTCTTTACTGTCTTGGTATACAATGAGAATTACTACACATCTTTCTAAAAACGGATCTTCGTTTTGGGGCACATTTATTGCTTCATTTACATCTATGCACTGCCTCGTACACTTCTACTGACTAATATAGACACGATTGAAAAAAATGGACTTAATCCTACGACAATTTAAACTATGTATTTTAACGATTATAGTGGATACGAAAAGCAACAGCGAAAATTATTCTGAAAGTCTCTGTAAGATAAGTCACTGAAAAAATTTCAACAATCTTAATCATTTGAATTAAACAACTCTATTCAAAAACCATATTCCTTTACAAGAATTAACAACTAACACCTACATAAGAAACACTAGATCTCAGGGTCAAACAAATTTCCAACAAGCAACAAAAAACCAAATACAGACTCCAGCCGAAACCGCTAAACGGCACTAATATGAAATATAAAGTCCACATTAATTCTTTCAGAAAAAAACGTAAAATAATTATTTCATATTGTTCTCACTACTTAATTTTAGTATGTAAATAAAATCCTCAGCATGGGAAATCTCAGTAAGGATATCATTATATGTACTTGTTAGAAAAAAGGAAGACAATAAAACATTTATTATCATTATTGTTACTCTAGGGTCTTTCGATGCCCGAACTATAGCAGCCATGTTGTTTAAGTGACATCTGTCAAATGTATTTTCAATAGTGTATGGTAAATTATCATGAAAGATTATAGAGTTGTACAACGTGTGCAAATCATTCAAATCAATAAAATTTGAGATTTGATCAAAACAGGCATGGTTATCTTGATCGGCGGCGACGTGAACATAACACGACGTGAACGGCAACGGCCACCGAGACCGTGCAATCTAACGCCTTTAGACTTCTTCTTTTAGGGCTTACTTAAATCGCAGCTGTACTCATTAATTGACGCCCTCAACATAAAAAACGGCATCCAGCAAATTCAGACAGATTTATTCGACAAAGTCATAGAAAATTGGACCTTCTGAATACGTACCACCAAGCAAAGCCGCGGCGGACATTTAAAAGACTTTATATACCAAACTTAATGCTATAAAATATATTTTCAAAATTAAAAAAAATTTAGTGGACATCTTACACACAACTTGTTTTCTTTACATTTTAAAATCAAGCGTCCTTATTAAAAGACCATATGTTAGTAAAATTGGTTAAAATTTTAATTAATTAGATTATAATATTATTGGTGTTGATATTATCAACATCCGCAGTTAAATCAAATTTGTTTTCAAAGATTATAATAGTTTTCCAATAAATTTGGTAAGCCTTTTGACCTTCGCATTGTAAAAGCTCGCATTATGATGATGTTAAAATCCTCTCCGTGGGTGGGAACCAACCCAGTTGGTAGATGACTAGTACGTAGTGCAGACAGACTGTTGGCCTCTCGACTCCCGAGTAGTCTGAGAATACACGCGTGCCTGAGTATGTCCACATTACTGTCATATTCACGTGGATAGAGCAGTGCACGTGTAAATATTTGTTGTCTAATTCTCATACCATTTCATAGAAAGGATAGTCAGAGCGGATTTAATGCCGTAATAGAGACGATCGACGCAAGATAGAGGTAAGCTTAATACTTCTTGGTATCCAGTATAAGATGGCAATATCAAAACTTAACTCAGAAAACCACATTCGGTTCAGTTTTAGTGCTGGCAACCTGGGCGTTTATTTTATATTAATTTATTAACTTGGTTTTCTTTTACTTGCCTCACTAGACAAAGTCTGTTCCGAGGCAAGTAAATAAAATCTAAAATTTTTCAAAATGGATATTTATTAAAAAAATATGTATTAAAAAAGATATGTTTAAGAAAAGATATAAAAAATGTTATTTTATATGTTGTTACATTAAATATTTATTTCGATAAAAAGATTGCATACGTAATAAAAATGAATTTATACTTTTATTAATAATTACTTAATTCAAATTAAAAGGATCGCAACACTTCTAGATATATAAACACACTTCAACACAATCTACACATCTGTCCTGATGATGAGCACTGTAGTTACGCTGTCCGAAACTGTGGTGTATAAGTAAATGTAGTTACAAAATCATTCAATGGATGTCGTTCGTACAGTCTGTTACACGTATTTTTGTGGTATCTCAACAGATGTCAGTTAAGTAGTAATTTAGAAGAGTATCATCTATCGTCATTCGTGTCAAATGTACGAGTGGTTACGATAATAGCCGAAGGCAAATAGTAGACGGCTAGACTCCATCAGTGTTGCAAGTCCGCAGCTCGCAGAATAACTTAGAGCCTCTTATAGAGAGGGCGTCAGGTTCGGATAAATATTCATTGTAAATAAAGTAATCCAACAGCTCAATCTTAATTCGAAGTTTCCCCACATAATTAAAGTTATAATGTTAACCACTGTAATTAATAAACATTGGCCAAAGAAGGGAAAAGCGCAACACGGCATAATATCTCAAAAAGAATACACGATAATACTTTTGGCCATGATATCTACAGATATCGATACTTTTAATCAATTAACTTCCCATTTTAAAAACATAATTAGGGATTAGTGTTATTTCGATGTGCATTTTGTTGAACTAAGATCAACTGAGTTTAGATTTTGAAGGCGAGTAACAATGACGTGAATAATTACCATCGAATCTGAATTGAGAATTTTTATTATCCCTTAAATCCGTATAAGGTAAAATCAAGATACGGAGTGTTTCGCGCGAGTCCAGCAAAACACAAGGAGCGTAGGCTTTCCGTATCGTTCCGTAAGGAGATGGAGAAAAAAGAGGTTTGAAATATCAGCGGCGGCGGAGGCTTTGACGCCTGTATTTGGATACGCCTTCCGGTTGCCGCGTTATTGTTGCACGCCCTTTGTTTGTCCTCCATATGCAGGTTCTATAACCATGGCCTGGGTGCAAAGTATGAAACTTCGAGGAAGCTCACCTTAAAATCGTCAATTAAAACAAATATTGGAAATCTCATTTTTTTAGCTTTATTTTACAAATAAAAATAAGGCTAATGTTCTTGGCGTTAGCGATCATTTTATTAAAGGTTTTTAACACCACTAAATATTTTAGAATAAAAATATTATTATATATTACAACAAACTCGAAATAAAGTACGGAGGTAATAAAGTAAAGAGGTAGTACATTTTGGTTGTGCTATTAAATAGGAGAAAATTTGAAATTATACTTTTTGGACGCCAGATTAACAATTATCACTATTATCACTGCGTGTGTATGGTTAAAACGGCTTTAAACCAGGTTTAAGGCCACTTTTTCAAAACCAAAGATGAGTCGGCGGATATCGCAATTAAAAGTAAGGGGGTAAAGATTTTTTTCTATTCCCATAAGTTCTACCTCTTCCTTTTCCGAAAATAACCTTCCTCACATTTCGCCAAAGATGACAAAGGACTTGAGTGATTTTTTTCCCAGGGCCTCCTGTGTGGAGCTAATGTAAAAAAAAACTCAATAACTTATCAGCTAAATGTCTGAGACTTCTATGTCACCCAATAATAAAAAGTTCTCGCTGCGGCCTAATCATGGTTTCCCATTTAGTCAGCCTATTAATTTATTATACTTAATTAAAATATTCTTTTAGAAGTTCTAATGTCATAAACTACGAACTACTGCATTTAACCTTGTCTATTTATAGAAATTATCATACCTATAAAAAACTTTGTGAAAATAATTTACCCACCGAAAATCAAACATTAAAATGAATTTCACAATAATCAACGGGAAGGTAAATTCAGCCTATTTCGAGAATTAATGTAATTAAGTTTCCTTGCTTTTATACTCGTCATCCTCTACAACGAAGTTTTTGCTTTCAAGATATTATAAATAGAAAGATTTCTACCTAGCAGATTGAATTTCCACGAATTCCAATATTCGGATCGTTATTCAAAAGAGGTGATTTTTTCTCCATTCATTCAAAAACTTATCAGGATTCTCAAGCCATCAAAAAGGGCGCATTTCTATTTAATGTGATTAAAACTATTTATACAGAATTATTCATAATTGTTTATGATCTTTAGAAAATTGACGCTTCGCATATAATGAAATGGACGCTTATATGGTTTGGGCATGTTGAGAGAATCATAAATAAAAGAATAAAATGACGCGATTGTAATTGATAGAAGATGTCGGGGACTCCAGCAAAAGACACGGCACGATCAAGTAAACCAATACTTAAATTTGGTCATAGCAAGAGCAGGATAATAGAAGGGTGTTTCCACGATCATGTATGAATGTGAATGAAGCAAGGAGTAAAATCAAGACCTCGTTGTTTGGCGGTATATCCTCTCTGCCTTAGTTAGTTATACCAACCACTATGACAGCCTCCATGGTAGATGGTTAAAGCTCTCGATTAGCAATTCGAAGGTCGCGGGTTCAAATCCCAGCGTGCGCAAATATGAACATTTTGTTTATTCATTTGTTTTATTTCACAATTTATTAATTTAAAAAATAATATAAAGTATACTTTCAGCTTCTTCTCGAGTGGAAGATACTCTCAGTATCACCCTGGTGTAAGACACCATTCAAAATTGAAGCGTTTTTTGAAATTTCTTTAGCCGTGCTTTAGTATCAGAAGTGAATAACCAGGTAATTCTACGCCTCCCTCTTCCCCATTTTTTTCCCTTTACAAACAAACCCCAATCGGGGATGCCAAAGTCTCACTGACGCAAGACGGGAGCAGTTGGAACTATTTCTTGTGCGGTAATAACATTTAAAGAAACATGAATCATCATTAGTGCGGATGTGGAAAAGAATGAGTGTGTCAAGACCGAATTATTTTGAGGCTTTCTGTTCTCTCTGCTTACCTGAATAACCTAATGGTTAGTTTGATAGTAAAACCCGGCTGTGATTCCGTTAGTTGATATTTGTAACCTAGAAAAATTCCGTAGAAAGCAAATAATTTTTTTTATTTATTTCATATTTCAATTGAACAAGAATTCTGTCACCAAGGTCATAGTCATAATATCAGGAAGCCCTATTGGAATCCTCGCACCTGACTTATAAAATATTGAGTAACGTGAAAGAATTGCTTTTAAATGTATTGTGCTTATTCAGTCTGTTTATAGAGGGTAGGTGCTTGACCTTTATTACTTCGGGATGAATCAGCTTTCTAAGGATAGGTTGTACGTAATACGTATTATAAGGAGTCGGACTATGGTCGTGGTTCCGTACTTTATTGAAGAATAAGTGTCAGATAGTAACTGGCGGGCTGCCGCGTCAGCTTTTCCATGACAACACTACAACACTTAACTACTGAATTATGTGAATCAAAAGTCCTGACGAGTTTTGTCCATCATTGAACTTCACTATTGTCTTTTTTTCAAATTTTGTTCAAACTCCATCACCCTCTGTAGACCTCCACCGCTTTGTCTTTTGTGAATGATTTTATAAAAACATTAAGAGGTATTGATTAAAAAATAATATCGAAAAAAAGAGAGATTAAAAGTAAGCATGTAGATAAATAATGTAAAATTTTACTACGTATCGAAGTATATTAATACGGTAATGCCCGTACGGTTCAAATTAAGGAACCCGACTCCGAGTAAATCTCCAACGCCACACTGTATGGAAACCGTACTGAGCCATGCGTGAACGTGCCCTTTTCCACGGAACTGCTGCCGTAATATGCACACTTATCACTCGCTCACATGCGATTTGCAAACGGATTTGCAAACAAAAATTTGAAAAATTTGCGAACGCCATGGGGGCACCACTTCCGCTTATGATGGGGTGAAGAGTGTTCCTCTCATTATTCACGGTATTAATGTAAGAATGTGTACTATTATATATCTACGTATTTAATATAAGTATTTAATAATAGTATATTCCGTAGTTTAACAAAATTATCAAAGACAGACAAAGAAAAAGAACATTCGTTGTCAGTATGAGAAAAATAACTTGAAATGAGCAATTAACCTTTGAATTCATTTTATTCCAATATGCACTTAGAAAGTTGACCTTAGGACAAATGGAAAATATCAGCGATGTAACAAATATCAAAATATGAATATTTTTTAAAACGTTTTTGATGATTTAATTTTTTTTATAATTTTATGGATTACTTTTCTTCTATCTTCCAGTGTTGGTAATTTATGGAATGCTAATGGGTCTTTTAGTTATTTGGATGCTTGAAAGGACTTGAAATCTTAGTGATTCAGAACCTTTTTTGAAGTCATTCCAGCCCATCAATGTTGTATAGAGGATTCCAAATCACTGATTCAAGTTCTAATTTTGAGCGAATAAAAGAGATAAATAACTAGTATTTTAATTATCTGTGATCTGAAGAGTTTAAGTCTAAAGTATACAAGTCAAGGCGTTTATTAGTATTATTTTTAAAGTATGCGGACTATCCAAACTATTTAATTATCACAATCGGTTCAAAAAATCCATTCAGGATTTTGCCATTATCCATGTTGTAAAAAATGCCACCTTATTGTAATGTTACCACGGTGAGATGGTGGGTCTGGTTTTGCATATGTACTTGGAAGTAGGCATTGTATGCAGAAGGGAAAAATGACTACAACACCTAAAGGAATAATGAAGTCGACCATTGTGACCGAAATTCCTGTATATGGCAACTTCGAAGCAACTTTGCAACAAACAACAACTGGCGTGGGTTGGAGGAGGAAGGAGTTCAACTGTAGAGAATCGTATGGTGAAATTATGGGGGCGGCATTCAATTTATTTCTTGTTAAGTATTACTCAAATGCATTGCTTGCTTGGGGGGCTTAGAGATTAGTTGTCTTTGTGGCAGTCAGAGATGTAGCGATTTGATATTACGTTAATTGCTTGCTCTTCGGAAAGATCATTTTTCATTTTCTTCCAAGCAGTTTCCTCGTCATTATGACTAAGTATTATAACTTTGACAAGAAACATCAATTTATGAATTATACAAGTTCCAGAGAGCGCTCATACGCGCATCATCGACGATCATCCTGCTTTTACTTCTCACGTATCAAAACGAATAAGATGACTTCTTATAACGTTGTACAATGTACAGTATCATTACCTAATGCGAGTCGATACCGCTGACTTACTTATTTATTTATTGTTTGAAACATTTACCGAGTGTTTTTTTTATTATTTTTTATTACAATTATTACATTACTGATATTGCATTTGGAATGGGCACAGATGTTAACACTCCATTAAAAAATGTTTACAGTATGCGTGATTAGTCGTCTGGACCATTTCAGCCACGATTACGACTATAGTAGTATAAAATCATTTTTTTACATAAAATAATATTATATGATAATATATTGTATAATAATATAATATAATTTAATCTACTGTAATGTAATGTAATTTAATTCAAATTCTAGTTAAGTAAATGAAAATGTTATTTTCTTTTTTCTGGAATAAAAAAACTTTAAAAAAAAAATCAATTACCTTAGATAATTTCTAATAGTAATCGTGCTTCATTTTTGAGTTATTATGCTGTGTTTCGATTCCCCCTTCTAACGTCTTGGACACTGTTACAGTGTCCATCGTCATGAAATTAAACGTTGAATAAAAAAATGAAAGTATAAATGGAAGTACAACGCGATCACCTAAGCTTTTAGCCAAGAAAATCACAATGATTTTATAGTTTTTCGTTTCCCGTACATACGTGCTCGTTAATTGTGTCGATCTGTACACGTGTTTTCATAACCGCACAGTCAATAAAATCGTCACCCGTGTATGCTAATTGCTAAATGCTAAACCAAATCACCACAATACTATTTATAATACCTCAAACTTCTAACATTTTTCATACATTCGGCAATAAGCTACACTTCCTACACTATCGTGAGTTGTGCGTGTTGGTTTTCTTTCATATATTTTAACGAATTTTATTTGAAATATATTCCTTATTTCAAGATAATATTTTTTTATAATTAATCCGTGAACTGCATATACTTTTAGAACGGACTTTTTGGGACATTTTTACACTTTTTTTTATCAATATTGATCAAATTACAAAATTGATAGCGCAAAAGTACCGGACCCCTTGGGTTGACCTACAGCAGGGCTGTTGGTAATCCAATAAATGGTTCCTGGGGTGGCGGTACCCATTCCTGCCTTTCAAATTGAAAACATTGTCTCAACCGGTCAGTGGTTGAGTGGGCATCGCGTTTGGGTCCCACCCAAGAGTTCCGTGTTTTTGATTTCTCGGCTGGCTATGTCCTCCTTCACAACACAAGAAACATCTTTCGCATAGTGTGGTAGTAGTAGAAGATTTTAAAATGTGGTTGGGTTATTCATAACCCGGGAATGTTTGTCTTCCTTTTTTTTTAAAGTAGAAAAATGTTTGTTTATTTAATTTCCACGTTATAAGTATACCATTAATATATAATATTACATTTCACAATAAACAATAGTGTTGCACATAAATCACTTGATCACCGATATATTTTTTACTTGGCTCACGGTCGTAGATATTATGCTGGCTGAGTGCAGTGGCGAATCTTGAAAATTTTAGTCCTCCTAGCAATAAAAACAAAACCACCTCAATATTAAATTTGGGCGAATGATACTAAAAAATATATACCAAAATAATTCAAGTAAATAAACAAATACTCATTGAAGAAGAAGACAACAATAATAATCTAAATTAAAATTTGAAAATGAACAAGACACAGAAAAATAATAAAACATAATGGTCGCAACTAGGACACGAACCCACATCTCATGTCTTAACCAATTCAGCCATAAAAAGAGACTTTTTCTTATAAAAAAAATAGTTATGAATAATTTAGTGCAGTTCGTTTAAACACATGTGCTTATTTAATAGATTTTTTACAGCTTCTTCTTATAAATACTATTCAATGTAAAAAAAAATATATATGTATTGTTGTCTTTCAATAAAAATTTCTTTCTAAATTGTAAACCTATGATAAATAATGTGTAATGTTTGTATTTATCTTATAAGTTTTTGATTATTGATTACAAATTTAATTAGAACGTTATTTTTTGCTGTAAATACTCCTCCCATAAACACGAGCTCTTAGAGCTCAACTTATGGAGTAGTAGAATAATTATGTATAATTGTATAACTTTGCACAATGTAATCACCTGTATGTAAAATCTTTTTCTTATTAATAAATAAAAATAAAAAAATAAATAAATAAATATAATTTCAACATAATTAGTAATAGTGAAGAGTATTAGTGAAGAAGAAGAATGAATTAATGATGATTGTAAGTAAGTCTCAAGTCATAGTGTTTGAAAGAGAGAGTACGAAAACAGTGTGCAATATAGTTGTGAATGATGAATGCTTGGAGCAGGTGGATGAGTTTGTATATTTGGGAAGTATGTTTACGAGAGATGGGAAGGCTGATAGGGAAATTGAAAGAAGGGTGAATCCAGGTAACTCCATTAATGGAGGATTGAACGCCGTTGGAGCCAACAAAGACTGGTACCTACCCTGATGTATGGCAGAGAAGCATGGAACTGGCAGAGAAAGGATGAAAGTAGACTGAATGCTGTAAAAATGAGATCCTTGAGGCGTATTGGTGGTATAACAATGTATGATCGTGTGAGGAATGTGGAGATCCGAAAAGAATGCAAGGCTGAGGTGAGCGTAATAAGTAAGATTAAGAAAGGGACGCTTAGATGGTTTGGGCATGTTGAACGAATAAATGAAGAAAGGAGTAAAAAGAGAATTTATGACGCGAATGTGAATGGTAGAAGAAGCTGAGGACGCCCAAGGAAGACGTGGCACGATCAAGTGAATCAGATACTTGAGTCGGGCCATGTCAAGAGTCAGAATAATAGAAAAGTATGTATGAGAAGATGTATGAATGTGAATGAGGTAAGGAGTGTGTGCCAAGTTGTTTGGCGGTCCGTTGTTTGGCGGTCCGTTCTCTCTGCCTACTTCTGCGGTAAACGGCGTGATGGTTAGTTGGTCAGTTAGTTAATTTAGTACTAGTAACTCTTAAACTACATCTTAAAATCGTGAATTATCTTATAAAGCATTAACTATGTCTCTAATACCTTAGCGTTGATCAAGAGATTTTAGGCTCATGGAGATATAGTTTTCATGCGATAAGAAACATATTTCATGTTTTTTTTTACTATTTTTAATTTGATTTTTATGTAGAAATACCTACATTAACGTTTAGGACAGCGTTACAGTATCCATCATCATGGCAAATGTGTCATCATAATAAGTAGGTATCGCAACACGGCATAATACCTCAAAAATAAATCACAATAATAC
Source organism: Limnephilus auricula (assembly GCA_951813805.1). NCBI lineage: Eukaryota > Metazoa > Arthropoda > Insecta > Trichoptera > Limnephilidae > Limnephilus > Limnephilus auricula. The sequence goes on from OX638393.1 coordinate 38,642,182, forward strand.
TTTTGGTCATCGTGAAAGTTTTGTAACATTAGATATTTATTTATATGTGATTGGTTTTTGTGCTGCGAGGTCTCGTACGATGTAGATTCGCTACTGTTCGAGTGGCGGTACCTACAACACAGGTGGGTACTGTACCGGGTACTTCCTGGGCGAACAACCAGGGACAATGTACAATGTACCCGTAGCCGCTAATGTCCGCGGCGGCTGCTGTGTCAATTAGATTAGGCGTCCATTGTTCCCTTTGGCGGTGCACTGCCCTGCATTCAAAATTCCCGGCTACACGCTGCTAGATGTAGCGACTAGCGACTAGCGACTAGCGAGCTGTGAGCTACTGACCGGCGACCTAGCCGACAAGCAAGCAAGCAAGCTACAAGCAACTAACCCAACTACAAAAGTAAAGTGAGGCATCAATTTGCCTAATACATCAGCAAGTGATAGCATTATCCATTTTATATATCATCCTTGGTATCCGGCACGGTCGATTGATAAAGATTTATAGAAAACGTCTATAATTTGGCCATAGTTCCCGAGCACGTATGCAGATCGACAACGAGAAAATTCACAGTTTACAATCACTAAGTGTTCTTAGATTATCCGACGTGAATTGATGTTTGATCTGCAGTCGTGCTTGGGAACGAAGACAAGTTATCGAAATTATCATTAAATCATTTATTAATATTACATAGATTCTAAATACCCTGGACACCTAGCATGGTTCGATCGATAAGGATTGTATGGATAACTTCTTATCGTTCCCTACAACAACTAACGTTACCATACAAACAACAGCTAACGAATGTATTTAGAACAGTTAGTCATTGTGAACTGTCATTTATTTGTTAACGATCTGCAGTCACGCTAAGGAACGATAACAAGTTACGGAAAGTTAAACTATCAATCCTTATCGGTCAACTGTTCTAGGGGTCTTGTTCGGTCGACCGATTAGGATTGATAGGATAATTTTCGGTAACTTCTCATCATTCCCTAGGACAACTGCAGGTCGCTAACTTATAAACAACAGTTGACGTCGAATATATTGAGAACACTTCGTCATTGTGAACTGTTACTTATTCGTTGGCGATCTCCAGTCATGTTCGGGAACGGTGAAAGTTACCGAAAATTATCCTATCAATACTTATCGATCGATTGAAGGGTTGGGGATGCTAGGGGGGCCAGGTATACATATATTTTTTTTTTTTAATTTTTTTTTTTTTAATTATTTATTAACCAAAAAATACATGTTATGTACATTCTTTTAGGTATATGCCACCTCACTAGGCTGAGCCTGTTCCGAGGTGGCAGTGATTTAATATTTTTTATATAATTTTCAAAAGAAAGAATAAAATAAATTATTAATTAATAAATAGAACTTTGAAAAATAAACATAAAATGAAAATTAAAAAGAGAAATAGAAAAGAAAAGAAAAAATGGAGAAGAGATGATATAAAGAACTTAAATTATTTGAAAAAAAAAGAGAGATAAAATTTAATACAGGTAGCTATTATATTGAAGAAGTTATCATATGTCCGCAGTATATAATGCCCTTGTTTACAATCCATGTATGTATTTTGTGTTTTAGATTTACGCTTTTTATCAGGTGAATGTCTTTAATGTCTTTTTCAATTAAATTTGAAAGTTTTGGAGCCAGATTACGGTAATGTCTTTGTCCATAGGTGGTATTTATCTTCGGAGTCATGTGTTGATGTCTATGTCTTGTACAGTAGTTGTGTTGTACAGTATGTTGATTAAGCTTGTCTTTTTGGTAATGTATAGATATAATTTTGATGTACAGTTGCTGTATGTTCAGTACTGCGAAGTCCTTAAATAACTGTATTGTAGAGAATCTATAAGGTTTTTTTGTGATAACTTTAATTAAGGCTTTTTGCGCTTTGACGAGAGGGTCCATGATAGTCTTAGCAGCACCACCCCAACCAATCATACCGTGGGTGATAACCGATTGGCCTAACGCGTAGTATATAGTTTTTAAAGTCTTCATTGGCATTATGTTTCGAATGTTTTTAAAAAGATATATAAGTTTTCTGACTTTACCCGCTGTTTTATTTATTTGTTCTGTCCACCTGAAATAGTTGTCAATGTAAATGCCTAAGTATTTGATTGTCTGAGTCCGCGCTAGTGGGTTGCATTGGCAGTTTTTTTTAGATGTGCAGTCGTGTATGGTTAAGTTTTCATCGAGTCTTGGTTGTCGTCTGGGATCTATACTAAATGTCATGTACTTTGTTTTGTCTATGTTTAGTGTTAGCAGGTTATTGTCTAGCCAATTTTTAATCCGGTTGATTCCTTCAGCAGCTTTTTTATATACATTTGTCCAGGAGTCAGAAGTGAAAACAAGAACAGTATCATCCGCAAAGCAAATAACTTCACCGCTAATGTCTAACTGACACAGGCAATTTATATAAAGTAAAAACAGGATGGGTCCTAATGTACTTCCTTGGGGAACTCCGTAGGTTATGTATCTGTTTTGGCTTGTTACGTTGCCTAATTTTAGTGCATGACTGCGTTCAGTTATATATGATTTGAACCAGTTATATGCAGAATTTTTAATACCTATGTTATCTAATTTTTTAAGGAGGATTTTATGGGATACTGTATCAAAAGCTTTACTTAGATCAAGAAAAACCGCAATGCAGCTTTTTTTTTTGGTCAACATTATTTATAATAGTTTCGGTCACTTTTAATATTGCATCCTGTACTCCCATATTCTTTCGAAAACCATACTGATTTTCTGATAAAATTTTATGTTTGTCTAAGTAGTCTACCAGTTGGATTTTCATTAGATTTTCGAGTACTTTTGTGAGAACATTTAAAAGTGATATAGGCCTATAGTTAGAGGGATTCTTTTTATCTCCGGATTTGTAAATAGGTACTATGTTTGCACTTTTAAAATGGCTGGGAAATATACCTCTAGCAGTACTCAGATTACAGATGTAGGTGAAGGGAAGGGCTATTTGGTGTTTTATTTCTTTTATTAGTTTAGTGTCAAGTTCGTCGGGTCCAGTCGCACAATCATTTCTCAGTTTATTTATGTGATGTATTATGTCTTTAGTTTGGAAAGTTTTTACTCTAAATGTATTGTTATCGTGTGCATTATTAGTATATTTATCAGCAAGTGTATCTTCGTCAGTGTTCGTTTTATTTAGTAGTGTTTGGGCTAGTGTTTGTCCAATGTCTGCAAAGTAATTATTTAATGTGTTGGCAATATCAGTCTGATCAGTTATTACTGTATCCTTAACTTCTATTTGTTGGAATTTGGCTGCTGGCTTCTTATTTACATTGTTAATTTCCTTTACTGCGTTCCATAATACTTTCGGGTCATCTTTGTTTTTTTCAATTTTTCGTCTGTAATATTCTTCTTTTGTTTGTTTCACAATTGATCGGCAGATATTCCTATATTTTTTGTAATAATTTTGGAGCTTAATATTATTCGGTGAGTTTGAAGACTGTCTGTGCAGTTTATCTCGCTTATGCAAACATTTAACTAAGTTTTCATTGATCCAGGGTTTAATTTTTTTGTTTTTATGAACCAATTTTCTAAAGGTTGTGTATTTTATAACACTCATATTTATTTTTTCAGTAAAATTCATCATCGCGGTGTTCACATCTGTTTCATTTAAAACATTTTCCCAGGATATGGAATCGAGAGATGATCTAATAGCTTCATAATCTGTGTATTTTATTTGCACTGTATTTTGTTGATTGTCTCTCTTGTCACTATTTTTCTTCGAAAGGGTAATCATTGTAGAGAAGTGGTCAGTTACTGTCGTATTTATTATAGCTGCAGAGATACTTAATTTAGTCCTGACATAAATATGGTCTAAACAGGACTGAGATGTAGGCGTGACTCTTGTAGGTAAATTGACAGCAGATCGGAGACCGTAACTTACAAGAAGACATTCATAGTCGTCAGCTTGGTGGTGCCTATCTCCAATTATATTAATATTCAGGTCTCCAGCTATGATACAGTTTGTGAATGTATTATGCCTCTGAAGATTTTCGTTCAATGAGTTTAGGAATTGTGATATGTTAGTATGTGATGGAGACCGATAGATGGCAATTATGACAACAGAATCACGACATTGTATGGTCACACTGTTTGCATCTAGTATTGCAGCGGGAATCATTGATCCAAAAATAGAATTTTTTGTATATACTATCACTCCATCACTACGGTTTTTATGTGTCTTTGATGTGAAAACATCGTAACCTTGTATGCTGGGCGCAATAAAATCGTCATTAATCCAGCATTCGGTGAGAATGATAATATCAAAATTTATTTTAATTTGTTCTAAGGCTACTAGTAAGTTGTCGAAGTTTTTGGTGACACTTCTGATGTTTTGGTTGAGTATTTTCAACCAAAAATTGCCCTCGAAATGCGTGATTACTTTTGAAGCATCGAGAATGTTAAGGGTATCTATGTTGAATAGAACATCACTGTCATTATCTATGTATTTAGACGCCATAGTTAATTGTAGAAGGTCTCTCGATAGGGCAGCTTGTGGGTGTTATAATATAAGACATAATCACATAAAGAAAATAAAACATTAGCTTATAAAGAATATAAAACATAAGCATCAGCATATAAGGTATACAAGTGAAATAAGGGTTTAGTTGCTGCGAATATTTAACATAAGCATATAAAGTATATGTAGCATAAGAATAGGTATAAAAAGTGTACATATTGTTGTTACGAATACAAGACCTAAGCATATAAAGAATATAAAATATAAGCATATAAAGAAAGTAAAACATGAGCTTATAAAGATTATAAAACACAAGCATATGAAGAATATGAAATGAAAACATAAGCATATAAAGTATACAAGAGATATAAGGATTTGGTTGTTGCGAACATTTTACATAAGCATATAAAGTAAATATAACATAATCATAAGTATACAGAGTATATATATAATTGCTGCGAATATATAATATGAGCACATAAAGTACATTAAGCATGAGCATGTTAAGACACAGCATATACTCCTTGATTCTGTGTTTTACATAGAGATTTACGTGAAAAAATATAAACATATGAAAGTTAGTTATACGAGTATATCTAAACGAAAATTCTGTAAATATATAGTAGGGAGTATTAACATAGAGATTTATGTGATAAAATATAAACATATGAAAGTAAGTTATATGAGTATACCCAAACGAGCTTGGTTTATTAATTATTGATTGAGGGAGACAAAATGTTTTTGTTTGTATCGTTAATAATAATAGCAGGTGTCCCGTTATCTTTGCGGACAAATACTTGTCCTCCCTTTGTCCAGGCGAATTTATACCAGTTTTCGTGTGTAGCTTTTCTCGCGAGAAACCACAGATGTTTTGCGCGAAAGGTCAGGTGTTCCGAGATGTAAATTTGGGAACTTGGTCCTGCTATTCCGATGAGGATGGTGTTAAGTTGATATATGTAAGGTTGCTATGTCAAATGTTGAAAATAACAACGATTCGTCACATATTTTTGGATTTTGGGAACCATTTATTGGATAATCAACACCTCTGTCACAGGTCACCCCAAGTGGGCTTAGCAGGGATGCCCGAGTTTATGCGGTAAGATTTGTCCGGGTCTTGGCGGTGGATGCGTCTGCCCACCAAATGCGTGACAGGCCGGATCGAGAGAGACCCGGGCACCCCTCTAAGTCGCCAAGGGAGACCTTTTGATCTCTCCAGCGGGACTATCGCGGAACATCGTCTGGCTCCGCAGTGGGAGTGGTGGATTCATACATCCGTTATTCCTGGACACACTGACCCCCAGACTTCCACCCACCCCTCATATTATTCCTTCCCAGAAAATCCTCTCATTTCTTTCAACAACCTCCCCAAAGATGACATAGGCCCGGAAGGTAATTATTTACCTCAGGGCCTCTTTTGCGGAGCTAATGTATTTTTAAGCACAGCTAATTACCCCAAAAATCGATAATCACAACCACAGTTTTGATTTATAATTAGCACATAATATTTACATATACTTATCCGTACTAATTTGGATAACTTACGTACTAATGATGCGTTTTGATTTATAATTAGCACATAATATTTACATATACTTATCCGTACTAATTTGGATAACTTACGTACTAATGATGCGTTTTGATTCCACGTGGAGTTTTAAAAAATATATAGTTTCTAAAGGATTACAATATTATCTGCAAGTCGAATGGTCTCATGTCCGAATATTTCTACATATTTTAATTTTTTTGGTTCTTCTACACTGAATTACAGGTAAACTTTGGTACCCAACGAACTACGATTTACGTTCTGCATTAATCCTTATTTCCTGCATTTGAAATACTGCGATGTTTTTACCGTTTTGTGAACTAAATGCGGCATTTATCGAAATGTGAGCATTGTTCTCTGAATGGAACGAAGGTTCTGGCAAGAGGAAAGTTTTCTGAATTAAATTAATTTGTCTCTGAGGGAGAAATGTGTCCTTGTTGTTAAACAGTTGTTTTACCTAAATGTTTTACGTGAAAACCTTTAGCCAGACAAGTAGTCTTCTTTCTAATGATATTAAAACAATTTCTAGTGCAGATACGATATTTAGCAACGGAGTCAGAATTGAGGTGAGATCAAGTCCCATGTTCACTCCTTTCTCTCCTCAAAAAAATTCCACACAGCATCTTCACATATGACATATCCCTGAGGAAAATTATTTTTCTCAAAGCCATTTGTGTTGAGTAATTGTAAAAAAAATTATTTATATTTATTTTAGGGTGCATTATGAGCCTCAACAGAAGTGTATAATAAAGCAATGTAACTTAAAAACTTTTTAGTCCACTGAATTTATATTTATGTGGTTATTCATCATGTCATTTCACAAATCAAACACTTTTTTTATTACCCCCAGTGTCATCCTGCCCCTCTAGCACAGTCGATCGATAAGAATTGATATGATAACTTTCTGTACCTTCTCATCTTTTCTGGCATGACTTCAGATTGCCGACGATAAATAAGAGTTCAAAATGACTAAGTGTTCTTAAAATATTCGACGTCAACTGTTGTTTGTACGTTAACTATCTGCAGTTGTTTTAGGGAGCAATGAGAAGTTATCTTATCAATATTATCGATCGATTGTGCTAGAGGGCCTGGTAGGTACACATATAGTAGTTTTAGAGAGAGGTTGTACGTACGTCATTGACGATCCTCCTCTTCCTTCTCAAATGTCTCGTGTGACATGTCTCACATGTCTTGTATGAAAAAAGACAGAGGAAACTAGAACTATGACGACAAGTACGACCTCCCTCTTGGACCACTATAATTTATACAGATTCTAAACATTGATTCCTCGGAGAGGCTCTAACAATGTGTTCTGAGAAGATGGGTATGAATAGTTTATACATACCGATGATGCCATACCATACTGAAACGAGATCCAAATTTAAAATATTTGAACGACTTCTGGATCCAAATCAAAGAAACTAACCCCTCCTACATGAAGTTCAGACATGAAGCAGTTAGCTTCACACGGGAGGCCCTGTATGTCATCTTTGGGGATGTTATATGGAGGGTATTTTTAGGGAAAAGAAGTAGAGGAAGTTCTGGGAAAATTGTGGTAATAAAAGAAACTGTCACAAAAACTTTTCAAATAATGCAAATCATACAAACATACATTGTATAAATTTGTAAATGTACTTTTTATGTGGGTGTTTTTTCAAAGAAGTAATGTTCATGATTCATTTCATAATGATACAAAAAATATGTTACCGTTGTGGTTTTTTCAAAATGTTATATTAGATATTCTTTTTATTATTTTCGGTAAAAATCCGTTTTAGCTTCAACAAAAGCAACGTTCTTTATTCCGCAAGGAGAAAATAGACAGCTCTGCTCCCTACATTCTGAAAAAGTTTTGATGTTTTGTTATGAGTCCAAGAAAAAACAAATTGGATAAACCGGAAATTGTACACAGGATATTGAAATGTGTTTGTTGAACTTCAAAGGCCGAATAACCCAAGTTCCTACCTACATTTTAGGTAGGTACTTCGTTTTTATACTCTGGGATTCTCGTATGTTTACAATAGCCAGGATACGAATAATTTAAGATGAAGCTATACGCTAAATTACTATTTAGATTTATCTTTACTACGGAATCGGTTAACATAATGAATATGAAAAAATATATTATGGATACATTGAAGCTTTTCCTACCTTTTCTATTTATTGGAATTAAAATAAAATTATTAATTACGTTACAAAAAATATAAGCGTAAAGTACTAAATAATTTGTTTTTTCATTAGATAAATATGATTTTTTTTAAGTAACAACTCATAAAAAATACTACTTTAGGACTACAATTATTTTGCACTATTTCCATTCACTAACTTTTTTCTTTCTCGTAAAATTATTCATAAAAAAAATAAAAACAACTTTGGCGTTACTTTCCTTGTGCAGATAATACCAAAAACACGCAGAGTGCTAAAGGGGTAAGAAATCAAACATTTCTGGCGTTTAAAATTTCCAATCGTCTTATAGTGATTTATTTTTGGGTTATTATGCCGTATTGTGCTACCTCCTTCTTTAGAAAACGTTTTAGACAGATTAACAGTGTTCATCATCAAGGCAGATATGTATATGGTCATCTTATAATCAGCAATAACATCAGACACATTTGCTTATGATAGACAGTGTAATGCTGTCCGAAACGTTGGCTTAAGAAGGAGGTAGAGCAACACGGCAAAATAACCCAAAAATAAATCACTGTAATACTTTTGACCGTGAAAATCTAAAATCATTCCTTTCTTTCTTCTTTTTGAATTATCTGTAACTTTAAAAATATGTAGAGGGTGTTTAGGGGTGTATTTTCTTGACCTAATTTTACAGTGATTCCTGACATTATTTAGGGTAAAAAATGTTAAGGAGATTTTGGTCTCTGGTGACTTTTTGATGTATTTCTTCTGAAAATCATTTTTTTTTGTAAAAACTTTTTTTCTTTTTCGTGTCGTATTTACTCAAAAGCTTGTTTTATATTTTAATTGAAAAAAACATGTAAAATGTCACAGGAGACCAAAATTTCATATATATTTTTTACTCCAAATAATGTCAGGAATCACTGGTTAAGTCGTCAGTAAGTAAAGTAAATTTACAGGTTTCAGAAGTGCCTTCCTTCATTTGGAGAATTTTTAAACTGTCATAAGATACAAAATACTAACTATTTAGGTGTTAAAGGGGGGAGGTGAACAAAAATTAAGGACAAATTACGGGGGGGGGGGGGGGGGTTATGTGGAAATATGTCTAGAATGATATTATAAGATAAATTGACTTAGTTATTCAATGTACTAAAATTATTATTTATGGAATTTCTGATTTCAAGTGCTTACTAGTTATATAATTCTACAATATTATAACTATTAAATTGTTACAGTTCTCCCCTCCCATAGACCCTCTAATTTAAAATTCCAATTAACCATTTGGGAGAGGACTCCTCTCAGAGGAGTATGGGTACCGCCGCCCCGGGGACCATTTATTGTATAACCAACACCTCTGCCGATGGTGACTTAGTAGGAATGCCCGGGTGAGGTTTGTCTAGATTTTGGCGGCGGACGTTCTGGATACCTACTGATGTTTGTTCTCCCCATCTCCATGTATTACGAATGTAGCTATTATATTATATTGCTTGGCCAGTACGTATATTATTATATCTGTCAGTATTTTGCTTCTAATGTTAGTAATAAAATTCTTCCGATGAGGTAAAAAAAATTTAAAGATGTTAAGTAAAAAAGGAAAATAAAGTGGTCAAAAACAAATAATGCATACCTACTGCTTATATTATATTAATTTTCTCAGCATACTCAGGCGTTGAAATACTTTTTTTTTTTATTTCTGCTAAGGCTGCAAAGATTATATTATTATAAGATTTACAAAGAATTTACCAGTAAATTGAAATACTATTTACCTTAGATAGCAAACTGAACGGAATTTGCAAGGAAAAATCTTTTGTGATCTGAGTTAAATTTGCTAACCGAGTTCTGTTTGTTTTTGCACATACATATATTACTCGTACATTTTGCCTTTAAAGCCATAATATGCATAAAAATTATTCACTGAATAAATTGGATTTAACCTCCATTTGGAAAAATAATTAATTTGCTTAGTTGTTTTGACTATAAATAACTTTTTTAACGACTTTCGAAGGTTATACCCATAAATGCAATATGTCGTTAAAAAATAATATAATACTAATAAATCTAAAAAAAAAATTAAAAACTGAAAAATACAAATAAAAATGTAACGGTACCATCTGGGATTCGAACCCAGGATCTCTTGTATTTATTAGATACAACATTAGTACAATTACATTTTACAATATCTTCTTCGTATTATTAGTATTATTTTCTTTTTCAATAATACATTATTTTGACGGGTAAACTTTCAAAAGTTGTGCCAATAAAATACAATATCCATTGAATTTTATTTATTTGTCCCAAATAAATAATAATCAGATATATGTATGTTTATCCGAGAAACTATCTACGTTGCAAATAAGATCATTAGAAATGTATATGTCATTGGGCCAAGTTGAGGCGCTATTTGCCGGTAAAACAAGAGATCCTATGTTCGATTCATAGTGGCGAACGTTAACTTTTATTTTTCTGTGTTTTTTTCTGATTCTTGTTTTGTTTTGATAAATATTTTTTTTCAATGGTAATATAAACAATTTAAATCGAAATGACATTTGTTAAATAAAAAATTTAAAAACTTCTTGTCAATTTTTCATACTCTGTGAAGCACTAAAACCTGTTCTAAAGTAGAAAAAAATGGTTAGCAAAAGCGATATCTTCTGTTCCTTCGCAATAAAATGTTAGTAAATAACGAAAAGTAAGACAATGCGTCCATTAGAAGCTTTAACAATAAGAAAGGTGCAGATAAATTCATGCAGCTTTATAAAACAGTTCATTCGTGCCTTTATTGCATCATGCAGTGCTTCAATATAGAATATATGCATCCGCGCACTGCAGCGTTGAAAGAAATGCATTATTGGGTGATTTGGGATTCACATCGGGACGCGCATAAATAAATCCAGGAGATTGCAACATCTTTCAGGATCCGGACGATTTTAGCCGATTCGGAGCTCCATTCGCGGATCCGGCCGCCTTCATAATCCCGCCCTGGCCTCTGGCCTACCCGCCCTACCCGCCTAGACCTGCTCTGGCTCGCCCGGATAGACGTATGAATCTCCCAAACGGCCCTGAATTACCTACTCACACCTCGCACCTATCCAAAGCAGGGGTGAATATTTCAATTGAAAGAACAGAGAGAGAGGAATACCAAGGCATTCTTAAAAAAGTCGAATGGTATCTAAACAAAGAGTAAAATCAGTTTCACGTACTGAGAAGCCGATAGTTTCAACTTGGATTTTTATTCAATAAAGGTAAATAATTGGATAACTGTAATATGTCTCTTTTTGTTCTCTTCAGAGACATTAGTAATACAGTTAAGTAAAGGGATCTATATCCAATAACTATAGGATGCTTATTGAAAGACAGTGCGAAATTATTGAGGCATCAGAACAAACCTCCTTCCAGGTTGATGACTGGTTTTGATCTGCCGGAAATCATGCACTCTAATGAGTCCGTACATTTATCTTCGGCACAACTCGGGAACGAGACCGTGTGACCCAAAGACAACTATAGTAATGTAAGCACTAAATCATAGATACTACTGTGATATATTACTATAAGGAAAGTGTTAGAATAGGAAGAACAAATGGAAAGGCTTTCAACATTTTAACTGACAATTCCATACAATGCCACAACGCGGATAATGTCGCTCCTAATCGTGCGATAAAAAAGACGCGATGATGAATCAGTCAAGTCAAATCAATCAAGAGCAATTTCCAGCATTGTAGTTTTTGTTCGGCACAATTTAATATTGTTAAATAAAAAGATTAAAAAATTGTTTCTGAGGAGGCCAAAAAATTGACAAATACACAATCTCATCGAAGCGCCAAATAAAACACAAATCATTTATATTTCTTCGATAATTTATATTTTTTAACAGCAATCTTTTTTACAATATTTCTCAATCCCAGCCAATATAATGAAAGTAGGTTCGGTTCACAATTCACAACCCTGTCGCGAGTCCCAACCCCCAGAGCCGGCTGATGCACCCCCAGGGTAAATATCACCCACCCCGCTATAAAGTAGAGCGGCTTCTCTTCAGTTTCATCTTACAAACCAATTACTTTTATCGCGGCAGATAAAAGTATTGAAAAGAGGAGAGGCGAGGCGAGGCGAGACGAGGCGGTAGGGCGATCACGGCGGGCGTGATGCTACTGCCGCCGTATTAACTCATTCGCCTTCTCAGGCCTGTCACAGAACCGAGGGAACACTATCCGGTATGGATTTATATTGAATCTTCTGTGATATCTAATGTGAAATCGTAGAGCTTTATTACAAAGATACAGATAAATTAATAAAGATTTAAACTAATCTAATATATTTCAAAAAAACTATTTTCTTTAATGCCGCACTAAAGTCTTTCTTTTCGGAGCTTGTGTGACCATGGAACCGAAACTCCAATAATGTAATGTGAATGTGTTACGAGGCGAAAGAAAAACATTCAAATATTTCTTCAAACTTCGCAAAATCACTTTGTGGCGTCATTTTTAATTAAATGAAACAAATAACTTTGTATCAACCACTACTATATAATCACAATAACCTACATGTTTTTTACCGAATAGTAATCGTCAGGGTAGTAATGACATGTCATGACATGTCATTACTACCCTGACGAAGAAACCATCGGTTTCAAAACATGTTGGTTATTGTGATTATATAATAGTGGTTTACCGATGGTTTCTTCGTCAGGGTAGTAATGACATGTCATTACTACCCTGACGATTACCATTCGGATTATTATTAATGACATGTCACGGCATGTTGAGGGTCTTTTAAGGGAAAGGAAGGAGAGAAAGTCCTGGGATGGAAAACAGTATGAAAGATGGGTTTGTTTGTGGAGTGACGGACGTATGAATTTATTCCTCCCACTGCAGTGCAAGGCGATGGGTCGAGAGAATACGGCCGTAGTCTAAGTCTTCCTTAACCGATCTTTTCCGATCCGTCCTGCCACTCAGTAGGTAGGCAAACGCATCTGCCGCCAAGACCTAAACAAACCTCACCCCACGAACCTTGAAACCTTGCTAAGTCACCAGCGATCTACTTAGAATGGTCCATGACAGGGATGTTAGTTATCCAATAATAATTGGTTTGTAAGGCAGCGGTTTCCATAGCCACTTGATTAAAGTGGTTATTTATAGTCAAAAGGTAGTGTTAAAAATTAAAAAAAATATTTTTTAACAGTTCAAAATGTTAATTACAAAATACCTATTTGGTTCAACATTTTAATATTTGTTTCCAAAATTGATTTCAACTAGGATTGAACAATATTTGCTGTCAATAACAAATGTATGAGTGTCAGCGCACTTGAGGTGATTTTTCACGAAAACGGCGCTATATATATTAGCCAAATATTATTATTATTAGTATGTGGTTCAAATTGTTTTGAAATAGTTTAACGCCCTCGGTCCCCTCTTACCCCACAGTATCCTGCGATGCAATACCTCACTACGTACGCAAGAATATCTCTAAAATGATTCTGCTGCGATCCAACTTGACATCAGCTCGGGCAAATCGTACTATGGATAAGCTTTAGTTCGTAATATATATATATATATATATACATATATATATATATATATATATATATATATATATATATACCTTCTTTGGTCTGTAATCATTACACACGAAAACCTCTAAATGAAAATGTTCCTCATTTCACGATATTTAATTTATTCTTCGTCGACCCTAATCCCAGCATTTGTGCCTTAGAATGCAATATGGAGCTGAGTCTTCATTTAGTTTGCGTTCATCGCCGAAATGATCTTAGTCTGTTTACTTCAGTCTATAGTCAATTCTGTATTCGAAAGCTCCCTCTGCAGGCAATATATTTCCAGATCGACTTTAATTCCGTGCCAATAAAAGCTGACATTCCAACTGTAAAGCGATTCGAGATTCCTAAGAAAAGTGCAATGCCAATGCGCTTTGTTGTGCATGAGACTGAAGATTGTCTTAGTTTACTAAAGGGCTATCCTCTCAAATAACGGCAGAGCCCAATCATTTATATTGGCAGGTACACCGCGCACCGCCTAGAATCTCATAAGGAAAAAACATATTCTTAGCTTAATTTTGGGAAAGGTTCATTATCTATAAATCTATATTATTATTATATCTATGGTAACGTCTTTCATACAGATTCACTCCATGTACTAGATATAAACGGAAGTGCTGCCATATATCTATATTATTAATACGCTAAGGACTGTCATACAGATTATTTTACTATATTTGGAACTTGGTGGATTTCAACCCTAAATTTATAAAATGTGAAAAGATCCTGTGGTGATATCTTTCTTGGTCAACAAACTTAGATTTATTTTCTAATGCACGCGACATTCATGGAATGAACTTTAGACGTAAATACTAAATACAACAATTTCTACTGGTATACTGATATGCTTATTTCTACCATTATTAAGGATTAATAAGGATTATTTCATGATTAAGACTTTTAAAAGCTTAAATTGGCTTTAGCGGTGTACACGGAAAAAAATATTATTCTAAAATACGATCATTTTATTCGTAAAAACGGTTAAAAACGGGACTGAAGTTCTTACGAACAAAATAACAGTGTTTCAATGTTTATTGGTGGGAAAATGTAAGAATAATTTGTTGGTATACGTACGAAATTACGCATACCAACAACTTATTCTTACATGTTCCCGCCAATAAACATTGAAACCCCGTTAATTTGTTCGTAAGAACTTCAGTCCCGTTTTTAACCGTTTTTACGAATAAAATGATCGTATTTTAGAATAACATTTTTCTCCGTGTATGGTGACCAGATCTGTATAGCCAGTTTTTTCTTACTGTCTTCTCCTCCCCTCCTCACAACATTCTCCAATTAAATTTTATTTGATTAATTTGTGTTATTTCACAATTAATTAATAAAAATAATATATACTACATTTGCGGCACGTTCCAGAGTGGAAGATACTGTCAGTATCGCCCTGGTGTAAGACCACCATTCAGAATTGAGACGTTGCTTAATAATGGCTTTAGCCGTGTTTAGTGACTAGATCTGAATAGCCAGGTACTTTCCTACCCTCCTCTTCCCCATCTCCTTCCCTTCCCCACTTTCCTTCAGCCTCACAACATACCCCAATTGGGGATGCCATAGTCTCACTGGCTCCAGACGGGAGCAGTTGGGAGTCTTGTGAGGTATTCTCTATAAAAAAAAAAAAAAAATTGGGGATAGTAGTTTTATCGGTATGTATGCACGTATGTAATTTTGCAGGTCTGACATAAAAAAAAAAAAATACAACATTTCGCTATTATTCCTATTTTGTAGAGCGCCGTCTATGCGAAAAATTGCCTTTAGAGCGCTGTACAATTTATTATGATTGTGTAGGTTCTATCAAATTTTATTATTTGCAAAAAGATATTTAAAACATACTTACCTGGCAGGTAACTTTCAATAAACACCCTTTTATTAGAAAGTTTATGCTTTGAAGAAGATACGACATTGCACGTGGTGGACACTATATCTAAAACATTTAACATAACATGATTTTACTTTGCTACCCCCATAACTGTTGATATAACATTCATGAGAAGATTAGTGCCAAAATTAGAGTTCATATTTATTTTGAAAAACTGGAGGATTTAGGATTTTTCAGGACTGGAGGTTTTTTTACACACACCAAAAATTAACATATTTATTGTAGGTAAAAAATACATATAATAATATATTATAATACGGTATTATTTCCACAAAACCAGCTAGCTATCTTAGTGTTATCTAAGTTCATCTTAAAGCAAAACCTTTTAATTACGTCTTGATATCGCCAACTCACTAAACTTACAAAGCGATGGATATATTTACGTAGTATATCAGCACTGGCTTCAGTTGCTCCCTCTCCCTGTGCAACCCCTGCAACTCCCTCCCCCTCCCACCCCACCGCCCGCCCCCGGCTGTAGGTGAGTGAAAGCTTACGCGCGGATTCTAATAAAGCCTTAAAAGCTCCTTATTTAACTTATCTCAGTTTTGCGGTGCACTTGGCAATATCCGGAGTGGCTTTAACATAATACGTAAACTGAAAACTCGTTCCTTCACACATATAACTAAAATAGACGAACTTTTTACGTGATAATCGAAATGTTCATAAACACATTATATTTAAAGATCCAGAATAATTTCTTAAAAAATCAACACTTATATATTATTATACGTCTTCAACAAGAGAGACCACAATTTGCACAATTTTGAAAACCCAATAGGGTAAAAAATAAGTAGTTTGTACAGCGGTTTCTGTGAGTAGTTACTCAAAAGTATGCTACTAATTTTCTCTTATTTTATAAAATTTTTAAAAAAAATCCTCTAAAACCATTAGACGTCTAAGTAGGCACCTAAAAACCTTCCGACTATAGATATTTTTTTAAAATTTGCATAGATTTCAAATATTAATTAAATTACACGCGAGTCCTAACTGCTCCCAACCGTCTGGAGCCAGTGAGACTATTACATCTCCAATCGGGGAATGTTTGAAACTGAAGGTAAGTGGGGAGGGGTAGCAGTTGGGGAAGAGGAGGATGGGGTAGTACCTGACTATTCAAATGTAGTCACCAAGCATCGCTAAAGCTTCAAAAAACGTTTCAGTTCTAAATGGTGGTCTTACACCAGGAAGATACTGAAAGTATCTTCCACTCTGGAACATGCTGCAAATGTACCTTATATTATTTTTAATTATTGAATTGTGAAAAAAACATAAATCCATCAAATAAAATTTCGGGATATGACCTCGCGAACTTCGAATTACTAATCGAGAGCCTTACCCCTTGACCACAAAGGACATCTGCTAAATAATGTAGATTTTTTGTTAAGCATGCATTTAACATTGGTTAATGTAATTACATGCATTCATATTTTATGTTTTTTTCCTTATTTAATTCTTCATTATTGTCTGCATTATTTTATTTCGTAGATGAATAGAAGGATTGTTTTTGTAATATTTAAATAAATATGGGTAACATTAGTATTATTAAAATAATGTAAAATCAAAGCGAAAATAGTCAAAAATCTATGTGGTATGTACGAGACGACATATGCATGTGGATTAGGCAAGAAGTATTGCAGTGCAAATTTGCAAGCTGTGGCGGTTCATCTCAGATGTCTACCTTGCGTAGAAAAAAGGTTGGTAGGATAGGTTAGGTTCGTACGTATGATGTTTGAAAATTATAGATATCATTGAAGTTAGTGAGAACTGATACTCACCAATATTATTTTAGTCAGAAAACCATGTTTTCTGTTTTTCTTTAAATGTGTTTTTCAGACCTATCTGTAATTGTAACTGTATTTATTAAATTTTTCCTACTATCTATCTAGTACTCTAGTTTTCCTTCAATAACGAATAAATCTTTCGCCTTTTACTAAAGATTTCCATGGAGGGCAGCACTCAAATGAGTCTATAAACCAATTTATTTATCTAAAAAAAAAATATTTGTTTATGTTTTGTTTTTTTGTTTAATTCGTAGAACTGTATTTTTTTAAAAATTTAATTTAAATTAAATGTATTAATGTTATAAAAAAAATATAAAATTTACATCTAAATGAAGATTCAAAAACAAACAAACTTGTCAGGCAGGATAATTGTATAAGAGCTCTTCTCTCGCAAATCGCCGTTTTGCTGATATTGTTATCAAATTTTGTATATTTTATTGTATTTAAGTATTTATATTGTCTATCAGAATGTGTACCCAATATAAGAATACTATAACCTATACGACGTGCTATTTTAATAAATATTTCTAATTCACTGTGGTTGTCACATAGAGCCAAAATACGCTGTTGAAACCTAGTCCGATGCTGAGAGAGTCAACATTGCGCATTTCTTTACAACATTATAATTGAAACGTGAATTGCAATTTCGTTTGGTTAACAGTGCACTTTTCTATTTCGCTAGGAGCCGAAATAGAAGTTGCCTCAATACAAGTCTATTTAAATAATCTCAGTCGGCCACATCGTCACATTAAACTGCGGCGAGGGAGAGAGCTCCATAAATAAACCAACACAACACAAACTAACTTGCAGCTAAATATTTTCATACCCAATAAAGAGAGTTCCTAGTCGTTACTCGTAGATTTTTTTTGACTATTTTTGATTGGAAGGGAATTTTATTGAGCTTGTTAAAGTTTTAGTAGTGTATTTGTATTGAAATAGCTAAACAAATATAAAACCAGTACAGAAATCGTTCTTAACATGTGTTCGCTATTATGTCCTCTGCGCGCAATCTGTGTATAAATAAACATCTTTTAACTTTAATTAATCTCAAGTGACCTACCAGGTAAGTATGGTCCTGTACATTTTCATAAAAAAAATACATGTACATGTACATTTTTAGACAGCACCGCGCTAATTGGTCAGATGCATTGCACATATAGTTTTGTATCGCTGATCAAAGAACCGGTGGATTTGGATCCATTGTTTTAGCCATAGGTTTTTTATATTTGTCTAGTGTGTAGTTAGAAGTAAGATTGTAGAAATATATTGAAATTTGTACATCGCCCTTGAGGTGATTTTTCACAAAAACGGCGCCATACAAGTCATCCAATTATTATTATTTTTATTAACTTATGACTAACTAACTAACCATCACGCCGTTTCTCTGCAGGAGTAGGCAGAGAGGACGGACCGCCAAACAACTCGGTTTTGGCACACACTTCTTGCTTCATTCACATTCATACATTTTCTCATGCATGCTCTTCTATTATTCAGACTCTTGACATGGCCCGACTCAAGTATCTGATTCACTTCATCGTGCCATGCCTTCCTCGGGCGTCCTCGACTTCTTCTACCATTCACATTTGCGTCATATATTCTCTTGACGCTCATTTCTTTATTCATTCGCTCGTGGATTAAAGGTGCCAAAATTATAAATAATGAGAATTTTCGCCGCAATTCACAATTACATTAGCAATACACGTACGAAACGCACCACAAAAATAATCTGCTTTAAGTTTTTATTTATATATCCTTACTAACAGTGTATCAATTTAAGATGACTTTGTAAGATGAAACCGGTTCGTTAATAATATTTAAAAAAAGTGGAAGTGGAAGTGTTTTAAGCCATAAAAAGTCAAATAGTTTTCAAATCATAATGAAAAAATAAATAATAACATTAGAAAACAGAATTGTTCGCGGTTTTACCGATACAAATTGTTACAAGTTACTGATACAAGTAATTGTTACAAGTTACCGATAAGAGTGGTTGTTACAAGTTACCGATACAAGTAATTGTTACAAGTTACCGATACAAGTAATTGTTACAAGTTACCGATACAAGTAATTGTTACAAGTTACTGATACAAGTAATTGTTACAAGTTACCGATACAAGTGGTTGTTACAAGTTACCGATAGAAGTAATTGTTAGTAATTGTTACGAGTTACCGATACAAGTAATTGTTACAAGTTACCGATACAAGTAATTGTTACAAGTTACCGATACAAGTAATTGTTAGTAATTGTTACGAGTTACCGATACAAGTAATTGTTACAAGTTACCGATACAAGTAATTGTTACAAGTTACCGATACAAGTAATTGTTAGTAATTGCTACAAGTTACCGATACAAGTAATTGTTAGTAATTGTTACAAGTTACCGATACAAGTAATTGTTACAAGTTACCGATACAAGTAATTGTTACAAGTTACCAATACAAGTAATTGTTACAAGTTACCGATACAAGTAATTGTTACAAGTTACCGATACAAGTAATTGTTACATGTTACCGGTACAAGTAATTGTTACAAGTTACCGATACAAGTAATTGTTAGTAATTGTTACAAGTTACCGATACAAGTAATTGTTACATGTTACCGATACAAGTAATTGTTACAAGTTACCGATACAAGTAATTGTTACAAGTTACCGATACAATTAATTGTTACAAGTTACCGATACAAGTAATTGTTACAAGTTACCGATACAAGTAATTGTTACAATTAATTGTTACATGTTACCGATACAAGTAATTGTTACAAGTTACCGACACAAGTTGTTGTTACAAGTTACCGATACAAGTAATTGTCACAAGTTACCGATACAAGTAATTGCTTTGCTTATAGGTACCTACTAATTTACCGCCTACTAAACGGCGTCATATAAAATCGCTAATTAATTCAAACTGCTTAAATAGCATATTTTACTCCACGATTACCTACTGTCTCACAAAATTATTATTTACATCTCTCTCTCTCTCTCTCTGGTTTCAATCCTGGGATTGGTTTGCAGCAATTTCCTCTATTTACCTCACATGTTTGTAAATCCCGTCCAGGCGAACGCCAAAAATGCTAACCAAATTGTTTCAATAAATAATATAATATTTTGATATATTAATGCGCATGGTGCTTCTAAATATTAAGCATTGCATTTTTTGTTTTGTGTTTTTCTTTCCTCTGCCACATGATCCGCCGTTGCTCGAGCAAGAGTAGCCCGAATCCCCAATCCCACGTATCTCGTCATGTTTCTGACAGTTGACAAATGGATTTACATCCCAACCGGCAAAATGCCGATCCCCGACCAAACACAGAAAGCAGCCAACATGTGTCAAAGCAAAAAACACGCGTGATGCGTTGTTTATTATGAATGAAGATTCTGAGTTGTTAACAAAGGAAATATTTGCCTTTGAATGGGAGAGGAGGTCTTCATATTCTGAGATTTACGATATTTATAAAAAAAACGCTGGGGCGCTACACCCTAAGATGGATTTTTTTGCTTAATTCATTGAATTCTGTACAATTTTTGTTGATATTAATTTCAAGTTGGTGAAATTTTTTTGTAAATTGGTTTATTATATTGTTTTTGTAGCAGCTAGAGTTTGTGTTATAAATAACAATAATATGTTTGGGCGAAATAACACAATATGTACACTATGTATAAAATTCTTTAATAAATAAATAAATAAATAAATAAATATTGGGAATATTTGTTTAGCTCCGGTTTTGTGAAAAATCACCCCAAAGGCGCTGTACAAATTCATTATACATTTCTACAATTGTATTATACGTACTAGAGAGCGCCCTATAGGTGATTTTTCAAGAAAACGTACCTATATAAAATATTCAAATATTATTATTATTATTATTATAAACTATTGTATCAACTTCTGTCTAAAATATTACATCTACGTCGATTACTGTCATTGATTAATGCATTTGACCAATGAACGCGATACTCATATATTATTATTTTTTTTTTTTTTTAAGAAAAACAAACATTCCCGGGTTACGAATAACCCAACAACATTTGACAATCTCCACCACACTAAGCAGAAGATGTTGCTTGTGTTGTGATGAAGGACTTAGCCAGCCGAGGAATCGAACACGGAACGCCTGGGTCCCCAAACGCGATGCCCACTCAACCACTGACCGTTTATACACATATTTTTTTTATTTATTTATACTCTATAGCCATAAAACTGTGTGAACATTGTTTATTAGGAGTTATTTAGATACAGTTTGCACGCAGATGACATAATTGGGAACACATGTTATTGGAAACGTCATTATTTATACCTGATATATATTTTAATAATAATATATGATATATTATATGAAAGAAGACGCAAAATGTTATGATGGGCGGTACATTAGTACAAGGAGTATACAGAGAAATCATGTACAAATTGCTTCGAGCTAGTAGTTGTTCAAACTTAAAACCATATTAATAAATTGATAAACTAATGTTTAAGACAAGACTTTTTATGCATAGCACAAAGGGTAACAATTATTATAAGCAATCATTATTAACCTGAAACACTCATCCATATTAAAAAAAACCTTCCGAGAAAAGATACATGCTGCCGACGGGGCTCAAACCCGTGCCCCTCTGATTGCCGGTCAGGAGCTCTATCCGCATGTATCTTTTTTCGAGAAGTTTTTTCAATATTAATGAGTGTTTCAGGCTAATAATTATTGCTGTTAATAATTGTTACCCTTTGTGCTATGCATAAAAAGTCTTATCTTAAACAATAATTCAATAATAATTAATATTTGACGAGTTAAAAGTATTTCACCAAAAAATGTAGGCATCATATGTCTCGACGCCACCTAGTGAGAAAGTCAGCACCTACAATACCTTTCTCATATAAAAAATAATGTTTGTTGTTTGCAAGAGAAAAATAATAAGTGGTAATTGTTGAATGAAACATTAGTATATATTGAATCATTTGGTGGGTAAGGAGCTCCTGACCGGCAATCAGAGGGGCGCGGGTTCGAGTCCCGTCGGCAGCATGTATCTTTTCTCGGGAGGTTTTTTCAATATGGATGAGTGTTTCAGGTCAATAATTATTGCTTATAATAATTGTTAAAACCATAGTTAAATCACCTTTAAAATACTTGTTCATCCATGTAGGTTATAGTTTATGGAAACAACAACAACTGGTATTCACATATATTTAATTTTAACAGGTGACGCAGACAATGATGGAGATTAGTTCTGTGAAATAAAATATCAAGATTACAAAAAAACGAATCAGCTGAAAAAGTCTCTTGCTAAAACACGAAAAATCCGATTGCATGTAGGTAGTTTGAATACGGCAAAAAGTTTATTTTCAGAATCAATCCATATCTACTAAGTGTTGGAATTTTTTTTTTCGTTTTTGTCTTTAAAATAAAATACACGCATTTCTGGCGTCATAAATCACGATGGAAATTAAACACAAAACTTTTTACTGCGCATTCAAGGAATGACTACCAGCGATTCTCTTCCCATACTGAGCGCACGTGTGGATCATTAGCAAAACATTATTTCTTAGCGCTCTTGATTCGTGTTGGAGGACCACCCGTATACGCTGGGACCACGTGGCCTGACTACAGCAAAGCAGAAATGGGGATGTTCAAAGCTCATAAAGGTTTTAGTGCAAGTTATAAAAACTTCCAGAAAATAATTTGATGGCTGTGTCACAGAGAACAATAATAACATCACTTTAACTAATTTTTGCATAATAAAACTTCTATCTTCTAGATGTGTAGGTACCTACCACGATGAACCCTTAATATAAAAAAAAAATTATTGATATAATTTTACACGTATTCTTATAATACTTTTTAATATTTTTATTTTATTGTATTTTTATTTTATTTTAGAGTGTGGATTTTGTTTTATTTTTCATTAAATACGGGCATGAGCTTCTAGCATGGCAGTTGAGAAAATCACGAAAAAATGTTATTTATAAATTTATTAAATAAAAAATTTATTACAACAAGCAATATTGAATCATTGGAAATACATACTTATAGCCCGGTTTTAATAAAAATCAACTCACACCTACGTTTACAATCAAGACATAACCACAACTTTCAAATCCACCCTACAAAATGTGGGATAAAATCTCTGAACTTTATTGCCTTATCATTATATTATTCACTTCCAGAAGTGTACAAAAACACCCAGCATAATAAAAAATATAGAATTTATTGTACCTACATTTAAAAATTAAAATATGTAATTTTCTTGTTATATTTTGTTCTGTTTTGCTTTATTCTCTTCTTTACTTTTCCCTTTATTTGTAATCATCCATACTTCTATATCTTTGTTAGTTTCTTTATTTATTTTCTCTTGTTGTTTGTACTACTTCACCTGAATTTTTTAGTTATGCTGTTTTGTATATGGAGCATATATTTTAAAAATCGAAATAACTACGAAAAAATGTACCTATTATCTCCCACTTATGAATTGTAAGTTCTCCCCCCCTAAATTGAGTTTTGTGACATATCGGCAAGAAATAAATAAAAAGTTAAAATTAAAATAAAATCATCGGCCACCACACCACGGACAGGTGACTAGCATGATGGTCGTAAAATCCTCAAAACATATAACTAACAATTTTGTAAATAAGGGTAAGAAAATATTAGGATTTATTTTAAGAACAATTAAAAACTTCGAATTTTTACGAATCCTAAAATTGTTGTACATATCCCTGGATAGAAGCCTAATCAAACATAACTCAATAGTCTGGTCGCCCTTCCACAAAATTCATATCCATAATATTGAAAGAATTCAAAGCAAATTTCTAAGATTGGCGAATTTTAAACTTAACATCTCTTTAGAGCACATAAATTACCTATCATTAATAAATATTTTAAATATTTCAACTTTAGAAAACAGACAAAAAATAACCGACCCAACCTTTTTATTAAAATGATCAAACTCTAAATTTGATTGCTGTGAACTCTTGCATTTAATAAATCTACACGTACCTACACGACCTACTAGACAAACATTAACATTTTATATACACACATCTCATTCTAACTATTAATTTTATTCCCCAATACAACGATTACATAGTCTTGGTAACCAATATTTAAACAATATTGATGTATTTGACAATAATTTGAATTTGGCAAACTTTTGACAAACGCTAATAACGCAAACTACTAATTAATACCTATTATTGTTGATTCGGAGGATATTGGCAGGCTATCTATTTTTACTTTATTTATATCTACATTTTGTCAACTTATATTTTATCTAACCTATATTATGTGTTTTCATTTTTTTTAATAAGAAAAACTCTCTTTTTAACTTTTAAATGTTATTCTATGTTATATTATGTGTCTTTATATTTTCTGTTACTTACCTGTATTTTATTCACTTCTAACTCTTCACTGTAATTAATCAAAACATGTATTGCTTTATGTATGTAAAAGCCCTATAGGTGTTTAAATAAAAATAAAGTAAATAAATAAAATAAAAAAATTATTGAATAAAGAAAAAAACAAAAACAAAAAATTGATGCGTGCTCTTTTTGGCTGATATATTACGGAATGTCTGTCATGGCACACATGCACTGCTCCATTATTCCAACTTCTGATATAACTGGACTCCAGCATTTTATTAACTTATGACGATCTACTTGTTATACGAGTATATCTTCCAAGAGTTGTA
This sequence comes from Limnephilus auricula, assembly GCA_951813805.1. Classification (NCBI taxonomy): domain Eukaryota; kingdom Metazoa; phylum Arthropoda; class Insecta; order Trichoptera; family Limnephilidae; genus Limnephilus; species Limnephilus auricula. Next base: position 38,667,214 of record OX638393.1, read on the forward strand.
ACCACGCCCTTTCCCGTTATACTGATTTATTTATTTATTTTTTCATGTTCTCCATAAAACAGTTATACACCAATATATCATGGATGTATTATATGACTGTTTAAATCACCCGAGCCTTTTTTATTCTAAATATTGTCTCAATTCCCTCTTATTTGTTAAATATTTGTAATAAAAATACATTTACATTTTATTACCGTTTTGACTGTCCAAGTAGGTAGGTCTCTTGTTCTAGGACACTAAAATTGATAGTCATACATATTAGGAGGGTAGGTACATGATGATTCATATATTGACCGGTCAGTGGTTGAGTGGTCATCGCGTTTGGGTCCCACCCAGGCGTTCCGTGTTCGATTCCTCGGCTGGCTAAGTCCTCCATCACAACACAAGCAACATCTTCCGCTTAGTGTGGTGGTAGTAGGAGATTTTCAAATGTTGTTCGGTTATTCGTAACCCGGGAATGATTGTCTTTCTTTAAAAAAAAAAATAAAGTTCAGATTTACAATTTCCAATCAATTAAGTATCTAATATGCAATCAAATCAATTTACTATCTAATATACAAGAAAAAGTGTATTCGAAGTGAATATACAGAAAACACTAAAAGAAAATAAAAATTTTGGTAACAAATGAAATATATGAGGCGCTCGTTGTACATTACATTACACATCAGATAGCATTTTTAATAATATTTCTGACTCTGTCCTGCCTAAAATTAGTAACCAATTTGTTATTTTTGAACCGAAGGATGAAACTTCACACAGTTTTAGTTGAGAAGGGATTTTGATCCCATTCATTTTATATTTATTTTTATGAGCATAAATTATTATCTTTTTAATGTAACACTGTCGAACATCTAGTAACTTAAATTTCCTGAAGAGAGCATCACTCGAAAATCTGAAAGGTTTCTTCACACGTAAAATAGATTTCTGTGCCTTCAATAACGGGTTTAATATTGTTTTTCCTTTACCCCCCCCCCCCCCCCCCCCTCCTCAACCAAGACATCCGTAGGTTATGATCGAGTTACATAGCCCATAATATATATTTTTTAAGTTGTGTGTTTTTATGAGATAAATGTATTTGGTATTTCCATTTGAGGTTAATTTCAATTATAATGCATACATATTTAATAAGTTTAACACACACTAGAGTTTTACATTTACATGGAGAGTTTATTAGTTCCAAAGATACAACTAATTTTATGTATTATGAGGTGGTGAAGTGTTTTGGGTTGTCCTTCAGTAGCGCTGAAAGTTAGGTATTTGGTTTTTGATATGTTTAATGCAAGCAAATTACTGTCTTTTTCACTATGTTAATATCGATGTTCGCAAGGTGGTGTGTTTCTTTCCACACGGAGAAAAATGTTATTCTAAAAAACGATTATTTTATTCGTAAAAACGGTTAAAACGGGACTGAAGTTCTAACGAACATATTAACGGTGTTTCAATGTTTATTGGCGACAAAATTTAAGAATAATTTGTTGGTATACTCACGAAATTACGTATACTAACAAATTATTATTCCATGTTCCCCTCAATAAACATTGAAACCCTGTTAATTTGTTCGTCAGAAATTCAGTCCCGTTTTTAACCGTTTTTACGAATAAAATGATCGTATTTTAGAATAACATTTTTCTCCGTTCAATCCTCTCCTTTTGTTCCACATATTCTACACATAAGCCTCACTAAACTTATTATGCATTATGTAAAAAAACTTATACCCACATGTCATCAGCAACTAGGGTCAATATGAAAAGGTATTTCTTTAATTAGATGTCGCGTATCTTTTGGCTTGTAATCCGTGTGTGTATGTGTTATGTGAAAAGTAAAATGAATAGAGCGCATTCTCTCATGTCCGCTAAAAAGCAATTCCTCGTTTGTTTGAAACTCCGCTCCTGTCGGTAGAAGTAGTGAGGAGTAGCAGAGAGGAGTAGTAGAAGTAGCCTCGGTTTTCTAGAAAATAAGAAAGCTCGGAGTGTGCGGCGCGGCGGGATAAAAGTTTGGATTGTTGAAACAATGCAGGAGAAAACACACGGAGAGAGAAGGCGGGGAACAAGAGGGAGAAGAAAAAACCGAGACATTGAAAGTTGTGCCTGTCTTTAAGATGAGGGGACAGAGAGATGGGATTTTCGAGAAAGAATGGACAAGTTTAGATACTCACCGATTTCGCAGGCTTCAGACCCGGAATTGTGTTTACCAAGCTTTTTTCATCAAATAAAAGAGATTGTTTTGGAGCCATCGACCAACAAACCTAAAATAAACCAATCAACATCTTACATCGATTAGACGCAGAATCACTTGTTTTCTTTATTTTACTTATTTTTTTTTTATTTACGCCCCTTTTACACCTTTATTAGTAGGATAGTTAATAAAATGATATAATTGATTATTTCTGTATTTCACACATAACTGAACTGCCCTACAACTACACTTTAAGAAATTTATTAATTCATGAAATGATGATTCAGTAAATCATTTTTAAAAAGTGTGAATTGTTCCGCCGCTGAGCGGCCTGTTTGTAACAAATCTTTCTACACATGCATCGTTCGTGATAAAGAAAGTACAATGGAGCTTTTACGTAACTTCTTAAATACACCTTAATGCATATAGAAATATACAAAGAGGTATAATAAAAATTACATTGAAAGATTGAAATTAAATTTCCATCGCAAATACCACGTCCTACTTTTCCCCGTGGAGGTTTATCGAGATAATAATATCCTTTATACATGTGGGACTATGCATGGTACGTAGAATATCATCTATGGGTGAGAATACAAAGGCTTTTTCAATTCAAATCCTCCCCTGTGAGTTTCCCTGCGCTCTAGATTCTAGAATGTGACGCTAAAATCAATCTGATGTTTATTTAAAAGGCTCGTATATAAAATGCGAACCCCATGAAGAACTACTCAGGAAATGCGTGTCCCATAAGATACAACGTTTTATTGCGTTAATTCGATCTTAATCAGAAGGTTTGGTCGATGGGGGAGCGGAAAAACCTATTTTACTGAGGGACACAATGCGGTTTCCTAATTTCAGGGAAATGTTTTCAAGTATTAGTATGTGAGGGGCTGTTTTGGAAGTTTTTCGTAAATTTATCTTGCTTTCATATTATAGCTTTATTGTGATGATTTTAAGAGGCTTAAATACTGACCATCAAATATTTTAAAAAGATAATTTCAAAACTTTTAAATGTAAATAAAAATACATTTAAATATGAAAGACATCTAATATAAAAAAAGGAACGGTCGCAACTAGCATTAGAACCCAGGTTCTCTTGTTTTACCGGTACGTACGTGAGGGGCTGTTTTGGAAGTTTTTCGTAAATTTATCTTGCTTTCATATTATAAATTTATTGTGATTATTTTAAGAGGCTTAAATACTGACTTCATCAAATATTTTGAAAAGATAATTTCAAAACTTTTAAATGTAAATAAAAATATATGAAAATATGAAAGACATCTAATATAAAAAAGGAACGGTCGCAACTAGCATTAGAACCCAGGTTCTCTTGTTTTACCGGTACTGGCATCTCTATTCCACATAATTATATTCCGTCATCCTAATATAATAATTAATAATCATCATCATACCACATTTCATTTAATAATTACTAACATTATCTTCCATTATTACCCAAATTTTTAGCAAGGTTATTACACCCGAATATTTTTACAACCATGATGATCCTGGTTAAATATATGCAACTTTTTTGAATGGAACATCTTTTAGCTTTTGCATAAGTCTACAATTAGTTTTCAATTGATTAGGATCAACTATGGAAGCTTATAAACCCAATTTTAACATTAATTTAATCATCAAATAAGATAATATCAACAAATCTCAATGAAAATATGTAAGAGACAAAGACTCAGAAAAAAAGGTCAAACTTGGGAAATTGGGAAACTGGGGTTGTCTTACAAAACTTCACAAAGTTAAAGTAGTTCAAATTTCATTATATCAGAACTCACCCTTCAAGAGTGTTTGCTGCTTCACAGAAATTTTGTTTAATTTTCAATTTTTATGATTCCAACGGCATCGAGCCAGTGAGACTACGGCGCTCACAATTGGGGTATGTTGTGAGGCTGATGGTAAGTAGAATGGGAAAAGAGATAGGCAAGAGGAAGTTTAGAAATGACCTGGCTATTCTGATCTAGCCACCAAATACGGCTAAAGCCATTTCAAGTAACGTTTCAATTCAGAAGTGTGGTCTTACATAGAGGCGATACTGAGAGTGTCTTCCACTCTGTTGATAATAATTAAATTGTAAAAACATAAATCAATCAAATATAATTTACTTGCGCACTCCGGGAATTGAATTCGATTTGGGTCGCTTGTCGAGAGTCTTGCCTCTCGACCACGGAGGCGATTAGAAATAAAATAAAGTTCCCAAGCACTAAATTCATTACTCTTGTTTCACGAAACTGCGACTTAATTTTGAAAAGTTTTGTGACGAAATCCTTAAACGTAACTCATGTTGTATTATTTAGTTATCTTGTTTGGCTCCATCTTAAATAACAAATAGGGACAAAGCAGATAAAATAACAGAGTTGATAAATATTGGCTTTTATCACTTAGCGATTGTTCCGAAGGAAGACAAACTTACTTTACTTACTTACTGGGGCAGAACAAGGGCAGCCAACATCAGGATACCTTGATAGGAAATTTAATTAATCTAATGTTATCTAATTAAGGGAAGTAATTTCCGTCTAGTTTTGACTTGGAGAGTGTTTCGGTGTTTGAGAGTTCCAAGTTAAATTCTGACTTACTTAGGCTAAATGGGTATCTATATTATTTAAGTCGGAGCGTTATTAGTGTGATTACAGCTCATTAATTTCATGGTTTTACACTTCATTAATTTAACGTTTTTAGAAGGTCCAGGAATTGTTGAGGTATTTAGGTTGAGATAATATCAATGAATTGCGGGTTACAAGTTACAAGGAGTTTTTTTAGGTTTAAATGAAATATATTTTGACAATAATCGATGAGAATAGACAATCAAAAGAAAAGAGAAAGAAACATATTGTTAACAATTATTATAAGCAATAATTATTAGCCTGAAACACTCATCAATAATGAAAACTCTCTCGAGAAAAGATATATGTCGCCGACGGGACTCGAACCCGCACCCCTCTGTTTGCCGGACAGGAGCTCTACCATTAAGCTACGGCGGGATACCTCGGGAGAGTGTTCAATATTGATGAGTGTTTCAGGCTAATAATTATTGCTTATAATAATTTTTACCCTTTGTGCTATGCATAAAAAAAATCTTGTCTTAAACATTATTTTATCAATTTTAAAAAAATAATCAATATTTGACGAGTTAAAGTATTTTCACCAAAAAATGTAGATATAATGTCTCGACGCCACCTAGTGAGAGAGTTAGCATTTACATGCCTTTCTCATTAATGGTAGAGCTCCTGTCCGGCAAACAGAGGGGTGCGGGTTCGAGTCCCGTCGACGACATTATCTTTTCTCGGGAGAGTTTTTAATATTGATGAGTGTTTCAGGCTAATAATTATTGCTTATAATAATTGTTACCCTTTGTGCTATGCATAAAAAAAATCTTGTCTTAAACATTTTAGTTTATCAATTTTAAAAAAATAAACATATTGTTATTCGATTCTAATTGACGACGCATCTGGCAAGAGTATAATATCATATTTTCTAATAATGACACAGACTGCGCAATCTTAGAATATTGTAATAATCTAGGCTTTTTTTGACAGTTGTGTGAATATTTCAAAGTTTCAAGGTTCTTGGTGAACTGGCGGTCGCCAATTCGATGAGTTAAAATATTGTGTCTACAATTTTGTTCGAAAATGAATTAATTCGTGAAATGTACAAGAGCAGTAAACATGTTTTAAATAATCTATGTTTTTTTGGGTTCAAAAATTTTGTTTTCTGAACCAACGTTCAACGTTATGTATTCTATATTGTAATTTCTCCAGTCATTGTTTTTATGAACACAGATGAATTATTATATCCCTAACATTAATTCTAACTACGAGACTTTTTAAATGATTTTAAAATGCTTAAATTGTCAGACAGAAGGATTCTCATTTGCTGGGTATTTCTTTATTTATAAAATTTTAAATGGTGCATTTGATGGTCTAGAATCGTTAGAATCGATGAGCCTTCGAAATTCACTATATAATACTAGAAGAAAGTCAGAAATTCTGGGACTAATTACCATGTGCATTCCTTTTTAGCGCGGAATACTAATGAGGGGCATAATTATACCGAGTCAGCACACATCATCAATTTATCACAAAATTTATACGAAATGTTGTTACTGGGGCAGTTCAGTCATGTACAATAAATTCTGCATAAATTAATTCTACATGACAATTCATATATAAAGACTCTATATATATATATATAATTCTACATGACAATTCATATATAAAGACCCTATATATATAACAACAATATATCAATGGTGACTAGTACATATTATTTTTGCTCTGCTTTAAAGTGATTTCTAAGTGGAAAAAAACACACAAACCGGAAAGTAACTTAGTGATTACCGTGTGTGACACCAAGATCTAAAATCTATAAAATTCGTATAAGCGTTTACCGTCCCTACTGAGGATAATCCGTAAAATAAAAATAAGTTTTGAATATTACTAAAGTGTTTAACGCAGGTAGTAAGTAAATTTATTTACAAAATGCATTGCAATATTTGCCCTGATCCTGTTATAACAGAGGAATCAATTTTTGTGTGCTCTGCGTGCAAAGGCACATTTCATCTAGCCTGTGGGGGCATCACGGAGAACAGCTACCGTAGACTCACTCTGGAAAGGCGGGCACTACTTAAATGTAAGCAATGCAAAAACACGAAGACATCTATGGCGGCCGCTACGGGCGTATCGGAGACAATCAGCGGTAACGAACATTTGGAGCCAGGCAAAAAAATAAACAATAAAGGACCGTCAACCACTGCACAGGCCCAGATAAACTTAGAAGATCTGCAAGGGTTAGTCTTGGATAAGACGTCTAATCTCGAAAGTAAACAAAATGACATCATGGAACAAAACAAGAAAATCCTAGAAAGCATTCAATTTATGAGTGCACAATACGAGGACTTCCTAGGCAGGATCCGTGAAATTGAAGCAAGGAATGAGGTTCTTTCAAAAAAGAATACCGATTTGGAAGCCAGGATTAATGTGCTGGAGAACTGTCTTGAAATCCAGGAGCGGGCTCTAAAGGCCAACAACTTAGAAATCAGAGGCATCCCAGAAAATAAAGGAGAAATACTACAAGACGTAATTTTTAACATTTGCCAAAAAACTAAGTCCAACATCCAAATCAATGACATAGACGCTATTCATCGTGCAGCAAAAAAAAAAATAATATTCATCCGAGAGAAATTATAATCAAACTCAAATCGAATATAGCTAAAGAACAGCTGCTAGAGGATGTGAAATCATATAACAAAAACAACCCGAATATAGAAGACAAATTAAATACCGCAAACATTGGAATTGCTGGACCGATTTCGAGGATCTACGTTTCCGAGGAACTAACATTTCGTGCCAAACAATTATTTTGGAAAACGAGGCAAGTTGCGAGGACCAAAGGTTATCGATTCACTTGGTCGAAGGCGGGGCTTGTGTATTGTAGAAGAGACACGGGCACTAATGCAATCTGTATATCTGATGAAGGCAAGCTTGCAGCTATGTGATACAATTATTGAAATAATAACACTGTCGAGGTATGTTCCATCTCGCTCATTTCCAGGTATATGCATTAAATCAATAACTCGGCAAGGCATCGAATTTATCAGTCTTCTTTATATTATTAACCAAGATTTAATACGATTATTTAAATATTTCATTACACAAAGGAGGAACGATCACACCCCGTATTGCTCATTAACACTTAAAATTTTATTTCCATCTACATATAATAAATTGTTATTACGAGGTTTCAGCGACTTTAAACATTCTGTATTATATTATCAAATCACTGTCAATTTATGTACATCCATACCTATCTATGCAACTACTTTGGGAATAGATTTTATTTTTAATAATAGGTTATTGGTACACTGTTCGTTATTCCACATAAATCTAACATTTAATTATGTTTGAATTAAGTTGTGATGTTGGTAAACCATTCAGGTATTTTCTGTATCATAAATATTATTGATGAATTGAATAAAATAAAAAACTATAATTGGGGCTCTTACAGTATAAGAATTATATATCAGAACATAAGGAGCATATCAAAACCTTACGATTTTCCTAAATTTTCTATTTCAATTTATCTATTCGATGTCATAATTTTATCGGAATGCTGGTAATAATAGATTTTAATTTTAATATGTTATTGGTACACTGTTCGCTATTCCAGATATATCTAACATTTAATTATGTTTGAGTTACCCTGTGATATTGGTAACCATTCAGGTATTTTCTGTAACATGAATATTATTGATGATTTGAATAAAATAAAAAACTATAATTGGGGCTCTTACAGTCTAAGAATCATCCATCAGAACATAAGGAGCATATCAAAACTTGACGATTTCCTAATATTTCTAGATCAATTTAATAACTCCTTCGATGTCATAATTTTATCGGAATGCTGGTTAAATAAAGAATACACCTCAAAAGTAATTCACAATTACTCAGAACACCACACTAACATAAATTTAAATAAATCCAGTGGAATTGTAATTTACACTAGAGACGGTCTGCAAGCACAAGTTGAAGAAATTTTACTACCACAAGCAAACTGTATGAAAATTGTATTGAACAATAACTTATGCATATTCGCAATATACAGATCACCCTCTTTCCAAAATATTGACACTTTTTTGAATTCCCTACAATCAATCATCAATAGTTCAAAACAATTCGAACGGCAAATAATTTTAGGCGATTTAAATATTAATACGATTCCTGAGTACCACCGTCAATCCGAAGATTATCTATGTCTGCTTACTGAAAATGGGTTCATTCAGACAATTAACAGTCCCACTCGAGAACAGGGGACGAGTAAATCGTGTATAGACCACATCAACGTTAAAAAAATTAAACATATTGACTCATTTGTTTTCCACACCACAATTACTGACCACTACACTACAGCTCTCTGCCTCAAGAATAAGCCTCCCACCGCAGCAAAAATCAAATACATACCTCGAATAAATTACCTCAATTTACTTGATGACTTAAGTTCAGAAAAATGGGAAAACGTACTAGACCAAAGGGAGACTGATTTAGCAATGACGGAATTCATCACTAAGTTACATGATTATATATCTAAACACACTAGTAACAAACTCATATCTAATAAACAATTGAAACTTACGCCATGGATCACCCCTGGCCTTGTCAAATCAATTCACAGAAGGAACCAACTCCACAAAAAAAGCGAAAAAGAGCCCAGAGAATATTATATTACAAACTCGCTATAAAAAGTATAGTAACCTGTGTAAAAATTTAATCAAATCAACTAAAGAAAACTATTTTAAAACAATTATTTACGAAAATAACTATTCACCAAAAAAGCTATGGGAAGCATTTCGTAATATAACAAAAACCAAAATTAATAAATCATCTGAAATTAAATCACTGTACATTGATAATACTAACACGTCAGATCCAAAAAAGATGGTAAACTTTGCAAATAATCATTTCACGTCAGTGGGTATCTCACTGGCAAAAAATATTCTCGATAAAATCAACGCAACTGAAACTGATCTAGCTAAGATACCTGTCTGTAATCTCGGTTATTCAATTGATAACATTCAAACTACATCACAAGAAGTGATGAAAATAATTGACGAGCTAAAATCATCCAATGCGTGCGGACCTGATAAGATCTCATCTAAGCTGTTAAAAATTATTAAACCAGCCATAGCATCACCGATAACGTTCATTTGTAATTTAAGTTTTAACTATGGAAAATTCCCCAATCATTTAAAACAATCTATTGTTATTCTACTACACAAACACGGAGATAAATCACAGATTAACAACTACCGACCGGTTTCTTTGATCAACTCTGTATCTAAAATTATTGAGAAAATTGTTAAGAATCGACTCAACCTATATCTAGAAAACAATAACTTCTTTTCCAATAATCAATTCGGTTTCCGTCCAGGTTTAGGCACTGAAAATGCCATTGCCAACTTAACAAAAATTATCTCTAATAACATCGATAGAGGAACAAAATGCATTGCGCTCTTCCTGGATCTAGCAAAGGCATTCGACACCATATCTCACAAAATTCTGTTGAATAAACTTCAGCGCATTGGTATACAAGGTCAGCTATTCGAATGGTTGTGTAGCTATTTAGAAAACAGAAGCCAAAGAGTGCTTATTAACGACACTATAAGCAACCCAGCTAATATTAAATTCGGTGTTCCCCAAGGAAGTACGCTAGGACCACTTTTATTCAATATATATATAAATGAGCTATGTAACAGTTCCTTTGCCGACCACATAATCACCTTTGCCGACGACACAGTTTTATTATATGAAGACAAAAGCTGGAATGTTGTTCACAGTAAAGCAGAAGTAGGTTTAAACAAGGTCAAACAATGGCTAGATAACAATCTCCTCACTCTCAACTTACATAAAACCAAATTCATCCGTTTCAGTGCAACACAAGCAGGAAAACCAAAAGAAATACACAACATCATTATACACCATTGTAACGACCGAACCACTTGTAAATGTATAACCTTAGAATGTGTCGATAGTATAAAATATCTTGGAGTAATCATAGACAAATCTCTGAGATGGGGTGAACATATAGACTGGACTTCCACAAAGATCAGAAAACTTACTCATCTATTCATGTCTGTTAGAAATATTATTTGCATAAAAGATCTGAAACAAATGTACCATGCCTTGTGTAACTCATTGCTAGAATATGCATCCTTGGGATGGGGAGGCTGTTCCAAAACATTACTTGATCCCTTAGTAAAAGCACAAAAATCACTTCTAAGGGTCATCCTTAAGAAACCATTTAGGTATCCCAGTGATCTATTATTTAAAGAGATACGAGTTCTTGATGTACGGCAACTGTATATAAGAAAAATTATTTTACATACACAAAAACATCGACAGCACTATTCATCCATTCATCATCTCCACAACACCCGTCATGCAAGAAGGAATCCAGTAGTTCCACCCACTACAAACACATCACATGCCCAAAGACAATACTCCTACTTAGGGCCTAAAGTGTTCAACCTCATTCCCGATACATGGAAATTGAAAAGTGCTAGCACTTTGCGTAAATGGATTAGCAATTGGCTTCTGGACATGGGGAGAGTCGAGAGCGAACATATGCTAACATAATGTCACATACCTAATATGTACTAAATAAGTGTATGTTAATGCAAAAAAAAAATATATTTTTATCTTTTAGCAATTGTTTAAAAAGTTAGTAAAAAAAAATTATACCATTGATAATATTATGTTAATTCTTATTATATTATCTTCCAAAGGGTTATTTACACTTAAGAGAGATAAGGATCGAAAAGTTACTTTTTATATCAATTTGTAAATACAATAATTTATAAAATATGTACTAAAACACAATTTGGCTGTCCTGAAACGGGAATCCTTCCCAGTTGGACAGACAAAGGATCATCATGTATTGTATGTTTGTATTATTATATAAATAAATAAATAAATAAATAAATAAATAAATAAATAAATAAATAAATATATATATATATATATATTAAACGTATTATATATTTATATATATATATATATAAATATAAAACGAAACTAATAATATAGAATGAAAGCTTATTTTTTTATCACAGAATCTAATTCTCAAAGGTCACACACTTTCATTTACAGTTTGAATAATGTTACGATTTATTGAGATAGGTACAATATTTTATTTTTATTTTTTAACTTTTAACTTAATGAGTTAAACCTCAATATATTAAATATTTTAATTAATGAAGATAATATAAGTAAAACTCAATCAAGTCCCAGATGTATCCGTATCTTTTTCTGATGTTTCTGCTTCAGAGTTTCGATTGGGTTTCCCTAATTTTATCTTCATTAATTAAAATATTACAATATAAAGCCATCGACATATCGAAAAATCTGTCAATTTTCATACCGAAAAAACTCACCGTTAAAGAGTTTTCACAGTTCCAGACAAACTGATTTCCCGCTTCGTAGTTTTCGATGTGACTAGGACTAAATAAACAGACTGACATATTTTTAGTCACATAAAAGCAATGGCTGGATACCTTTTTTATGCGAGTTCGTGACTCCGTTAAATAAAAGTGATATTCTGGTGTCCATCAATGCGAAATTGCACGCTTGATAAATCTGTATTTACCGCTCGACATAAAAGGCACGTCCTAAGATGATTCCCATTCACACACCCTATCCAATCCCAATGATCAGATTGACTCGGCTTTCAATTGAAAACGAAGTGCAGTACGCAATGATCCGGACTTTATTATTTCCATAACTCCCCATCACTTGACCGATCTCTGCTTATAGGGAATAAATCATACAGCCTTCCGTACCACCTACTCGACAATACAATCATAGAGACCATGATTAATAGAGGAAATAGGGTAGGGTAATTATTAATGTATTGTTGAAATAATTGCATTTTTTTTGCTTTGGAAAATGAGATTTATCTATGGATTTATTTATTAGGATGTTCAAATATTTGTAGGTTAGGAATAGTACACACGTGTAGATAATATACTATTTGATAGATCCGTGAAAAATCGCGGGCTAATATAATCGAAGAGTTTAAGAAATCGTAAGCTTTTCAAAAACAAACCATCTCATTTTCCAAAACGATCAGAAATTACTTTCGGATGAAGATCGTTAGTAAATTTGAAAAATCACGAAATATGTTAAAAAATTAAACAAAATAAATAGGTACATTTATAAAAAATTAAAAAAAAATTATTGTAGTTAGGTATCTAGTTCATCGTTTTTCTAAAACGCCAGATTAAAATTGAAGCTAACGCTTTAAATCAAAACCAGTTTGAGTTTATTCAAAGTGAAAAATTTCACGCTGTAATAATTAACGCACATCATCACGGACAACTGAAATTGATAACGGCTTTACATACCTACCCGTACAAGGGGTACGTCTCATTAAAAAAAAAGAAATTTAAAGAAAGACAAACATTCCCGGGTTACGAATAACTTACTACCACTACCTACTACCATCTCTAAAATGATTCTTGTGTAGTGATGGAGGACTTACAGCCAGCCGAGGAACTGAACACAAGAATTCTGACCCAAATGCGATGCCATCTCCGCCACTGACCGATCCTCCCCTTTCCTAAGTCCGTAACTTGTATTGTGAAAATTCATTAATTTAACACAGTTATCCACGTTCTGGAAGAGTACAGCCACCCGTGTTTTGTCAACGTGTATCCTACTTCTGTTTTTATTTCTCAAATGTCAACATCGTCATTGGCATATAATAAGATGATATATTTGCAAAAATGAGAGCTTCTTCCAATAAAAGACGACCGTCCGTGGTCGAGTGGTAACAACACTTGACTCCCAATCGGAAGGTTGCGGGTTCGAACCCGGCGTGCGCAAATAAATTTTATTTGATTAATTTGTGTTATTTCACAATTAATTAATAAAAATAATATATACTACATTTGCGGCACGTTCCAGAGTGGAAGATACTGTCATTATCGCCCTGGTGTAAGACCACCATTCAGAATTGAGACGTTGCTTAATAATGGCTTTAGCCGTGTTTAGTGACTAGATCTGAATAGCCAGGTACTTTCCTACCTTCCTCTTCCCCATCTCCTTCCCTTCCCCACTTTCCTTCAGCCTCACAACATACCCCAATTGGGGATGCCATAGTCTCACTGGCTCCAGACGGGAGCAGTTGGGACTCTTGTGAGGTATTCTCTATAAAAAAAATAAAAAAAAATAGGGTGATGACTTTTGCGTCATCTTTTATAATGATGATAACAGAAGCTTACTCAAATTTTTGATCATTCATAGCTTGGTCATAAAACATTACAATTATTAATTTTTACGAAAAATAATAGTTCTTCTACTTTTTTTGTTTATTGAGTAATCAGCATATCAAGATATAAAGGATTTTAAATATTTTTTTAAATTCTTAACTATATAGTAGTATCCATTCGCTTCCTTATGCATATGAGATGTGCAAGAAATACCACATTGATAAAAGAGACTTAACCTCTCAAGGTAATTTGTTTGCTTTTGGGAACAGCTGTTCTCAGGTGTCATAGAAATCATTATTTATCCCTTACTGTCACGGTGAAAAATATTATCTAAACGGCGATAAAAAGAAAAAAGACAACGCTGTATATTCCAATATTAGTTAACTACAGAATAATTAAAATTTGTACCACTATGAAACCAAACTTTCCGACTGCAATTTGAGATAAAAATGTGAATCTTTGTCAACTTTTTTTTTTGTTTTAATAAAATTACAAAAAAGGTGACGGTAACGATTAAAATATATGTTTCGAATAAAATGTTTATGTGCTTTTTTTTCGTTATCAGTAATTTTATTTTGAAAAAAACGTAATATGAGCCATTGTTTAAACTTTCTATTTTTGGATTCAAAATAATCGTATAATATGAAAATAAATAAAATATTATATTATTAAAAATTATATGTTAATTTAAAAAAAAAATTAAAGCCTATTTCATCATCTTTCAAAAATAATTTTTAGTTTTCGGATACATTCAGAAACATTCCGTTTATTTGAATTTTATTCCAAAGCGGATTTTTTCTGACTTGAATATGCCCGAGGTCTGTGGGGTTAAGTTATTTCCATTGAGATGAAACGTCGCAAATATGGCGAAATATTTTTTTTTTTTTTTTAAATACTTCACCATAAAATTGACGTCCTCTTTCATTGTTGCTTACGTGTACCTTGATAAATCGGAAGGGGTGTGTCTACGTCCATACAATATAGTATAAACCTTATTTTCTGTATATGTGTCCCAGGAATAGCTCAAGGGTAGAATAAAGGCTCCCACAAGTCGCATCGCTGGAGCAGAAATTAAAGATAGCAGAAGAAAGGGAAAAGATTACTCGGGCTTAGAGCCTTGCCTTGGAATTGAAAGGCGGACGCGTTATCGAAATCTGATTGGATCCGGCCAATGGCTAAGGGCAGTACTGACGTCAAGTGAAAAGGGAAAACGTTCGAGGGAGGATTTTCACGGGGGGCTATCCAACTTAATATATTGATCAAATTATTGGTTTTGTAGAAAAATACGTTGCGTGATTTTAAATCGGATTCCAATTTTATTCGTCTCTTTGTATTATGTTTCTGTTGAAAAAGCTTAGCCATCCGAAACCTGAATTAATTTTTGACTTAATAGTATTAACTCTACGGTTACATCCTACAAAATTTCATGACTTGAAATATCTTTCCATCTTTATACACGTAATATAAAAGAAATATGATCCTAATAAAGATTTATCGAAAAATTAATTATAACTAGTTGCAGAATTGTGAGAGAATTAAAAGTATTATAATATCAGTGTAAGCTCGTAATATTTTGTAATTACGTAATATCAGTGTAAGCTCTTGGAAAGTCACATTTATGTCGAATTCTTTTGATTTGATAATTTCAACCCCTCATATAAATTGAATTTTATTTTGTAAAGTTAATTTCAATTAATTCTCCCTAATTTCAACAATCTTTCCTTAATCAAATCGTTCGATTTTGATTCGCGTTCTTCCATATTTCTCAACGAGTCTGTTAATTCGTTAACTCTAAATATATGAGGTCAATGTTATGATATCAATTTACTATTGGAACCGGTTACTCCTAATTATATTTTTATATATTGGATACTTGAAAGGGCGAGCTTTTTTAAAAATTACGTGTAAACAGCGTTATATTAAAAATAACGCTTCATATATTTCATTATTTCTTTTATAAATTTTAATTCATTCTCCTCTTCTTTTATATTGGTCGGTATTTTTGTGGAGAGCTCTTCACTGCTCTATACAGTAATGAGTTCTGTGATTTTGAGTTCTTTCGAAGGGGAAATCATACGATAGGTTTTGCCTGCATTTAAATATTAATGAAATGTTTTTTTTAATTTTCTATAAAATGTCTATTTTTATCATTCGCTGTAAACAAAAATAATGTTATGCTATTTGTTTTAAAAACAAAAAGTTTTAATTTTGCACCTACACTTATTATTCTAGTTATTATATTACAATTCAACCTATATACGACTATCATGATACTGGCAATACTTATAGTGTGGTAATAAAGTTAAGAGAAATAAATTGAAAATTTAAATTTACTCGAAAAAAATAAAAAAACATGAAAAAAAATATTTTCACTTCTTCAATCTTCGCAAAATCACTTTGTGGAATTATTTTTAATTAAATAAAACAGTACACGGCTTGTAAAATCACAATTATTAATAACCTTTTTTTTACAGCCATCACTTAAATTTATTTTCACGTTAATACTTACATTTATAATAATTTATTTTTGTTCTTTAAACAACCTGATTATCTTTTGGTATTCAAATTTTGTAATATATAATGCAATGTTTACTTATCCTAATATAACTTTTATATTTTATTTTATAAAATTGCTTTTTATGATATTTTTAAGTAATTAATCACCACTCTCTATGGTATTTTTGTCTAAAGTTCTTATTTGTCTATACGTGTTTGATCTTTTGTTATTTTTATTCGTGTTCTTATTATCCTGACGAAAAAACCTTTGGTTTCGAAACATGTCGAAAATTTTAATTATATAAGTGGTGTACACAAAGTTATTTGTTTGATTTAATCAAAAATATTTTATTTGTTTTCAAGCTAATACATATTATACATAAATATTCCGAATAATACATGTATAAATAAAAGATATTCTAAATAATATAGACTTGCTACAATTCAGACCATTTGATTATATTTATTTAATTCCGTCGTACTTACTACATATTCGTTACGACAACATTTACATTTTTTTTTAATTTTGGTTTTGATCATACTTGCGGCTAAAAAAATTAACAACCGTTAGTAATTCGAAAACGCTTCCCATTATAGATTAACCTTTTAAAATTGATTGGGCCATAAAGGCGTTACTCCGCAATAAAACAGGACCCAAGTTAATAATTGAACACTTGGTAGTTACACGAGTGGGGATCGATGGACCTGAGGTCGGATCCTTTAAATCGAACCTAAAATATGTTTCTCTCCGTATCTGATGGTGCTTCAGTGAATGGTTCATAAAATGATCCTATTCGCGCGAGCCTTGGCCCAGCTGGAGCGAGGGTTGCGCCCTGGAAATTATGCCCTCAGAGAATCGGATCATTATTAAAAAGATTTCCTGACTCTGTTATTTTTAATGATAACAAGGCTTGATTAATATAGGAACATTTCGACGTTCCCGAACAATGTAGCGATTTTCAGTTTTGTAGTAGATCTGCCTAAGGTATCATTTCTGAATTTTTACTAGTATTTGAGATCAAGAAATATAGCGTTGTTGTGATATTTTGAATTTCATTTCATTTAATTCACAATTCCTCAAACAAAATAAGCCAACAAAACGATTTTGAATTTTTAGCAGATCCGACATTGTTCTTTGGGATCGGTGATTTTAATTTCGTTAATTGGACCGACATAATATTTAAATTTAATGTGTCGTCTGACTATTTCCGAAGGTACAATTTTTACGGACGATTTAAGAATAATGACTTAGAATAAAACACAAAATGAAAAATAATAGAAATGAAAGCAAATAATGGTATGTACCAACAAACTAACTACACCTGAATAAAGCAATTATAAATTACACAAAACATGCATTACGAAGATAAGTTCTGAACTAGGCCTTAATAAAAAACATGATTTATTCAGAATTAGCATTCTGATTTTCTTTAATTATTGATAGTAATGCTATATTTAAAAGTAGTTGTCTTATCTTGTAAGGTCGGTATTAGTCCCTAACTAGACAGATTGCCCATTACCAAGTGCTCCACTTGTGCATTGTATGTAAATCATTCAGTTATCATAAGCGGGTTATTAAGTATGTTACATTGTTAAATTAAACAACTTTTCAGACTCCCCTCTACCCAAGCCAACTAGCACTTTAGTTATTATTGGGCCGATTCTTGATATTGTAGATATATTTCTTTTGATACTTTTCAGTATCTGCAGTTGTTTTTTCCGGTAAAAAGAAATGAAGTAATGTATGAAAGTAACGATGTTATTGCTAATTTACAACACTATTGAATGCCTATTTGAAGTTTGAAGTGTTGGGCCTTTTAATAAGTATGCTAAACAACAAAGCTTACAAAAATCCAGTATGATAGGACTTGAATTAAATCGATTCCACAGGAGAACGGTTAGATTATCCTAAACTCAATTTATCAATAGCATAGAAGTTAGAAGATTTATTCCGGCAGCCCTTATTTGAAGGGCTCATACTCGTTACTTCTCCAACCCTCATTCGTCCCTAGAATTCCAGCAAAGGTTTAATCTTTGTTTAATTTATGGGCGTTCTGTTACACCCTATAATAGAATCGTTGCCTTTGATAACTTTCCCACATTAAGATCTCAAATCTTGCGGTCTCTTTGCCTAACTATTCGATTACTCAGAAGGTTCACTGGGTGATTAAAAACATGATTCGTTTTATATGGCGAGGATATCCGAAAGCAATCCACATTCATTTGGTCAGCGTTTTGGATCGGGCGCACATTGAAGTGGTATTCAAAGGAGATTCAAACAAACTTGGTACCTACTATTATCGAATTTCATGAATAACTTCGGAAGAAATCTGATTTTAAGACTAAACCAAAACATTATTGTGTCTGAAATGTTAAATAGACATAAAATATAGACATTTATTAATGAAAACTTTAATATCTGAGATAAGATTGTTTTAAATAACATTTTGTGTTAAAGATGGATATACATTACCAGATTACGAGAAACCTGTCTGACAGAAGTCTGGAATGTATCTAACATCATTATTCTTTTTAAAATGATTTATTTCCTTATTTATGGCCCATAATTTTGCAACTGATTTCGTTTCATTATTTTCAATTCAACAGTAATTGATAAACCGATGCGTTCACGCATAAACCACCAATGTAACCGATATGTTGATGTTGCAATATATTTTTAATAGCACCGAAATAAATAACTTACTAAAACCATTTCACAATTTTTTTCAAAACAGTATAACATTTTAATCATATTAGCAAGTTAGATTTTTAATAATCGTTTTGTAATTATTTTAATAAAAACGATTTATATTATATTTATAAGATGCTTTTATGGTAAATAAATAAATATTGCAATTTTTCTTATAATACTTAAGAAACTTTTTCGTGATAATATGTAAGCAATGTTGTTTGTGCCATAAATGAATTCCTAGCAAGCAGTGCCTTGATGACGAACATGCCAAAAAGGTAGCTAATTTTCTAAAACCATATAAATAGAAGTTTTAATTTAATATAGGTAGGTACCTAATATCAACAAAACAGATTTTTTTTTTTAATTTTTCGAAGAAAACTTCTTCGGAAAGGTTTTTGCTTTGTGATGTCATTATTTATTTTAATGAAAAGACTAAATAATTTTGTTTACATCAATTTTATAAATTTAATATTTTATAAAATAAAAGTGATGTAAACAAAGTTATTTTTTCTTTTCATTAAAAAAAAGGAAACATATACTTCATTATTTGGGTGATTTCTTAAAATGATACGTTTTTAGATTTTAAAAAAAAAATTCGTTGTTTGTTTTTGGGGTGTTATGCCGTGTTGTGCTACCTCCTTCTTTAGCCGACGTTTCGGACAGCGTTGCAGTGTCCATCATCAGGGCAGATCTGGCAGATCCGACCATGTCGACACATCGTCGGCATAACACCCCAAAAACAAACAACGAAGATTTCTTAAAATCTTCGTTTCGACGTAAAGAAAAAAAAGATGTTGTCAATTTTATAGAATAATGTTGACATTGTATCAGTATTCTGCCTCCATGGAATTACACTCAAATAAATCGCAATTTTATTATGTTCCAATTACGTCATAGTGTCCGCTTTCAAATACGTTATACAATTCCTGTAACCACACTCACCAACAAATTACCAGCGGTACGGTTATATTATATCAATAATTGGTGCTTTAGTGTAGCTATGAAATAACATTGTGTCCGTTAGAGAAAAATTGTTGTAATAAACCTATAAACTTAAGAAGTTTCCCTAGGGTACCGGAAGCGATATTCACTTTCCTAAGCTAGTTATTAATTAAATTAATAAAAAAATAATGAAAACCTTCTTTACTATATCATATTTTCTGTGCTTTCATGAACGTCTCTACAATAAAAAGTATAGTCAAGATTGTCATAACACTTGTCTATAATAATTTACTTGAACATCTTAGAATTTTTTTTATTTTCTAAGCACAAAGTATAAATTGATACATTTTAAATACATCTATTTGAATTTCAAGGTTGTTTTCGTGAATGAATGGATTAATGAAAGCTATTTTTTGATGTGAAAATTAACAAACAATCTGACAGCAGATCGAGCTGAAACTCGGCAGATGGACTTGTTTTCGACGAAAATAAATTATTTCTGCTTTTGGTGGCGCGTACCCACATAAACGCAAGCAAGCACGCATTTCTCTAAAATTGGCCAAGAGATGGCGGAACTAGATCGTGCCGTTCGATGTGTAGGACCGAGGCGAATCTGTCTCACTATATAATATAAATAGACGTATTATAAATAATATTTAAAAAATTGTATTTACGAGTTAATTTTGAATGTCGCTCAATAATCCCATAGACTTTTAAATACACATTCCAAAATATGTCTCCGCACGATTAAGTCGGCGGCTAAAGCCGAAATACTACAGTTAACATTTAACCCGAACTAACGATAATCCCCTTCGTCTTCTTTTGCATGTTCTTCCCGGAGAATGCCGGGCATTAAGTCCCCAACTATTTCCCCAAAGCATCCCTTATTAATTAAAGCGGATTCTTTTGTCTAAGAATAACAAATGAAGACAAAGCACATGGCTCAGGACCTCAACACTTCAATATTCGAAATAAAATATCTTTGAAAGAGAAGATAACAGTAATAAATCCAGTTGCGACTTTATCTTTCATTTTTCCGTGTCTTGTTCTTTTTCATATTTTCGTGTAAATTTTAGATTATTATTGTTATCTTCTTCTTCAATGATATATTACATTGATGGGAATAACCTCCAAAAGTTATAAAAAGAGAGTTGTTCAAATAAAAATTTAATATTCATTTGGACTTTTACAAAAAAGGTCAATAGGTGTTCCATAAAAATAAAATCGGATAAATTTATCCGAGACACTATCTAGGTAAAAAATACGTTCATAGAACACTACCTGTAATTCAATGAAAAAGGTAGCGTAAAAATAGTCGAAGATAATATTTTTAGATTTTCACGGCCAAAAGCATTTTCGTTGTTTGTTTTTGGGGTGTTATGCATAACGGCATAACACCCCAAAAACAAACAACGAAAAAGAAGATAATATTATTCTTAATTCTGGATTTTAAAATATAAGTTTGACAAATATGACATTTAAATAATTGATGGCACTGGCCTAATTGGAATATCTTTTGTCCTGGTAAGACGTGAGGTTCCGGTTTCGAGTCCCAGCTGTAACCGTTATATTTTTTTATTTTTCTGTGTCATGTTCTTTTTCATATTTTCGTTCAGATTATTAGTGTTATCTTCTTCTGCAGTGAAAATAACTTTGTTCGTTCAATGATTTTTGTAGCTCCGGCTTCGAGTGATTTCGGACATCTGTACCAAAATCTTTTTTTCCAAATTTTGACTTAAAATACCTTTATTGAATTTATAAGCATTTGTTTTTCAATTTTAAATTAGTTACCTTCAGGTCATCACCGACTAAACTAACATTTATCCTAAAACACGAAATTCCTGATTGAAGAGTTACAGTCTGTGTCTCTGCTTTCTATTAAATTTTAATAGGCTTAACAACGTGATAGTCGTCCTCTCCTGCTGATCACAATTTGTTCAAAAGTTGAAACGGACTTAAAATCGGCAAATAACGGGGACCTTTCAACGGTAAAAAAAAAAAAAATTCAATGAGAATATTGCACGAGAGACCCAATTGCTCCCGTCTGAAACCGGTTAGTCTATGCCATCCCCAATTGTCTTGATCAGTTTATTACTGAATTCAGTGATTTACGTGTTGGAGAATTACATGCGCTTTGTGATAATTTTAGCATGTCGTTATTGCTCGAGAAGCAATTTTTTTTTATATGAATACCTTATAAGAGTCCCAACTGCTTCCGTCTGGAGCCAGTATGACTATGGCATCCCCAATTGCGGTATGTTGTGAGGCTAAATATAGTGGGAAGGGGAAGGATATGGAGAAGAGGAATGTGGCGAAGTATCTGGCTATTCAGATCTGGAAAAGCCATTTCAAGCAACGTTTCAATTCTGAATAATGGTCTTACACCAGGGCGATTCTGAGAGTTTCTTCCACTCTGGAACGTGCCGTGAATATACTGTATATAATGTTTAATTAATTAATTGTGAAATAACACAAATTAATCCGTGAACCCGTGACCTTCGGATTGGGAGTCAAGAGCGTTACCTCTAGACCACGCCGGCCGTCAGTATTAACATGTTTGCGTTTAAATTAAATTTAACTTTTAAATTAAATTTCAATATTTATTTTTGTTACAGATTTCTTCAAAAGAACTTCTTACTCTTTCCGAGGGATTAAATCAGGTGAGTTAACCGAATTTATTATGAAATAAAGATAAATTTCGAGTGTAACCTTATACAAACAATTACTTTGGATTGTTAATACTCCGTAGGTTACTGACTTGAAATTTTAAACGTAAAATCTTAAACATATAAAAATTAAAGTAATTTTAAAGGTAAAAAAACGAAATAATCATTATAATTATGATTGAATAATTTGTTGAGCGCTGAATCTTAAAGGCGCTGTAAAATTTATTCTGGGTCCTTAGGCTCTGTATAAATTTATTATTTACAAAGAGATAAAGAAAACACACTCAACTGGCTGGTCACTTCTGATTCACATTTTAAATAACTAAAAGAACTTGTAAGCTTTTTAAGGTCATTTCATAAAAAATTCTCCAGTCCTAAAGAGTCCTAAATTCTCCAGATATATTAACTCTACTTTTGACACTAATTTTCTGATGTGATATCAATAAAAATGAAGGTTGGCTTTTTTAAAATCATGCAATGTCCAGGGTTCTAAATATGGTGTCCACTGCGTGCAAAGTCGTATCTTCTCCAAGCATAAACTTTCTAATAAAAAAGTAAGTACGTTTTCTGTATCTGTTTGTAAATAATAAAATTAGTTAGAGCATAAGAAGTCATAATAAATAAATCTCAGCGCCCTTCAGATGATATTTTACAAAATCAACGAAGCATTTTTGAACTTGAAGCAATTACTAGCAAAGAGTTTGTGGTCATTTATTAACTAAAAATAAGATTTTTGGCCATATCTAAATACACACTAGAGTAATATAATTATTTGTATTGTTGTGGCGATAATACCTTTAGGTTTGTGATTGTGTTGTGTGATCCCAAAGGTAAGTGGTTGGTTTTCCCATATCTTCCTAACGAATATTTTAACCCAATTCCAGCAAACACCATTTCGTTTAGTTTTTCATTCCTATTATTTACAGTCCATTTTTGAAGTGCATCAGTAGCAGTAATTCGGAAGCAGTGTTTCGGTGCAACAATTATCATTAATAACAAAACAAACAGAACATAACAGTGTCTTCATTCAAATGTAAGAAACGTGAGTTTGTTTAATAATTCATTAAGCTAATAATATATAAATCTATAGATCTGTTAATACTTACGGAGCAGCTACACGAGGGTAAAACGCTAAGCCTAATTAATCAGCACCAATATGCCCTTTATTCAGCTTCATTGTTCCTGGACTCAGCCTTAATTTAATATCAAGCCGTAGATTAGCGAGAAGGGCAAAAAAGGGCAGATTAATCAGAGCGTGGAGCAAAGTAGTAACTGGCAAGTGGCACCTCGCAATGCAAGCAAATCAATACACCTCACTATTTCATTTCAATGTCAAAAAAATACTCTTTTCGGTTGTGAGTATGTCTGTGAGCAGATTGTGAGTGATTGTTACTCTGGTTCAATGAACTTGGATTAATTTATTTTTGCCTACAATAAGTTACATTTTCAAAATTGGGAGTGATTGTCAAGATTTTAGACAATCGATAAAGTGCCTACCTACCTGCAACATAATATTTTTTACCGAAAAATATTTTATTTCTATAAAGGAAAAATGTTTTTCTTTTATTTGAATTTCTTAGGGTTAATCTTGTTAAGTAGAGTGAGTTTTTTGTAATTTTTCAAAGATCTGTTCTATTTTCATTTTCAAGAAAGCTTTATTATCTAGGTAACTAGATTCACTAAATAAACATTCGAAAGGTAAATTTCTGATTTTTCATTTGTCCAAAAAAAATATAAATACATTATAAACAAAACTAGTAATATTTTTTGTTTTTGAAAGGCTTCACAAATTTCATCTGCGCTAGTTTCAAATACTTTCTCCCAAAATAGATATTACGTTTTTTAACATAAAAACGCAAGTTCAATGTTGAATGACGTGTTTTAGGGCGGTTGCTCCAAACTATCTAACTTTATCTTCTTCTTCGGGGTCCTTTTTTCATATAATTTTTGCTATTATTCTGCAAACCTTCTCTGTCTTCTTTCTAAGTAAAATTGGAATATCTATGAAATCCTACATCTTATTATATTATGCCCGCTATTAGGTCTCTCATTCCTCATTTTGTGAATAACCCCAGCCGAGCTTTATGCAGTTTTTTGAAATCAGCTGATATTAATAGTCATTTTCCCCTTATTTTTAAGGTCAAGTGTGCAAAATTACATCTAATTATTTTATAAAATTCTACTGGGGTGGGAAAACAGGATGGGGGTAATATTTTGAAATGTCATAAATTCCATCCTCTTGTTTTGAAGGTCAAGTGTATAAACTTCTAAGTCTCTAAATAAAACTGTAGATTTGTATTAAAAACAAACCTACCCACAGATAATATTATATTTACATATTAGTATAAAATATGTAAATAGAAAATATATTATCATTTATAATAGCACTTAGAATGTAATGTTTAAATTATTATAAGTGTCCTAAGAAACATTTGGGACATTTTCTCGTATTTATTATTTTAATGGAAAGTTACCATACCGCCTCCCAATTTGAAACTGATGAACTATTAACTACACTGCTTTGTTATTTATTTTTGGGGTGTTATGCCGTGTCTACATCTGCCCTGATGATGGACACTGTAACGTTGTCCGAAACGTTGGCTAAAGAAGGAGATAGCGTAACACGGCATAACACCCCAAAAATATATAACAAAAATACTTTTGGCCTTGAAAATCTAAAGTCATATCGATTAACTACACATATAAATTGATATGGAAAACGTTGATGTTGTCGGCTGAATTGTTTTTTTTCCAAGAAGTTAACTATTTTAGGAAACCTTTGACATAATTAATTAACGTGTAGTAGGAGCAAGTTTTGAAAAACGGCACAAACTTAAAACATGGAAAGAGTTCGAGCACTTTGAACTTTAGTTTTCGAAATCTTGCAAACTAAGTGGGTTCACCTAAATCAGAGATGTTTTTTTTTTTAAATATTTATTAAACACAGCTAAATCTTACACAAACATGTTTTTCTATTAGAACAGTTCTCTCTTAACGATTAGTTACACTATTCACCGTATTACACGCTCATACCGCGAAACTTTGGGGGGTGATTATTAAAAAATAATAAAGTTTTTTAAACCTGTCTAGTTTGATCGTTGCTTTCACTTCTGCAAGCGTAATGCAGGTGTTCTGATAACATCTGAAAGGCGTTGGGTAAGTACATGCCTACAATCAGCGGATATTCTTTTGGGAACATAATCAGGTTATCACAAAAAAGCAGCTACCGGTCATAAGGAAATCGCACAGAAAGCTGCCTTAGGATAAAATGATACAGATCCATAAGTTTGAATAGTTATATATCGATTGTACAACTTCTATTAATTACTATACTACACTTTTAAACAACAAAAAAACAAATTTTAACAAGAACAGACTTCCATTGATAGGCCAGTTAGATAGCCGTACAAAAAACATAAAACTCCGACGGTTAACACAAGCATTGGACAAAGACACCACAAATACCAGTCAATAAAAGCAATCAACAATCTTACATTTGACACAAATAATGAGGAATATATAATTAAAAGATATAAAGGCTATATTACAAACAATATATAACAAAAAATCATAAAATACATACGTAATACACAATACCGTTATAAAATACATATCATTATTAAAATCACAATATTTGGCGGTTTTGTTTTTCAATTTATTTTATTAAAATGTATTATTTCATACATTTTGAAAAATGCGTAAGGCATCCAGTGAGGACCTCATTGACAAATAAAGTTTTAAGATATATTTCTTCAAACTTCGCAAAATCACTTTGTGGCGTCATTTTGAATTAAAAAACAAATAACTTTGTATTAAACCACTATTATATAATCACAATTACCTACATGTTTCAAAACCGATGATTTCTTCGTCAGGGTAGTAATGAACGATTAATTAATTGTGATTATATAATAGTGGCTTAATACAAATTTATTTGTTTTAATTTAACCGCTTGGACACATAAGGTTGTTTTCACGATAATTTAACGTAGGTAGACATAGGAATGACGTATGGCCCGTACCTGAGTTATTTTAATTTTAAGATATAAGTTATTGTACCAAATAAAAATTTGATAAATCGTTTATCTAAAATATAAACTAATAAAACAGTGTAAATTCAGAATCAATTTAATTTACAGAAATGCGGTTGATGCGAACGTTTTATAAACCGCACTAAAATAAGAAATTTATCAAAACTTTTTATTTAGACACTAAAAAAAATCATTTTTTTGAAAAAAAAATTTTAATTAACAACCTCTCAAGTTTCGCAGTATGAGGTGTATAAACGTCTATCTAGGATGCAAACCATAATCTGGTCAATGTTTTTCATTAAAATAATATCAACAAACAAAATTGTGAAGGGGTTATTATGAATACTTTATCTTCTTTATCATATTCAAATACCAGAAATTTAATTCAACCTCAATTGAACCACATCTAAAGCCGTTATTTCGGAGCTCCATAGAATCTTTTTTGCAAGGAGCGAGCGATGCGTGTGCAAGTGATTTACGTGTCACGTAATATTGTGACACCGTCAGCGGCGCGCGGTGGTGTGACGCACCCTTATGCGTGTGACGTCACGTCAAATTTACGTTACATGGGCTTACAGACGCGACGTTTGAGTAATTAATGATGTCCTGGAACGAGCTGCGATTTAAGTCTTATATAAATTTATATTATGAAGGATTCTGGTAAATATATGTGATAAATCTGAGCCATTTTATTGCTATTTAGACATATATATTTTTACTTCTTCAAATTTTGCAAATTCACTTTGTGGCACCATTTTATTAATGAAAAATTAAAACACTTTGTTTTTAACACGAAAATCTTTATTTTAACACATCGACATGTTTCGAGAACGATGTTCTCTTCCTCAGGACATAAAATGTACTAACACTAAATAATCAAATATAAAGCTATGGTAGAAATGAAAGTAGTGGGGAGAGGGAGGTGGTGAGGGGAGGTGCTTAGAAGATCAACAGGGAAGCGTGGGGAGGGGGGGGGAGGTGGAAAGGGGAGGTGCTTAGAACATCAAAGACAAAAAAATTACAATGGAAATATGTTTAAAATAGGGTTATTCACAAAATTGATTTGATTATTAATAATATTTAAATTTCTATTGACATTTTTCCTAATTTCTAAAATTTCTAAAAGGTCTAATTAAAAACCACTAACGTTAGTATGTAAAATTTTAAAACCAGTATTTATATCAAATGAATGGTTAAGTTCAATTAGATGGTTAGCAAATTCCGAATAATTACCACTCTTCCCTGTTAATCTTCTAAGCACCTCCCCTCACCACCTCCCTCCCCCCACTACTTTCATTTCTACCATAGCTTTATATTTGATTATTTAGTGTTAGTACATTTTATGTCCTGAGGAAGTGAACATCGTTCTCGAAACATGTCGATGTGTTAAAATAAAGATTTTCGTGGTAAAAACGAAGTGTTTTAATTTTTCATTATTATATATTTTTAATTTATGGCGTTGTTTTTGTATTGCACAATGCATCTTTGTTTATAAATTTTATTTTGTAAGTCTGTTACATGCCTTTAATAATACAATTTTAGTGTTTGCCTTATCCACGGGCAGACATTAGTATTTGTGTTGGGTTCTCCAAGAATAATATACCCTTGTTACAAACAGGTTTATTTTTTATATTTACGTATTTCTTAGTAGATATATTATACATCTGGGTCTTACGACCGACTATAAAGGTCTAGGAATTGATCTCAAGCTCTTAATGACCGGGTATACTTGCCGGGTGAATCTAGTATAACTGCCCTACATCTGCCGGAACGTGACATAAGCTCTAAGCCTACCGACATCTATTAAAAACAATTAAAACTACGTATCATTCAAGGACTTTACAACAATTTACGTTTGTTTTGTATTGCACACCCACACAATCACACAAATAGACAGTGGAGGAGATATTTTTTAATATTTAATTTTAAGGTTTTTTTTACGCATAAGAAGGTTAATTCTGAAAAATCTAAGATTTGTAGAAAATCACTATATATTATGTAGCATATTAGATAACTTTATCCTCATATTTCTTTACGGTGTGGGAATATGGAAAGGCTAAAAGACGCCCTCCAATGTGGTGTTTGAGAAAAATGCTCAGGATTTCATGGACGGCCAGACGCACAAATGAGTCCATTATGGAAGAGCTAGGGATCTACAGTAGGCTCTCTCAACTATCAACTATCAGCCAACACTGTGCGTTAAGAGCGATTGACCAGCAGTTGAGAATAAAAGTTTAAAAATGCTTGCAACTGTATTGGGAGGTTCCAATGAGAAAGATCGATTATTCCCCGTATCAATTTTTTTAAATTACAAATTTAATATCGATTTATTTCATTCAAAACTTGCTTTAATATATACCTACATTCAAGTAAGCAAAAAAAATGCTCAAAACTCACGATGGTATATTATTAAATATAGTGTACTTCTTGTAAGTATTTTTTTGATCGTAAGTATTTATGATTTTTCAATAATGTCGAAACAAAATAAGTGTGTAAAAAAATTTGAAATATTTTAGTTTGTAAGACCTTAAATAAATAGAAAACTGAGGTATTTTTGTCACAAAACACGTTCTCGGATGTATTTTTTAATGATTTTTATTGAACTAAAATTTAAATTTTTAAAACTGTGTTGACTAGATTATTTATTGATTTGAAATTTGTGCTATTTTATAGAATCTATCGTTTGAAAATTGAACAAATCTGCCAACGACCAACGGTATAACCTTAATATATTAAAAATACACTTAGTTTTTCAAAATTTTAAAACTGCGTGTACCAGATAAAATAACAATCTTTAAAAGTGAATTTATTTATTTTTGTAAAAAAGAATCGATGCGTCTGGAATTTGATTTAAAAAGGACTAATTTCCGGTATTCTCTGGTAATACCCTCTTAAGATGCTTTTGACACCTTGCTCGCCGAACTGAGAACTTTCAATGAATGCTTTACCATCATTGCTAAATAAACCCATTAAATTCTTTTTGATAATATCTGACTATCCATCTAACAATTTCATAAACAAGAGTGTCCGTGGCGGAGGGAGGGCGGGAGGTCGGCCTGGCTTTAATTTTTAAAATTTTGAAAAAATTGGGATCAAACCGCTTTTAATAATACTTCTCATGTAGATGGCGACAAGGTTTAAATTTCCGTTTAATACCTGCCGCCTGTTTTAATTTATTCACGAAAAAACATCGCCAATAATATTAAAACGCTTTACGATAATATTCTAAAAAATTTAATTTTCCACATTATACAAACAAATAGTAACCGAAAATAAGTCTTTAAGTAGGAGATTTTGAAATTTAAAACAGTTTTTGTAGGCCAGATATTTTTTTTTCTGGATTTAAAAGACTAAAAAAACAACTCGATTATTTCAAAGGCAAACATACCTATATGTACTACTCGCAGTATTTAATGAAAACATCTAAAATATTTCTCAGCGATCTAATTTTCAAACGAAAATCACATGATTTTCATTGCTTAGTAGTGTATCATAGTATTCAGCGGCTGCATACATACCCGCCAAACTGAAGACTATAAATAAACTTATAAACTTCACGATAGGTGGGTATTATTTGCGAGCAAAAATAATCATCGATGATTGCCTCAAAGCCAAGAAGCCGTTTACAAAGAAAGATAATTATCTTATCAACATTACTCACCGCAAACTGTCTCCAATAATTTGAAAATTTCATCAAGCCTTCAAAATAAACCGCTAACGACCCGAAGTTTCCCTCTTCCCGTCGATATATTTTCGATAATGCCACAAATTTACGATCCAAAGTGCCCGGAGACTAGAAAGTGAGGAAGAACATGTAACCAAGATGGTCCTAACAAAAGCTTCGAGTATGCTAACCGCCTGGCATTGGAAGGCCTTATTGTCTTAGAGTCTTTATTGTCCCCGGAAATGTGTTAATATATTTCCCGTATACTATTATAACCCTATATTAGGGGAACGCAAGTTGTGGCATGCGATATTTTTACAAAAAAATTTTTTTAGTAAAAAATGGTTAAATAGGAAAAACTTTTTTTCAATCGAGTTCTACAAATTAAATATGAAAATAATAGTAAGTATACTAAGTTCCGAGTATTTGCTAACTAATTGTATACAATTCAGTAGTTTACACAATTTGATAGGTGAGTATGTGTGGGAACCGTTTACTGGATGACCAACACCTCTGCCACTCTGAGATTTTTGAAAACCAATCAACGCTCTCTGGGATGCTTAGTAGTGCTCACGATTGAGGGTGGGCTGCCCCATAAACGAGTCTAAAACATCGTCGCTGCTGTTGTACCGGTTCCTGACCGGGGAGGACCCAGCAGCAGCGTTTGGGGTGCACTGGCCACTCTGAAACTGAAGCCGGGCTCTGAAACTGAAAGGGTGAACTCGTCTCTCCAGGAACATTTCCAGGCGGAATTGTTGGTGATAAGCATTATCGTTGTTGACTTTTAGCTTACGCGATTTGGATATATTTGACAGATAACTGGATAAAATGACCACCGACCCGTTAATTTTCGATGGAGCAAAGTAATACTTATTGATATATTCTATCCACGCGTAGTACGCAATTTCTATTTGTGACATATGATTTACCTGATTGTGTCATGTCTTCCTGTAAATTAAATTCTTACTGAGATGCAAAATAGTCAACCTTGCCGCGGTACTATTTAATACGCGTAGAGATACTGTTCATGTTCATACTTCTTTCGTGACACATATTATCATATTTTTCAGTATTTAATACCACAGATGAAAAACGTAAGATTGTTTTACTTCTATTTTAATCGATATTTGTAACTAGGGTTGTTTAATCATTCTGTGAGATAAAATATCACGATCATATTTACAAGCACGATCTGTATCTACTCGCATAAGACAAAACTCTAAATAATAATTTGACTTGTATATGTGGTGTTTACGAAGTAATTTGTTTTCATTTAATTTAAAATTACGAAATTTAAATAATTTAATAATCGAAATTTGCGAAGATTGAAGAAACAATTAGGTATTTAACCCAGCGGTAACTGCCTCTGTACAAAGTTGCCAGTTGTTGTTTGATAAAAGTTTGCACACCTCTGCGTATTTCACCCCGAGAGAGGGAAATACAGACGAGAGAGAAAAGGGTTGACTTCGCTTGGTATAAAGATGGAGACTTCCAAAGTGTGAAGATGTAAGAGTCTAATACTTATTCCAATAAGGAGTTAAAATCGCGAAGGGTTTCACCACTTTATTTGTATTTCCATGGGCGTATGTATTTTTAAACGTATTTACAAACGCAGGATTATAAACGTGTCTTTTACCTGCTCAAGTCAACCATATTTTAATATTGAAATTCCTATATATTTATTGATACTCCAAATGATTTTGCTTCTTTTCCTGTTGAAGACTATTGATAATAGCGAAACCAAGACTTATACGAATCAAATAATACTTTATTCTATCGGAATTAAGAAACACTGTAATTAACTTTATGTCACTATGAAGAAATAACTACTAAATAGAATCTTTTACCTATTTTTATTTTAACGCACCAGACTTTTAAGTCCCTTTCACACACTTTTCCATAAAAATGATCATCTAGTAAATCCACGCTATGCAAGTGTATTATATAATAATAATTAATACAAAACAATACAAGAACAAAATGTTAACCTACCAGACTATTAAATGGGAAAATAATTCACCGACTCCAGATATTTTCATATCAGAGGTTTCGGCTCGGTGGAATTCCTAATTTGATCGATAAATCCTACTGATCCCTCAATATAAATATTAAAAAAATCTTTCGTTATCCTACGTGTATTTAAAATGACTGATTTTTGCATTTTTATATACAAATTCTTTGAAAAATCTATTTTTTTTAATCTCTCATTAAATTTTTTTTTAATGAGAGAGCTAGGTATAATGCCAGTAGCCGAAATAACAAATGGTAATATGTTTATAGTCTGAGAATTCCAAATTCTTTTAATTTCATTTCCTAAATCTATCTAAGTATACTTTCTTATTTTTTTCAGAAACAGATTTTTCAATATTACAGGAATTTGGAATAGCTACATCAATAATATAAGGAATTTTTTTTAATTTTGTCATGTAAAAGTTGTAAATAATCATGAAACTATTATTTTGGATAAATACAATACGAAAGTAATAAGCTAACAAAAAACTGGAGAAATCTTCGTTTTTTTAAGATAATTTTATATAAATTTGAAAGAGTGCTCAAGATGATTCCATTTGAAAGCATGTTTTTATCGTTAAATTGTAATTGACAGTCGTATCAAAGCAATTCATGTGTGTTTTTCAAATGAATATTTTTAACTCCGCTCGTGTATCATTATTCTAAATTCTTCCCACTTGTGTAATTTTCATACAAATTATGATTCATTTGACTCTTTCTGCTAAAAAAGTTTTTTTGAAGAAAATTAAAGCTTATCCACATGCAATATTGAAAGTCATTCGAGGTCTTTAACCTCAACTAATGCTCCTAAATAAGTATTTCAATTAAAGTTTCCCAAATAATTCATGATCTAAAAAGTGACAATTAAAAACCACAATAATTCTTCTGGCACTGCGCCCCGCGAGTTGCGCGCTGACAAACGACTTTGAAACAAAATAAATTAGTGTGACACATTTTCGCGATCCGCTGCCTCTACTAACTGTTGCAATGACAGAATTATTACTGCGAGGGGAGACACTTTAATTGCCGCCTCACCTTATTGCGTGGCCGCCGACTAAAGCTCACTGCTGGGGGAGACGAACGTAACCCCCGGGTGACGCCGGAACACTGTAATTCGAATTAAATCATTATCTCTTGAATCCTTTTTTAACTAAGTACATACAGCCACATTTGATTTCAACTGAAAAATTAATTAAAACAATAATTTGAGAAAAAAACTTGGGATATTTCTCATATTTTTAATTTTAACTACCAATTTATAACGAAGATCATTCTTTTAGGCGGTTTGACCTAGCCTAATTCTGTCGTATGACGTGACTCGCGACCATGTTTTATCGAAGCCAGTCAAGTTAGCCTCTTAGAAGCTGGATGTACTGTACACTGTACAGGGCCCGCAGATACTGAAGATTGTATACAACTGCTGACCCTGCACAAATCAGAAGTGCGCTCCACTGTAGAATTTGGCGGCCATTTCTAGTCTGGAGCCCCAAAATTCCTGAAAAAGACTCCGTGCAGGGACTCGGTCTATTTGATAGATTCTCCTATCTTAACAAGTGGATTGCGATCTTCAGTGCACAGGCCTCAGTTAGGTACGCTGTCCTCGTTCTACTAGTATTACAATTGAAGACGCTCAGAGGAACTATCATCATTGATTCATTTGGTACCGGTGCATAGTGGGGGGAAACGCCAATTGCGCGCCCAACATAGTACACGGTTGAAATTTGTCACATGAGGACGGGTTGCTTCGACGAATTGTTCTTGGGGTGTGCTGTGGAACGATTTGCCGGCCTCTGAGTTTAGTTCCTCCTATAACATGGGTCTCGTAAAGATCCATGTTCACTCCTTCCTCTCCTAAAAACACCCTCCACACAACATCTTCAAATTTGACATAAGCCCTGTGGGAAATTATTTTCCTCAGGGAGGCCCTGTGTGGAGTTAATGTAAAAAAACATAAAAAACGTAATGACTATTCGTAAGGATTCTCATAAAATATTGTCACTGAAACTATTCCTTGCTTTTGGAATCATGTTCGAATATGGATAGATCTCCATGCTGCTGAAGAGATACTTTCGTGGCTCTGCAGTTCTAAACTAAACTTTCTGAATATATTTTATTATCTAGCGGAACAGAATTTCCGTTCCGAGAGAAGGCAAAATATGATTTCATGATATAAATATAGCTTTTCAAACATTCGATTGGTTCTAATTCGTAATGTTCTCGGTTATTTTTTGTATTTAGCTCTCTGTTCAGAACATCACAAAATCCCTTACCGTTATTTAAAACTAACTAAAAATGTTTTTAATTAGTTCATATCACTTGGTACGTGGTACCAGTCATAAAAAATACATCAACACGATGATTTTTTTCAACATTCAAAATGTTTTTTTAAGCACAAAGTTCTTCGTTTGTGATTTCCACATTCACCTCTTCTATCTCATTATATATTTTTTACCCTCTACATACTCTACATATAATACTTTGATCCTTTTTTATAAAACGTAATAATAATAATATTTGGATGACTTATATAGCGTCGTTTTTGTGAAAAATCACCTCAAGGGCGCTGTACAAATTTCAATATATTTCTTCAATCTTACTTCTAACCACACACTAGACAAACATTAAAAAAATAATAATTAAAAAAAAAGTAAGTATGTGGTATACTTTTTTTATTTTTTATCATAATATTATAAATATTTGTGCACCAATTCATTGAATAAAATCCATAAATAATTTTTAATATAACACCGAAATCAAACAAGCGTAAATTTTCAGGAACACATCAATTCTAAATTCCGATTCACGAGAACATATTATAAGGTAATTTCAAAATATTTTCCTTTTTGATTCGACGGTTTTGCATTTCGTCTGTCTATAAATTTTGTACGTTGCGTTTCCGGGTCAATGAGGTGGTCGTTTCAATGGTTTAGAAAATATGTTTTTTTTTCAATTGTGAAATCGTCGGTTTTTTTTAAGTTTCTTATTAACATATTTCAATAATATGGTACCTATGTACTTACCTACCAGCCCGAAGGAATTTGGAATGAATATGTTAACATTCAGGTACTGACGTTCCTTTGGACAAATTGAAATCCTTATTTAAAATTAAGAACACGTTATATAAATTATACAGTTTATAATTAAGTAGGTAGGTATGTATGTAACTACTTTCAAGAATTATAATTTCAGAGGAAGTTTTGATTTAAGAGAAAATTAGAAAACATACTTTTTTGCATTAAGTTCAGAGAAGTACTCGTTTATATTAATCGTAAAATGGGTTCTATTTCTGAATTTTGGTTCGGTAGTCTCTTCCAGAAGGTTAGCTATTTCGGTTTCCAGCAAATATGCAAATGCTGGATCTTAGGGGTCGCCATTAAAAGTTGAAGAATAAATGTTTGCTCTTCAAAAGTCAAGCGGTCGAAGGGTACGATCCCCAGTCATATCAACTTCACCCCATATATTGTGAAGGGCTGTAACCGGTGCCATGTTTAGTTATTGCCATTTGCCATGCTCTATAAATGGTTAGGAAAATAACGTTCGAAACTGAAAATAGTAACACTATTTCATGAAACACAGATACTAACAGTCACGATTCATCAAAATTCAAAGGTTTTAAAATAATAAAAAAATTCGCACATTATTAATAGTCGAAAGCATTTACACTGGGCCAAGCACTTTCCTATAATATATTCCAAGGAAAGTCGTTTAAAATACACTACAATAATAATAATAACATTACGCAGTTTTGTGTGATTTCACTTCAAGTGCGCTTAACTAAAATAAACTATAAAATAATCCTATAGTGCTCCTTACAAAATTTTAATAGAAATTTATAATTAATTTACAAAATAATAATAATATAATTCATTATTAATAAAAGTCCATTACAAGATAGAAATAACGAATATACGGTATACACAAAACAAAACAAAAGCAGAGATTTTTTTTAACAATAACAGTGCTGTTGTTATAGCACATGACAACAATAATAGACAATAACGGTGTAGGACAAAACAAGAACCGTAAAACTAAAGTATTATATAAAACAGGAAAACACTAAAATATTATATAAAAAGTAGACATTAAACATAAAAGTACAATATGGAGGAAATCGAAACCAAACAATTACCGGAAACTTGAGAACCTGGCTTATTAGTATATTGAAAAGAGGATTCATGAATAATATGATTTTTTAAATAATGTTGTTTTTAAAGCTCGTTTAAATTCAGCTAAATTTTGGATATTAGTAAGAGCTGAGGGAAGTTTATTCCAAATGAGTAAGCCAGTTACACGAAAAGAGCGATCATAGTAAACAGCTCTATTTGACCATTTCACGTTTTTATATTTTTAATTAGTAATAGTTTAGTCAAGTTGTTCTCAAAAAACCTAAAAGTATGTATGTTCAAGACTGACCGGAGTATGAATCCATCCCTCCCGCAGCAGTACAAGAAGATGAAAATTGAAACAGAAATTGGGTCGAGAGAATCCAGCTGGAGAAGTCAAAGGGTCTCCCTCATTCGACCTCTCCAGATCCGGCCCGCCACGCAGCTGATGGGCATATCCCCTCACCAAGATATATATGAACAAAACTCATCCCATGAAACCGTGCACCAAACGTAGCAAACCACCTCAGGTGATCTAAATAAATTTTATATATTTATATACCCAAGTCAAACATATAAATGACACTGACCTAACAGTATTTTGTTTTTAAAACTCTGAATGGTATTATAGACAGGCTTGATTTATTAAGTTTAATTACCTTCCATATGTAAACAAGAACTAGAATTATAATTCAAACTATAATCTAAAATTATTTTTAATTGCAACGACAATATCAGGACCTAGTCAATTAGATACTCGCTTGTACCTAGGTAGCTTCCTGTTCTAAATACTTTCTCGCAAGTATAACAGAACATATTTACATAACTGTACAGAATATAGTTACAAACAGACTAGAAAAATATATCTCAACAAAAAATTAACAATGTAAGCATAATACCTCCTATTCCTCTGCAAGGTTTCTTTACAATTTAATAAGCATATTTTATTTATGTTTACTGTTGTACAAAATTATTATTTTTACACATATCAGTGAAAGACCGTATAGGCGTATATAAATATAGATAATAAAAATTATAAAAAATGGCTTACGCGTCACATCAAAATATCTGTATGTCTGATTAAACCCCGGGTAAATATAGGTGGCCATTGTTAACTAGAAACGAGGGGTGAAAGGGTGTAGAAAGAAAATGAACGCTCCACGAAGAAGAGTGAAATGTTTGTTTTAGTGACAGCGTTACTCGCCGGGATCGCTACTGACTGTCAAATGACAAACTGACTGCTAAGCGGTCCATTTAAGAGGCTGATGACTGTTGCCTGATAAGCAGTGGCGTACAAGGAAAATACGTATAAAAGATATATACATATATAAAAGACAATGAACAACAAGCAAATTTAATTTAAAATGATATAATTATTTTTTTAATATGCAAACACCCTTTTTTTGTTATTTGTTTTTGGGGTGTTATGTCGTATTGCGCTTAGCTTCTTCTTTAGCCAACGTTTTGAACAGCGTAACAGCTTCCAAAACGTTGGCTAAAGGAGGTAGCGCAACACGGCATAACACCCCAAAAACAAATAAAAAAAATATTTTTAACCGTGAAAATCTAAATCATAACATTACACACATTAAGATATAGCGCTACTAAGCAAAGCAAAATCATGTGATTTTGTTACACATCTTATGATGGACACTGTAATGCTTTCCGAAACGTTGGCCTAAAAAAGAGGAAGCACAACACGGCATAATACCCCTAAAATCAATAACGACAATACTTTTGGCCATCAACAAATCATATCCAACCTTTCTTTCTTAAATTACTTTAAATAATACTTTTCACATGACTAGCGTGATATTATTTTTTGTTTTCTATATAACCTCTAAATGCACTGTAACCTGTAAGTCTTAGATTCATTTAACATGTTTTTTATATAACCCCGATGAAGGTTCAGGTTGAATCAAAACCGGTTGGTTTTATTTATTAAAGGCACACAAAGCATCTTTCAATACCAATTCGAGAAAGCAAAATTTTATTACAAGGCATTATTTAAATATCCCATTCATCGTGCTAATAATATTATAAACCCAAAATTTCCTCCATAAATCGGTATCCATAAACCAGATTTTCATTATCTTATAAATCAACTATTGTCCTTACTAACCTTCAGAATTTCCTTTGGCAACCGGGTTGGCAGAAAATACGCA
Organism: Limnephilus auricula; assembly: GCA_951813805.1. Lineage (NCBI taxonomy): Eukaryota > Metazoa > Arthropoda > Insecta > Trichoptera > Limnephilidae > Limnephilus > Limnephilus auricula. The sequence goes on from OX638393.1 coordinate 38,705,930, forward strand.
GGTAAAAAGACAAAGCCAGGTGCTGTCAATTGTTTCAGCCGACTGCCCCATCCCTTCACCCACCCCACCACAACCCCCACCCGGCCTCGCCCAATTACCCCGGGCTGATTCACCAATGATATCTCTTTTCTTGCTGATGATGCAGCGGCCTTTAATGAGGCTCAACCCGAAGCCTGATTGGTCGGGATTGGTTTTGAATAAAGAACCTTTATTCGTGGTTGTCGTTTAAAATACTTTAGATATCAGCGCAGCCTTTTAAAACATCACAGTATAGGCTGAATTCTACTTTCTCTGTCTTTTCGGGTCACGCTTGTTTTTTTTAATTTTTTTATTTTTACATTAGTTCCCATGTAGGAGGTCGTGAAGGAAAAAAACTATTTAGGCCTTTGTCGTCTTTGGAGACGGTGTGTGCAGGGTCTGTTTAGTGAAAGTAAGGGCAGGAAGTTCTGGGAAGGAATAATGTAGGAGAGGTGGGAAAATGTATTTAGGAATCTCATGATCAATGTGTTTAGGAGTGACGGATGTATGACTCGATCCCTCCCACTGCGGTGCAAGGCGATGGATCGAGAGATTCCAGCTGGAGACATCTATGTTAGGTATTCCATAAACAGTCTCTCACGATCCCGCCCCCCTCACAGTATGTGGATAAATGCATTCGCCGCCAAGACCTAGACAAATATCACTCCATGAAAGCATGTACTTCTGCTAAGTTATCAAACGTAGCGAACCACTTGGGAGGACTGGTGTTGGTAATCCAATAAATGAATCGCGCGGGGGGGGGGGGGGGGGGGCGGTGCCCATAGTCGCCTCTCACATTGAATCGAATATTACAAATAAGTTATTAAAAAAGTATTAAGTTAAATGCATAAAGCACGGTTCTCACCTCGCGATGCATATTGTACAATTAAAAAGCACAAAATAACAATTACACATATTACGTTATTACCCAAACGCCAGTTATCATTGACAGTTATCGTAGTTTGTGCAAAACCTTGATGTATTTGTTTTGTGTATATGCAAACAACAATGTAATGTAAGTTTTGCAATAGTAGATAATATGTAGGCGTGTTGGACATAATAAAATTTGAGAACTTGAATATTTTAACTAAAATGCAAACTCCACGTTAATTTACTAACAAAAACCCGGAACTATTAAACATCTTTAAAAAAAACGCAACATCATGTCATTAAATCCACTAAAAGTGTATATATATTTGGGTTTTGTTAAAGTATGCTTATGTATGGTATAAGAGTATGGGGAGGGGCAGCAGATACTTACCTCAAACCTCTTAAAATATATCACATTTCAATAATTATCATTATTTCCACATCCAAAAGGACCGCTAATGATTAAAAAAGCCAATAAATAAACTATTCATAAGGTAGATCATCTATGAAAACTGTACAAAAATCACCTCACTTCATACCTAACTTGCAAGAGTGAGAACACAAGAGCATAAATAAACAAACACTTCCAAGTACCTTGTGTCAAATCAACTTTTGCAAAAAAAAACGTAAATCGAACTAAACATAAATAAACTATTTCTATGGTAGATAATCTATAAAACTGTACAATAAAAAAAAACTTACCACATACCTCACTCGCAAAACACAATTGCAAACATCAAAAAACACTTTCAAGTACCGTATGTCTATTCAACTATCGCAAAAAAACGTGAATCTAACCAGGTGCCACACATGTTAAATAATGTTCCCAACACAAACCAAAACTGATGTCACTATGTGTATCTATTTGATATTAATTAAAAAATGGTGATGTGATTCTATTTGTTGTGTATTAAGTTACCAAAATTAGCTATTATTCAAAGAATAAATAATAATATCAAGATGACTATTTAAGCTTATTCCGAAAAAACTTTTCAGCACGCTTGTAAAGACCCCGTCGGGTTAGTTGAACCTCTCAGAAGAATTTTCTGGATTTAAAACGTCTTTCGGTTTGTGTCAATTCCATTTTCTTCACTCCTCTCCCTTCTTCCCCACCTCACCTAAGACATCCACCCCTCGCCTTTATTAAAAGGATTTCACATCACGGAAAATAATTTCTTGAAACTGTCAAACATTTGAAGGCGTTTCAGGCGTTATTTTGTAACTTAAATATTATGAACAGCCCATTTATGTAGCTTATTTATTAACTTATTTTCAAAATCTATTTCATTTAATAGCCTGAAGTTGAGTTACTTAAATGAGAATGACACAACAGAAGAATTAGCCCAAGATATGATTTTTTTCCTTTCGTCACTGTAATAAACTCCGCATAATTCGGTATATGGAGTGGTAGGAACCGGCTAGATTTATTAATTTTTATATTATCTTTGTGCTGCAAAATTACTCCAAAGAACCATAAAAACATTTATTTTAATTAAATCAATATCTCCATAAATAATACAGTGTTCGTTTTTTCTCATCCCATAAAATTATTGCTTGAGGTGTTTAGCATTAATTATTTAACTAACAACGCAGTGAAAAATGGCCACACTGATTGTTCTCTGAGAGATAAAAATGAATTCACAATCTGCTCTTTTATATATTGCACGAGTTTAATTATTTTAGGAAAAGCACCCGGATTGATTTACCGATACAATATTTTTTGTTTTTCTTTTAAAGATTTTAGTTTGTTTATGGACAAAACTATTTATTCATATTCATGATGTGTATGTCCGGGCGCAAACAATTAATTCATTTTAACGTTTAAAGCCATATTTCAGAACAAGTGTTTTTTTTCTAAAATAATTAAACTCGCGCCATCTATGTAATATCACATTCTAAATTCTTTAAGTATCAATTTATACGTCGCCTGTGGGTCAAAACAAAACACAAACAGTTGTGTGTTCACTTATCACCCATGTCTTCACTTATCCCCCATTCCCCTCCTCCCTCCAACAACTGACGCTCTGTCCCACTCTAGTATACTGTCCCTTTCTTTCACAACAGTATGTATATATATATGTGTACTTATGTATTTTTAGACATTATTTTTGTAACAGACCTGATGATGGTACGGAGGTACCGAAACCGGTAGACGTTAAATAAAAATAAAGTGAGTTAAAACAAAGTAATTTCTTTTCATTTATTTATACAAACAGTTGTGATGGGTACAAAGAGAACCACCAAAAAATCGAATTTAAGTGCTTTTAATTAAATTAAATTTAATTTAATAAAAATTTTATTTACAAACCTCTGAGGAAAATATATCCTTCAAGGCATATGTCACATATCTATGTAATACGGTTTAAAAAAATTTTTTTAAGCATTTTTTACATTAGCTCCATACAGGAGGCCCCGAGGAAAAAATCCCACAGGGGATGATCTGGAAAGGACAATGGTATGAGGTAGGGTAGGAATTTGGACTTCAATCGAGGACTGACTGACGGGTGAATCCATACCTCACCCATGAACCCGGGCTTCCCTGCATATTCACCAAATGTATCAAACTACTTGGAGTGGCCTTATTTTTTCCGGGTTCTCGGGGCGGCGGTACTGGCACGGTATGACGTAGAATATAAATACAGCACCGTAATATTAGCATCTTGTACATTATACGACAAACCTTAACCATCAATATTAACGTACGTTGTGAGATTCTAATCGAAAGGGAACATTTATTTCACTTTGGTATAGGCGATGACAGCGCTTATAATGGCGCGGCAAAGGCGACCATGATATTTGTCATCCACGCGACAGACAGTAGCAAACTGAGCATTAGTAAGCGATCTATCACGCGCTGTCTGTGGCCATACGTTACGCTGCGACCGTAGTACGTTCTACCACCCTAATGCCTGGTGACACATTTCCAGGGAACATACCCGCTCGTTACATTACGATAATTTTACTCCCACGTAAGTTGTCTATCAATGAAGATGACCCATATTCACAGAGCTACCATAGAGTTGAAGATGTTTGCATGTATTTAATAGTAATTATATGGACTCCTTGGGCAAAGGCCTTATAGTCGTGAGCTAAAATTTTCCAATATTTTAGACGTGGAAATTTCAAACTTTCGACATTTAAATATTATCTCAGTATCGTAAGACTCTTTATCCTAATCAAGACTTTAGTGGAAATGATTTCAACTATTTTTAGTGACCAGATATGTTTTTTTCTTTTAGCCCTTCTTATTCAGCTGCCTCGCTTATTTTATCCTGACCACTTTCCTTGAGAGTGGAATACTCGTTTTTTTCTCACGCAGTTCTATTCTATTTATTGGTATTAAGGGAATTGCCCCATAACACTAGAATCTAGCAGCGTCAAAATAATGTTTTTTTTATTTTTTATTTATTTGATACATTATTTTTAAATTATTTTATAATACAATCCAATAATGTTGGCCTCACTGGTTGGTTTACCCGTGCTGAGGCCTCCATTTTACATACAAAAAAAAAATAAAAAACATAACATATTTAAAATATCTTTATATATAAAAATCTCGTGTCACAATGTTCGTCCGATGTAAACTCCGAAACTACTTAACCGATTTAGATGAAATTTGGCTTGCTGTGTGTAATTTGGTCCAGCTTAAAAGATAGGATAGATTTTGTTTCGATTATTGACCTATTGATATTTATTATTGCGAATTATATGTTTTTTATGTGACAATTATTTGTAAGTTCCGTAAGTTTCTGACATATGGCAGTGTGAGTTAATTTATTGATATAACACTTGGTTATCTAGATTAGGTAAAAATCCAGTAGATGGCGTTGTGTTTCGTTAGCCACATCAAACGCATGGGCGGGTAAGATAGTATATATATACATATATATAATGATGGTGAATAAAGAAAAATAAATATACAATATAAAAACAAAAAAATTAAGATAAATTTAAATTATAAATAGAGATTTAAAATGAAAGTATAAATAAAAATAAATGTTATATAAAGTTAAAATCGGTTTGTTTATATTATGTGTTGTGTGTTTGTGAGTGTTGTGTGTTTAAAAAAAAGGTGAATCACGATATTTAAAAAATGTATTAAAAATATGTATATACAATGTATAACAACTGTATTTGTAAAAAAAAAAAATTAAATAAAAAAAAAATAAAAAAAAAAAATTGTTTTTAATTCAACCGGTTGCTTGAGCTACGTCGAAGCCGTCATTTTTAACTCGTTTTACCACCGATCTAATGTTAACTTATATTATTATTTATTATTATAGCAATATTAAAATCGTTTTGGAAAAGCTACTCTCGTTTTAGTGCAATACCAGAGAGTCATAGATTATAACCGACAAAACTTTCAGGCTCTTTTAAAGATGGGATGCAAGTGAAACTTGCGAACTAATGACATATATATGCTAACATAATCAACATTATTAGAAAACTGCCCTTCTTTAAGTTGCAGCATAAAATTGGCCCATTCTGATGCAATAATTTTAAACGTTCAATGATTTCCGGGAAAGTATAATAAATAAGACGTTGGTTTAAAATACAAACAATACGCATACAGCATACCTATTTCTTATCATATCGTGTGTATTCCTATGAGTGCAATCGATCCCTTAATTTCAGGCAAATAATTATAACATCACTATTTTGCACAGAGGTGCAGGTTTTTTATGTACCTATGTTTTACAGACAGAATTATAATTAGGGTACATTAAAATAACTTAGAGAAAGCTAAGGATCTCTTGGACCGAATTAATACGAGATGACATATTTAATGACCGCAAATAAACCTGTTTCACATAAAATAATACAATTAACCCCACCCCGAAGGTGGGGATAGAATAGGCTTAGCAACAATTTGAGAGCATTAAAAAGCTTTTAGTTTCTCGAGGAAAATAATAAAAGTCGCAAAAAAATATTTGTGTCTTGTTATGAAAATACGAATAGCCAAGATTAGGAGGAAAAGTTATTCGTAGTGAAGGGTAAATTGTTTGGTAACTTACAAGAGAAATACATTTTCTCAGTTCATTTTTATTAACACGAATAATGTCGTGTATGTAAGAATTATTTTGGAGTTTAACCTGTTAATTTTCAACAGAAAAATAATTGGAACAAATCTTTATTTTAGTTTAAAATATGTAATAAATATAATGATGGCATCAGAGATGTTATTGACACAGACAACAATTGAGTGTTTCACTACAGTGTAAAATTAATGAAAAAGAAAACGACAAGACCAACAAAGACCAATCAGAAACAACTTGAAACTTTAAAGGTTAAACCGGATTCAACGAGATTGATTCACACATTGTGCCACTGTCCTGCTTCGATTTGAAAAATACTTTGGAAAACATCTATTAGAACCAGTAGATATCCATAAACGCGAAATATTTATTGTATCCCCGTTGAATTTTATTGAACGATGCTGAGCTGCTATTGAAGGCATAATGTGAAACATGGGTTATGGATTTTGGTTAAAAGGAGTGCTTAGGTAGTTGTGCACACTATGTCAAAAATTGTGATTACGTTAAGTTTTTATCTTAAAAAAAACAAACGTTAACGTAAATTGTTCAAAAAGAGAGCCAACATTCCCTAAGAGTTATTGCTTGTAGGTATAGTGGTGCTGTAAGATTATTTTTAACATTAAGAATTTAATATTAATTCAATATAAATCAGATAATAAGTCTTGGATCATCAGCCAAGGCAGAAATATCATCTAGGATTTTACCAAAGCCAATTTATAAGGATGGATTTCCAATGGTACGTTCATGGTTGTATTTTATTTTAAACCTAACTTTGGGTGGTTATTTGTATTTTCGTTACCTAGTGTTTTTGTTTTTTTTTTATTCACTCCTGTCGTAGCACATGTCCAAATGTAATAAAATTAATAAAGACGAATAATAAAAAAATATCTACATTGTTCTTAAAATATATCAAAAACCAAACAAGAAGTAAAACTACACTCGCGTGTTTTATTTTTTTTAACAAAGTTACTTTTTAATATCAACACAATGGATCTATGTCATAAAGCACATACGTAATATAGAAATTTCAATAAATAATAATAAATCTAGAAATGTCATTACCATGGATGTAAGAAGGCACCGATGTTTGGGAAACGTAAACACTCCCGGGCAATGCAGCACCCTGCATTACCGACCCACTTTAGCTGGATATTAGCCAACCCCTCCCAGATTTGGGGGATTCCCGCATTTATGACTAAGTTGTTTCGTCTGCCATCTGCAGACCACTCTTCAAATGAAAAATCTCCGATATTAAGCTTCTCCAGTTTAATGCAGACTATTCCAAATCTCAGACAAATAATAATTCAAGGGTTTAAAATAATAGAAGAATTGATACAAATAAGTTCTTAATACAATATAATCAGCTGTACACTATGCCATACAAATACACAAGACTGATTGAATTAAATATTCTTTAAAGTACCTCAAACTGCTACTAGAGCAATTAATATGATTGGAAAAGGACAATGAAGTGCCTATCTACTGCAATTCAAAAAAATCTTATTTGTTTATTTTTATGTGAATACCGCACAAGAGTCTCAACTGCTCCCGTCTGGAACCAGTGAGACCATGGCATTTTCAATCGGGGTATGTTGTGGGGCTGGAGGTTGTGGAAAGGGGAAGGAGATGAGTAACTGGAAGGTAGGTTATACCTGGCTATTCAGATAAGATCACCAAACATGTCTAAAGCCTTTTCAAGCTACGTTTTAATCTGAATGGAGGGGCGATAATTCTGAACAGTGGGGCGATAATTCTGAATGGAGGGGCCGGTGGGGCGATCAACACCAGGGCAATACTGAGAATATCTTCCATGGCACTCTGGAACGTTCCGCAAATATACTATATTATTTTTTAATTAATTCATTGTGAAATAACACATCTTAATAAAATAAAATTAATATTCGCACGCCGGGTTCAAACACACGACCTTCGGATTGCAAGTCGAGAGTCTTACCCTTCCACCACGGCGGCCGTCTTGTGAAAGAGAACTCGGCAAAGAATGCGAGTCAAGGCGTAGTTTTGTGACGTTTCATTAAATCTGCGAACTTCTTCGAGGAAATCGGTTAATTAGCAGGAGCATATTTAAGTTACACAAAATAGCATCAAGATGGCCGCGGAGTTCTAGAAGAATTTAGTTTTAGTAGATATTTTCATAAACCTTATCCCAAAAAGTCTTGTTTCATACTAGACTTCAAAGATTTGTTTATGATCACAATTATTGACAACGGTCAATTTATATCTTACGTTAGATTAAGGCTTTGTTTTTAACCTGTTTGAGTACGTTCATTCGTCGTAGAAAGCGATTTGTAATGTAAAAAAACAGACTCCAGTGATTTGATCTCATCCTGATCCCCATTTCTGTTCTCATTAGGTATTCTCAACTTAGGTAAACAAAAACGCCGTTTTTTGCAAAGGATTTGTCGAATGTAAAACAAAAATCCTCTCTGAAAATAAAACCTTTAGGAAAGGTTTCCTTGTTGAATTTTTAAATTCCTTAAATCGCCTTTATTTGCTCCATTTGAGTCGGCGCGTGGGCTGGGGAACACAAATGGTCATTTTTATAAATGAAGCCAACGTTTTGATCGATAGCCAGCCTCCCGCTCCGGCCGGCGCCGCAACAAAGGAAGGTTGCTGTGATCAAGCGTGACGTCATCTTTTATCCGAGATGGCTGACATCAAGCAAGACTAGGAGCAGGGCCGGACAAAGGGAACAACTACAATGGCTTTTGATTAATTTTAATCATCCAATTAGTAATCTACAGTATCGTTTAAAATTATACTAATATATTTTTGGATAATTTTATCACAAAGTTTTTTTTTCTAGTTCACTTAATCGTGCCATGTCTTTCTCGGACATCCCCGACTTCTCTACCATTCACCTTTGCATCATATTTTCTCATACATATTCCTTTCTTCGTTCATTCGCTCTACATGCCCAAACCATCTGAGTGTCCCTTTCTTAATCTCACGCATTACGCTTATATGAGCCTTTCGTTATTTGCGGATATCCACAATAACTAGACGATCATACATGGTTTTACCACTCATACGCTTCAGGGATCTCATTTCTACAGCATTAAGTCTGTACTTATTCCAACAAAATTACCTATACCCATTTTAAGATGTTGGAATGCACCGAATATCCACAAAATTGTAGTTATTTTTAATTATTTGTGAATAGTAAAAAGTATTATTACACTCATAGGGGTCGATAGAGTTGATTAGGACAGAAACGCTAGACCAGGTTACTGAACGGACGAAATCAGTATTTAATTCGTACTTTTCGGATATCTAGCTATTAATAGACAAAAAAAAATTCTGAGGCTGGATTTATTATTATTTTTTTATTAAATGTACAATTTTTTTAAATCACTCTTTACATAATCTTTCGAAAAACCACCCCATTTACTTTCGTCACCTTTTAACGCAGAATAAAGCAATTTCAATTAGGTAGGTGGGTATGGTTACCGCCGTCCCGGGAAGTATTTATTGGATAACCAACACCTCTGCCACAATAATAATAATTGGATAATTTGTAGAGCGCCGTTTTTGTGAGAAATCACCTCAAGGGCGCTGTAGGTCACCCCAAGTGGATCGCTACGTTTTGTAACTTAGCAAGGGAGCCCGGGTTCATGAGGTGAGATGTATTTAGGTCATGGCTACGGATGCGTCTGCCCATCTGCTTCGTGGCGCGCCAGATCGAGAGAAGAAGGCCTTTCGACCTCTCCAGCCGGACTCTCTCGACCCATCGCCTTGCATCGCAGTTGGAGAGATGGATTCACGCCTGGACTCACCGATCCCCCAAATTTCTTCCTATCCCTCAAACCTTTTTCCTTTCCCGAACTCCAAATCCTTCTTTTCCAGCATTCCCTAAGATGACATACGCCCTGAAGAAACTTATTTTTCTCAGGGCCTCTTGTATGAAGATAATGTAAAAAAAGCCCTAGCAATTTTGGTTACTTCAGCTAGAATAATAATATTATGCACACATCTCTCGGTTTTTGAAAGGAATTAAGTCGATATCCTCTGTAAGACCCATTAAATAAATAAATGCAATGAAAATCCATTATCTTTTTTGGAAAACTTTTAGCTAATCATCAGATTTAATTTAATACAAGCGATATACCACTCACATCATGAATATTAACTATAAACTATAACTTAATGTTATTAAATATTTGCTCTTAGGGTTAGAGCTAAATCTACACTAGGGCGCTTAAATGCGCATCACCAGCCCTGGCAAATATATATTTGGGGATGGAAGATATTAGCGGAGGAAATTATAGATAATGCCCCTTTATTCCTAGCCCTTCCTATGTCATTAAAGGGAAGGCCTAGGACAATCAATCATACATAGGGATCCGCAAGAGCGAACACCATTTTCTCCGGTTATTGTGTTGGGAAAAAAAATAAAGAAAAATTGCAACCATTATTTGTATATTTCAATACACAATGGTATTACATTTAAGAAGTCATATTTTTTGTTTTATTTCGCTTTATGGGGGGTTCAGATAATAGAAAATCATGTATCATCTGAATAAAGTTTTAATATCGGTTATGTAGTAGTTATTAGTGTATTTATTGATTCTTGATAATCATTGTACAATTTTAATTGATTTAAATATTTTTTATAGTGGGATAAATTTATTATTAAAATCTTAAGATAATATTAATGACTATCAAATGAAAAATGTGAAATAGATAAGAGAGAAAAAAAATCGTTCCCATCTAGGAATCGAACCCAGAACCTCTTCCTTGCCGGTAAATGCTCCGCCCACTGAGCTAATTCGACCAAATCTTTTACCTGCTAACAAAGTCCACACCGTTGCTTATACTAAAACACAGTAAAATTACAATCCATTCATAATATTTATAATAAATATTATGATAGGTACCATTACGAAAAGAAATTTTTGGATAAACTTTTATCTAGTGATTCCACATTATTTGGAGAAAAAATGTAAATGAAATTTTGTCTCCGGTGATATTTTTGGTGTTCTTTTTCAAAATAAAACATAAAAAAATCAGTAGATATTGGATAGTTAGAGTTTAGAGTCAGGGTGAGGGATTAGGCGGTTACTCGACTAATTGACCAGTGATGTCACGTGGAAAAAAAAGAAGTTTTTTTTGGTTTTTTAGGATGAAAAACTAAAAAAAAAACTCAAAAAGTCACCGGAGACCAAAATTTCACATTAGTACATTTTCACTCCAAATAATGCCAGTAATCACTGGTAAAAGTAAATCCAGTGAGTCTAAATACGTATGTTGGTTTTTTGAATAAATCTGGAGACTTGTTCAAAAAACCAACCCACGCCTTGACACTTCTTTATACGTACACAATATTATAACATAATATAATAAATATATTTTATTTATATTTATTATATTATTATATTCTATTCGTATAAAGAAGTGTCAAGGTGTGGGTTGGTTTTTTGAACAAGTATCCAGATTTATTCCGAAATTGATTTTGCAAACTTGCCCTTTAAATGGGGAGATGGTCACTGTCTACATGAAATTTCGGAAAAAACACCCCATCCCCTTTTCCAACCCTTTAAAGCAAAAATATGATAAATCTTGATGAAATTTTGGACACTTGATGTTCAAAATAAAAGGAAAAAATTCTACATTTGGATTCGAAAAGCTCTACGTAAATCCTGTGTAAAGGACTTCAAAATAAATTCATTAATAACATCACACCATTGAATCTCCTTCGTTTTCACAATCTGCACACGCTTTCCGTTACCATTTTATGACAATATTAATATTTGCGTTTGATTAGCACCATTGTTAAGTCGATTTCAATAGACTTTTGATCGATCACTTACATTGAATTCGGAATTAACGCGCTTAAATTTAGAATGTAATTTGAATTGCATCGGCCTTTTACGACATATTGGAGCACGTTTGAGCGCAGAATTCATTTACAGTGGTTATGTTTGCCATTGTTGGCAACGTGACGTCACTGGAAACATGAATACAACCGGTGCACCATTCGAACCATTGATACAAAATCTATTAAATTGGCTTTCACAGTAAATAACAGCACCTTTTAAGACCATTCAACTTGGCATTACCGCTATGGGGAAAATTTAAGGCGAAGAGAGAGGTTAGTATTTTTTGTAAATACCGCATGAGAGTCCCAACTGCTAAATAAGTGGGACTATGGCATCCCCTATCCGGGTTTGTTGTGATACTGAAGAGACTGAGAGGCGAGGATTTTACTGCACAACCAAGACAATGGCTATAACGCTTGCCCATTGAATTGAAAAAATATATATATATTTTAATACCGCACAAGAGTCCCAACTGCTCCCGTCTGGAGCCAGTGAGAATATGGCATCCCCAGGTGGATTTTTTTGTCATGCTGAAGGTAGTAGGGAGGGGAAGGAGATAGGGAAGAAGAAGGTGGGAAGTACCCGGCTATTCAGATCTGGTCACCAAACATGGCTAAAACCATTTCAAGCAACGTTTCAATTCTGAATGGTGGTCTTACACCAGGGCGATACTGAGTGTATCCATTTTATTTTATATGAGAGAAATTATTTTTCTGTGCGGAGCTAATGAAAAAAGAATCTAGGTATGCTTCATAAATTTAAGCCTATTTTTAAATAATGTTTCTTCATACTAACGATGTAGATAATTTATTTTGTGTTTTTTTTCCATTTTATCATTTACATTTGCCAAATTTTTACAAAAAAATATTAGTAACAAAAACTTCACTGGTTGTTGCCAAAATTGAAAATAAATTAAAATCGAATCAAGTTTATATTAAAATAAACTGTGTTATTTTATTTACAATACATTTTCTCTTTTAGCTGTTATTAAAAATAATTATTTATTTTATCTAAAACAACTAACACAAACCTACGTAATATTCATAAGTGCTCCGCGTACCTAGAATTACACCCACGGTGGTATTAACCTATTTTATATTACCTTGCTATATTATTGGTATAGTAGGAATTTATTATAATAATTATTAGAAATGTGTCCTACCAAAAATATTATTAAAAAAAAAAAATGGTTGGCAACTATCTTCTGGCCAAAATTCTTACCACTGTCGAATACAAAATATACGATCAAACAAACTATTCTACATCCCACACATAAAATAAATAACTATACACAACATTCATTTCTCGGAAGGACGTGCACAAAATACGATGATATCTTTTCGGACGCTGATATTTTCCATTTATCCTCAGATCAATTTACTAAAAGTATATTACAAAAAAATTTAAAAAAATCTTTTTTGTTATTTATTTTTGGGGTGCTATGCCGTGTTGTGCTACTTTCTTTTTTAGCCAACGTTTCGGACAACGTTACAGTGTCCATCATCAGGGCAGGTGTGTATCTGCTTGATGATGGACATATGAAACACCTGCCCTGTGCAAACAATGCCCTGATTTTATTTATTACAGTGTCCATCATCAGGGCAGATGTGTATCTGCCTGATGATGGATATATGTAATATATCTGCACTGTAACGTTGTCCGAAACGTTGTGTAAAGAAGGAGGTAGCGTAACACGGCGTAACACCCCAAAAATAAATAACAAAAATACTTTTGGCCGTGAAAATCTAAAATCATATCCAAAATAAAATCTGTTTATTTCCATAATAAATTTAACTAAAATAAAATAAAACTGATATAATTTTAATGATATCTATATAGTTATTTCTATAAAAATAACGGAAAAGCAATCGAGAAGAAGAGATAATAAAATTTCGAAAAATAAGTATCTAAATGAGAGAGGTTTTTTACAATACGCAGGTAGATGCTTTTGAGTATACATTTAGGATGGATCCATAAATATGGATCAGAGTGCTAACTTTAATATTTATTGTGAACCGTCAATACTTGTGTCGAATCAAATGTCGTGTTATTTATTGAACTTGTAGGCTAGCGTAGATAAATTCCGGAATTGAAAATTAAGGAATCTAGACATCTGTGATCCATATTTGTGATCCGTCAATACGCTAGCCTACACGTTCAATAAATATCATGATATTTGATAAATATTGAGGAATCACAATAAATATTGAACGTCTAGTGTTCGCCTAAGGGTATTGTCATTATTTTTTACAAAAATGATATATAATGATTTTTTTTTAAATGAAATTAAAAATTAATCCATGTCGTTTAATTGCTGTAGATTATGCTTGTAAATCAATAGCCGATTATAATATAGTTTTGTAAGTAGGTGCTCTAATTAAGATGATAGTGGTTGGGTGTGTATTGGAGGAGATCTCGCAAATTAATCAGAGTAATAATGTTTGGCGGACAAACACTAGATTATAATGAGATCCTAAATTGTACTCCTAAGTGGGTAGGTTTGCCTTAAGATGTCGAGGGAGGGACCTACCTACTTGAGAACCGTATTAGTAACGAGGTACATTAATGAAATATATTTTATTTATTAGGTAGGCACTAAATAATTTAGTATTTTAAAAAGTTGTCATCATACATATCTACTAATTTCATTTGAGAGTGCGTGAAATTGTTCATGTTTAGTGAACTCAAATTGGTTTTGAATTTAAGTGTTATTTTAAAAATCGGAACCGCTTTTGTGAAGAATAATTTAGACAAGCGATAAGGTAGACATCTATCTATCCATATTAGTCATTTTAACAGAATATTAATTTGGTTGTCTATTAAAAATTGGAATTATAATATCCCGTGATTTTTTACGGTCTGCGCTAGTGAAAGTGTAAGTATATATTTATATTTCCATCCAATACCAAGTGATTTTGTATGTTTTTAGTTGAAAAAAAAATCTAAAATGTCACCGGAGACCAAAATTACAATTACATTTTTAATCCAAATAATTTCAGCAATCACTGGTTTAAGTATGTCCACTTACGTCCCTTAACATCCTACATTTTTTTTTAAATAAAATAAAATACTACTCACTAGGAGATCCTGTTATGACGTGAACTAAGTTTTGTATAGAAAGTCAGTCAAGTTTCATCGACTCTGTTCAACTTCAAGGTTTGGGAAGGATTTTTTTGGTGATTTGTATGACAAAGTTCTTTTTTAAATACTAATCAGTTCTTATGCTTTTAACCCTTTTTTATTTTACTAGATTATAAAAATATCATGGATTCCATTTTTCTATCGTGCACTTCTTGTTTAGGTACTTAACATAGGACCTGTCGAGTTCAATGTACGACAGGCAGTAAAAATAATATGCGATAAAAGCATTTATGTGACAATAATGTTATCTGCCGGAAGTCCGAAAGAACTGACCTATAATAATTACAAGCGTCCCAACACGTCCGCGTAGTTACGCAAACCATTTATAATAAAATAGTGAGTTGGTACCTAGTGAGAGATAGACGATAGTTTTTAACATCATATTTATCACCAGTTTTAAATATTGGTGTGATAATGGCTGATTTCCATTAATGAGGGAACGATCTTTTTGTAAGCCATTTTTTATAGACGGCGCAAACTGCAGGAAGACCGATATACATAATTACTGCAGTTGGGTATGCAAATTCTGGGCAAGCTGTCAAGTCCTGGTCCTTTTTCAATACCTAAGATTGAGAGGAATTTTAAGGTGATTTCTTCATTTATTCTGATTGAAGATATTAATGTGTGGTTAAGAGGATCATCCTTATTATAAGCATCTTTGAATTGGAATTTCATTTGTAAAGACCGTTGAGAAGTATTCAGAAAACAGGTATAACTTATTTTCTGTAGTGTGCTGTTGTGGAATGATTGGTCACGTGTTCCAATCAACAATTTCATTCCGAAGTTGATAAAATTTTGTACACTTAACCTTAAAAAAATAAGGAAGGTTATTGTAAATATAAGCTTTTGAAAAGTCTCTTAAAATTAATTCGGTATAAACGCCGGTTGTTTCAGCTGGTTTATTAATTTTTAAGATTATCATTATTATTATTTTTTTTAAATTTTGAAAGGCTACCTTAACTCTGGCTTCGATGGAGCCCCCGTACCTGAGCTGGTTACGTAAGTCTTAATTAACTTATTTACAGTAAAATATAGCGCAAATAGAAATTAAAATATTAAATACAAAAAATACTGCAAATAAAACCATTTCAAGATACTTTTCTGATCCGAATGGTGTTCATACACCAGGGCGATACTGATAGTATATCCCACTTACATCTACACGGTTTTGTAGATTTTGCAAGTGGTGTAGAGCAGACTACATGAATATTATTTCCAGCCTCTTTTCTCAATTATATTGGGAAACCATTCACTTTCTTTGAATGTATTGGGATATATATTTTATTTTTTTATACATTTTATTTTTTTAATTCGTATAACTTGCAAACCTGTTACCCCTAAAGGACCGGTAGTAAGTAAAAAGAAGAAGAAAGAGAGATTTTTAAATACGAATGTAAGATAAAGCGCGCTAAAATTTAAAAAGAAACAATTATAATTAAGCGAAAATAGTGAAAATATTTTTAAAAAAACATGACTCGCTTAAAATAGATCAAAAATATCTCGATAAATTCTTATGTTGCATACATTTTTTTCATTTTCATAGCATGTTAAATAACGGAAAAAAACGTGTTTTTAATAATTTTTGGAACTCACTTTACAGTACCTACCTAAATTTCAAATAATTACCGGTTCGGCTCGACGACGTACAGATATCATCTACAAAAATAACATATATATATTTTTTTTGGAATTTTAATACTGAAAGTGATCAAGAGAAATATATTATAAATCGGTAGAAATGCGGAATTCCGCGGCTTATGTCGCATTCAGACCGGTATAAAAATGACTTTAACAACTAAATCTGCCTAACATTGTAACTTGTGTATGTTATTTCCAGTCGCGCTGTTTCAAATCAAACGCCATCAAAGGTGACGGGAGATGGTAATATAATTAATGCGGAGTAATCAAGTAATTCAATTGGACCCGTGTTTGATCAAACAATTCGAGCACCTGGATCAAACAGTCGACACACGACTCCACAAACAAGGCCGGTCGGCCCTCGCAAGGTTCGCCGCCATTTTGGAAGCGAATTTCAAACGTTTACGCGGGAAATCACTCGCAGGCACGTGGTTTGTTCTTGTTTATGAGATCCTCACCAATACTCCTTTACAAAATCCTTGTTTGTATACACGAAATGCATTCGTGTGAGTGCGAGTTCACTTTTGTGGCACTTGATTGGCTAAGCGGTCAAATTGGAAGCAAAGTATAGGATAGTCACTATGTAACTACCTAAATATTTTTCTTATGATCTTCAATTATTTCAAGCACTATTTAGTGTTTCTTTTATAGGGAATTGATTTTTGTAATACACTTTCAAGTGTATGTTTTTTTTATATCAGAAACTGTTGTTGAATTTATGAAATTAAGTCGTGGTCTCTAAGAACTTAAGATATTTAAGTTGATTACGAAAAATTGGTTTTATCTTTTATTGCTGTGCTGCGTTTAATTGAAAAAAATGGTTAGAATTGAGTTGTTAAAACAAATATTGAGTTGTTAAAACAAATATTAGATATCATTGAAGAAGAAGATAACACTAATAATCTAAATTAAAATATGAAAATGAACAACACACAGAGAAATAATAAAAGATAACGGTCGCAGGGGGGACTCGAACCTAGAATTTCTCGTCTTATGGGACGACGCTTTATCCAATTCAGCGTAAAGCGTAAAATAAAAAAAAGCTTTATCCAAACTAACATCACTCCAATATTTAACTCTGGAAGTCCAGAAGAAGTAAACAATTACCGACCCATATCAGTTATCTCGAACACAGCAAAAAAAAAATTGAAAAGATTGTTAAAAAAAGGATGAATCAATTTATAAGCAGTAATAAAATAATTCATGAGAATCAGTTCGGTTTTATGGAAGGTAGAAGCACTCAGGATGCAATTTCAAAATTAACTAGCCTTGTTCATAATTCATTAGATAAATCTTTAAAATGCATTGCACTTTCATTGATCTCAAAAAAGCGTTTGATAGCATATCACAAGACAAACTTATAAATAAATTAAGAAACATTGGAATAAATGGTACAGCTCTAGAATGAATAAAAAGCTACCTTTTCAAACGCAATAATAATAAAAAATATTTTCTTATCCTACTTAAATTACAATAAAAATCACCGTGATACTCGAAGGCGAAATTTGTAAGTGGAAATTAACCCATTTTCATTGTCATTGATAATGCATTCTTTAAACTTTTGGCGCTAATCACGCATACATACATGCATTTTTCATAAATTCGAAGTTAAAGTATACAATATTGGAAAAAAATGTCGGTCCCACCATTTCGCGATTTGCCCCGATTGGTAACGCGATTGATTCCGACCACTGGGTAGAAACGATCAAACTTAAAAACCTCAGTCAAACCAAAAAAATAGGTTTTAAAAGGACTTTGAAAATAGATCCGTTAAGTAAAAAAATCAGTTTTTTAAGGTTAGATTTTTTATGGAATATTTCATTATTTGCCACTTTATTTAATAGGTATAGAAGAAAGAATTTTTTTCAAATTTACTAAAATAATAATATTTTTTATGTTTAAGATTAAACCTGTGAAATAAATAATACAAAACTTTTTGGATTAATAGGTTCATGTGAATCACCCTGTAATCGAGATTCTTATTATAATAGATTGGCTCTAAGGCCGCGTTTGCACGGGAGTAAAAAAGCAGCCTGGCGTCTTTTTCTAGCCACTGTCAGCCACTGAAAAGGTAACCATTGTCACCACAGTCAACAATGGAGTCCTTTCTTGTTGTTGTCTTTTTTTGCTATCGTCTGAATGCTGTGGTGTAACCCAGATTTGTCATGAAAGTAAATTGCCTCATTCTTAGAGCAACTGATATTAGCCTACGGATTTCGATGGAATATTATCACAAATGATTGCCTGAAAAGTTTTTGGGTATATAATTATTTATTTATTTTATTTTAGGGAAATCAATGTGGCTAATTTATAAACATGTAATTTACTTAACGAAGAAACCAATTATAGATTTCCTCAATATACTATAGTATTATGTATCTAAAAATTTAAACATTATACCTACAACAAAAACAAAAAATACATTATTTTAACAAGGGGGAGATTAATATTACAGGAAATACTACATAATATATGTCGTTACATAATATATCATTATATTTACACTTTGATACACATAATATTACACACATATATTGGTTATAAGATGTATGATGTTTAATACAAGGTAAGCGTTGAATTTGTTTAGGAACACACACTATTATGTACACAAGAGTTATACGTAATAATATTAATAATTATGGTTTACTAATAATTTATTGTATAATAATTATTTTAATTAGAATAAAATGACTATGTTTACGTATATAATATCGTTAATAGTATAATATTAACCAAATGGTTTTGATTCCACCTGAGCCTTCTTCAAAGTTTTATAAAAACACTAGCTGACCCGCCCATGCATTGCTGTGGCTAACGAAACACAACGCCGTCTTCTGTATGATTACTTAACCTAGATAACGAAGTGTTAATAAATGAACTCACACTGCCATCTGTTAGAAACTTATGTAACTTACAAATAATTACAAAGCACTTTCCTATAACAAACATTTAATTCCCAATAATAAATATTTAGGTGAACAATCGAGATATAAACTGTCATATCTTTTAAGTTGGACCAAATTACACACAGTAAACCAAATTTCATCAAAATCGGTTAAGTAGTTTCGGAGTTTATTTTGGACGAACATCGTGACGCGAGATATATATAAAGATATTACAATGATAACATAGTTACAGTGTACAGGAAACATATTAGAGAGAGAGAACATTAACTTCAGTGGGTGGGCGAGGGGGAGGTAGGTAAGAGAGAGGTTGTTAATGTGGATGTAGGGAAGAGGAAAATGGGGTTAGTTGAAATATCTGATAAATTTTTATTTGAGAAATTGATATTTAAGGATGTATTTATTTCAGGAGCTATTCTCATTTTATTCATAACAAATTTAATTCATTAACAAGTTACTTTATTCTGATTATAATTGTATTACTACACACAAAGTAATTGCAAGATGTGAAAATTAAAAAAGAAAAATAATTTTTATAGCATAGTTTTCGTGAGAAAATTATCTTAGGCGCTTATAAACATATTTTAATAATAATAATACAACCATTTATTCGTCAATGGATTTTTACCAATTTATACGTTCCGTTTATTTTTATAACATTCATTCTATTGACAAATTCATTCACAAGGGTCATTGCTCAGCTATACAATCAAGATTTGTCCCAGAAAGCAGCTGATTTATATATATATATACATGTCAGCTGCTTTATATATCTACATAACTTATTTAACCTGCAACTTATTATTTAGATTTATATTATGTTTTTATTCACCAGATTTACAGGAACGGGTTTAGTTTTTCCCATAGGAAAAACTAAACCCTTTCATACACTTTTCCATATAAATGATCATCTAGTAAATCAACGTTATGCAAGTGTATTATATAAGTAAAATTAATACAAAACAATACAAGAACAACACGTTAATCTACCAAACTATTAAATGGGAATATAATTCACCGTCTCCAGATATTTTCATATCAGAGGGTTCGGCTCTGTGGAATTCCTAATTTGACCGATAAATCCTACTGATCCCTCAATATAAATATTTAAAAAATCTTTCGTAATTCTACATGTATTTAAAATGACTGATTTTTGCATTTTTATATACAAATTCTTTGACAAATCTAATATGCCTAAATTTTTAATAAGAGAGCTAGGTATAATGCCAGTAGCCGAAATAACAAAAGGTAATATTTTTATAGTCTGAGAATGCCAAATTCTTTTAATTTCATTTCCTAAATCTGTATATTTTCTTATTTTTTCAGAAACAGATTTTTGAATATTACAGGAATTTGGAATAGCTACATCAATAATATAATTTATTTTTTTAATTTTGTCGTGTAAAACTATATCAGGTCTATTATGACCAATTGGTCTATCTGTTAGTATAGTTTTATCATAGTAAATTTTAAAGAAATTATTTTCTAAAAATGAATTTGGTTCGTAATCATAATATGGTACTATATTATGACATTCAATCAAGTTATGTTTAATTACCAAACTTTGGTGAATTATTTTTAAAACCTGATTGTGCCTAAATGTATACTCAGACGGCGCTAATATAGAACATCCTGATATAATGTGTTCTATAGTTTCCGGAAAAGCCATACATTTTCTACACAAATCATCAATTTGATTTGGATCTTTGATAATATGCTTCCTATAATTTTTGGTATTTATGACTCTATCTTGAATAGCAAGCATAAATCCTTCTATTTCTGCGCTCAACTCTCCAATACTCAACCATTTGTTTGACGAAAGTTTGTCAACATACGTTTGGTTGAGATAATTGAAGTGTTTTGCGTGAATAATTTTATTTGACCAGGAATCTAATAATTCCTGGTTGGTATTTATAAAAATGTTGGCATTCTCGTCGTATAAATTTAAAGGTGAAATATTTCTGTCTGCCTTGCAAATTATTTTATGAAGCTCTGAGCTATTAGCTTTTCTATGGAAAAAAAATTCTTAACATTTCTACCTGATTTTGTTTTAAAGAAGTTATTTTGACTATACCTCTACCTCCTAAATTTCTAGGTAAATTAATTCGTTCTATAGCTGAATTTGGATGATGACAATTAAACTTTGTTAACGTATTTCTAATTAATCGTTCTAAGCTATCTAAATCTGTATTAGACCATTTAATTATACCAAATGAGTACGTTAATAGAGGTATTGCCCAACTATTTATTGCCTTTACTAAATTTTTAGCAGATAGATTGCATTTTAAAATTTTTCTTATCCTAGTTTGAAATTTAATCCTAATATCATTTTTAATACTAGTATGATCTAATCTATTCGATTGCGGGTATCCTAAGTATTTATAAACCTCATCCCCTTTCATACTTTTAATTTTGAAATTTCTAAATATACCCTCATCTCCATCTATATTTTTGCCTTTCTCTGTATGGATCGTTCTACATTTATCTAAACCAAAAGTCATTTTAATATCATCTGAAAAAATTTTAACTACCTTAATCATTTTCTCTAAATTAGATTCAGAATTTGAAAATAATTTTATATCATCCATATATAATAGATGCGAAATTGTACTACTCTCTCCTATATTTCCCTTAATTTTTATTCCAAACTTGCTTTTTATTAACATTTTAGATAGAGGATTTAATGCTAAGCAAAACCAAAGAGGACTCAACGAGTCTCCTTGAAAAATTCCTCTTTTTATTGAAATGCCCGGTATTACTATTTTCTTACCTTTTAAATTGATAAATAAATCTGTATTCCAAAAAGACATAATAATTTCTAAAAAGCTAATAATCATTGGATTAATTTTATATATATTTAATACTTTGATAAGCCACGAGTGCGGGACACTATCAAAAGTCTTTGGTAATCTATATAGCAAGTATGTAAATTACGTTTTTTATTTTGAATCTGTTTTAGAATTACAGAATCAATAACTAATTGTTCTTTACACCCCATACGTTTTCTGCGACAACCTTTTTGTTGTTCAGATAAAATATTTTTTTCATCTAAATGATTATATATTAAATCTGTCAAGCAAGAGGTTAAAATTTTATATATTGTTGGTAAACATGTAATGGGTCTATACTGAGAGGGATTATTAATATTTTCGCTTTTAGGCAACATATAAGTAATGCCCTTAGTTAGAAAATTTGGAAAATTTTGAGTTTGTCTAACAAATTTTGAAAGATTTTTTGCCAAAAGAGGATGTAAAGTAGTCAATAAATTTTAATTAATAAATTTTCGCTCAGATTTATTACTAGTGATTAACATTTTTTTATTTCATCTACTATGTAACGAGACTTGACGACGATATGTTTATATAAATATGCCGCTCAGTGACTCAATGCTATCAATAGACTTCACGAGAGCACTGGTTTTTATTACAAGTAGTGTGAAGAAAAACCCTACCAAAGTGTGGTGGAATGACTCAAACACTTCGCGCAACTTCCTTCTGGCCGCACTCGACTGTTTCTGTCATCAAGAACGTCTTCCTAATGATACTCATTTCCAAGTTCTGCCAAGAACTTGTTCAATTTTTTTCTATCATACAATAATTCGTAACTGACCAAAACATATCTTCACGAGCTTGCAAAATTTCCAAGCTTTTAAAATGGGCCACAAATCGGATTCAATGGATTCATTCAAATGTACACGACGGTAATTATTTAAGGGTGTATTACTTTTACATATTATTATGAATTAATAGTGATTTTAAGTTTTTTCCTACATACTTAAAAAGTATGATATAATTAAGTAGCTAATAACGAATTTAAATCAAACGACAGATGAGGCTTGTAAATTACTAACTTCTATTTAAACAAGGTGAAGGGAAAAAAATTGAAAAACAGGTTGATAATAATATTCTATTTTTTATGATAAGACCTGCATCGTGGGACCTTTGTATGTAGGGACGCAATATCTCGTTGCATAAATTTAATAGCAATGGATAAAATTGTTCATCAGATATGTCATATATATTTACAACGTGAAAAAAAACATTTTTGATTATTTTTGTGTTGATACCGCACAAGAGTCCCAACTACCTGGAGCCAATGAGATTACAGTATCACAATTGGGACTATTTTGACGGTTAATTGGAAGATTTTGAATATTGTGAGTTGTGAGGCTGAGGGTAAGTGGATAGGGGAACGATATGAGAAATAGGAAGGTGGGAAAGTACCTGGCTGTTTAGATCTAGACGCCAAACACGGCTATAATCATTTCAAGCATTGTTTCAATTCTTAATTGTGTTCGTATACCGAGGCTATACTGAGAGTATCTTTGCACTCTGGGAAGTGCCGCAAATACATCTTTATATTATTTTAAACAATTATAAAAATTATTATTAAAAATTATTATATTATTCAATAAACTAAAAATTACTTACACACGCTGGGATTTAAACCCGCGATCCTCGGATCGCTGGCCCAAACCCTTACCCTTCTACCAAGGAAGCCGTCAATACAAATTATACAAATAATGTAATATAAATCGTGGGTCCCAAAAGTCATCCCTGATGGACAACAACACACATTTTTTATTGTAAGCCTCCCACTCGTTTTTTTTAGATATTTTTACTCAGACATGTCAATTTATTAACCTTTGTAATTTATTATATTTCACTCAAATTAACACACCTGATATAATGTAAGATACAATACATAATCCTTGCAGTGACGCTATCTTATATTGTGTTGTGTTGGGTGAGAAACATCCATTATTACTATTGTAATTATGCACACATTATTGCTGTGGCATTATCAAACCCGTCAGTACCTGGCATCTTATCGGGTCGAGTCCATCTCACAGTGGCGAAAGCCACTCGCTACGGTAGTCGAGTGCGATTGACATGTTGTGTTTACGCGATCAATGATAAGTTCATGGCAAATCAACTATCAGTGCCTGAGTCAACAGCGATGGACCCCTTGTTTGTGCAACGCTTATGCCTGTGATGCGGACTTCGGTGGCTGCTAGGTGGTGTGCCTGCTGCCTGCTACTGCCTGCTACTGCCTGCTCCCTAGTCCATCATTGGCTCTTGTTTGACGAGCTTTGATGTTTCAAGATTCATTTTCATGGAGTTATCGGTCAACTTGAATCCATATTTAATTAAAAATTACCAATAAAATACTAATATTAACCAAATATAATTATAAACATCTCAGTATGGGTAAGGTTTTTTAATTAAATCTACCGTAGAAATATTTATTTTTTTATTATTCTAGAATATATGTTTTGTCTTTATAATTGCGATAAAAAAATTATATGTGAAGTGAAAAATAGTAATAATAATAAAAATAATATTCATCTACCGCCATTTTCGTAAAAACTCACCTCAAGGGCGTCGTACAAATAAATTAAGATTTTTAATTAAGACTAACGCCTATCGTTCACGTAGCTATTTAAAGGCGACGCTACCGCTACCTGTCATACAATTTTGCTAGTGAAGCGCCTAGCGGCGATTTCAAACACTAATAATAGTATTGAAAATACAGACGAGCGGCGATCGCGTCGCTTGAACGTAGCTCCATGGAAGAACGGCGTTATAGGTTGTGACTTACGACTACGATTTATTACTACTGACTTAAATTTATATTTACAACTTTGACTTAAAGTTAGAGATTTACAACGAACATAGTTACTTGCATTTATAAATACATGTTTTGTTTTTGCCAGGGTTGTCAGTGATAACATTAAAACCCAAAAAACAAACCAAACTCTGTAGATATAGGTACAAACGGTAAGATAGAAGAAAGTTATTCCTGCGAGAAGAAGCAGTTTGAGGATTTACACATACGAATTTAGATATTAAATTAATATTTAATTTAAACTTTCTACAAATTTTAGACATAACATAATATACTACATACTAATTTTAATATTGTTTTATAAGTGTTTCTATTACAAGCAAGTATTTAATATTCTACAGATATTACAAATATCAAAGGGTACTAACAAAATAGAATGTATCAGAATGTTTGTATTTGTTGTTATTTTCTAAAAAATGTGTAAGAACAATATTTCATCTAACGGAAGACTCTTGTTGTTGATTTTCTTTGCAACTATCAAAAGTTTTATAAGCGTTTCTACATATCAAAAAACAACCCCAAACTGCCACAGCCAAACCACAAAGTCGTACATTTTATGAAGTCGTAACTTTCCCTTACACATAATATCACATATCTAGGGAACTAGAAACTAGAACCGTTTATTTACTCGCCACCAATATTTATGCCTTCCGGATTAAACCCCATAGCTGCTACTGGAATGGCTTTCATAAGAAATTATGTTCTAGAATCTATTGAACAAACAGTGGTTTTGCTATGTCCAAGTAAGTTTATGAATGCCTAGATAATTTTTTTTAATAAAAAAAAATATTTTCTACAAACAATTTTTTTAAACTAAGAAATTTAAACTGCTTGCGAATGTAGCTGAAATTATTTCCGTTTGCTTTGATGGACGTATCCCTCTTGATATGTTTATATTTGTTTATTAATTTTCTGGAAATCAATAGTTTACATTTTATCAGTATACGTGTGTAGTATTTAGCTAAAATGAACAATCGATTTCTTCCCTGTTTTTTTTTTTTTTACATTAACTCCACACAGGAGGCCCTGAGGAAAATAATTTCCCTCAAGGCCTATGTCATCTTTGAAGATGCTGTGAGGAGGGTCTTTTTGAGGAGAGGAAGGAGTGAACGTGGGTCTTGAAGAGACCCATGTTATAGGAAGGAGGAAACACAGAGGCCGGCAAATCGTTCCACAGCCGAGCTGTTGAACACAAGAACGAGTCGTAGAAGCGTCCTGTTCTCATGTGACAAATGTCAACCGTGTACATATGTTGTGCGAGCGTTTGACGTGTTTCCCGACTATGCACCGGTGCCGAGGGGATCAATGAGGCTAGTTCCTCGGAGCATCTTCCATTGAAATACCGGTAGAACAAGGATAGCATTCCTATCCGACGCCTGTGCTCTAAAGATTGCAATCCGTTTGTTAAGACGGGAGAATCTATCAAACGGACCGCCCGTTTCTGCACAGAGTCGAGGGTGTTTTTCAGGTATTTTGGGGCTCAAGACCAGAGGTGGCTGCCAAATTCAACCGTGGGGTGCACTTGCGATTTGTGCAGAGTTAGCAGTTGTGTACTATCAAAGTATCTGCGGGCCCTGTACAGTACGCCCAGTTTCTGAGAGGCTAACTTAACACTGGCCTCGATGGAGCCCCCATATCTGAGCTGGTCACTTAGAGTTACACCGAGCATATCAATGGAAGAAACTTTATCTTATCTGTGACTTTATCTTAAATAAGAAAATATAAAAAGACAAAAATAAGATTTGAAAGAAAATTAAATAAAACAAAAAATCTCTCATGACGTGTAATAAGAAAAACATTTATTTTTTGACTCCGTGGTAGAGGTATTAAGCTCTCGACTAGCAATCCGAAGGTAGAGGGTTCAAATCCACACGCGCTAAGTAAATTTTATTAGATCTAGTTGTGTTATTTCACAAATTAATCATTTATAATAATACAAGGTATATTTGCGGCACGTTCCAATGTGGAAGATACTCTCAGCATCGTAATTGGAACGTTGCTTGATGTAGCTTTAGCCGTGTTTGGTGACCTCATCTAAATAGTCAGGAACTTCCCGCTATCCTTTACTCCATTTCATTCCCTTCCCCATAACATTAATCCTCTCAACATATTCTAATTGGAGATGGCTTAGTCTCACTGGCTCCAGGCTTTTCGGAGCAGTTGGAACTCTTCCGGTATTCAAATAATTAAAAAAATTGTCCTGATGATGGATAAAGCTGCGTGAAAAGTTTTCCTAGACTCATGAAGATAGAGAAAGCACAATACGTCCCCGAACCACTTCAAAATTCAAACCAAAAATGAAAGATAAATAGTTTTCTTTGGATAAAATGTTACGACTTGTAAGTAACATCGAAGATATGTTTTTTGATGGGAAGTATTCTGCATTCACCACCGTTTACCAAGGGGTGCATTTTCAAGAGTGGTATTTATTCTCGTGTCGGAATATACCGAAGTCCCCGTTGATTTACGGCAGATTCCCGTTGCATTGCGTGCTCTCTACCCGCCTTCAGAACTACCCTTGCATCCACACCAGCCCAACCCCTGATACATGGCTTGATAAGGCAGTATCATGCCCGTGGCTCGCTCTATGCATCGGTAGTGGCTGGATGAATGGCGAAGGTTTTTTGTGAAAGTTCTGCTCGCCTAAGTTCTTCCGTTTCCGCAAGACGGATGGCTTCTGTTTAGTACGGAATTAATTCACCGGACAGCCGAGACTCTGCGGGGATAGTCAAAGGTCGTAATAGCTTTGCACTACTAACCGGAGTTTTATCAAAAATCAATGTTTGTACTGAAAACATAATCACAGTTTCGTATACCGCATGACTGTTTCGTATCCAGTCCAGACACTTAGGAGTGTCCTAAGATTCTTGAGTCAGTGAGACTATGGCATCCCCTAAATTAAGAATTTTACAAGACTGAAGGCTAGGAATTCCGATTTTCTACTGATTTATAACATATGTCCCTTGAACTAAGTTCTAAAAAAAATATATGTTATTTTTTAATATAATCTCTGGATTCTGTCGAGCCGAAACGGTAATCACATAAAATTCCCTCGATAGAAAAAAATCGCAAAGTATGCTCCGAAAATTAAAGAAAACACGTACGGTTCTGTTATTTAACACATCATAGGTTTGAAAAATTCACAGTTTTTCTTTACATACTGATCTTTTCATTGTCGAGAGATTTTTGCTCTATTTTAAACAAGTCGTATCAAGGGCCGGAATTCCGATTTCCAACAACAAAAGTTGATTTCGAATACGTTAAGGACCCTTAGTCATTGTGAACTGCCACTTTTTCGTTGGCGATCTGTAGTCATGCTAGGGATCGATGAGAAGTTACCGATAGTTATCCTACCGATCGTTATCGAGCGAGTATGCTAGGGCCTCATGAACACTTTAAGTTTCTAGGTTCTTAAATAAATATTTGTTATTTTTTAAGATAAATATCTGAAGATTTTTAGAGCCAAAACGTAAATTACATAAAATTCCCTTGATAGAAAAAAATCGCAAAGTATGCTCCAAAATTATTATTGACACGTTTGTTTCCGTTATTTTTATAAGTTATATGTATGAAAATAACTGTTTCTTTAAATGGTGTTGAAGAGAGATTTTTGCTCTATTGTAAACGAGTTGTGTTTTATTAAACATTTTCCCAATTTTTGCTCCAATTTTCACGATTTAATTTTGTATATTTTTTCGGAGTTATCAAAATATGATATTTTTAGTTGTAAGTACCTACCTATCATCAAAAACGCATTTTTTTATGCAGAGAAATGAATCGTATTTTTTAAAATACAACTTAATGCACTAATCTGAGTGCTGCAGAGTGATGCATCATTATCGGAATATACAGTCCTCTCGTTGTTGGCTGGCATATTATTATTTCTGCTGCGGAGTGGGCATACAATGTTTACAACTAAGTAGGTACTGGTTATGTATGCGCTCGGCACTCATTTCCGTCCCATTGTGTGTGGCTTATTCAGATAATTTATTTAATCACTTCTAATTGGGACTTCATAAACAGATAACTCGGACAGTCAACGGTAATTACTTATTAGTTGACACTCGTTTAAACAAGCCGTGGGCAATTCGATTATGCGCCAGTGGTAGTTTTCTGCTAAAATAGATAATGTTATTACTAATAAAGGTTCAGGAATTACAATGATTATAAAAACAGCATTTGAATGAACACTTAATTTGGCGTATAAAATATGACGGCCGTATAAAATAAAATACAAATATTTTTAACAGATTTTTTTTTATTATGAGCTTAACACAGGAAGCTCTATGAACAAGAAAAAATTTACCGATCAAAGTAATTTTTTTAAAGTCTCTATGCAACAGTCGTACCCCAACGTATTATTGAGATTACAGGTAAAGATAAAGCAAACAAAAAATAATATCACACTTTTTTTATAAATTAATTCCACACAGAAGGCCTTCAGAAAAATAATTCTTTGGGAATGCTATGTGGAGGGTACTTTCAGGGAAAGGAAGAAGAGGAAGTTCTGGGAATGAAAATTTTATGAAGGTAAGAATAGAGGGTCAATGTGTGCAGGGGTGACAGGCGCTTGAATCCATACCATCAACTGCAGTGCAAGGGATAGGTCGAGGGAATTCTGTTGGATAGTAAAAAGTCTCTCTCTACCAGGCTCTCCCGATCTGACCGCCACGCAGTAAGTGGACAAACGCATCCGCCGCCTAGATCTAGAAAAACCTCACCCCATGAACCCGGGTACCCCTGCTAAGTCACCAAACCACTTGGGATTACTGGGTGTTGGTTATCCAATAAATGGTTCCCGGGGCGATTATACCCGCCTCACTTATACCTCAATTATATACGCCTCACAAATATTGTTTGAGAATAGAAGTAGATGGACGCATTAGCGAACTAGTGTATTATATTTACTGTAAATGATTAGGTAGCCATTTAAATTAGATTTGCAACTGTACCATTTATGGATTTGATTTTCTGAAGAGATGTGTTTTAAGTACCAAACATACACGAAATGACATTATTGTTTAACGGTGGTACAACTAGAACTAGAAAAGGTTAAAATGAAAATATAACTTAGTAGAAGTACGTGCAAAGGTCATGGGAACAATTTTACAACTATTTTGTGATATGGGTCAAAATATAATCTAAACTGTCTGTTTATCCACTTACTTACATCGTACCCTTTCCCGGCAAACAACTTTCTTTAACAAACTCTCTTTTAGCATACTCACTTTACGTCATCTTTCTCCACGAGGCACGAAATTACGAAGTCAGTGCTGACGCTAAGTACTGTTTAAAATAGTCTTAAAATACTCACTTTGTTAATATTATAATAAAACAAATTTAAAACTTTTTCCACTTTTAATTTATTGACCGTAACCGGTTTCAGCTTGTCAAAGCCATCTTTAAACTGGTAAAAAATATTCTTAACCTACGGATTTTATACACAACTTGTGTTAATGTTGTGTATAAAATGTGTTAATGTTTATGTGATGTGCGTAAAACTTCGTTAAGCGGATTACGTTGAGTAACCCAGATCTTTTTTAGACGTAAGTAATATTTTAAATCGGAAATGACATTCGATTTATATTTCATCATATTAACGTCGTAGGCATGGCAACAATGAGTACGACACCGTCAGACGTCATCCGTTTATTTTGTTTACTAATGTATAAGGAATGTTATAAATAAGGATTTTCAGTAAAGATAAGTATGAAATCATTATGAATAATGTTAACAAGTATAAGCAAGCGCAATTCAATTCTTCTGCATAAGGTATTATAATAATAACCCTCAAAATCATGTTTGAAGAATGTTAAGAGTCACTTAATGCTTATTTCATCGTTTTCTCTGATTCTTGTGAATTCTAGCTATAGAAGAAAAAAATGGCAATAGTGTGACAATAAAAATAGTGTTGTTTATAATTCAAATGGCTGATCGCAGGTAAATTTTACAAATTTGTCTTTAAATAATAATAAACGAAAAAATAATAATAAGTCAACCGAAAATCTGAAACAGAAAAATCAGAAAAAGGTACGGATACATCTGAGACTCGAACCCAGGACCTCTGGCAATCCGGGCCAACGCCATTTTTTTTACATTAGGTCCACACAGAAGTCCCTGAGGAAAATAATTTCCCTCAGGGCCTATGTCATCTTTGGGGATGCTGTATGGAAGGTATTTTTAAGGAAAGGAAGAAGAGAAAGTTCTGGGAAGGAAAAAGGTATGAGGGTTGGGTAGGAATCTGGGATTCAGTGTGTCTAGATCATCCGCCGCTAAGACCTAGATAAACCTTACCCCATGAACCCGGGCACCCCTGCTAAGTCACCAAACGTAGCGAACCTTTTGGGGTGACCTATGGCAGAGGTGTTGGTTATCCAATAAATGGTTCCCGGGGTGGCGGTACCCATTCCCGCCTCTAAAATTGAATTTAAAAAATTAAAAATAAAAATGTAAGTTTTTAGTCAAAGAAGTTTTACTTCAACCGCGCGTAAAGGTTAAACGCACTCAATTTTTTTTTTATATTACCTTCACAAAGGAAGGAGGCCTATGAAAAAAAATCTCCCACCAAGGCCGACGTCATCTTTCGGGATGCTGTATGGGGGGTATTTCTAGAAAATGATGCAAAGACAGATCTGAGAAAGAAAAGGGTATGAAGGTAATAATAGAAATTTGGTAATCAGTGTCTCCAGGAGTAACGGACGTATGAATCTATCCCTCCCACTGAGGTGCAAGGCGATTTTTCGAGAGAGTTCGGCTGGAGAGGTCAAAAGGTCTCCCTAAACCATTCTCTCCCAACCCGGCCTGCCACGCAGTTGTCAATATTCCGACAAACCTCACTGTGGTGTAGGTAATTATAATAAATTGGTCATTTATAAACTAAAATTTATAACGAAAAAATTGAATAAACACTTGGCTCACTTAAAATAGAGCACCTTAATAAATTCAAACGAAATTAATTAGGTCTCGATAGCTCATTTGGTAGAGAAAAATTTCCAATTTCACAAAAATTTCCAATTTCACAAAATTTACAAATTTTCAATTTTACATAAATTTCGTAATCCTTGCTTCATCCACATTCAAACATCGTTTTTTTTAATATATTTAATTTTAAAAAAATGTAGGCATACACTTCTTGCTTCATCCACATTCATACGTCAAATCGCGTAGTGCTTTAACCAATTAGTTGTCTGCAACGGGCAAAAGCTAGTTATTTATTTTCGTTGTTTGTTTTTGGGGTGTTATGCCGTATTGCGCTACCTCCTTCTTTAGCCGACGTTTCGGACAGCGTCGCAGTGTCCATCATCAGGGAAGATCCGGCAGATCCGACGATGTGTATGATCCGGCAGATCCGACGATGACACATCGCCGGATCTGCTGGATCTGCCCTGATGATGGACACTGCAACGCTGTCCGAAACGTCGGCTAAAGAAGGAGGTAGCGCAACATGGCCAAAAACAAACAACGAAAATGCCTTTGGCCGTGAAAATCTAAAAACGTATCTAGTTATTTATTATTAACCTTCGCCAGAAAACGCGATTTGAAACTACATAAAATAATCCACTCCGATTTTTCTTCATTCTTGAAAAAAAATAAACATTAGAACAAATCTCCGCCTCAATTTTCATTTTTCCAATCTTTCATATCACAAAAAAACCAGTCCTCAAGTTTGTATTCCGAGCTTCAAGTTGCGATTTTTATGTTTGTCGAAATTGTGATTTTCTTTTACACTTTCCCGCGCAATTACTGCAAGCCGTCGCTTCACGGAGCGACTTATGCAATCAATTAATATCCATTTAGAGGGCCGGAGAAACTCTTCAGCGAGGAAGTTGGATCGGAGGGGCTGCCTCGTTAGATGCGATCAATAAAAATAATAATTGTCGTTGTAAGACGTTATAAAAATTGTTTTATTGCACCAATTACGGACGTTAGGTCGTCTGTCTACTCCCTGCCATTGTGTATTGTGTTTGGCCGTTGACAAATTCAATTATTGTACAGGGTCGTGACTGTACTGACGGACTCACCGGTTTTGGGTTTCATTTGTGAGGACTACAATTATTGCGGTGGGAATCATTGAGATTAATTATTATTTAATTTTTGAATTATTCAATAAATATGATGTGTCTAATGGAAACCCTCAAAGTGAGGCATAGATGTTTTTTAATGTTAGGTATATTAAATGCTCAAAGAAATCTTGAATCTGAAAATGAAACTAGTTAATACTTGTGCAGACCCCGAAAAATCAATGGATAGTCCGTTGGAATTTAAAAAATGGCTTGATCGCTTGTCTGAATTCTTCAATTATTCAGTTAAAGTTTTGAAAAAGACAATTAAATTCAAAGCTAATTTGAGTTCAATGAACCAGATTTTACGAAGGAATAAATTAAGGGATAGGTACAAACAACGCACATAATAGATTACCAAAATGTGATTAAATGTATTTTTTTTTATGTTATTATGCCGAGTTCATCGTCCTTCTTTAGTCAATGTTACACGGTTTATCATCTTGGCCGAAGTGTGTATTATCACGATAATACTTTTTGGCGGTAAAAATATTAATACATCATTAATAATACCCTACCTTCGGGGTAAAAATGTTTAAAAACTAAAATGTGATTGCATGATTGTACGTTGATGCATACTCATTTTCTCTTAATTTTATCATCGGCTTAAGACGGTCAATTCATTGAGCTAAAATGTGTTTTTTAATATTTTATACAAATAAAGCAATCATATTACTTAGAAAGATTCGAAGATACCCTCACTCTCGCCCTGACAAGGGTTTAACATCCATGGACAGTAACTTCCCAACCATGCATCGTGCATTAATTTATTTTCCCTCTCCACTTCCTTCAGTGTCACCACCCTTCCCCAAATAGGATTGATATAGTTCCACTGGCTCCGGCAGTTGGAATTCTAGAATATTATTAATTGCCACGTTCCAAACTATCGAAAAATAAAAAAAATATATAATTGGTAATTTTGGAAATGTAGTCAAAAATTGTAACAAAGAAGGATTCATGTAAGCAATTTCTTTACGTAATTCTACACAGAACAACCTGAGAAAAATATATTCCCTAAGGGCCAACGTCGTCTTTAGGGATTCTTTTTAAGGAAAGGAAGTAGATAAAGTTCTGGAAAGGAAAACGGTAAGAGGGATGGGTTTGAATCTGGGAAGTGTGTTTAGGAGTGACGGTCGTGTCAATCCATTCCTCCCATCGTGGTAGAAAGCGGTGCGGCTGGCGCGTGGTATAATTGGACATACCTCACTCCTGCTAATCCACCTAACGCAGCGATCTACTTGTGACTACGTGGTGACATGGAAGAATGACGACAATACAGTAGAATGGTAAGAGTTCAAACTCCCTAAAAAAGTCACTATTTAAAGTACACTGTATTAAAACTACCGATATCTGGGTGCAAGTCTGTCTGAAGCAAGCTCATTTCAGGGATTTATTCTATTCCAGTGCCTTCTAACCTTTAATCGTAAATTTTCAATTGCCCGCGCGAGTAAATTCCTGAGGAAAACGGGGACTATCAAACGCGGCTTTAACTTCCCAACTTGGATGGCGGGATGCTCCACAAACTTTGCTAATGTTTCCGGGAGTCGATTCCCTACATTAACGATCAGGGCGACCAACCAGCGAGAGGGAGTTTCGATGACGAAAAATTCTCAGGCGTGTCGACTTACTATCCGAAGTAGGTTCGTTATTAGTGTTATTAGTCTAGTTTGTAGTAATATAACATATTTATTTTGTCGAGTGGGTAGGATCAATTTTTATTTTTAACTTTTGATCTCGAAGAAACGTTTTCCTAAGTTTCCAAAGTTATTCCTAGACCTGTTTTTTTCTGTTACAAAAAAAAAATAATGTAAAAAGTGGAGTCCCACACGGTTTATACCTATTTGCAATCTTGTTTATAAATGATATTATAAAAATATTTTATTGCGTGTTAACCTTGCTTTTTGCTGAAAATCTTCATTTAAAAAAAAAAAATCTCAAACAAGGGCTTACAGATGTTGGGATTTCTAACTTGGTTAACTAGACATTTCAATACCATATATATATATATATATATTAATGCTCTAAACGACCATATTTTAAGACAAGCCCTGCAGGCGAAAAACGACCACTCTCCCTCTTAAGTTTAACCGATCCGAAAGCTGATTATCGCGAGACAGGGACCGTGGATGAAATCACATACGATTTTTTCAGACCTGATTTGTATGGGAAAAATTCAGCCAGAAGTTTTACCAATTGCAAATTTTCATATAAAAAAACGGATGCAAAAAAAAAAACTGCTAATAAAACTGATGTATGAAAACCTAGCGGCGAAAACTAGAAGCGCTCATTATTCGACGATGAAATTCAAAGTTATATTGCCAGCCGCCAGGTTCGCTCCTCAAAAAAGGAAAAATTTATCGTCAGACCTTCACGACAAATTTGTGAAATAGCCTCAGTACTGAAATCGTAAGGTGTATATTTTTTTAAATATAAGGCGTCTCACCTCAAAATTTAACATTTCGACGAGGCTCGAGGTAAATCAAAATTGCGACTTAAAAAAGATACCCGGCTTAGATGTTTTTGTATTATTTCGACAACGACAGGTTTCGGAACATAAATAATATATTATATTTATGACTTTTCATGGAAATTTTGTCAGGATTTCTTTTCAAACGTCGGTAATTTCTGACGTTTACGAAAAAATTTCGAGTTCAAAACTGTTAAAATGTTCGCAGCCAGTAAAGTAAAATGCTTTATTACGTATAAAATAAGTTTCACTTGCCAAATAATTCGAGTTCATTTGTTTTTTCTCGGTTGTGTAATGTCATTTATTGATTTTGTCGACACCCAGCTCGAAAATACGAAATGGCTTTAAAAATATCGATCTGGGCTTTCAAAATTTAGTAAAACCTTTTCGACAAGAGTTTTACGAATGTAAATCGACAGTCATATTGACAATGTTTCTTGAAAAAACGTCCGTTATTTTAATTTCCAATCTGACATTTGAAAAAAAAAACATCTCAAAGGCGCATTCGGAAACCGGTATAAAATAATGGTTGACACGATTTACCTGCTCCACTGGCGGCAAGATTTAGTACCACTCTAATTTGCTAAGAAACATTTCAACATCGGTCGAAATTCAAATTATTCCCAAAGAAACTGGAGTGTTGAAAATGTTACTACATTTTAATCATAGCTTCAAATATCGTATGTAAAGTGCACGGTGGTAAAAAAAGACCGCCGAAAAAAATATTAATAATTTTTTTAATTGTTATTAACGATTTTTTTCTTATTTTTTTTTTCGAAAATAGAGTCCGCCGATCGTGAGTGACCTCGGCGCGTCACAAAAATATTTCTCAAATTAAGATGTTTAGAATTTTTTTATTTTTCCATACATTTATTGTTTTGAATAATTATTTATTACTAAATTAGCATGCGTGTTCATGAATCCAAAGAGTGGGCTCTTGACCGGTGTCATTTCCAGAAAAATATTTTAATAAAAACACAACTTTTGTTTTTTTTCTGAAAATTCACAGTTTTTAAATCAATTTATTTTTATTATAAATGCGTTAGAAAGATTTGGTGCATCCTGTTCTTTCAGCGAAGTTGAATAGGGATGTTCTATTTTGTTAGTGATGCGAACTGCGTAGGTACCTACCGGCATACTTGAAATTAATGTCGATGCAATTTTAGCCATAATGAGTAGGTACCTATCAATATTATCGGACTGATGTAATTATTTTTAGTTAGAAAATTTGAAAAAAAAAATTGGTATGATATTTTTTTCAAATTACCAAAGATGATAGCATATTTTTGCCAACATGTGTA
Source organism: Limnephilus auricula (assembly GCA_951813805.1). NCBI lineage: Eukaryota > Metazoa > Arthropoda > Insecta > Trichoptera > Limnephilidae > Limnephilus > Limnephilus auricula. The sequence goes on from OX638393.1 coordinate 38,742,829, forward strand.
GATTATTGTTGGTTTTTCTATAGACATTTTTTTAAACAGGTTTTTGAAACATATTTTTCGGTAATCTTTCTATTGCAATGAAATTTAGTTTGATATAATAATTTTTGATCAGTAATTAATTAATTAATAAAATTGGTAAATTTTTATAAATTTGTAGCAATTTGCCGTTTCTCTTTAAAATCATCGAGGCCCTATTAAAAAATTACCAGGAGTGGTTCACGGAGGTAATCTAAACATCTATAAATAATAAAAAAAATTGTATTTTTGTAGATAATTTTTGGTTTTTCTATAGACATTTTTAACAGGTTTTTGAAAAAAATTTTTCGGTAATTTTTCTATTGCAATGAAATTTAGATTGATATAATAATTTTTGATCAGTAATATAAAATTGGTAATTTTTTATAAATTTGTAGCAATTTGCCGTTTCTCTTTAAAATCATCATAGCCCTATTAAAAAATTACCGGAAGTGGTTCACGGAGGTAATCTTAACATCTATAAATGAATTTTTTTTTTGTCCCTTATGACTCCGTAAACCATTCATCCGAATGAGATTAAACTTTGGGGATTTGATGTGTGCCTGTTCGGGATGGTTTCTATATATACCTAATAGAAAGCTCTGGCGTGATGAAATGATTTGATATGTGCATGCCCGGGGTGGTTTCTATTCATAATAGTAAGTTCTGGCGTTATGAAATTATTTCCAATACTATTCATCCGATTGCGATGAAACTTTGGGGATGTGATGTGTGCATGCTCGAAATGGTTTTTAAATATAATAATGAGCTCTAGCGTAATGAAATTATTCACAATAATATTCATCCGATTGCGATGAAACTTTGGTGAGTTATTGTGCGCACGCCCGCGAAGTTTTCTTTATATAATATAGACCTTTGGCGTTATCAAATTTATACAAAAATTTTCCATAGGTGTAACGGGAGTAATTTGAAAAGTGAGTGTATTTCATATAATTTAAAAACAATTTTTTAGTGAGAGATGAAACTTTGGGAATTCGATGTTGGCATGCTCGGGATGGTTTCTATATAAAAGAGTAAGCTCTGGCGTTATGAAATTATTTCCAATACTATTCATCTGATTGCGACAAAACTTTTGGGATTTGATGTGTGCATGCCCGGGATGGTTTCTATGCGTAATACTAAGCTCTGGCGTTATCAAATTATTTCATATACTATTCACCCGATTGAGATGAAACTTTGGAGATTTAATGTGTGCATGCCCAGGATGGTTTTTATGCATAATAGTAAGCTCTGGCGGAATGAAATTATTTCCTTTACTTTTCATCCAATTGAGGTGAAACTTTGCGAATTCGATGTTGGCATGCTCGGGATAGTTTCTATATATAAGAGTAAGCTCTTGCGTTATTAAATTATTTCCAAAACTATTCATCCGATTGCGATGAAACTTAGGGGATATGATGTGTGCATGCCTGAGATGGTTTTTAAATATAATAATGAGCTCTAGCGTAATGAAGTTAATTACAATAATATTCATCCGATTACGATGAAACTTTGATGAGTTATTGTGCGCACGCCCGCGAAGTTTTCTTTATATAATGGAGAGCTTTGGCGTTATCAAATTTGTACAAAAAAATAGGTGGAAAGGGAGTAATTTGAAAAGTGATTGTATTTCATATAATTTAGATACAATTTATTAGTGAAAAAATTGAGCAGTAAACTTCTAGGCCCCTTTTTGCGAGAAAAGGCCCATACTGAACGCCTTAACCAGGGCGACCGAAGGGGCTAAGTAGCGGGTGTACAAAATTGAGCGATTAACTCGCAGGACCCTTTGAGTAGTTCTCACAATCCTTGCTTCATCCACATTCAAACATCGATTTTTTTTCTTCAAATATTTTTTTTTTTTAAATGTAGACACACACTTCTTGCTTCATCCACATTCAAACGTCAAATCGCTTAGTGCTTTAACCAATTAGTTGCCTTGCAACGGGCAAAAGCTAGTATATATTAATGCTCGTAACCACCAGATTTTAAGTCAATCGCAGTCTTGCGAAAAACGACCACTCTCCCCCTTAAGTTTAACCGACCCGAAAGCTGATTTTCGCGAGACATCGACCGTGGATAAAAATACATACGATTTTTTCAGACCTGATTTGTATGGGAAAAATTCAGCCAGAATTTTACCAATTGCAAATTTTCATATAAAAAAACTGATGCAAAAAAAATAAACTGCTAATAAAACTGATGTATGAAAACCTAGCGGCGAAAACTAGAAGCGCTCATTATTCGACGAAGAAATTCAAAGTTGTATTTCCAGCCGCCAGGTTCGCCCATCAAAAAAGGAAAAATTTATCGTCAGACCTTCACGAAAAATTTGTGAAAGAGCCTCAGTACTAAAATCGTAAAGTGTATATTTTTTAAATATATGGCGTCTCACCTCAAAATTTTACATTTCGACGAGCCTCGAGGTAAATCAAAATTGCGACTTAAAAAAGATTCCCGGCTTAGATGTTTTTATATTATTGCGACTACGACAGGTTTCGGAACATTAATAATATATTATATTTGTGACTTTTCATGGAAATTTTGTCAGGATTCGTTTTCAAACGTCGGTAATTTCTGACGTTTACGAAAAAAATTCCGAGTTAAAAACTGTTAAAATGTTCGTAGCCAGTAAAAAAAAATGCTTCATTAAGGAAAAATTTATCGTCAGACCTTCAAAGTACTGAAATGTTGGGGCATTTTTGAAAATTATTCTATGGCGTCTCGCATGTAAATTTGATATTTCGACGAGTCTCATGTATATCAATATTACGTCAAAAATAGGATATGTGAATAAGATGTTTTTCTATAATTTTGAAAACCATAGATTTCCGAACTCCAATAATACATTACATTTACCACATTTCATGTAAATTATTTCAGGATACATCTTTAAAAGTTGAAAAAATTCTGACGTTTATGAAATGCAAAAAAAACTAAAGTTTATATGTTACCGGCCAGCTAAATAACGTTGATTTTAATTGCTGGGTAGGTACTTTTGTAAAGACAAATAAAATTCGAACAGTTCAGGCTGCCGAGATCATAGAAAATAATTTACCAGTGGGTAGGTACCTACTTGGGTGGGAACGTTATTTTTCAAATATTGAGAATTTAACATGATGAATAAAACTGTTTAAATAACTCAGGATAATCCATTTTTTTTGCCTAATGGTGTAGGTACTTCTTTAAATAGTGTACAATAGTGTTATTATAATATCATTCGGCGTGGGTGGTGTGCATTGGTACCGCCACCCCGTGAATCATTTATCGGATGACCAAACCCTTTATAACCGGTTAATTTGAGTCGATTTAAGAATTCCTCTCAGGGCCTATGTCATCTTTGGGGATGCTGTGTGAAGGGTTCTTTTTAGGAAAGTAAGGAGATGATGTTCTGGTAAGGAAAAAGTTATGAGGGGTGGGTAGGAATCTGGGGATCAGTGTGTGGAGTGACGGACGAAAATAATTCCTCTCAGGGCCTATGTCATCTTTGGGGATGCTGTGTGAAGGGTTCTTTTTAGGAAGGTAAGGAGATGATGTTCTGGTAAGGAAAAAGTTATGAGGGGTGGGTAGGAATCTGGGGATCAGTGTGTGGAGTGACGGACGAATGATTTTATCCCTCCCACTGCGGTGCAAGGTGATGTTCCGAGAGAGCTTTGCTGAAGAACCCAAAAAGTCTCCCTAAACCAGTCTCTTCCGATCTGGTCTGCCACGAAATTGGTGGGCAGACGAATCCACCGCCAAGACCAGAACAAACCTCATGAACCCAGGCACCACTTCTAAATCAACAAACATAGCGAACCACTTGAAATGACCTATTGCAGAGGCGTTGGCCTACCCACCCAGCGAATTTTTTTAGCGTAAGATCCTCACGGCTTTTGCGGTAGGTCAGAGGCCCTAGCACGCTCGCTCTATAACGATCGATAGGATAACTATCGGTAACTTCTCATCGTTCCCTAGCATGACTACAGATCGCCAACGAATAAGTGACAGTTCACAATGACTAAGTGTCCTTAACATATTCGACATCAACTGTTGTTTGTTCGTTAGCGATGTGCAGTTGTCCTAGGGAACGATGAGAAGTTACCGATAGTTATCCTACCGATCGTTATAGAGCAAGCGTGCTAGGGCCTGAACAAAAAATTAGACTTTAGCCTTTAAAAAAATTGAGCTTTGGCGTATTTGAGAATCCTTCATTTGCAAACGAAATTGCGTCAAAATGACGGCCTCTGGCGTAAATGTTTTTTGATATATTCAATGGCAAAAGGTTTCGAAAACTTATTCAACCGTTTTTTTAGTGGCATTCGCTTGAAAATATTCCTCAATATCGTGCTAAAAATTTGACATTTTACAAAAAAATCCATGCAAAATCCGCTAACAAATTTTACAACATTTAAAAAGATTACTTGCCAGTGGATTCGTATAATATTATCACTGGGTAGGTACCTACTTTGCTCCATCGAATTACAAATAAATGGTTTGAAATTAAGAGAAATCACCAAAGATGGTAGGTACTAAATGCGTTTCTTCTGAAAAATGCCGATTGCAGTTTGTCGGTCTTTTAATACAAATTCAGAAACAGGGTGGTAAAAAAAATTCCGCTCGAAATATACTGATTAATTTTTTTATTAAAACTCATGATTTTTTCCTTATTTTTTTTTTTTGTTTAGAAAATATTGTCGGGCGTTTGCGACCAACGTTTTTGCGGCGCATTAAAATTTATCTAAATAAGATGCAAAGTTTTTTTTCTAATTTTCTATACATTTATCGTTATTAATAATTATTTATTACGAAAAGAGTTATGGCGTCCGTGAAATCAAAAGGTGGACACTTGAAAGATGTCATTTCCATAAAAAAATATTAAAGATTCGATTAAAAAAAAAAAGTAAATTTTTTAATCGATTGGTTTTTGTAATAATGAGTGAGGAAATTTTGCCGGACCCTGTCGTTCATTTCGACTGTCCAATCAGGAGTTCACTAGGCATGCGGATTGCATTGAATTCAAATATCGATATTTACTCTAAGTAAGAACTTCTTTCCTTTAAATCACAAAAAAATTATGATATAAAATTTTAAAAAAAGTAACCAAAGATGGATATTTCCAAAAAAATGTAGGTGTACACGGGGGTAGGTAGATATGCAGGTAGGTAGGAACTAAGTACTGAACAGGTACTCTGGGTAGGTAGGTATGCATGAAGGTACTTTTTATAAATTAGGTGGGTTCGATGCAGTGCTACAGATTTTTTATATGCATATAAATCGAAAAATAGATCGGTCAGGATTCGTTCGTTTACTTTGGACATTATTAAATTTTAAAATAAAAATAATTATACGTGTGCACGGGTACCCGGCTATTGTTAAAGAATTTATTTGTGTAATTTTTTTGCTGCAGTAAAATTGAGTTTGATAAGATGGTTTTTTTGATAAGTAATAAAATTGCAATGTTTTTTTTTTTTTTAGAAATTACGTAGGTAAATGAACAAATATTTTTAGTTTGAGGGTTAGGTAGGTTTTTTTCCAATACTATTCATCTGATGGCGACAAAACTTTTGGGATTTGATGTGTGCATGCTCGGGTTGGTTTCTAAGCATCCGATCGAGATGAAACTTTGGAGATTTGATGTGTGCATGCCTGGGATGGTTTTTATGCATAAAAGTAAGCTCTGGCGTTATGAAAATATTTCCTTTAATTTTCATCCGATTGAGATGAAACTTTGGGAATTCGATGTTGGCATGCTCGGGATGGTTTCTATGTAAAAGAGTAAGCTCTGGCGTTATGAAATTTTTTCCAATACTATTCATTTGATTGCGACAAAACTTTTGGGATTTGATGTGTGCATGCCCGGGTTAGTTTCTACGCATAATAGTAAGCTCTGGAATTATGAAATTAATTACGCATAATGGTAAGATCTGGCGTTATGAAATTATGTCCTATACTTTCCATCCGATTGAGATGAAACTTTGGGAATTCGATGTTGGCATGCTCGGGATGGTTTCTATGTAAAAGAGTAAGCTCTGGCGTTATGAAATTTTTTCCAATACTATTCATCTGATTGCGACAAAACTTTTGGGATTTGATGTGTGCATGCCCGGGTTGGTTTCTACGCATAATAGTAAGCTCTGGCTTTATGAAATTATTTCCTATACTATTCATCCGATTGCGATGAAACTTTGGGGATTTGATGTGTGCATGTCCGGGATGGTTTCAATGCGTAATAGTAAGCTCTGGCGTTATCAAATTATTTCATATACTATTCACCCGATTGAGATGAAACTTTGGAGATTTGATGTGTACATGCCTGGGATGGTTTTTATGCATAAAAGTAAGCTCTGGCGTAATGAAATTATTTCCTTTACTTTTCATCCGATTGAGATGAAACTTTGGGAATTCGATGTTGGCATGCTAGGGATGGTTTCTATATATAAGAATAAGCTCTGGCATTATGAAATTATTTCCAATACTATTCATCCGATTGCGATGAAACTTTGGGGATATGATGTGTGCATGCTCGAAACGGTTTTAAAATATAATAATGAGCTCTAGCGTAATGAAATTATCTACAATAATATTCATCCGATTGCGATGAAACTTTGGTGAGTTATTGTGCGCAAGCCCGCGAAGTTTTCTTTATATAATGCAGAGCTTTGGCGTTATCAAATTTGTACAAAAAATTTAAATAGGTGTAACGGGAGTTATTAGAAAAGTGAGTACATATCATATAATTTAGAAACAATTTATTAGTGAAAAAATTGAGCCGTGAACTTCTAGGCCCCTTTTTGCGAGAAAAGGCCCATACTGAACGCCTTAACCAGGGCGACCAAAGTGGCTAAGTAGCGGGTGTACAAAATTGAGCGATTAACTCACAGGACCCTTTGAGTAGTTCTCACAATCCTTGCTTCATCCACATTCAAACATCGATTATTTTTTTTTTCAAATATTTAATTTTTAAAAAATGTAGACACACACACTTCTTGCTTCATCCACATTCAAACGTCAAATCGCTTAGTGCTTTAACCAATTAGTTGCCTTGCAACGGGCAAAAGCTAGTATATATATTAATGCTCGTAACCACCAGATTTTAAGACAATCGCAGTCTTGCGAAAAACGACCACTCTGCCCCTCAAGTTTAACCGACCTCAAAGCTGATTTTCGCGAGAAAGCGACCGTGGATGAAAATACATACGATTTTTTCAGACCTGATTTGTATGGGAAAAATTCAGCCAGAATTTTACCAATTGCAAATTTTCATATAAAAAAACTGATGCAAAAAAAATAAACTGCTAATAAAACTGATGTATGAAAACCTAGCGGCGAAAACTAGAAGCGCTCATTATTCGACGAAGAAATTCAAAGTTATATTGCCAGCCGCCAGGTTCGCCCCTCAAAAAAGGAATAATTTATCGTCAGACCTTCACGAAAAATTTGTGAAAGAGCCTCAGTACTGAAATCGTAAAGTGTATATTTTTTAAATATATGGCGTCTCACCTCAAAATTTAACATTTCGACGAGCCTCGAGGTAAATCAAAATTGCGACTTAAAAAAGATTCCCGGCTTAGATGTTTTTATATTATTGCGACTACGACAGGTTTCGGAACATTAATAATATATTATATTTGTGACTTTTCATGGAAATTTTGTCAGGATTCGTTTTCAAACGTCGGTAATTTCTGACGTTTACGAAAAAAATTCCGAGTTAAAAACTGTTAAAATGTTCGTAGCCAGTAAAAAAAAATGCTTTATTAAGGAAAAATTTATTGTCAGACCTTCAAAGTACTGAAATGTTGGGGCATTTTTGAAAATTATTCTATGGCGTCTCGCATGTAAATTTTACATTTCGACGAGTCTCATGTATATCAATATTACGTCAAAAATAGCATATGTGGATAAGATGTTTTTCTATAATTTTGAAAACCATACATTTCCGAACTCCAATAATACATTACATTTACCACATTTCATGTAAATTATTTCAGGATACATCTTCAAAAGTTGAAAAAATTCTGACGTTTATGAAGAAATGCAAAATAAAAACAGGTTAAACGTTACCGGCCAGCTACATAACGTTGATTTTAATTGCTGGGTTGGTACTTTTGTAAAGACAAATAAAATTCGAACGGTTCGGCTGCCGAGATCATAGAAAATAATTTACCAGTGGGTAGGTACCTACTTGGGTGGGAACGTTATTTTTCAAATATTGAGAATTTAACATGATGAATAAAACTGTTTAAATAACTCAGGATAATCCTTTTTTTTTGCCTAATGGTGTAGGTACTTCTTTAAATAGTGCACAATAGTGTTATTATAATATCATTCGGCGTGGGTGGTGTGCATTGGTACTGCCACCCCGTGAATCATTTGTTGGATGACCAAACCCTTTATAACCGGTTAATCTGAGTCGATTTAAGAATATCTAAATATATTCAGGTTGGCAAAAAGATGTATCTCAGTGACGTTTTGCATCGTTATATGCACCAATACACACAATCCTAAGGGCGGGCTTTTTCGTGTGAATGTTTATGCATAAACTATGGATCTTACTCGACTAATTTAAAACAAAATTAGGAAAATCTACCGGGAAAAGAGAAGTTTATTTAATTTTTATAATAGCTCTACACAGGAGGCCTTGAAGAAAATAATTCCTCTCAGGGCCTATGTTATCTTTGGGGATGCTGTGTGAAGGGTTATTTTTACGAAAGTAAGGAGATGATGTTCTGGTAAGGAAAAAGTTATGAGGGGTGGGTAGGAATCTGGGGATCAGTGTGTGGAGTGACGGACGAAAATAATTCCTCTCAGGGCCTATGTCATCTTTGGGGATGCTGTGTGAAGGGTTCTTTTTAGGAAGGTAAGGAGATGATGTTCTGGTAAGGAAAAAGTTATGAGGGGTGGGTAGGAATCTGGGGATCAGTGTGTGGAGTGACGGACGAATGATTTTATCCCTCCCACTGCGGTGCAAGGTGATGTTCCGAGAGAGCTTTGCTGAAGAAGCCAAAAAGTCTCCCTAAACCAGTCTCTTCCGATCTGGTCTGCCACGAAATTGGTGGGCAGACGAATCCACCGCCAAGACCAGAACAAACCTCATGAACCCAGGCACCACTTCTAAATCAACAAACATAGCGAACCACTTGAAATGACCTATTGCAGAGGCGTTAGCCTACCCGCCCAGCGAATGTTTTTAGCGTAAGATCCTCACGGCCTTTGCGGTAGGTCAGCAGAGGCCGTAGCACGCTCGCTCTATAACGATCGATAGGATAACTATCAGTAACTTCTCATCGTTCCCTAGCATGACTATAGATCGCCAACGAATAAGTGACAGGTCACAATGACTAAGTGTCCTTCGTAACATATTCGACATCAACTATTGTTTGTACGTTAGCGATGTGCAGTTGTCCTAGGGAACGATGAGAAGTTACCGATAGTTATCCTACCGATCGTTATAAAGCAAGCGTGCTAGGGCCTGAACAAAAAAATTAGACTTTAGCCTTTAAAAAAATGAGCTTTGGCGTATTTGAGAATCCTTCATTTGCTAACGAAATTGCCTGAAAATGACGGCCTCTGGCGTAGATGTTTTTTGATATATTCAATGGCAAAAGGTTTCTAAAACTTATTCAACCGTTTTTTTAGTGGCATTCCATTGAAAATATTCCACAATATCGTGCTAAAAATTTGACATTTTACAAAAAAATCCATGAAAAATCCGCTAACAAATTTTACAACATTTAAAAAGATTACTTGCCAGTGGATTCGTATAATATTATCACTGGGTAGGTACCTACTTTGCTCCATCGAATTACAAATAAATGGTTTGAAATTAAGAGAAATCACCAAAGATGGTAGGTACTAAATGCGTTTCTTCTGGAAAAATGCCGATTGCAGTTTGTCGGTCTTTTAATTCAAATTCAGAAACAGGGTGGTAAAAAAAAATGCGGTCGAAATATACTGATTAATTTTTTTATTAAAACTCATGATTTTTTCCTTATTTTTTTTTTCTTTAGAAAATATTGTCGGGCGTTTACGACCAACGTTTTTGCGGCGCATTAAAATTTATCTAAATAAGATGCAAAGTTTTTTTTCTAATTTTCAATACATTTATCGCTATTAATAATTATTTATTACGAAAAGAGTTATGGCGTCCGTGAAATCAAAAGGTGGACACTTGAAAGATGTCATTTCCATAAAAAAATATTAAAGAGTCGATTAAAAAAAAAAAGTCATTTTTTTAATCGATGGGTTTTTGTAATAATGAGTGAGGAAATTTTGCCGGACCCTGTCGTTCATTTCGACTGTCCAATCAGGGAGTATAGGCATGCGGATTGCATTGAATTCAAATATCGATATTTACTCTAAGTAAGAACTTCTTTCCTTTAAATCACAAAAAAATTATGATATAAAATAAAAAAAAAGTAACCAAAGATGGATATTTCCAAAAAAATGTAGGTGTACACGGGGGTAGGTAGATATGCAGGTAGGTAGGAACTAAGTACTGAACAGGTACTCTGGGTAGGTAGGTATGTATGAAGGTACTTTTTATAAATTAGGTGGGTTCGATGCAGTGCTACAGATTTTTTATATGCATATAAATCGAAAAATAGATCGGTCAGGATTCGTTCGTTTACTTTGGACATTATTCAATTTTAAAATAAAAATAATTATACGTGTGCACGGGTAGCCGGATATTGTTAAAGAATTTCTTTGTGTAATTTTTTTGCTGCAGTAAAATTGAGTTTGATAAGATGGTTTTTTGTTGAACAAATATTTTTTGTTTGAGGGTTAGGTAGGTTTTTTTTCCAATACTATTCATCTGATGGCGACAAAACTTTTGGGATTTGATGTGTGCATGCCCGGGTTGGTTTCTACGCATAATAGTAAGCTCTGGCTTTATGAAATTATTTTATATACTATTCACCCGATCGAGATGAAACTTTGGAAATTTGATGTGTGCATGCCTGGGATGGTTTTTATGCATAAAAGTAAGCTCTGGCGTTATGAAAATATTTCCTTTAATTTTCATCCGATTGAGATGAAACTTTGGGAATTCGATGTTGACATGCTCGGGATGGTTTCTATGTAAAAGAGTAAGATCTGGCGTTATGAAATTTTTTCCAATACTATTCATTTGATTGCGACAAAACTTTTGAGCTTTGATGTGTGCATGCCCGGGTTGGTTTCTACGCATAATAGTAAGCTCTGGAATTATGAAATTATTTACGCATAATGGTAAGATCTGGCGTTATGAAATTATTTCCTATACTTTCCATCCGATTGAGATGAAACTTTGGGAATTTGATGTTGGATACTCGGGATGGTTTGAACATAAGAGAGTAAGCTCTGGCGTTATGATTTTTTTCCAATACTTTTCATCTGATTGCGACAAAACTTTTGGTATTTGATGTGTGCATGCCCGGGTTGGTTTCTACGCATAATAGTAAGCTCTGGCTCTATGAAATTATTTCCTATACTATTCATCTGATTGCGATAAAACTTTGGGGATTTGATGTGTGCATGTCCGGGATGGTTTCTATGCGTAATAATAAGCTCTGGCGTTATCAAATTATTTCATATACTATTCACCCGATTGAGATGAAACTTTGGAGATTTGATGTGTGCATGCCTGGGATGGTTTTTATGCATAAAAGTAAGCTCTGGCGTAATGAAATTATTTCCTTTACTTTTCATCCGATTGAGATGAAACTTTGGGAATTCGATGTTGGCATGCTAGGGATGGTTTCTATATATAAGAATAAGCTCTGGCATTATGAAATTATTTCCAATACTATTCATCCGATTGCGATGAAACTTTGGGGATATGATGTGTGCATGCTCGAAATGGTTTTAAAATATAATAATGAGCTCTAGCGTAATGAAATTATCTACAATAATATTCATCCGATTGCGATGAAACTTTGGTGAGTTATTGTGCGCAAGCCCGCGAAGTTTTCTTTATATAATGCAGAGATTTGGCGTTATCAAATTCATACAAAAAATTTAAATAGGTGTAACGGGAGTTATTAGAAAAGTGAGTGCATATCATATAATTTAGAAACAATTTATTAGTGAAAAAATTGAGCCGTAAACTTCTAGGCCCCTTTTTGCGAGAAAAGGCCCATACTGAACGCCTTAACCAGGGCGACCAAAGTGGCTAAGTAGCGGGTGTACAAAATTGAGCGATTAACTCACAGGACCCTTTGAGTAGTTCTCACAATCCTTGCTTCATCCACATTCAAACATCGATTTTTTTTTTCAAATATTTAATATGAAAAAAAAAATGTACGCACACACTTTTTATTTCATCCACCTTCAAACGTCAAATCGCTTAGTGCTTTAACCAATTAGTTGCGTTGCAACGGGCAAAAGCTAGTATTAATATTAATGCTCTTGACCACCAGATTTTAAGACAATCGCAGTCTCGCGAAAAACGACCACTCTGCCCCTCGAGTTTGACCGACCTCAAAGCTGATTTTCGCGAGACAGCGACCGTGGATGACCGATTAAGTGTTTTGCAGTCTCGCGAAAAACGACCATTCTGCCCCTCAATTTTAACCGACCTCAAAGCTGATTTTCGCGAGACAGCGACCGTGGATGAAAATACATACGATTTTTTCAGACCTGATTTGTATGGGAAAAATTCAGCCAGAATTTTACCACTCGCAAATTTTCATATAAAAAAACTGATGCAAAAAAAAAAACTACTAATGAAACTGATGTATTAAAACCTAGCGGCGAAAACTAGAAGCGCTCATTATTCGAAGAAGAAATTCAAAGTTATATTGCCAGCCGCCAGGTTCGCCCCTCAAAAAAGGAATAATTTATCGTCAGACCTTCACGAAAAATTTCTGAAAGAGCCTCAGTACTGAAATCGTAAAGTGTATATTTTTTAAATATATGGCGTCTCACCTCAAAATTTTACATTTCGACGAGCCTCGAGGTAAATCAAAATTGCGACTTAAAAAAGATTCCCGGCTTAGATGTTTTTGTATTATTTCGACTACGACATGTTTCGGAACATTAATAATATATTATATTTATGACTTTTCATGGAGATTTTGTCAGGATTTCTTTTCAAACGTCGGTAATTTCTGACGTTTACGAAAAAATTTCGAGTTCAAAACTGTTAAAATGTTCGCAGCCAGTAGAGTAAAATGCTTTATTAAGGAAAAATTTATCGTCAGACCTTCAAAGTACTGAAATGTTGGGGCATTTTTGAAAATTATTCTATGGCGTCTCGCATATAAATTTGACATTTCGACGAGTCTCATGTATATCAATATTACGTCAAAAATAGGATATGTGGATAAGATGTTTTTCTATAATTTTGAAAACCATACATTTCCGAACTCCAATAATACATTACATTTACCACATTTCATGTAAATTATTTCAGGATACATCTTCAAAAGTTGAAAAAATTCTGACGTTTATGAAGGAAAGGAAAATTGAAAACAGGTTCAATGTTACCGGCCAGCTACATAACGTTTATTTTAATTGCTGTGTAGGTACTTTTGTACAGACAAATAAAATTCGAACGGTTCAGGCTGCTGAGATCATAGAAAATAATTTACCAGTGGGTAGGTACCTAATTGGGTGGGAACGTTATTTTTCAAATATTGAGAATTTAACATGATGAATAAAACTGTTTAAATAACTCAGGATAATCCATTTTTTTTTTTGCCAAATGGCGTAGGTACTTTTTTAAATAGTGCACAATAGTGTTATTCTAATATCATTCGGCGTGGGTGGTGTGCATTGGTACTGAAACCCCGTGAATCATTTATTGGATGACCAAACCCTTTATAACCGGTTAATCTGAGTCGATTTAAGAATATCTAAATATATTCAGGTTGGCAAAAAGATGTATCTCAGTGACGTTTTGCATCGTTATATGCACCAATACACACAATCCTAAGGGCGGGCTTTTTCGTGTGAATGTTTATGCATTTTTTATACACAAACTATGGATCTTACTCGACTAATTTAAAACAAAATTAGGAAAATCTACCGGGAAAAGAGAAGTTTATTTAATTTTTATAATAGCTCTACACAGGAGGCCTTGAAGAAAATAATTCCTCTCAGGGCCTATGTTATCTTTGGGGATGCTGTGTGAAGGGTTCTTTTTAGGAAAGTAAGGAGATGATGTTCTGGTAAGGAAAAAGTTATGAGGGGTGGGTAGGAATCTGGGGATCAGTGTGTGGAGTGACGGACGAAAATAATTCCTCTCAGGGCCTATGTCATCTTTGGGGATGCTGTGTGAAGGGTTCTTTTTAGGAAAGTAAGGAGATGATGTTCTGGTAAGGAAAAAGTTATGAGGGGTGGGTAGGAATCTGGGGATCAGTGTGTGGAGTGACGGACGAATGATTTTATCCCTCCCACTGCGGTGCAAGGTGATGTTCCGAGAGAGCTTTGCTGAAGAAGCCAAAAAGTCTCCCTAAACCAGTCTCTTCCGATCTGGTCTACCACGAAATTGGTGGGCAGACGAATCCACCGCCAAGACCAGGACAAACCTCATGAACCCAGGCACCACTTCTAAATCACCAAACATAGCGAACCTCTTGAAATGACCTATTGCAGAGGCGTTGGCCTACCCGCCCAGCGATTTTTTTTAGCGTAAATCCTCACGGCTTTTGCGGTAGGTCAGGGCCCTAGCACGCTCGCTCTACAACGATCGATAGGATAACTATCGGTGACTTCTCATCGTTCCCTAGCATGACTACAGATCGCCAACGAATAAGTGACAGGTCACAATGACTAAGTGTCCTTCGTAACATATTCGACATCAACTGTTGTTTGTACGTTAGCGATGTGCAGTTGTCCTAGGGAACGATGAGAAGTTACCGATAGTTATCCTACCGATCATTAAAGAGCAAGCGTGCTAGGGCCTGAACAAAAAAAAATTAGTTTATCCTTTAAAAAATTGAGCTTTGGCGAATTTGAGAATCCTTCATTTGCAAACGAAATTGCGTCAAAATGACGGCCTCTGGCGTAGATGTTTTTTGATATATTCAATGGCAAAAGGTTTCGAAAACTTATTCAACCGTTTTTTTAGTGGCATTCGCTTGAAAATATTCCTCAATATCGTGCTAAAAATTTGACATTTTACAAAAAAATCCATGAAAAATCCGCTAACAAATTTTACAACATTTAAAAAGATTACTTGCCAGTGGATTCGTATAATATTATCACTGGGTAGGTACCTACTTTGCTCCATCGAATTACAAATAAATGGTTTGAAATTAAGAGAAATCACCAAAGATGGTAGGTACTAAATGCGTTTCTTCTGAAAAATGCCGATTGCAGTTTGTCGGTCTTTTAATTCAAATTCAGAAACAGGGTGGTAAAAAAAATTCCGCTCGAAATATACTGATTAATTTTTTTATTAAACTCATGATTTTTTCCTTATTTTTTTTTTGTTTAGAAAATATTGTCGGGCGTTTGCGACCAACGTTTTTGCGGCGCATTAAAATTTATCTAAATAAGATGCAAAGTTTTTTTTCTAATTTTCTATACATTTATCGTTATTAATAATTATTTATTACGAAAAGAGTTATGGCGTCCGTGAAATCAAAAGGTGGACACTTGAAAGATGTCATTTCCATAAAAAAATATTAAAGATTCGATTAAAAAAAAAAAGTCAATTTTTTAATCGATTGGTTTTTGTAATAATGAGTGAGGAAATTTTGCCGGACCCTGTCGTTCATTTCGACTGTCCAATCAGGAGTTCACTAGGCATGCGGATTGCATTGAATTCAAATATCGATATTTACTGTAAGTAAGAACTTCTTTCCTTTAAATCACAAAAAAATTATGATATAAAATAAAAATAAGTAACCAAAGATGGATATTTCCAAAGAAATGTAGGTGTACACGGGGGTAGGTAGATATGCAGGTAGGTAGGAACTAAGTACTGAACAGGTACTCTGGGTAGGTAGGTATGTATGAAGGTACTTTTTATAAATTAGGTGGGTTCGATGCAGTGCTACAGATTTTTTATATGCATATAAATCGAAAAATAGATCGGACAGGATTCGTTCGTTTACTTTGGACATTATTAAATTTTAAAATAAAAATAATTATACGTGTGCACGGGTACCCGGATATTGTTAAAGAATTTCTTTGTGTAATTTTTTTGCTGCAGTAAAATTGAGTTTGATAAGATGGTTTTTTTGATAAGTAATAAAATTGCAATGTTTTTTTTTTTTTAGAAATTACGTAGGTAAATGAACAAATATTTTTTGTTTGAGGTTAGGTAGGTTTTTTTCCAATACTATTCATCTGATGGCGACAAAACTTTTGGGATTTGATGTGTGCATGCCCGGGTTGGTTTCTACGCATAATAGTAAGCTCTGGCTTTATGAAATTATTTTATATTTTCATTCACCCGATCGAGATGAAACTTTGAGAATTCGATGTTGGCATGCTCGGGATGGTTTCTATGTAAAAGAGTAAGCTCTGGCGTTATGAATTTTTTTCCAATACTATTCATTTGATTGCGACAAAACTTTTGAGCTTTGATGTGTGCATGCCCGGGTTGGTTTCTACGCATAATAGTAAGCTCTGGAATTATGAAATTATTTACGCATAATGGTAAGATCTGGCGTTATGAAATTATTTCCTATACTTTCCATCCGATTGAGATGAAACTTTGGGAATTCGATGTTGGCATGCTCGGGATGGTTTCTATGTAAAAGAGTAAGCTCTGGCGTTATGAAATTTTTTCCAATACTATTCATCTGATTGCGACAAAACTTTTGGGATTTGATGTGTGCATGCCCGGGTTGGTTTCTACGCATAATAGTAAGCTCTGGCTTTTTGAAATTATTTCCTATACTATTCATCCGATTGCGATGAAACTTTGGGGATTTGATGTGTGCATGTCCGGGATGGTTTCTATGCGTAATAGTAAGCTCTGGCGTTATCAAATTATTTCATATACTATTCACCCGATTGAGATGAAACTTTGGAGATTTGATGTGTGCATGCCTGGGATGGTTTTTATGCATAAAAGTAAGCTCTGGCGTAATGAAATTATTTACTTTACTTTTCATCCGATTGAGATGAAACTTTGGGAATTCGATGTTGGCATGCTATGGATGGTTTCTATATATAAGAATAAGCTCTGGCATTATGAACTTATTTCCAATACTATTCATCCGATTGCGATGAAACTTTGGGGATATGATGTGTGCATGCTCGAAATGGTTTTAAAATATAATAATGAGCTCTAGCGTAATGAAATTATCTACAATAATATTCATCCGATTGCGATTAAACTTTGGTGAGTTATTGTGCGCAAGCCCGCGAAGTTTTCTTTATATAATGCAGAGCTTTGGCGTTATCAAATTTGTACAAAAAATTTAAATAGGTGTAACGGGAGTTATTAGAAAAGTGAGTGCATATCATATAATTTAGAAACAATTTATTAGTGAAAAAATTGAGCCGTAAACTTCTAGGTCCCTTTTTGCGAGAAAAGGCCCATACTGAACGCCTTAACCAGGGCGACCAAAGTGGCTAAGTAGCGGGTGTTCAAAATTGAGCGATTAACTCACAGGACCCTTTGAGTAGTTCTCACAATCCTTGCTTCATCCACATTCAAACATCGATTTTTTTTTTCAAATATTTAATTTAAAAAAAAAGTAGACACACACACTTCTTGCTTCATCCACATTCAAACGTCAAATCGCTTAGTGCTTTAACCAATTAGTTGCGTTGCAACGGGCAAAAGCTAGTATATATATTAATGCTCGTAACCACCAGATTTTAAGTCAATCGCAGTCTTGCGAAAAACGACCACTCTCCCCCTTAAGTTTAAACGACCCGAAAGCTGATTTTCGCGAGACATCGACCGTGGATAAAAATACATACGATTTTTTCAGACCTGATTTGTATGGGAAAAATTCAGCCAGAATTTTACCAATTGCAAATTTTCATATAAAAAAACTGATGCAAAAAAAATAAACTGCTAATAAAACTGATGTATGAAAACCTAGCGGCGAAAACTAGAAGCGCTCATTATTCGACGAAGAAATTCAAAGTTGTATTTCCAGCCGCCAGGTTCGCCCATCAAAAAAGGAAAAATTTATCGTCAGACCTTCACGAAAAATTTGTGAAAGAGCCTCAGTACTAAAATCGTAAAGTGTATATTTTTTAAATATATGGCGTCTCACCTCAAAATTTAACATTTCGACGAGCTTCGAGGTAAATCAAAATTGCGACTTAAAAAAGATTCCCGGCTTAGATGTTTTTATATTATTGCGACTACGACAGGTTTCGGAACATTAATAATATATTATATTTATGACTTTTCATGGAAATTTTGTCAGGATTCGTTTTCAAACGTCGGTAATTTCTGACGTTTACGAAAAAAATTCCGAGTTAAAAACTGTTAAAATGTTCGTAGCCAGTAAAAAAAAATGCTTTATTAAGGAAAAATTTATCGTCAGACCTTCAAAGTACTGAAATGTTGGGGCATTTTTGAAAATTATTCTATGGCGTCTCGCATGTAAATTTGACATTTGGACGAGTCTCATGTATATCAATATTACGTCAAAAATAGGATATGTGAATAAGATGTTTTTCTATAATTTTGAAAACCATAGATTTCCGAACTCCAATAATACATTACATTTACCACATTTCATGTAAATTTTTTCAGGATACATCTTCAAAAGTTGAAAAAATTCTGACGTTTATGAAGGAAAGGAAAATTGAAAACAGGTGAAATGTTACCGGCCAGCTACATAACGTTGATTTTAATTGCTGGGTTGGTACTTAAAGACAAATAAAATTCGAACGGTTCAGGCTGCTGAGATCATAGAAAATAATTTACCAGTGGGTAGGTACCTAATTGGGTGGGAACGTTATTTTTCAAATATTGAGAATTTAACATGATGAATAAAACTGTTTAAATAACTCAGGATAATCCATTTTTTTTTTGCCAAATGGCGTAGGTACTTCTTTAAATAGTGCACAATAGTGTTATTCTAATATCATTCGGCGTGGGTGGTGTGCATTGGTACTGCCACCCCGTGAATCATTTATTGGATAACCAAACCCTTTATAACCGGTTAATCTGAGTCGATTTAAGAGTATCTAAATATATTCAGGTTGGCAAAAAGATGTATCTCAGTGACGTTTTGCATCGTTATATGCACCAATACACACAATTCTAAGGGCGTGCTTTTTCGTGTGAATGTTTATGCATTTTTTATACACAAACTATGGATCTTACTCGACTAATTTAAAACAAAATTAGGAAAATCTACCGGGAAAAGAGAAGTTTATTTAATTTTTATAATAGCTCTACACAGGAGGCCTTGAAGAAAATAATTCCTCTCAGGGCCTATGTCATCTTTGGGGATGCTGTGTGAAGGGTTATTTTTAGGAAAGTAAGGAGATGATGTTCTGGTAAGGAAAAAGTTATGAGGGGTGGGTAGGAATCTGGGGATCAGTGTGTGGAGTGACGGACGAAAATAATTCCTCTCAGGGCCTATGTCATCTTTGGGGATGGTGTGTGAAGGGTTCTTTTTAGGAAAGTAAGGAGATGATGTTCTGGTAAGGAAAAAGTTATGAGGGGTGGGTAGAAATCTGGGGATCAGTGTGTGGAGTGACGGACGAATGATTTTATCCCTCCCACTGCGGTGCAAGGTGATGTTCCGAGAGAGCTCTGCTGAAGAAGCCAAAAAGTCTCCCTAAACCAGTCTCTTCCGATCTGGTCTACCACGAAATTGGTGGGCAGACTAATCCACCGCCAAGACCAGGACAAACCTCATGAACCCAGGCACCACTTCTAAATCACCAAACATAGCGAACCACTTGAAATGACCTATTGCAGAGGCGTTAGCCTACCCGCCCAGCGAATGTTTTTAGCGTAAGATCCTCACGGCCTTTGCGGTAGGTCAGCAGAGGCCGTAGCACGCTCGCTCTATAACGATCGATAGGATAACTATCAGTAACTTCTCATCGTTCCCTAGCATGACTACAGATCGCCAACGAATAAGTGACAGGTCACAATGACTAAGTGTCCTTCGTAACATATTCGACATCAACTATTGTTTGTACGTTAGCGATGTGCAGTTGTCCTAGGGAACGATGAGAAGTTACCGATAGTTATCCTACCGATCGTTATAAAGCAAGCGTGCTAGGGCCTGAACAAAAAAATTAGACTTTAGCCTTTAAAAAATTGAGCTTTGGCGTATTTGAGAATCCTTCATTTGCTAACGAAATTGCCTGAAAATGACGGGCTCTGGCGTAGATGTTTTTTGATATATTCAATGGCAAAAGGTTTCGAAAACTTATTCAACCGTTTTTTTAGTGGCATTCCATTGAAAATATTCCACAATATCGTGCTAAAAATTTGACATTTTACAAAAAAATCCATGAAAAATCCGCTAACAAATTTTACAACATTTAAAAAGATTACTTGCCAGTGGATTCGTATAATAATAATTACTGGGTAGGTACCTACTTTGCTCCATCGAATTACATATAAATGGCTTGAAATTAAGAGAAATCACCAAAGATGGTAGGTACTAAGTGCGTTTCTTCTGAAAAAATGCCGATTGCAGTTTGTCGGTCTTTTAATTCAAATTCAGAAACAGAGTGGTAAAAAAAATTCCGCTCGAAATATACTGATTAATATTTTTATTAAAACTCATGATTTTTTCCTTAATTTTTTTTTGTTTAGAAAATATTGTCGGGCGTTTGCGACCAACGTTTTTGCGGCGCATTAAAATTTATCTAAATAAGATGCAAAGTTTTTTTTCTAATTTTCTATACATTTATCGTTATTAATAATTATTTATTACGAAAAGAGTTATGGCGTCCGTGAAATCAAAAGGTGGACACTTGAAAGATGTCATTTCCATAAAAAAATATTAAAGATTCGATTAAAAAAAAAAAGTCAATTTTTTAATCGATTGGTTTTTGTAATAATGAGTGAGGAAATTTTGCCGGACCCTGTCGTTCATTTCGACTGTCCAATCAGGAGTTCACTAGGCATGCGGATTGCATTGAATTCAAATATCGATATTTACTCTAAGTAAGAACTTCTTTCCTTTAAATCACAAAAAAATTATGATATAAAATAAAAAAAAAAGTAACCAAAGATGGATATTTCCAAAAAAATGTAGGTGTACACGGGGGTAGGTAGATATGCAGGTAGGTAGGAACTAAGTACTGAACAGGTACTCTGGGTAGGTAGGTATGCATGACGGTACTTTTTATAAATTAGGTGGGTTCGATGCAGTGCTACAGATTTTTTATATGCATATAAATCGAAAAATAGATCGGTCAGGATTCGTTCGTTTACTTTGGACATTATTAAATTTTAAAATATAAATAATTAAACGTGTGCACGGGTACCCGGATATTGTTAAAGAATTTCTTTGTGTAATTTTTTTGCTGCAGTAAAATTGAGTTTGATAAGATGGTTTTTTTGATAAGTAATAAAATTGCAATGTTTTTTTTTTTTTAGAAATTACGTAGGTAAATGAACAAATATTTTTAGTTTGAGGGTTAGGTAGGTTTTTTTCCAATACTATTCATCTGATGGCGACAAAACTTTTGGGATTTGATGTGTGCATGCCCGGGTTGGTTTCTACGCATAATAGTAAGCTCTGGCTTTATGAAATTATTTTATATACTATTCACCCGATCGAGATGAAACTTTGGAGATTTGATGTGTGCATGCCTGGGATGGTTTTTATGCATAAAAGTAAGCTCTGGCGTTATGAAAATATTTCCTTTAATTTTCATCCGATTGAGATGAAACTTTGGGAATTCGATGTTGGCATGCTTGGGATGGTTTCTATGTAAAAGAGTAAGCTCTGGCGTTATGAAATTTTTTCCAATACTATTCATCTGATTGCGACAAAACTTTTGGGATTTGATGTGTGCATGCCCGGGTTGGTTTCTACGCATAATAGTAAGCTCTGGCTTTATGAAATTATTTCTTATACTATTCATCCGATTGCGATGAAACTTTGGGGATTTGATGTGTGCATGTCCGGGATGGTTTCAATGCGTAATAGTAAGCTCTGGCGTTAT
Source organism: Limnephilus auricula (assembly GCA_951813805.1). Classification (NCBI taxonomy): domain Eukaryota; kingdom Metazoa; phylum Arthropoda; class Insecta; order Trichoptera; family Limnephilidae; genus Limnephilus; species Limnephilus auricula. The sequence goes on from OX638393.1 coordinate 38,764,876, forward strand.
CAAATTATTTCATATACTATTCACCCGATTGAGATGAAACTTTGGAGATTTGATGTGTACATGCCTGGGATGGTTTTTATGCATAAAAGTAAGCTCTGGCGTAATGAAATTATTTCCTTTACTTTTCATCCGATTGAGATGAAACTTTGGGAATTCGATGTTGGCTTGCTAGGGATGGTTTCTATATATAAGAATAAGCTCTGGCATTATGAAATTATTTCCAATACTATTCATCCGATTGCGATGAAACTTTGGGGATATGATGTGTGCATGCTCGAAATGGTTTTAAAATATAATAATGAGCTCTAGCGTAATGAAATTATGTACAATAATATTCATCCGATTGCGATGAAACTTTGGTGAGTTATTGTGCGCAAGCCCGCGAAGTTTTCTTTATATAATGCAGAGCTTTGGCGTTATCAAATTTGTACAAAAAATTTAAATAGGTGTAACGGGAGTTAATAGAAAAGTGAGTGCATATCATATAATTTAGAAACAATTTATTAGTGAAAAAATTGAGCCGTAAACTTCTAGGCCCCTTTTTGCGAGAAAAGGCCCATACTGAACGCCTTAACCAGGGCGACTAAAGTGGCTAAGTAGCGGGTATACAAAATTGAGCGATTAACTCACAGGACCCTTTGAGTAGTTCTCACAATCCTTGCTTCATCCACATTCAAACATCGATTTTTTTTTTTTGCAAATATTTAATTTTTAAAAAATGTAGACACACACACTTCTTGCTTCATCCACATTCAAACGTCAAATCGCTTAGTGCTTTAACCAATTAGTTGCCTTGCAACGGGCAAAAGCTAGTATATATTAATGCTCGTACCCACCAGATTTTAAGTCAATCGCAGTCTTGCGAAAAACGACCACTCTCCCCCTTAAGTTTAAACGACCCGAAAGCTGATTTTCGCGAGACATCGACCGTGGATAAAAATACATACGATTTTTTCAGACCTGATTTGTATGGGAAAAATTCAGCCAGAATTTTACCAATTGCAAATTTTCATATAAAAAAACTGATGCAAAAAAAATAAACTGCTAATAAAACTGATGTATGAAAACCTAGCGGCGAAAACTAGAAGCGCTCATTATTCGACGAAGAAATTCAAAGTTGTATTTCCAGCCGCCAGGTTCGCCCATCAAAAAAGGAAAAATTTATCGTCAGACCTTCACGAAAAATTTGTGAAAGAGCCTCAGTACTAAAATCGTAAAGTGTATATTTTTTAAATATATGGCGTCTCACCTCAAAATTTTACATTTCGACGAGCCTCGAGGTAAATCAAAATTGCGACTTAAAAAAGATACCTGGCTTAGATGTTTTTGTATTATTTCGACTACGACAGGTTTCGGAACATTAAAAATATATTATATTTATGACTTTTCATGGAAATTTTGTCAGGATTCGTTTTCAAACGTCGGTAATTTCTGACGTTTACGAAAAAAATTCCGAGTTAAAAACTGTTAAAATGTTCGTAGCCAGTAAAAAAAAATGCTTTATTAAGGAAAAATTTATTGTCAGACCTTCAAAGTACTGAAATGTTGGGGCATTTTTGAAAATTATTCTATGGCGTCTCGCATGTAAATTTGACATTTAGACGAGTCTCATGTATATCAATATTACGTCAAAAATAGCATATGTGGATAAGATGTTTTTCTATAATTTTGAAAACCATAGATTTCCGAACTCCAATAATACATTACATTTACCACATTTCATGTAAATTATTTCAGGATACATCTTCAAAAGTTGAAAAAATTCTGACGTTTATGAAGGAAAGGAAAATTGAAAACAGGTGAAATGTTACCGGCCAGCTACATAACGTTTATTTTAATTGCTGTGTAGGTACTTTTGTACAGACAAATAAAATTCGAACGGTTCAGGCTGCTGAGATCATAGAAAATAATTTACCAGTGGGTAGGTACCTAATTGGGTGGGAACGTTATTTTTCAAATATTGAGAATTTAACATGATGAATAAAACTGTTTAAATAACTCAGGATAATCCATTTTTTTTTTTGCCAAATGGCGTAGGTACTTTTTTAAATAGTGCACAATAGTGTTATTCTAATATCATTCGGCGTGGGTGGTGTGCATTGGTACTGCCACCCCGTGAATCATTTATTGGATGACCAAACCCTTTATAACCGGTTAATCTGAGTCGATTTAAGAATATCTAAATATATTCAGGTTGGCAAAAAGATGTATCTCAGTGACGTTTTGCATCGTTATATGCACCAATACACACAATCCTAAGGGCGGGCTTTTTCGTGTGAATGTTTATGCATTTTTTATACACAAACTATGGATCTTACTCGACTAATTTAAAACAAAATTAGGAAAATCTACCGGGAAAAGAGAAGTTTATTTAATTTTTATAATAGCTCTACACAGGAGGCCTTGAAGAAAATAATTCCTCTCAGGGCCTATGTTATCTTTGGGGATGCTGTGTGAAGGGTTCTTTTTAGGAAAGTAAGGAGATGATGTTCTGGTAAGGAAAAAGTTATGAGGGGTGGGTAGGAATCTAGGGATCAGTGTGTGGAGTGACGGACGAAAATAATTCCTCTCAGGGCCTATGTCATCTTTGGGGATGCTGTGTGAAGGGTTCTTTTTAGGAAAGTAAGGAGATGATGTTCTGGTAAGGAAAAAGTTATGAGGGGTGGGTAGGAATCTGGGGATCAGTGTGTGGAGTGACGGACGAATGATTTTATCCCTCCCACTGCGGTGCAAGGTGATGTTCCGAGAGAGCTTTGCTGAAGAAGCCAAAAAGTCTCCCTAAACCAGTCTCTTCCGATCTGGTCTGCCACGAAATTGGTGGGCAGACGAATCCACCGCCAAGACCAGGACAAACCTCATGAACCCAGGCACCACTTCTAAATCAACAAACATAGCGAACCACTTGAAATGACCTATTGCAGAGGCGTTGGCCTACCCACCCAGCGAATTTTTTTAGCGTAAGATCCTCACGGCTTTTGCGGTAGGTCAGAGGCCCTAGCACGCTCGCTCTATAACGATCGATAGGATAACTATCGGTAACTTCTCATCGTTCCCTAGCATGACTTCAGATCGCCAACGAATAAGTGACAGTTCACAATGACTAAGTGTCCTTAACATATTCGACATCAACTGTTGTTTGTTCGTTAGCGATGTGCAGTTGTCCTAGGGAACGATGAGAAGTTACCGATAGTTATCCTACCGATCGTTATAGAGCAAGCGTGCTAGGGCCTGAACAAAAAAATTAGACTTTAGCCTTTAAAAAAATTGAGCTTTGGCGTATTTGAGAATCCTTCATTTGCAAACGAAATTGCGTCAAAATGACGGCCTCTGGCGTAAATGTTTTTTGATATATTCAATGGCAAAAGGTTTCGAAAACTTATTCAACCGTTTTTTTAGTGGCATTCCATTGAAAATATTCCACAATATCGAGCTAAAAATTTGATATTTTACAAAAAAATCCATGAAAAATCCGCTAACAAATTTTACAAGATTTAAAAATATTACTGGTCAGGTGGATTGGTATAATAATAATCACTGGGTAGGTACCTACTTTGCTCCATCGAATTACAAATAAATGGTTTGAAATTAAGAGAAATCACCAAAGATGGTAGGTACTAAATGCGTTTCTTCTGGAAAAATGCCGATTGCATTTTGTCGGTCTTTTAATTCAAATTCAGAAACAGGGTGGTAAAAAAAATTCCGCTCGAAATATACTGATTAATTTTTTTATTAAAACTCATGATTTTTTCCTTAATTTTTTTTTGTTTAGAAAATATTGTCGTGCGTTTGCGACCAACGTTTTTGCGGCGCATTAAAATTTATCTAAATAAGATGCAAAGTTTTTTTTCTAATTTTCTATACATTTATCGTTATTAATAATTATTGATTACGAAAAGAGTTATGGCGTCCGTGACATCAAAAGGTGGACACTTGAAAGATGTCATTTCCATAAAAAAATATTAAAGAGTCGATTTTAAAAAAAAGTCATTTTTTTAATCGATTGGTTTTTGTAATAATGAGTGAGGAAATTTTGCCGGACCCTGTCGTTGATTTTGACTGACCAATCAGGGAGGTGGTATTAGGTGGAGGTGGAATACACTAGACATGGTATTCCATTGAATTCAAATATCGATATTTACTGTAAGTAAGAACTTCTTTCCTTTAAATCACAAAAAAATTATGATATAAAATAAAAATAAGTAACCAAAGATGGATATTTCCAAAAAAATGTAGGTGTACACGGGGGTAGGTAGATATGCAGGTAGGTAGGAACTAAGTACTGAACAGGTACTCTGGGTAGGTAGGTATGTATGAAGGTACTTTTTATAAATTAGGTGGGTTCGATGCAGTGCTACAGATTTTTTATATGCATATAAATCGAAAAATAGATCGGACAGGATTCGTTCGTTTACTTTGGACATTATTAAATTTTAAAATAAAAATAATTATACGTGTGCACGGGTACCCGGATATTGTTAAAGAATTTCTTTGTGTAATTTTTTTGCTGCAGTAAAATTGAGTTTGATAAGATGGTTTTTTTTGATAAGTAATAAAATTGCAATGTTTTTTTTTTTTTAGAAATTACGTAGGTAAATGAACAAATATTTTTTGTTTGAGGGTTAGGTAGGTTTTTTTCCAATACTATTCATCTGATGGCGACAAAACTTTTGGGATTTGATGTGTGCATGCCCGGGTTGGTTTCTACGCATAATAGTAAGCTCTGGCTTTATGAAATTATTTTATATTTTCATTCACCCGATCGAGATGAAGCTTTGGGAATTCGATGTTGGCATGCTCGGGATGGTTTCTATGTAAAAGAGTAAGCTCTGGCGTTATGAAATTTTTTCCAATACTATTCATTTGATTGCGACAAAACTTTTGAGCTTTGATGTGTGCATGCCCGGGTTGGTTTCTATGCATAATAGTAAGCTCTGGAATTATGAAATTATTTACGCATAATGGTAAGATCTGGCGTTATGAAATTATTTCCTATACTTTCCATCCGATTGAGATGAAACTTTGGGAATTCGATGTTGGCATGCTCGGGATGGTTTCTATGTAAAAGAGTAAGCTCTGGCGTTATGAAATTTTTTCCAATACTATTCATCTGATTGCGACAAAACTTTTGGGATTTGATGTGTGCATGCCCGGGTTGGTTTCTACGCATAATAGTAAGCTCTGGCTTTTTGAAATTATTTCCTATACTATTCATCCGATTGCGATGAAACTTTGGGGATTTGATGTGTGCATGTCCGGGATGGTTTCTATGCGTAATAGTAAGCTCTGGCGTTATCAAATTATTTCATATACTATTCACCCGATTGAGATGAAACTTTGGAGATTTGATGTGTGCATGCCTGGGATGGTTTTTATGCATAAAAGTAAGCTCTGGCGTAATGAAATTATTTACTTTACTTTTCATCCGATTGAGATGAAACTTTGGGAATTCGATGTTGGCATGCTATGGATGGTTTCTATATATAAGAATAAGCTCTGGCATTATGAACTTATTTCCAATACTATTCATCCGATTGCGATGAAACTTTGGGGATATGATGTGTGCATGCTCGAAATGGTTTTAAAATATAATAATGAGCTCTAGCGTAATGAAATTATCTACAATAATATTCATCCGATTGCGATGATACTTTGGTGAGTTATTGTGCGCAAGCCCGCGAAGTTTTCTTTATATAATGCAGAGCTTTGGCGTTATCAAATTTGTACAAAAAATTTAAATAGGTGTAACGGGAGTTATTAGAAAAGTGAGTGCATATCATATAATTTAGAAACAATTTATTAGTGAAAAAATTGAACCGTAAACTTCTAGGCCCCTTTTTGCGAGAAAAGGCCCATACTGAACGCCTTAACCAGGGCGACCAAAGTGGCTAAGTAGCGGGTGTACAAAATTGAGCGATTAACTCACAAGACCCTTTGAGTAGTTCTCAAAATCCTTGCTTCATCCACATTCAAACATCGATTTTTTTTTTCAAATATTTAATTTTTAAAAAATTTAGACACACACACTTCTTGCTTCATCCACATTCAAACGTCAAATCGCTTAGTGCTTTAACCAATTAGTTGCCTTGCAACGGGCAAAAGCTAGTATATATATTAATGCTCGTAACCACCAGATTTTAAGTCAATCGCAGTCTTGCGAAAAACGACCACTCCCCCCCTTAAGTTTAAACGACCCGAAAGCTGATTTTCGCGAGACATCGACCGTGGATAAAAATACATACGATTTTTTCAGACCTGATTTGTATGGGAAAAATTCAGCCAGAATTTTACCAATTGCAAATTTTCATATAAAAAAACTGATGCAAAAAAAATAAACTGCTAATAAAACTGATGTATGAAAACCTAGCGGCGAAAACTAGAAGCGCTCATTATTCGACGAAGAAATTCAAAGTTGTATTTCCAGCCGCCAGGTTCGCCCATCAAAAAAGGAAAAATTTATCGTCAGACCTTCACGAAAAATTTGTGAAAGAGCCTCAGTACTAAAATCGTAAAGTGTATATTTTTTTAAATATAAGGCGTCTCACCTCAAAACTTTACATTCCGACGAGCCTCAAGGTAAATCAAAATTGCGACTTAAAAAAGATACCTGGCTTAGATGTTTTTGTATTATTTCGACTACGACAGGTTTTGGAACATAAATAATATATTATATTTATGACTTTTCATGGAAATTTTGTCAGGATTCGTTTTCAAACGTCGGTAATTTCTGACGTTTACGAAAAAAATTCCGAGTTAAAAACTGTTAAAATGTTCGTAGCCAGTAAAAAAATGCTTTATTAAGGAAAAATTTATCGTCAGACCTTCAAAGTACTGAAATGTTGGGGCATTTTTGAAAATTATTCTATGGCGTCTCGCATGTTAATTTGACATTTCGACGAGTCTCATGTATATCAATATTACGTCAAAAATAGCATATGTGGATAAGATGTTTTTCTATAATTTTGAAAACCATAGATTTCCGAACTCCAATAATACATTACATTTACCACATTTCATGTAAATTATTTCAGGATACATCTTCAAAAGTTGAAAAAATTCTGACGTTTATGAAGAAATGCAAAATAAAAACAGGTTAAACGTTTCCGGCCAGCTACATAACGTTGATTTTAATTGCTGGGTTGGTACTTTTGTAAAGACAAATAAAATTCGAACGGTTCAGGCTGCCGAGATCATAGAAAATAATTTACCAGTGGGTAGGTACCTACTTGGGTGGGAACGTTATTTTTCAAATATTGAGAATTTAACATGATGAATAAAACTGTTTAAATAACTCAGGATAATCCTTTTTTTTTGCCTAATGGTGTAGGTACTTCTTTAAATAGTGCACAATAGTGTTATTATAATATCATTCGGCGTGGGTGGTGTGCATTGGTACTGCCACCCCGTGAATCATTTGTTGGATGACCAAACCCTTTATAACCGGATAATCTGAGTCGATTTAAGAATATCTAAATATATTCAGGTTGGCAAAAAGATGTATCTCAGTGACGTTTTGCATCGTTATATGTACCAATACACACAATCCTAAGGGCGGGCTTTTTCGTGTGAATGTTTATGCATAAACTATGGATCTTACTCGACTAATTTAAAACAAAATTAGGAAAATCTACCGGGAAAAGAGAAGTTTATTTAATTTTTATAATAGCTCTACACAGGAGGCCTTGAAGAAAATAATTCCTCTCAGGGCCTATGTCATCTTTGGGGATGCTGTGTGAAGGGTTATTTTTAGGAAAGTAAGGAGATGATGTTCTGGTAAGGAAAAAGTTATGAGGGGTGGGTAGGAATCTGGGGATCAGTGTGTGGAGTGACGGACGAATGATTTTATCCCTCCCACTGCGGTGCAAGGTGATGTTCCGAGAGAGCTTTGCTGAAGAAGCCAAAAAGTCTCCCTAAACCAGTCTCTTCCGATCTGGTCTGCCACGAAATTGGTGGGCAGACGAATCCACCGCCAAGACCAGGACAAACCTCATGAACCCAGGCACCACTTCTAAATCAACAAACATAGCGAACCACTTGAAATGACCTATTGCAGAGGCGTTGGCCTACCCACCCAGCGAATTTTTTTAGCGTAAGATCCTCACGGCTTTTGCGGTAGGTCAGAGGCCCTAGCACTCTCGCTCTATAACGATCGATAGGATAACTATCGGTAACTTCTCATCGTTCCCTAGCATGACTTCAGATCGCCAACGAATAAGTGACAGTTCACAATGACTAAGTGTCCTTAACATATTCGACATCAACTGTTGTTTGTTCGTTAGCGATGTGCAGTTGTCCTAGGGAACGATGAGAAGTTACCGATAGTTATCCTACCGATCGTTATAGAGCAAGCGTGCTAGGGCCTGAACAAAAAAATTAGACTTTAGCCTTTAAAAAAATTGAGCTTTGGCGTATTTGAGAATCCTTCATTTGCAAACGAAATTGCGTCAAAATGACGGCCTCTGGCGTAAATGTTTTTTGATATATTCAATGGCAAAAGGTTTCGAAAACTTATTCAACCGTTTTTTTAGTGGCATTCCATTGAAAATATTCCACAATATCGAGCTAAAAATTTGATATTTTACAAAAAAATCCATGAAAAATCCGCTAACAAATTTTACAAGATTTAAAAATATTACTGGTCAGGTGGATTGGTATAATAATAATCACTGGGTAGGTACCTACTTTGCTCCATCGAATTACAAATAAATGGTTTGAAATTAAGAGAAATCACCAAAGATGGTAGGTACTAAATGCGTTTCTTCTGGAAAAATGCCGATTGCATTTTGTCGGTCTTTTAATTCAAATTCAGAAACAGGGTGGTAAAAAAAATTCCGCTCGAAATATACTGATTAATTTTTTTATTAAAACTCATGATTTTTTCCTTAATTTTTTTTTGTTTAGAAAATATTGTCGTGCGTTTGCGACCAACGTTTTTGCGGCGCATTAAAATTTATCTAAATAAGATGCAAAGTTTTTTTTCTAATTTTCTATACATTTATCGTTATTAATAATTATTGATTACGAAAAGAGTTATGGCGTCCGTGACATCAAAAGGTGGACACTTGAAAGATGTCATTTCCATAAAAAAATATTAAAGAGTCGATTTTAAAAAAAAGTCATTTTTTTAATCGATTATTTTTTGTAATAATGAGTGAGGAAATTTTGCCGGACCCTGTCGTTGATTTTGACTGACCAATCAGGGAGGTGGTATTAGGTGGAGGTGGAATACACTAGACATGGTATTCCATTGAATTCAAATATCGATATTTACTGTAAGTAAGAACTTCTTTCCTTTAAATCACAAAAAAATTATGATATAAAATAAAAATAAGTAACCAAAGATGGATATTTCCAAAAAAATGTAGGTGTACACGGGGGTAGGTAGATATGCAGGTAGGTAGGAACTAAGTACTGAACAGGTACTCTGGGTAGGTAGGTATGTATGAAGGTACTTTTTATAAATTAGGTGGGTTCGATGCAGTGCTACAGATTTTTTATATGCATATAAATCGAAAAATAGATCGGACAGGATTCGTTCGTTTACTTTGGACATTATTAAATTTTAAAATAAAAATAATTATACGTGTGCACGGGTACCCGGATATTGTTAAAGAATTTCTTTGTGTAATTTTTTTGCTGCAGTAAAATTGAGTTTGATAAGATGGTTTTTTTTGATAAGTAATAAAATTGCAATGTTTTTTTTTTTTTAGAAATTACGTAGGTAAATGAACAAATATTTTTTGTTTGAGGGTTAGGTAGGTTTTTTTCCAATACTATTCATCTGATGGCGACAAAACTTTTGGGATTTGATGTGTGCATGCCCGGGTTGGTTTCTACGCATAATAGTAAGCTCTGGCTTTATGAAATTATTTTATATTTTCATTCACCCGATCGAGATGAAGCTTTGGGAATTCGATGTTGGCATGCTCGGGATGGTTTCTATGTAAAAGAGTAAGCTCTGGCGTTATGAAATTTTTTCCAATACTATTCATTTGATTGCGACAAAACTTTTGAGCTTTGATGTGTGCATGCCCGGGTTGGTTTCTATGCATAATAGTAAGCTCTGGAATTATGAAATTATTTACGCATAATGGTAAGATCTGGCGTTATGAAATTATTTCCTATACTTTCCATCCGATTGAGATGAAACTTTGGGAATTCGATGTTGGCATGCTCGGGATGGTTTCTATGTAAAAGAGTAAGCTCTGGCGTTATGAAATTTTTTCCAATACTATTCATCTGATTGCGACAAAACTTTTGGGATTTGATGTGTGCATGCCCGGGTTGGTTTCTACGCATAATAGTAAGCTCTGGCTTTTTGAAATTATTTCCTATACTATTCATCCGATTGCGATGAAACTTTGGGGATTTGATGTGTGCATGTCCGGGATGGTTTCTATGCGTAATAGTAAGCTCTGGCGTTATCAAATTATTTCATATACTATTCACCCGATTGAGATGAAACTTTGGAGATTTGATGTGTGCATGCCTGGGATGGTTTTTATGCATAAAAGTAAGCTCTGGCGTAATGAAATTATTTACTTTACTTTTCATCCGATTGAGATGAAACTTTGGGAATTCGATGTTGGCATGCTATGGATGGTTTCTATATATAAGAATAAGCTCTGGCATTATGAACTTATTTCCAATACTATTCATCCGATTGCGATGAAACTTTGGGGATATGATGTGTGCATGCTCGAAATGGTTTTAAAATATAATAATGAGCTCTAGCGTAATGAAATTATCTACAATAATATTCATCCGATTGCGATGATATTTTGGTGAGTTATTGTGCGCAAGCCCGCGAAGTTTTCTTTATATAATGCAGAGCTTTGGCGTTATCAAATTTGTACAAAAAATTTAAATAGGTGTAACGGGAGTTATTAGAAAAGTGAGTGCATATCATATAATTTAGAAACAATTTATTAGTGAAAAAATTGAACCGTAAACTTCTAGGCCCCTTTTTGCGAGAAAAGGCCCATACTGAACGCCTTAACCAGGGCGACCAAAGTGGCTAAGTAGCGGGTGTACAAAATTGAGCGATTAACTCACAAGACCCTTTGAGTAGTTCTCAAAATCCTTGCTTCATCCACATTCAAACATCGATTTTTTTTTTCAAATATTTAATTTTTAAAAAATTTAGACACACACACTTCTTGCTTCATCCACATTCAAACGTCAAATCGCTTAGTGCTTTAACCAATTAGTTGCCTTGCAACGGGCAAAAGCTAGTATATATATTAATGCTCGTAACCACCAGATTTTAAGTCAATCGCAGTCTTGCGAAAAACGACCACTCTCCCCCTTAAGTTTAAACGACCCGAAAGCTGATTTTCGCGAGACATCGACCGTGGATAAAAATACATACGATTTTTTCAGACCTGATTTGTATGGGAAAAATTCAGCCAGAATTTTACCAATTGCAAATTTTCATATAAAAAAACTGATGCAAAAAAAATAAACTGCTAATAAAACTGATGTATGAAAACCTAGCGGCGAAAACTAGAAGCGCTCATTATTCGACGAAGAAATTCAAAGTTGTATTTCCAGCCGCCAGGTTCGCCCATCAAAAAAGGAAAAATTTATCGTCAGACCTTCACGAAAAATTTGTGAAAGAGCCTCAGTACTAAAATCGTAAAGTGTATATTTTTTTAAATATAAGGCGTCTCACCTCAAAACTTTACATTCCGACGAGCCTCAAGGTAAATCAAAATTGCGACTTAAAAAAGATACCTGGCTTAGATGTTTTTGTATTATTTCGACTACGACAGGTTTTGGAACATAAATAATATATTATATTTATGACTTTTCATGGAAATTTTGTCAGGATTCGTTTTCAAACGTCGGTAATTTCTGACGTTTACGAAAAAAATTCCGAGTTAAAAACTGTTAAAATGTTCGTAGCCAGTAAAAAAATGCTTTATTAAGGAAAAATTTATCGTCAGACCTTCAAAGTACTGAAATGTTGGGGCATTTTTGAAAATTATTCTATGGCGTCTCGCATGTTAATTTGACATTTCGACGAGTCTCATGTATATCAATATTACGTCAAAAATAGCATATGTGGATAAGATGTTTTTCTATAATTTTGAAAACCATAGATTTCCGAACTCCAATAATACATTACATTTACCACATTTCATGTAAATTATTTCAGGATACATCTTCAAAAGTTGAAAAAATTCTGACGTTTATGAAGAAATGCAAAATAAAAACAGGTTAAACGTTTCCGGCCAGCTACATAACGTTGATTTTAATTGCTGGGTTGGTACTTTTGTAAAGACAAATAAAATTCGAACGGTTCAGGCTGCCGAGATCATAGAAAATAATTTACCAGTGGGTAGGTACCTACTTGGGTGGGAACGTTATTTTTCAAATATTGAGAATTTAACATGATGAATAAAACTGTTTAAATAACTCAGGATAATCCTTTTTTTTTGCCTAATGGTGTAGGTACTTCTTTAAATAGTGCACAATAGTGTTATTATAATATCATTCGGCGTGGGTGGTGTGCATTGGTACTGCCACCCCGTGAATCATTTGTTGGATGACCAAACCCTTTATAACCGGTTAATCTGAGTCGATTTAAGAATATCTAAATATATTCAGGTTGGCAAAAAGATGTATCTCAGTGACGTTTTGCATCGTTATATGTACCAATACACACAATCCTAAGGGCGGGCTTTTTCGTGTGAATGTTTATGCATAAACTATGGATCTTACTCGACTAATTTAAAACAAAATTAGGAAAATCTACCGGGAAAAGAGAAGTTTATTTAATTTTTATAATAGCTCTACACAGGAGGCCTTGAAGAAAATAATTCCTCTCAGGGCCTATGTCATCTTTGGGGATGCTGTGTGAAGGGTTATTTTTAGGAAAGTAAGGAGATGATGTTCTGGTAAGGAAAAAGTTATGAGGGGTGGGTAGGAATCTGGGGATCAGTGTGTGGAGTGACGGACGAAAATAATTCCTCTCAGGGCCTATGTCATCTTTGGGGATGCTGTGTGAAGGGTTCTTTTTAGGAAGGTAAGGAGATGATGTTCTGGTAAGGAAAAAGTTATGAGGGGTGGGTAGGAATCTGGGGATCAGTGTGTGGAGTGACGGACGAATGATTTTATCCCTCCCACTGCGGTGCAAGGTGATGTTCCGAGAGAGCTTTGCTGAAGAACCCAAAAAGTCTCCCTAAACCAGTCTCTTCCGATCTGGTCTGCCACGAAATTGGTGGGCAGACGAATCCACCGCCAAGACCAGAACAAACCTCATGAACCCAGGCACCACTTCTAAATCAACAAACATAGCGAACCACTTGAAATGACATATTGCAGAGGCGTTGGCCTACCCACCCAGCGAATTTTTTTAGCGTAAGATCCTCACGGCTTTTGCGGTAGGTCAGAGGCCCTAGCACGCTCGCTCTATAACGATCGATAGGATAACTATCGGTAACTTCTCATCGTTCCCTAGCATGACTACAGATCGCCAACGAATAAGTGACAGTTCACAATGACTAAGTGTCCTTAACATATTCGACATCAACTGTTGTTTGTTCGTTAGCGATGTGCAGTTGTCCTAGGGAACGATGAGAAGTTACCGATAGTTATCCTACCGATCGTTATAGAGCAAGCGTGCTAGGGCCTGAACAAAAAATTAGACTTTAGCCTTTAAAAAAATTGAGCTTTGGCGTATTTGAGAATCCTTCATTTGCAAACGAAATTGCGTCAAAATGACGGCCTCTGGCGTAAATGTTTTTTGATATATTCAATGGCAAAAGGTTTCGAAAACTTATTCAACCGTTTTTTTAGTGGCATTCCATTGAAAATATTCCACAATATCGAGCTAAAAATTTGACATTTTACAAAAAAATCCATGAAAAATCCGCTAACAAATTATACAAGATTTAAAAATATTACTGGTCAGGTGGATTGGTATAATAATAATCACTGGGTAGGTACCTACTTTGCTCCATCGAATTACAAATAAATGGTTTGAAATTAAGAGAAATCACCAAAGATGGTAGGTACTAAATGCGTTTCTTCTGGAAAAATGCCGATTGCAGTTTGTCGGTCTTTTAATTCAAATTCAGAAACAGGGTGGTAAAAAAAATTCCGCTCGAAATATACTGATTAATTTTTTTATTAAAACTCATGATTTTTTCCTTAATTTTTTTTGTTTAGAAAATATTGTCTTGCGTTTGCGACCAACGTTTTTGCGGCGCATTAAAATTTATCTAAATAAGATGCAAAGTTTTTTTTCTAATTTTCTATACATTTATCGTTATTAATAATTATTGATTACGAAAAGAGTTATGGCGTCCGTGACATCAAAAGGTGGATACTTGAAAGATGTCATTTCCATAAAAAAATATTAAAGAGTCGATTTAAAAAAAAAATCATTTTTTTAATCGATTGGTTTTTGTAATAATGAGTGAGGAAATTTTGCCGGACCCTGTCGTTCATTTCGACTGTCCAATCAGGGAGTTCAGTAGGCATGCGGATTGCATTGAATTCAAATATCGATATTTACTCTATGTAAGAACTTCTTTCCTTTAAATCACAAAAAAAATATGATATAAAATAAAAAAAAGTAACCAAAGATGGATATTTCCAAAAAAATGTAGGTGTACACGGGGGTAGGTAGATATGCAGGTAGGTAGGAACTAAGTACTGAACAGGTACTCTGGGTAGGTAGGTATGTATGAAGGTACTTTTTATAAATTAGGTGGGTTCGATGCAGTGCTACAGATTTTTTATATGCATATAAATCGAAAAATAGATCGGTCAGGATTCGTTCGTTTACTTTGGACATTATTCAATTTTAAAATAAAAATAATTATACGTGTGCACGGGTAGCCGGATATTGTTAAAGAATTTCTTTGTGTAATTTTTTTGCTGCAGTAAAATTGAGTTTGATAAGATGGTTTTTTGTTGAACAAATATTTTTTGTTTGAGGGTTAGGTAGGTTTTTTTTCCAATACTATTCATCTGATGGCGACAAAACTTTTGGGATTTGATGTGTGCATGCCCGGGTTGGTTTCTACGCATAATAGTAAGCTCTGGCTTTATGAAATTATTTTATATACTATTCACCCGATCGAGATGAAACTTTGGAAATTTGATGTGTGCATGCCTGGGATGGTTTTTATGCATAAAAGTAAGCTCTGGCGTTATGAAAATATTTCCTTTAATTTTCATCCGATTGAGATGAAACTTTGGGAATTCGATGTTGACATGCTCGGGATGGTTTCTATGTAAAATAGTAAGCTCTGGCGTTATGAAATTTTTTCCAATACTATTCATTTGATTGCGACAAAACTTTTGAGCTTTGATGTGTGCATGCCCGGGTTGGTTTCTACGCATAATAGTAAGCTCTGGAATTATGAAATTATTTACGCATAATGGTAAGATCTGGCGTTATGAAATTATTTCCTATACTTTCCATCCGATTGAGATGAAACTTTGGGAATTTGATGTTGGATACTCGGGATGGTTTGAACATAAAAGAGTAAGCTCTGGCGTTATGATTTTTTTTCCAATACTTTTCATCTGATTGCGACAAAACTTTTGGTATTTGATGTGTGCATGCCCGGGTTGGTTTCTACGCATAATAGTAAGCTCTGGCTCTATGAAATTATTTCCTATACTATTCATCTGATTGCGATGAAACTTTGGGGATTTGATGTGTGCATGTCCGGGATGGTTTCTATGCGTAATAATAAGCTCTGGCGTTATCAAATTATTTCATATACTATTCTCCCGATTGAGATGAAACTTTGGAGATTTGATGTGTGCATGCCTGGGATGGTTTTTATGCATAAAAGTAAGCTCTGGCGTAATGAAATTATTTCCTTTACTTTTCATCCGATTGAGATGAAACTTTGGGAATTCGATGTTGGCATGCTAGGGATGGTTTCTATATATAAGAATAAGCTCTGGCATTATGAAATTATTTCCAATACTATTCATCCGATTGCGATGAAACTTTGGGGATATGATGTGTGCATGCTCGAAATGGTTTTAAAATATAATAATGAGCTCTAGCGTAATGAAATTATCTACAATAATATTCATCCGATTGCGATGAAACTTTGGTGAGTTATTGTGCGCAAGCCCGCGAAGTTTTCTTTATATAATGCAGAGATTTGGCGTTATCAAATTCATACAAAAAATTTAAATAGGTGTAACGGGAGTTATTAGAAAAGTGAGTGCATATCATATAATTTAGAAACAATTTATTAGTGAAAAAATTGAGCCGTAAACTTCTAGGCCCCTTTTTGCGAGAAAAGGCCCATACTGAACGCCTTAACCAGGGCGACCAAAGTGGCTAAGTAGCGGGTGTACAAAATTGAGCGATTAACTCACAGGACCCTTTGAGTAGTTCTCACAATCCTTGCTTCATCCACATTCAAACATCGTTTTTTTTTCAAATATTTAATTTTTAAAAAATGTAGACACACACACTTCTTGCTTCATCCACATTCAAACGTCAAATCGCTTAGTGCTTTAACCAATTAGTTGCCTTGCAACGGGCAAAAGCTAGTTATATATTAATGCTCGTAACCACCAGATTTTAAGTCAATCGCAGTCTCGCGAAAAACGACCACTCTGCCCCTCAAGTTTAACCGACCTCAAAGCTGATTTTCGCGAGACATCGACCGTGGATAAAAATACATACGATTTTTTCAGACCTGATTTGTATGGGAAAAATTCAGCCAGAATTTTACCAATTGCAAATTTTCATATAAAAAAACTGATGCAAAAAAAATAAACTGCTAATAAAACTGATGTATGAAAACCTAGCGGCGAAAACTAGAAGCGCTCATTATTCGACGAAGAAATTCAAAGTTGTATTTCCAGCCGCCAGGTTCGCCCATCAAAAAAGGAAAAATTTATCGTCAGACCTTCACGAAAAATTTGTGAAAGAGCCTCAGTACTAAAATCGTAAAGTGTATATTTTTTTAAATATAAGGCGTCTCACCTCAAAACTTTACATTCCGACGAGCCTCGAGGTAAATCAAAATTGCGACTTAAAAAAGATACCTGGCTTAGATGTTTTTGTATTATTTCGACTACGACAGGTTTTGGAACATAAATAATATATTATATTTATGACTTTTCATGGAAATTTTGTCAGGATTCGTTTTCAAACGTCGGTAATTTCTGACGTTTACGAAAAAAATTCCGAGTTAAAAACTGTTAAAATGTTCGTAGCCAGTAAAAAAATGCTTTATTAAGGAAAAAATTATCGTCAGACCTACAAAGTACTGAAATGTTGGGGCATTTTTGAAAATTATTCTATGGCGTCTCGCATGTTAATTTGACATTTCGACGAGTCTCATGTGTATCAATATTACGTCAAAAATAGCATATGTGGATAAGATGTTTTTCTATAATTTTGAAAACCATAGATTTCCGAACTCCAATAATACATTACATTTACCACATTTCATGTAAATTATTTCAGGATACATCTTCAAAAGTTGAAAAAATTCTGACGTTTATGAAGAAATGCAAAATAAAAACAGGTTAAACGTTACCGGCCAGCTACATAACGTTGATTTTAATTGCTGGGTTGGTACTTTTGTAAAGACAAATAAAATTCGAACGGTTCAGGCTGCCGAGATCATAGAAAATAATTTACCAGTGGGTAGGTACCTACTTGGGTGGGAACGTTATTTTTCAAATATTGAGAATTTAACATGATGAATAAAACTGTTTAAATAACTCAGGATAATCCATTTTTTTTGCCTAATGGTGTAGGTACTTCTTTAAATAGTGCACAATAGTGTTATTATAATATCATTCGGCGTGGGTGGTGTGCATTGGTACTGCCACCCCGTGAATCATTTGTTGGATGACCAAACCCTTTATAACCGGTTAATCTGAGTCGATTTAAGAATATCTAAATATATTCAGGTTGGCAAAAAGATGTATCTCAGTGACGTTTTGCATCGTTATATGCACCAATACACACAATCCTAAGGGCGGGCTTTTTCGTGTGAATGTTTATGCATAAACTATGGATCTTACTCGACTAATTTAAAACAAAATTAGGAAAATCTACCGGGAAAAGAGAAGTTTATTTAATTTTTATAATAGCTCTACACAGGAGGCCTTGAAGAAAATAATTCCTCTCAGGGCCTATGTCATCTTTGGGGATGCTGTGTGAAGGGTTATTTTTAGGAAAGTAAGGAGATGATGTTCTGGTAAGGAAAAAGTTATGAGGGGTGGGTAGGAATCTGGGGATCAGTGTGTGGAGTGACGGACGAAAATAATTCCTCTCAGGGCCTATGTCATCTTTGGGGATGCTGTGTGAAGGGTTCTTTTTAGGAAGGTAAGGAGATGATGTTCTGGTAAGGAAAAAGTTATGAGGGGTGGGTAGGAATCTGGGGATCAGTGTGTGGAGTGACGGACGAATGATTTTATCCCTCCCACTGCGGTGCAAGGTGATGTTCCGAGAGAGCTTTGCTGAAGAACCCAAAAAGTCTCCCTAAACCAGTCTCTTCCGATCTGGTCTGCCACGAAATTGGTGGGCAGACGAATCCACCGCCAAGACCAGAACAAACCTCATGAACCCAGGCACCACTTCTAAATCAACAAACATAGCGAACCACTTGAAATGACCTATTGCAGAGGCGTTGGCCTACCCACCCAGCGAATTTTTTTAGCGTAAGATCCTCACGGCTTTTGCGGTAGGTCAGAGGCCCTAGCACGCTCGCTCTATAACGATCGATAGGATAACTATCGGTAACTACTCATCGTTCCCTAGCATGACTACAGATCGCCAACGAATAAGTGACAGTTCACAATGACTAAGTGTCCTTAACATATTCGACATCAACTGTTGTTTGTTCGTTAGCGATGTGCAGTTGTCCTAGGGAACGATGAGAAGTTACCGATAGTTATCCTACCGATCGTTATAGAGCAAGCGTGCTAGGGCCTGAACAAAAAATTAGACATTAGCCTTTAAAAAAATTGAGCTTTGGCGTATTTGAGAATCCTTCATTTGCAAACGAAATTGCGTCAAAATGACGGCCTCTGGCGTAAATGTTTTTTGATATATTCAATGGCAAAAGGTTTCGAAAACTTATTCAACCGTTTTTTTAGTGGCATTCCATTGAAAATATTCCACAATATCGAGCTAAAAATTTGACATTTTACAAAAAAATCCATGAAAAATCCGCTAACAAATTATACAAGATTTAAAAATATTACTGGTCAGGTGGATTGGTATAATAATAATCACTGGGTAGGTACCTACTTTGCTCCATCGAATTACAAATAAATAGTTTGAAATTAAGAGAAATCACCAAAGATGGTAGGTACTAAATGCGTTTCTTCTGGAAAAATGCCGATTGCAGTTTGTCGGTCTTTTAATTCAAATTCAGAAACAGGGTGGTAAAAAAAATTCCGCTCGAAATATACTGATTAATTTTTTTATTAAAACTCATGATTTTTTCCTTAATTTTTTTTGTTTAGAAAATATTGTCTTGCGTTTGCGACCAACGTTTTTGCGGCGCATTAAAATTTATCTAAATAAGATGCAAAGTTTTTTTTCTAATTTTCTATACATTTATCGTTATTAATAATTATTGATTACGAAAAGAGTTATGGCGTCCGTGACATCAAAAGGTGGATACTTGAAAGATGTCATTTCCATAAAAAAATATTAAAGAGTCGATTTAAAAAAAAAATCATTTTTTTAATCGATTGGTTTTTGTAATAATGAGTGAGGAAATTTTGCCGGACCCTGTCGTTCATTTCGACTGTCCAATCAGGGAGTTCAGTAGGCATGCGGATTGCATTGAATTCAAATATCGATATTTACTCTAAGTAAGAACTTCTTTCCTTTAAATCACAAAAAAAATATGATATAAAATAAAAAAAAGTAACCAAAGATGGATATTTCCAAAAAAATGTAGGTGTACACGGGGGTAGGTAGATATGCAGGTAGGTAGGAACTAAGTACTGAACAGGTACTCTGGGTAGGTAGGTATGTATGAAGGTACTTTCTATAAATTAGGTGGGTTCGATGCAGTGCTACAGATTTTTTATATGCATATAAATCGAAAAATAGATCGGTCAGGATTCGTTCGTTTACTTTGGACATTATTCAATTTTAAAATAAAAATAATTATGCGTGTGCACGGGTAGCCGGATATTGTTAAAGAATTTCTTTGTGTAATTTTTTTGCTGCAGTAAAATTGAGTTTGATAAGATGGTTTTTTGTTGAACAAATATTTTTTGTTTGAGGGTTAGGTAGGTTTTTTTTCCAATACTATTCATCTGATGGCGACAAAACTTTTGGGATTTGATGTGTGCATGCCCGGGTTGGTTTCTACGCATAATAGTAAGCTCTGGCTTTTTGAAATTATTTTATATACTATTCACCCGATCGAGATGAAACTTTGGAAATTTGATGTGTGCATGCCTGGGATGGTTTTTATGCATAAAAGTAAGCTCTGGCGTTATGAAAATATTTCCTTTAATTTTCATCCGATTGAGATGAAACTTTGGGAATTCGATGTTGACATGCTCGGGATGGTTTCTATGTAAAAGAGTAAGCTCTGGCGTTATGAAATTTTTTCCAATACTATTCATTTGATTGCGACAAAACTTTTGAGCTTTGATGTGTGCATGCCCGGGTTGGTTTCTACGCATAATAGTAAGCTCTGGAATTATGAAATTATTTACGCATAATGGTAAGATCTGGCGTTATGAAATTATTTCCTATACTTTCCATCCGATTGAGATGAAACTTTGGGAATTTGATGTTGGATACTCGGGATGGTTTGAACATAAAAGAGTAAGCTCTGGCGTTATGATTTTTTTTCCAATACTTTTCATCTGATTGCGACAAAACTTTTGGTATTTGATGTGTGCATGCCCGGGTTGGTTTCCACGCATAATAGTAAGCTCTGGCTCTATGAAATTATTTCCTATACTATTCATCTGATTGCGATGAAACTTTGGGGATTTGATGTGTGCATGTCCGGGATGGTTTCTATGCGTAATAATAAGCTCTGGCGTTATCAAATTATTTCATATACTATTCACCCGATTGAGATGAAACTTTGGAGATTTGATGTGTGCATGCCTGGGATGGTTTTTATGCATAAAAGTAAGCTCTGGCGTAATGAAATTATTTCCTTTACTTTTCATCCGATTGAGATGAAACTTTGGGAATTCGATGTTGGCATGCTAGGGATGGTTTCTATATATAAGAATAAGCTCTGGCATTATGAAATTATTTCCAATACTATTCATCCGATTGCGATGAAACTTTGGGGATATGATGTGTGCATGCTCGAAATGGTTTTAAAATATATTAATGAGCTCTAGCGTAATGAAATTATCTACAATAATATTCATCCGATTGCGATGAAACTTTGGTGAGTTATTGTGCGCAAGCCCGCGAAGTTTTCTTTATATAATGCAGAGATTTGGCGTTATCAAATTCATACAAAAAATTTAAATAGGTGTAACGGGAGTTATTAGAAAAGTGAGTGCATATCATATAATTTAGAAACAATTTATTAGTGAAAAAATTGAGCCGTAAACTTCTAGGCCCCTTTTTGCGAGAAAAGGCCCATACTGAACGCCTTAACCAGGGCGACCAAAGTGGCTAAGTAGCGGGTGTACAAAATTGAGCGATTAACTCACAGGACCCTTTGAGTAGTTCTCACAATCCTTGCTTCATCCACATTCAAACATCGATTTTTTTTTTCAAATATTTAATTTTTAAAAATTGTAGACACACACACTTCTTGCTTCATCCACATTCAAACGTCAAATCGCTTAGTGCTTTAACCAATTAGTTGCCTTGCAACGGGCAAAAGCTAGTTAAGTAATTAATATCTGTTATATTTTGCCATTTGTTAGAAGACAACTTGAGTACATTTCTCACATAATATTCAAGTTCTAGCTGTTAGAAGAATAAAAAATAAATTATAAGTTTTCTAAGATTTAAAATGGGTAAAGTACTTTAAAAATATGCTTTAATTGTCAGACATATAAAACTTTCACTGATTTGGTATTTCTGTATAAAATTACTTAGGCAACAGTTACTTATTATAAATACTGTATAATTTTTACTTCACCCTGTGGGAGTGATAGATTCATACATTCGTCACTCCTGGACACATCGACCTCTAGATTCCTTCCCACCACTCATGCTTTTTTCCTTCCCAGAACTTTCCATGTCCATTCCAAAAAATGCTCCCACACTGCATCCCCAAAGATGATTTAGGGAAATTATTTTCATTTTGGAGTTAATGTAAGGAAAAATAATTAATTACAACCCGGATTTTCGACATTGTTTCATCGAATTCTTTATTCTTATTGAAGAAATGGAAATTATTGAACAATGTGACATCGTACGTGAATATTTGAAAGCTTCAAAGCACCCAATGGATACGATTCAATATAACGGTAAAAGTTTTATTGATGTAAGGTTTTTGGATAAAACAATGAGTTTTTCACATTCACAAACCTACCTTGCACACAACATAATTAAAAGTTCATAAATTATATCATTATGTATAAATATTAATAACTTTATGTAAACACTGTATCTAATATTATGTAGAAAAAAAAACTAACAATATAGAACTAATTTCAACATTTAAAAAAACTATGTAGATATCTAGCAAGTAATTAACTTTACCCTCTATTTTATCACGTCATAATCTAAAAGTCATAATTATTATTTTAGTTTGTGCATAAACTTTATCAGTACAACAGCGGCGTTTGAAAAGTCATAAGTCCCTCTGATAAATATTTTTTTGTGGACTCTACAGTGCAAACCTTATTGCTTTCCGGTCAAACTTTTGTTTGTATACGATTATAAATATTATTATCGTGAGTAAAGGAGAAAAGACGCTTACTTACAAGAACAGTTCTGTGCGGAGGAGGAAGGCTCGACCATTACAGGAAATGACATGGTTGTAAAAACTAAGGGCGGACGATGAATAAAAAATAGGGGATGCTGTGACGTGGGTACGTGTTCCGGCAGAATGGAGGGATCGTCAACTAATTTCCTGCAATTAAGCAAAACACTATAATACTGATGAACTGAACTGAACGATAAGTAATGCAAAATCATGCTTTTTTTAAATTTACTACTACGAGTAGAACACATATTTTCCGTTAAAATTACCGAGAATTTTTGTGAATAGTATTTTTATAAGCACAAAAAACCAATATGTATCGGACCTAATAAGAGATTTAGGAAGATACCAATAAGTTGTACAATAATTTGACTTATTGCACAACAAAAACATTTAAAAGATAAATAAAAAAAAATTTCCGAACACATCAATATCAGTTTTGCAGCAAAGCATAACATAATTTGGTAAAAATATTTTATGGATGCATCCAAATACGAAGGGGGGACTATTCAGATAAAGTATATTTATTTTAAAAGGAAAAAGCATAAACTAAGAAACATAAAGATTCAAAATATTTTCTCGAAACATTAAAGTTAAAATTAAAGTTTAAAGCTAATATCTCCTACTGACGAACCCCATTCGGTTATGTTTTTATTGTAAAGTGTAGAAAATTGAATTCATAAAGGAACATTTTAGTTTTTGTTTCTGAACTTCGCCAAAAAAAAAAACACTCTCTTTGGCGATGTTTATGAAAACGGGAATTTAAACCTTATCATCATCTACATAAGAAGTGTTATTATTAGCGGCCTGACCCCGATTTTTTCTCATCCGGGTGCATCGCCGTAGTAAATGAGTATTTAGTATTTTAATTTACTTGAAATTAATGTAATTTACAACCTTTCTTTGGAAATGTCCGTTTGTGCAAAGAACTGTCCAGATTGATAAATTTTACTAAATTTAGTACATTAGAATACTTGTCCAATTGGTCCGAAGTCTAAATAAGGCCTGGCCAACTCACTACGGGACACTAGGGGACGCATTGAAGACGTACAATTTTCCAAGGTTAAATACCCGATTTTTTGTTCATATCTATAGTTACATATAGAGAATGAATTTTAATATTCTGTTATTCGCAAATCTCGGACACACGGTCTCCGCTGTGACTCAGTGTGTAATTTTTTAAATTAGACTTTTGTGAATAGTTAACATTTAGAATAATAGAATGGCTTTCTTTACTGTAATTCAAATTGTGACTATTTTGCGAATATATCCACAGTTACAGAACAAGAGAACGGGTTTTCTCCACTGTGAGTCAGAATGTGGCCATTTAAATTAGACTTTCGTGAACAGACACAGTTTTAGAGTTCGTGTGATTATAGGAACTTTATGACCGCGAGCCGCGGTTGGTCGTTCCTGGCCTAAATGAATAAATTTGATGACTTTTGCACTTCGTAATTTTCCAAATTAGACAAGGAAATGCCAAAATGGGCAAATTTTACGAACAATAAGTTCATTTTTGCATACTTTCTCATTGCTGCTGTATGTACAAATAAACTCAAATATACTCATGTACGTACGTAATGTCCCTAGTTCATAATCCAAGAATTTACCGTTTTTTCAGGTCATATTTTCGGTTTATTGCTAATTGGATAAAATAATGAAGAACCCTTTAAAACTCTTCGGTTATATTAAAAATATTGTAAATATCTTTACGATATTAAGACGACAAAATTGGCTTTTCGAATGCATTTTCTATTTCTGAAATATTACATTGAAGTTACCTCAACCTGACTTCATTTGGAAAAGGTTGGACGTCAATGGAGGAGAAAGGCACTTTAATGTTTCGAGAAAAGATTTTGAATCTTTATGTTTCTTAGTTTATGCTTTTTCCGTCTAAAATAAAATATACTTTATCTGAATAGTCTCCCCTTCGTATTTGGATGCATCCATAAAATATTATTACCAAATTATGTTATGCTTTGCTGCAAAACTGATATTGATATGTTCGGAAAAAAATATTTATTTATCTTTTAAATGTTTTTGTTGTGCAATAAGTTAAATTATTGCACAACGTTATTGGTATCTTCCTAAATCTCTTCCTCCGACCTAATAACATAAATTTAAAAAAAAACTCGTTGAAATTTGTATATCAGACCTATTTGTGTATTGTTATTTTGGCAGACTGTAGAAAACCCAATAACTCCTGTTGGTTTTTAGCAATCTTCCTACAATAACTTATATTAATCGAACAATATATTGGATAACGTACACCCCTGCCATAAGTTCGTTACGTTTGGTGACTTAGCAAGGGCGGACGAGTTCATGGCGTAAGGTTTGTCTGGGTAAAAAGCGTTCGCCCACCTGCTGCTAAGCCATGGAGTCATTTATCAATTACTATGTAATTTTGCGTGGCAGGCCTGATCGGGAAAGACAGGTAGAGAGAGACCTTACCTAGACCTCTCCAGCCGGACTCTCACGACCCATTGTCTTGTACAGCTGATAACCCTTTTTTTCTTAATTATTAAACCCTTGGATTTTTTCTTAATTACCTCTTATCGGGATGTAGCAAAACTACGTAATACTAACTAAGCTATCGACATCTATTGAACACAGCTGAAATTACACGAATAATAAATACCCTGCAGTAAAGAAATCAATTGATTAAAATATGATTCAATGAAATAAAATAAAAAATAAATATAATTAAAATCCAATGACCACGTAAGCTGACAATTATATGTGGGGTGAATATTTCCCCGATGACAGACAACCTACGATAAAAGAGGGCACCACATGACTAAAGATTTATTAATACCCATAGAAAATCTGTTTTATCCACAAAAATGGCAAGAGTCTCTCTTACCTGCCAAAAGCATTTTAAAACTTCACATACGTATTAGTAAAATTGAACTAAAAACAAGAAAAATAATCGTGCAGTTTTCGTAATAATATTTTTGCAGCGTATTATTTTGACAGTCTCCGTGGGAAAGTTGGCCACTCTCCAAGTCTCGATATAAAATATAATTCAGGGTATTTAACACTGCAGTGGTCAAGTGGTGGCGCCAAATGAGATGATTGTTGACACTGGTCACACTCTGGAGTGCAGAGCACACATAATGTCTTCTTTATAACAAACACCCTGTGGTGGATTTTTGTGCTTGGCAACGAAAGTGGAAATGATAAAGTAATATAACCTATACTTATCAAACTATACTATATTATTTCATAGCCAAATATTTTCCAAGACTATCAGCTGACCCCAGAAGTGTTAAAGTAAGAGTGTTATCTTTTTAATTATTCCCTAGTGTAATTGCAATAAAAGTTCATATTAGATTAACATTTTACGGATTTTTAAAGGCTATCCCATTTACCTACTTTCACAGTACCTACCTACATAACTTCTCAGAGACAAATGACGACGACGCGACGATATGCCCATATTTCATGGGTTTGCATATAACTTTTTTTACATTAGCGCCACAGGAGGCCCTAAGGAAATTAATTCCCTCGGGGCCTATATAGGGGATGCTGTGTGTGGGGTCTTTTTAGGGAAAGGAAGGAAAGGCAGTTCTGGGAGGGAATAAGGTGTTGGAGTTGGTGGGAATCTGAGGGTCAATTTGTCAAGGCGTGACTTGTATATGAATCCATTCTCAAAATGCAGTGCAAGGCGATGGGTCGATAGAGTCCGGCTTGGCAGGTCTATGTTAGACTCTAGGTTAACCAGGTTAACTCCCTCAACCAATCTCTCGCGAACCGGACCGGCAAACGCTTTAGCCGCCAAAACCTAGATAAACCTCATCCCATGAACCTCTGCTAAATCACTAAACATAGCGAATCACTTGCGGTGACCTATAGGAGGGGTATATTTAAATAACCTTACTTGGCTTGAATATGGTGCGACTACTGTGTATTGTATAAAAAGGACGGGAAATGTGTTTTGAGATTTTCCAACATAGGACTGCATCAATAAATCAGGGTTGAACCTCCAAAGTTGTTTAAGTTCCCTAACCTTTCTGATAAAATATAGCCCCGAAAGAACAGTCTATTTAAATTGAAACGACCATTTGAATCTGGAACAAGGAGGAGAGTCGAAAGTTCTGCCCGTAGACGGCAATAATGAAAGACATGTCTCAGGCGTGCCCAGATTACGAAATTAATTCTTTATCGATTCAATTGATATCTGAAAGAAAAATATAGGTGTAAGTTCTAATAAACTACCACCGATTGTTAAGTTTGTATGTATGGAATATGATTGAGGCTCTGTACTCTGTAGTCAACTGTATTTTGACCTCTGTAGTCGACTGGCTACCGCGTCAGCCTTTTCAAGAATTAAAGAAATGACAACCAGTCCATTATGTAGTGTATTTATTGATTAAATAAAATCAACTATCCTATATGAACTAAATAACGCATTATATACTACATATACGTTGCCTCGCTATATATATACAAAGTTAATCATTATTGACTTTTATGTGATTATATGAACATTAGTATTGGGATAAAACCTAATTGATTTATAATTGTTTTTTGTTTTCGTCTTTTTTATGTATGTACCTACTTGTTATTATGTTAACCTATAAAATGTTCCCAATAAAATTTTTATTTTTTATTTTTTATAAACCACCTAACTCAAATCACTAGGCTGAGCGTGTTCTGAGTAGACATCAATTTAATCTAATTTTAACACCTTAAAAGAAATGATAATATAACTAAAATAAGAATATAAATGGAAATTAAA
Source organism: Limnephilus auricula (assembly GCA_951813805.1). Classification (NCBI taxonomy): domain Eukaryota; kingdom Metazoa; phylum Arthropoda; class Insecta; order Trichoptera; family Limnephilidae; genus Limnephilus; species Limnephilus auricula. The sequence goes on from OX638393.1 coordinate 38,792,500, forward strand.
GAAATAAAAAGAATATAAATGAGAAAAGAAAAAAAATAAAATTGACCTTATTTCGGGCACAAAGACAAGTCAAAATCCCACTTTTTTTCAGTTTATGTAGTTTGGTTGGTCGTTGATGTTGGTGTTAAGTAGTATCATGGGTCTTTCTTTATTGCTGTGTGAATTCAGGGAAACTTAAAATTCGATCAAAGTCGATCCATCACCTCATTACATATATTATTATCCGCTCCCAAAACGCAATTTTCTCTGAAGTTGCCCTCTTCGGGATTTAGGGTCCTGCCTCCAAAACTTTCCTCGATCTTCACCTTACAAATAAGAAAAAACAAACTGCGAAGCCTCACACTATTGACTTGCCCCGACACGATTATGTCATTTTTGCAGACCATGAAAAATAATGGCGTATTATAAACGTAGGATTTGTAAAGCTGAAAATATAACTAAAAAAAATATCTCAGGATGCCTTTCAAAAACTGAAACTCTTGCAATATCTGGTATTGTGAATTTTAGAGACGATCAGAAATTTTGAACGAAAGGTCTTTAGGAAATTAATTTCCTTCAGGTCCCGTGTCATCTTTGGGCTGAATTGGGGATGATGTCTGGGGGGTATTTTCAAGGGACTTAATAATTTGCAAAGAACCACAATATTCCACAAATTTGGGATTCTATATAGAGATAGGGGAATCTATCAAGCCGAACACCCGTTTCTGCTTATTACAAGGAGAAAATTGATATTCTAAAATACGATCACTTTATTCGTAAAAACGATATAAAACGGGACTGAAGTTCTTACGAACAAATTAACAGGGTTTCAATTATTATTTTTTAATTGATAAACTAACGTTTAAGACAAGATATTTTATGCATAGCACAAAGGGTAACAAATATTATAAGCAATAATTATTAGCCTGAAACACTCATCCATATTGAAAGAATCGTCCGAGAAAAGATACATATCGCCGACGGGACTCGAACCCGCACCCTTTTGATTGCCGGTCAAGTGCTCTACCATTAAGCTACGGCGGGATACCTCCTACCCGCCAAATGATTCAATATATACCTAGTGTTTCATTCAACAATTACTGCTTATTACATTTTTTCACCTGCAAACAACCAACTTTATTTTTATATGGGAAAGGCATGTAAGTGCTAACTCTCCCAATAGATGGCGTCGAAATATGGATGAGTGTTTCAGGCTAATAATTATTGCTTATAATAGGGTTTTAATGTTTATTGGCGTGAAAATATAAGAATAATTTGTTGGTAAACGTACAAAATTACGTATACCAACAAATTATTCTTACTTGTTCCCGCCAATAAACAATGAAACCCTGTTAATTTGTTCGTAAGAACTTCAGTCCCGTTTTCAACCGTTTTTTCGAATAAAATTATCGTATTTTAGAATAACATGTTTCTCCGTGTAGTGTCAGAGGTTTTACAAGTACCTCGGGGCATCAGACCAAAGGTGACTGCCAAAATCTATATGGTCAGCGGTTGCGTGCTGGATCCTTGCAGTTGATAGTCTTAAATGTTACCATCAACCACCCTAAACATAGTTTTTACTAAACTGCATTTAGTTGGTACGTGTATTTTATTACAAACTAAGGAAAACATTAAGTTTAAACTACGAGTTAATTTCCCTAGCGTGAATCCAACCATGAAATAAAGTGAATAAATCATAAATAAAAGATCTATTTTCATAAAAAATTCTGTCCAAGCCCCGTCATTTACGAGATTCAATTCTGCGTGATAGTGACGGCGGCATTCAATTATTTAATTTACCCAACTCGTTAGCTTGCAAACGTCGAACAAATCCCGTCCGATACTGACCGGCCCGGCTTGGGTATTCCCGTCACGAACCAGCGACATCTACATGTTGGCGCTGGTAGCTGAAAGGGCACGACAAGCTTTCACAAAGTTACGGAATTCCGCACAAAAAGGATTGACAAGTCAAAAGGACAACATGTACGACTAGAATAAATAAACTATTTGCGAAGGGAGGCGGATCGAGTTGATATAGAAGTCTTCAAAGAACGGGAAAACATCTGACTGAATGTACTATGCGCATGTGGTGACATCCAGCGTCAAAATAATTTACTTGCAAGAAACTTTAGATTATTTAGAAAAAAAAACTGCTTTAATGAAACGCTACTTGGTTTGCCTTACAGATTAAACATTATTATTCTATGAAGTAAAGATTACCTCATTTCAAACCACCTGATCGTTTACGAAGGTTGTAATAATACTTAAGCAATTTGTTTGAGATGGTTCTCTCGCAATATTATTGCGTTTAAAAACACACCCCTTTTCACTGGCTTATTTTCATCCAGACCAGTTGTTTCCTATTACAAGCGTTCAGCAAATTTAAATTATAACTCCTGGATGGTAAAATATATAATTTTTTTTTTTATTGAAGAAGAAGATAACACTAATAATCTAAATTAAAATATGAAAATGAACAAGACGCAGAAAAATAATAACTGAAACTCGAACCCAGATCTCTGGTATTACTGGGACCCGGAATGAAAAAGAGAGCTGCCGATAATATGGAATAAAAAACATTAGTCGAAGATAATATTGTTAATTCTGAAATTTGAAATTTTTACTTTGACAAATACGAGGGTTTTATAATAGGTGGCAATGGCTGAATTGGTGGAGCGCACGTCCTTGTAAGACGAGAGATCTGAGATCGAGTCCCAGTTGCGACCGTTATCTTTTATTATTTTTTTTGTGTTTTGTTCATTTTCATATTTTATTTTAGATTATTAAGGTTATTTTCTTTTTCAATGATATATTACATTGATGGGAATAGACTTCAAAAGTTTAAAAAAGAGTTTTTCTTATAAAAAAATTTATTTACATTTATTTGATACATATTTGATTACATTTCCGGTTTGTACAAGATTTTAGCAGTTGTGTACTGTTAAAGTATCTGCGAGCCATGTACAGTTTACAGTACGCCCTCGCTCTTCCATGATGTGGCATTAGGTAGTTGATTATCTTGATCGTTCCATGTATCATTGGGATATGCGGAACTATATAATAGAATATTCTAACATCCACTTATGCCTCATAATTTATTCTCCTGAAACGCTTATTAAATTGTCCAAGGCTTTGAAAAAAAAAATCTATTTTGATGATGAAGAAATGCGATGCATAATACGTTGCTGGTCAGAAGATAAGAATAAATTAAGCATGGCGACTATAATCAAGGTGACAAAGACGTACGCTAAACCATTAGTGCAGTATAAACTACCTCCATTTAAACTGCACCATAAAACCAGTTCTTGACATAACAGGAGCAAAATCCCAAATGGTTCCATCGAGGCACCGAGTAAAAATCGCTTTATTATTCTACTGAAATTAAATGCATCGGGGTTAAGTAAACAATCCTCTTTCGCGAAGCTTTCACAAACTCGGCAGAATTATTGGCCTAATCAGGATAAAGCTCAGTTCCCCAGTAGCGTGTTGTTTTAGTTTTACGACCCACAGCCGTATCAATCCCTTGTTTATTTTATGATCACGGCTTTAATGTACCGTCCTTGAATCTAGGCATATTTTCCGGTCGGAGGCACTTATGCAAAAATTCCTACATCATTTAAAACCATCAAATGTTTTATTCCGGTACATGTGCAAAGTTTACTTTTTTACTTGGTTGTTTTTTTTTTTACATTAGGTCCACACAGGTGGCCTTGAGGAAAATAATTTCCCTCAGCGCCTATGTCATCTTTGGGGATGCTGTGTGGAGGTTATTTTTAAGGAAAGGAAGGAGAGGAAGTTCTGGGAAGGAAAAAATGTATGAGGGTTGGGTAGGAATCTGGGATTCAGCGTGTCTAGATCATCCGTCGCCAAGACCTAGACAATAAACCCCGTGAACCCGGGCACCCCTGCTAAGTCACCAAACGTAGCGAACCACTTGGGGTGACCTATGGCAGAGGTGTTGGTTATCCAATAAATAGTTCTGGGGCGGCGGTACCCATTCCCGCCTCCCAAATTTCGTTGTTTGTACATTGCGTTTGGCTTTTTTGGGTGAAGGTTGTAGCTATATATGATTTTGCGATTGTTAAAAGTTGGGTATTTAATGATGGGAAAATGATCTCCACAATCAATATTATGAATACTTGGTAGCTCAAATAAAAAAAATGTTTCAAAATATCTGATTACAGAATGTTAAATAAATTTATAAAAATACACAATTAGCACCAAAAATAAATTGTACATGTCTTTCAAAAAATATATTCCTTTTTTTAAGTCCACACTTTTTTTAAGTCCCCATTTCGAATTTATAACTCTTTAAGTAGTTAAGCTCTTATAGTGTTTAATATGTTTTCATTCAATTTGAATGTCTAAAGTGTTAATTATAAGTATAATTCAAGAAATTATTTAAATCAAGAAGAAAATTCTCTCCCTAAACACGAGTTTTCTCAACTAGGGATGTTTTAATTTAGATCAAGAAACATCTTATACATATATTTACCATTATAAATAAAATTAAAATAATAAAAATGGTAAACAATGTGATATATGTATTATGTTAATATTTCTCTTTAAATAAAAAAATTAAATAAAAAATATTATTTTTCAAGCTAACATTCATACAATTATATATTATAATTATAATATCTTTTCTTTATTCAATTCTGTTTCACGTATAATGTATGATATACATATATAAAAAAATTAAATATTATAATTTTCATTATCCTTAATACACATTTTAAAAATATATGTTAAATTGTTTTTCGCTGCTCCACCTTTTTTACACGAGCATTGCTCAAAAAAAAGGTGAATCACGATATTTAAAAAATGTATTAAATATATATATATACAATGTATAGCAACTGTATTTGTAAAAAAAAAATTAAATAAAAAAAAAATAAAATAAAAAATTCCCTTTATAGAAAAAAAATGCCATGTACGCTACGAAAATGATTAAAAACACACTTTGTTCTATTATTTAACAAATACTAAATATGAAAAATTCACTGCGTTTCCTAATACGCTAATGTAGACAATTGTCTACAGATTTTTCTCTGTTTTTAATAAGTCAAGCTTTATTAAATATGTTCGCATACGCCTATTAGTTATGATCGATTTTTAATACTAGTACACTCCCGCATACATTCGTATTTACATATCTGCCTTTCAAACCATCTTATTTTTCTTTTTGAATGCTTACTACGAAGTCTTAGTACTAAATAAATGGTAGTTTGGGCATCAGTTGAAAAATATAATAACATAAAAAAGTATCCTACGTTGTACACATATTTATGTACAAATTCTGTAAAGGTTGGCTAATTGCCAGATAGTAATTTCATCCAACATACCTACTCAGTTTATTAGTGAGACTAAAAAATATATAATTGAGTAATAAAATCCACACGTTTTTATTTTAAATACTTAAATACATTTTTAGCAGCCGTTGGTTTTTTATTTAGCTCCACACCCCTGAGGAAAATAATTTCCCTCAGGACTTATGCCATCTTTATTTTTGCTGTATGGAGGATCTTTTTATATCGTAGTTATCTTTAATAGTTTAAAATATACCGATACCTGTTACATATACACAAAGAGGTAAGGAAGCAGTTTGCAACCATATAAAAACAGTTTTAGTTAAATTATTATAATTATATATTTTTTTTAAATAATGATAAAATAACTTTGTTTTAATTCCAGTTTATTGTATATCTTTGTATTCCACTTTGTTTTACTTTATAATATTGTTTTAATTTATCACAAAGCGTTTTACCAACAAAGCTGCCATTAATAATTGTTTAAATCCAAATAGCATAGACTTCTTCAATAAAACACTCCGTTGATGTTAGCAACACAATCCAACAAAGTAAAATATATCGTGCCGTGCAAAAATGCAGGGGTCGCGGATACGAACGTTTTCCACGGAAACGAAACACAAAGGGAAAATGGGCCAGTGGTTTGTTAATTTTCTTTTGTGCTCTGTAATGTGATAATTGCGGTCACGTAAGCTCTCACACGCCCCGGGGCCGCCCGCCACGCCACGCCACTGGAAACTGACTTTTATTGTAATAATGGTAAAAGATTTTCAAATTAAAAATTAAATTTCAAAATCATTGTAGTGTTTTAAGCTTCTAAAATCATCTACTCTAATTTTTACTTTTTAATCGGTTGGTTGTTTGTACATGGCGCAGATTTCATAGGTTTTGGTTGTAGACTGATCAACAAATATCTTTTTTAGCTTTTTTATTACTTTTAATCCCATATTTATTATTTTTATAATCTGCAGATACTCACAAGAGTCTTAACTGCTCCCGTCTGCAGTCAGTAAGACTGTGAAATCACCGATTGGGGTATGTTGTGAAGCTGAATGTAGTGGGGAGGTGAAGAAGTTGGGGGAGAGGAAAATGGGGAATTACCGGGTAATTTACATCTGGTCACCAAGTACGGTTAAAGTCATTTCAAACGAATAATCAATTCTGAATGGTGGTGTTACACCAGGGCGATACAGATAGTATCTTCCACTTTCTATCTATTTTTTTATCGATAGTATCTTTCACTGTTGTTTCCCAATTTATGTTATTCATTTCTTTGATTTCAAGCATTGTTTTGAGTTTGCAGAAATGTATATTGTTAAAGCTGTGAAAAAATCGAATACGTTTTCTAAAAAGAAAATATTGCAGAGCCTTTGATAGATTCCCATACTTAAATAAACGGGCCTTTAGAATACATTTAGGTATTTATCTTGTTCTTGTCCTAAAGGTATTTCAATTGTTGGTTCTCACATTCACTTTTATCATGCACATACAGATACAAATTCCAAATGCAAGCCTTACATTTGTAAAATTCTAAATTATTGTCCTCGAATCTGTGTATCTCAATGTACTCATGTTTAGATACTCTTCATATAGCGCAGTATTTGGTATTTTATGCCAATTATGTACAATAGTATGTAAAAACAAATACATAAACATATGCACTTGGGACGCCCTAAAAAGAAATGGCATGATCAATTGGAGTAATCTAGTTCCGGGTCAGAATATGAGTCTAAGTAATAGAAGTGTAAGTAGAATTGTGAATATTTATGGCACTGCATCATATTGATCTATCCCAGTCGTAAAATTGTAATATTTAATACTTGTTAAAATAATAAAATTATCAACGGCTAAACAAGTTGTTAGTTTTATTTTCATGCTACATAATTAGTTTTATTTTAAATTGTGTGTTTTATTTTCAAGTGCAATATTAGCCCAGTGAAGAAGCAACTTCTAACCACATTTAATTTTCACTGCACATTGCACCCTACGTGGTACAATCGCAATACTCACAACGCATAACGAATAACGAAAAAGGACGCGCCTACGCCGCCGTTGCGCCGCTACGCCGTTATACCGCTACGCCGCTCGCGCCGTTACGATGGTGGGGAGCGATGACACGCGCGTTTCCGTTAGAATAATTTTCGATTGTCGGTAAAATCAGCCCCGACATTGATGTATGGAAGATATTATTCCGGCGCGATACTTTCAGGCAATCGGCTGCCGAGGCTAGACAGGGATAACTTATTGGCGGGGGGAAGGAGATAAGAATTTTGAATTTTTACGGAGATAACTTAAGCAATAAAATCAATTTTTATGGGCTATGGGAGAAATGCGAACGGTTTGTGAGATCTTGACGTTTACATGAATTCATATTCAAAGTCACAGCTTTTTGTAAAATATTTTTGAGGCTTTAAAAATTCTCCTGTTTATCGTAGGTAACCTACAGGAATATGTATAATAATTTTTTAAATAATTGCTCAAAAGTGCCTTGCTTAGTCGTTTTAGAAATAAAGATCGTGTGCGAGAAATTAACAAATTTATTTTAGGAAGAACGCAAATAATCAATCACACTATTTTGTATAACTTTCTATAATAATGAAACTACATATAAAACTTTCTACTAATTATGTTGTATCTACATACTTCTAATATCGTACCTATATACTCATTTTATAACCTTGTTATTATGTTACGTCTCGTACAACTTATCTTTAATTTTGTATGAATGTACTGTACACACATGTAAAAGCTTTCAATTAGTGAATAGATAAATAAATAATATTGCCTCCAAAGTGGCCTGTAAACAGTACCTACTAATGTTAAGAACTGTTATATTTTTACTTACCTGCCTACAAATTCAGTGTTGCATAATGAGCAAAACTTATTGCCATTGTCTGACTGACTTATGTACCTACTATCTAATATGGCATTCAGATTTGAAATAAAAGTAGCAGGAGTCTAGAAGAGAGAAGGGGTTGTGTACGACTTGCGCCCATGTTCAGGAATATAATTTGAAATAAATCGGACACCAACAGATGCGGATGACACTTCAAACTTGAAAGCATAATATTTGTAGCTACTGTCCTCCCGTGTTTTGCATTTCTGCTCAGACCGTGGAAACGAAAAGGTACTTACTTTACTTACACTATTCAAAAGCTCTAAGCATTTTCTTTTCTTCGGGAACCATTTATTGGATAACTAACACGTATGCCGTAGGTCAGCCCGAGTGGTTCGCTACGTTTGGTTAATTTGAAGGGGTGCCCGGGTTCATGGAGGTGAGGTTTATCTAGGTATTGACGGTGGATGCTTCTTCCCATATATTGTGTGGAGAGACTGGTCAAGGCAAATTATTTGGCTTCTCCAACAGAACTCTCGCAACCTATCGCTTTGCACCGCAGTGGGAGAGATGTCTGTCACTCATGGACCCACTGACCCTTAGATTCTTACTGGCTCTTAATATCGTTCTTTCCTAAAAATACCCTCCACACAACATTCCCAAAGATGAGATAGGCCCTGAGGTAAATTATTTTTCTCTGAACGGCTATTGTAAAAAAAACATTTAGAATAATATATTTTCACCTCAGAGGTTGCAGCCTGGTATAACGTTGGGGGATAAGCTCCTTAGTTTTAACATTTTTTGGGTAATGTAATCTAACCATTTAAAGTGCACTAGATATCCTAAGCACTAGATCATCAAGGTTATCCTGTTTCAAAGTTCTTTTTGAAACATTAAAAGTAAAAATGCTGCTTTTCTTAACTATCTTAGTGCAATGAAAAGAAAACATTGAAGTGCATTTTTTTACGCTTTAGCATTTAACTAAGAATCTGAAATTAAATCATTGAGTCTGTAAAGTCCCCCTCCATGTCACTCAACCCTTCAAGTAACAAAAACTAATTTGATAGAATAGCCAAAGTGAGATTCCGTACAAAAGCAAAACAAAAATACTGATTTTATTCAATTAGGGTTCAGAATAGGGGGAATGCAGACGTGCGATGTGCATGCAAGTTGAAAATGCGTCAATTGACGCATAATTGCACTCGTTTATTCGCGACATGGTAACAGAATGCGTTTTAATGAAGCCCCGCCTCGTGTCTCAGTTCTGTCAATAATAGATGGCGATTGTATGGCTCGAGTGGCGGATGCGAGTAGTTGGCGAATGTCACTTTGTTGGATCGTTGAAATGCTGCTAGTCTTCTGTCTCTAGTACTTGGCTGTGGCTCTAGGGGCAACTAACTAACTACCCTTGCTTTATTCTATGGGAATGGTTATCCTTCAATTTGTTGTACCTTCGTGACTAGGACAATACAGGATGATGCATGAAAATGTATACACAAGAATCCGTAACGGTATATTCAGACTGGGTCGACGTACGTATGCATCGCTACGCCTAACAATATCTGGGCTACTTAGCAACCATAGATTTTCAGTGAAAATTTATGTTTTAGAATCACATTGGCCACACGCATCGCGACGTGCGATGTCTGTGGCCATTTTCATAGAAAATGTATGGGTTGCTAAGCATTGTTTGGCGTAGCGATGCGTACGTACGTCGTCCAGTCTGAATCTACCTTAAGTCTCACAATTTCTTTATACAATAAATGTACTTACGCTATTTCTATAATTCTAGAATTTCTGCTCTTAAAAAATATTTATCAAATTTACAATTTTTGGATAATAATAAGCACAAAGATGGCTTATTCTGTGAAAACCTCAAGGACGCTAAAATAGCAAAAAATACACGTAAACTAGTACCCATTTCCTTTATTAATTTAGCCATAACAATTAATATTTATATTTAACGAAGCATTTTGAAGTATCTCAGTAACAGCATGTTTAACCCTTACGTACCTTAAGGTAAAAATCATGTAGCGGTCCAGAGAACAAGAAGAGAAGGTTCACTAAAATCCCGCGTGTATCTACTCTTTTTGCCCTTTCTGGTAACACTCAGAGAGTATTAACATTTTTTGTACCAACCGTTTTAACCACAAAACTCCCTCTTACAGTCAACTTTTAAGCTAATGCAAAACGGTAAATGAGATAGTAAATATCGAACGTAACTCAAATAGATGATCATTATATCTTTTCCCTCTTAAATGCACTTTTTTATGTCTTCACTTGCGGCTTCCTTGCGGCGTGGCTTTTTTAAGTAGTGGGGGTTGTAATTTCAGCGGGATTGGAAAAACTTTAAAAAAAAATCATATAATTAGTTTTCAAAGTTTAACTAAATAATAGAGTTAATGATGCAAAACAATAACTTAGATATCTAACAAAAATTACAATTATTATTTTTTAATTGATAAACTAATGTTTAAGACAAGATTTTTTATGCATAGCACAAAAGATAACAATTATTATAAGCAATAATTAATTAATTAATAAAGCCCCGTCGGCGGCATGTATCTTTTCTCGGGAGGTTTTTTCAATATGGATGAGTGTTTCAGGCTTAAAATAATTGTAACAATTTTTTTTTTCGGGGTGTGTATTACCCCTCCGGTGCGGGATGGTTAAATGGAGATAATACTTAGGGTTAATTATTGGAAAATACTAATTTATTAATAATTACGATTATAAATAAACTAAATATTAACTACTGACGTATTTGCAGAAAATGTTTGTAGCATTTCTTCAAAGATGGCTACATTTACTTTTTGAATACTTTATATACAATATTTGTGTATTTTACTTAAAAAAGATATTATAATATCCATACATCTCTTTTAGGTGAAATTGAACATACCATGTATCTCTATTTCACGGGACAGTGCTAGTCACTACAAAACATTAGAGGCCAAGATATATATTTTAAATCTTACACGCGATCCTTTATAAGAACCTAATTGCTTCAACAAATAATTACGCAAGACTTATAAAGATACCAGCAATAATATTTTTCTCAATACCATTATTTCAATATTTTTTCCGTCATCTGCAAATTCTGTCAACGCCAATAACGTCAGATAAACGTACTATGTCAAACGTCAGTTTCATACTCTTTACATGACAAAACAATACAATTATCTGTATGCTCCCCTACATACATACATGTCTTACTCATTTATTTTTCTGCAATCGATATATTGACATTGTAGATAACTTACGGACATGAGTACTTGAATGAAATGGACCGATAGAATGTTTAACACATCTTAATCTGTTCTCTCATTTTTAATAGTTTTTTTAAAAATCAAACAACAATAAAATATAGTTGGCAAGAAACTGACAATTAACGCATTAGAAAAATTAAATTGACACATTTTTTTTAACTCATAAAAATGTTAAGAGAATACGGAAGGTCCGAAGTATGACGTGGCAGCTAAGGATAGTCCCAGGCCCAGCATTAATCATTTATGCATTTCTAGCATTATCAGCATTAAGCATTAATCGTTTGATAATGTAAAAAAATGGTAAATTACTGCACCTAAACCAGACCCTTGAAAAATCTTAGGAGAATCCCTTGTATCACTAACCGTTTATTAATTTTGAACACAAATAATACAAGGCTTAGCTATAGTCAAAACACGAGCCGTATTATAAAATTGAACCCTTTCTGTAAAATTCAGAGTCACAGATTTTGCCAAGACATAAAACAAAGTTACACCGACAGACAAATAGTCCCACAACCGAAATTAGTAATTTTGAATGGCATTTTATATGAGTTGTTGGGTTAGCGGTTCCTTCCACAGCCATAAACAGTTTTTCTTATATTTTTGTAACGTGTTCGGTTTTATAATACGTTAACAGACATTTAAAAAATCCATGATGTTAATCGTGAGTATCAGAAACTTTTTATTTTATTATTGAAGCCCTTCGTTGCTGTTAGTGCCTGTGCGGTCCCATGGTGATCTCTGGAGGTTGGAGTCGGTCATCAATCGAGCTCCAATGTTGACTTCTTTCGTCTGTCAAAACAAGGGATTGACGCACAGTAATTTTGAGGTTTTAATCGAAATGAAAAACTTGTGTTAAATCACTTGTACTATTGGTTAATTGCTTATAGTTATGAAAGTGAGACGATTTTAAATGCTGGCTGTAAGGCTTTTAGAAAAGAAATGATAGAATCTTTGCAACGAATTGATGACAATAGGTTTAAGGGGTTTCTCACCATCCTCCCAATAGCTTATCTACACTAATAACGAATATTATTAAAAATAAAAATAAAATAAAACTCATCCAATATATAGCCACTATTCATAGATTCGAATACCGAATTATAAACTCAAGCTTAATAAATAAATTACCCGTTAATCGTAAATCGAAAATATTCGTTATTAGTGTAGATAAGCTATTGGGAGGATGGTGAGAAACCCCCTTTATGACTTTACACCTTTTCTTATTGTGAAAGCATAAACAAAATTACATAAATACAATTTTTTGCATGAAAATGCGACACAGACGATAAATTGAAAGTAAAAGAGTCCATAGGCTGAAATGAGTCAAGATTTCAATTTAAATGGGAAATGACAGGTGGAAAATTGCAATTAGGACAACACAACAATCAACAATACCAACCAAGTTAAAAATAAATCAGCTTGGTTGCGACTAATTTCATTGCCAAATTAATTCAGATACTGTTAAACCGTTGGTATCCTCTGAAAGCATTACATCTTCGTCAATATTCAATATGACGAATAAACCACTACAAATTCTGGCAAGCACTTAACTCTCATTAGAATTCATTCCATGAACTTGAACTTCCAACAGTTGACACTCCAATGGATCGCAGCCTCCCGATTCGGCCAAGTGTCCGATGGCAGATCAATCTGCGAAGTCCTTAGGACTTACAGCCGATGGTATCCTTAATGAAACAATCGCAACTGAGCGAAGGTAACCTTGTTAGTCTGGAATAACGAGCACGGAATAGAAATGGACAGCCTGGGCTGTGATTAATGGTAATAGTTGGTAAGTTTTGTTGCCAATGGTAACTTGAAGGACTTGTGGGGGCTAGTACTGATAGAGCATTTGGGTAAATTCGCTATTAATTATTAGATAAGTTTTGTCGCTTTTTAAAAACTTTTTCCTAGAGAACGTATGTATGTCATGTTATTCTGTACAAGCTCTTAACGAAATTCGAAAATATTGAACATTATGAAATCAATTAGCTTTTTCAAGTTTTTCGTTTAGAAAAGTCACTATCCTCTTCTGAAATTGTGAAAACCAAGAGAATTTTATGTAGGTAATCAATTTACAAATTTAATCATATTAGAACCTTCCTGTGATCAGCGAATCAGAAATTAGCCGCTAATGATGTGCCATATAAGATCTGCTCTGATGATGGTTACTGTAACGCCACACTGGAGGAAGCGAAACACGGCATGGGAACCCAAAATTAATCATTAATAATTAATTAGAAATTATTTCTTCAATCTTTTTAATTATATATATTATTTTTTATTTTTTATTAAATTTTATTTTAGTAATTTGTACATGTAAGTTTACAAATTGCTAATTGTTTACAATACATCTTGAACTTTCCAATTGGTGCGGACTTTATAGTTTCTGGTAGCGTATTATATATTTGTACAGTAGACTATTCTGCGTGTTCGCTTTGTCCTTTTTTTGCAGCCTGATTTCCTTGCACGTTCTTGTATTATGTCTGTAAATGTCTTTGTTGTATATAATTCTTTTTGAAAAATATTTTGGTCATAGGTTGTTAACTATTTTATGAAAAAATATCATATTGTTACAAGGTTAGTATCTGTTTCACGGTTAGCCAATTTAGTTCCTTTGTGATTTTATTTATTTTTGAATACCTATCTATTTCTACGAAGTATTATTTTAATTGCCCTATTTTGGAGAATTTAAAGCTTATTTACTTTGTGTAAACCACTATAATTAATTATAATTATATTCACAAAGAGTAACAACTATTATAAGCAATATTTATTAGCCTGAAAATTATTAGCCATCCACATTGAAAAAATCTCCCGAGAAAAGATTCATGACCCCGACGGGTCTTGAACCCGTATCTTTCTGATTTCTGGTCAACTGCTCTAGCCACTAAGCTACGTCGGCTTATCTTTTACCCGCCAAATAATTCAACTAGAGCAGTTAACCGGAAATTAGAAGGACACGGATTCAAGTTCCGTCGGCGTAATGTATCTTTTCTCGGGAGATTTTTTCAATGTGGATGAGTTTTCAATGTGGATGTTTCAGGCTAATAATTATTGCTTATAATAATTGTTACCCTTTGTGCTATGCATAATAAAACTTGTCTTAAACATTAGTAATTTGTTTCATTTAATTAGAATTTATATAAAAGTCATGTCAGAAATAAATATGGAGCAAATCTACAATAAGCTTTTCATATGTGTATGTGTAGTGTAAGTAATAATTGACGGCCTCTGTGGATGAGGGGTAAGGCTCTCGAGTAGGAATCTGAAGTTCGCGGGTTCAAATCTATAAAATTTATTTAACTAATTTGTGTTATTTTACAATTAATTAATTAAAAATAATATTATACATGATATTGGCGGCACGTTCCAGAGTGGATAATACTCTCAATATCTACCATTTAGATTTGAATCGTTGCTTGAAATGACTTTAGCCGTGTTTGGTGACCAGATCTGAATTGCCAGATACTTCGCCACCTTCCTTTTTCACATCTTTTTCCCCTCCTTACTACTTTCAGCCTCACAACACACCCCAATCGGGAATGCCAAGATCTCACTGGCTCCAGACGGGAGCAATTGGGATTCGTGTGCGGTTTTCATACAAAACCAAAAGAAAAAAATATGCGTAACGATTGTAATAAAGACACAATTATATTTGATAAGGAAAAAAACTTCAGTTGCATTAGGTCAGAACCCTCCATTGTCCGCACGCTGCGAACCTGAGTAGCGGGTAACGCTACTCGAAGAACTATACTGAAGCAGCTCCCCGCTGGGCCACGGCCGATTAATTAAATAATGTTGTATACATCGCGCATCGGGCCGAACTTCTACTGGGGTGAATTGGAAGATACGTAATTAGGGGGTTTTGTTAGAACTTTCTTTGGAATGTGAGTCAATCAGTTGTTTTATTTATTTATATTTATTTCTTTATAATATTACAGTGTTTACCTAATTATTAACATTTGTACATAATATATAGGTTTGAGAAGGTGAAACTGTGAGTGGGTAATATTGCTGAGATGTTTAGGTGGTTATGTTTAAGAGCGATTAACCAGCAGATGAGAATAAAAGTGTAAAAATACTTGCAACTGTACAGGGAGGTTCCAATAAAGATAAAGAAAGATCGATTATTCCTCGTATCAAATTTTTTATATTAATTAAATGTCGTGTACTTCTTGCAAGTGTTTATGATCATAAATATTTATGATTTCTTAATAATGTCTAAACAAAATAAGTGTGCAAAAAAATTTTGAAATATTTAAGTTTGTAAGACCT
This sequence comes from Limnephilus auricula, assembly GCA_951813805.1. Lineage (NCBI taxonomy): Eukaryota > Metazoa > Arthropoda > Insecta > Trichoptera > Limnephilidae > Limnephilus > Limnephilus auricula. The sequence continues at coordinate 38,808,171 of OX638393.1, forward strand.
TAAATAAATAAAAAAACTGTGGTATTTTCGTCACAAAACACGTTCTTGGATTTATTTTTTAATGATTTTAATTTAACTAAAATTTAAAATCTTAAAACAACTATGTTTACTAGATTATGTATTGATTTGTTTTGTTGTTTGATTGTATGATTTTAAATTTGTGTGAATCTATCGTTTGAAAATTGAACAAATCTGCTGAGGACCAACGGTATAATCTTAAAACTGCTTGTACCAGATAAAATAACAATCTTTCAAAGTCTATTTATGTATTTTTGTAAAAAGAGAGTCAATACGTCTAGAATTTGATTTGAAAATGACTAATTTCCGGTATTCTCTGGTAATACCCTCTTAAGTGTGACAAGTATTTATGGGTTGTAGTAAAACTTAGTCTTAAAAAAAAATTTATCGTTATTGTAAATTGATTATTTAGAAAAAAATAATATTTATATGTCGTAAGTGGTGTTAATTAAATTAATGAGACCTTTACCTTTACGGAAATAGCTTCATCTTAATCACCTATCATAATCTTTTATTGGAATAATGAAAAAATACCTCCCCTTTCTGTAAAATTTGCTAATGGTCGTTTGGACAATTAAGCACTAGGGAGATGAAATGTCGATTGTATATCAAGCTGATTGTATATGCTGACGGGACCGTAAAGGATCCGTTACTTTATAAGTTTGTCATCATAAAGCTTGTGGCGTGTATATGTGGATGCACAATAATGAAATACACTCCGTGTAATATAAGGGTTGATTCAAATAAATTTTCACGATTTGGGTAAGTTCTATTCAAGTTCTGGATTATTTCAGTTTTATGATGCAACTGAACTTGAATAGAATATACACAGAACGTGACAATTAACTTTAAATATTTGATGAATTACTTCTTCAATCTTCACAAAATTACTTTGTCGGGACATTTTTTATTAAATGAAACAAATAACTTTGTGTACACCACTATATAATCACAATTATCGACACGTTTCGAAACTGATGGTTTTTTCGTCAGGATAATAATTTGTTTCCTCAGGGCCTCCTGTGTGGCCCTGAGGAAATGTGGCCCTGAATATTTAAAAAAAAATCCATCCAATTGCTTCATGCAGTCAGTATCAGCCAAAAACAAAGTTGAAACATCAAACAGGCATTACAAATAATAAAGAGTTGCTCATCAAAATCTTATTTATCCAAAATTACCAAGACGTCCCTTCCTTTTCCGAAATCAGGGTTTGTTTTCAATTAATACTTTTTGATTGGGCGTGCTCTCGGGATTTGAGTAAAAGTTATTTGAACTCACCATAATGGATGGGCTAATAAATCTTCGTATAATTAATAACCGATTGGTTAATTAAAGTTTGGGCAAAAGTATGAGCACTTAGAGGCAACATTTCATCCTTGACTGTGGGGGACGATGCTGCCTTCCGGAGTGGGAGGACTTCTAACCAAAACAGTTAAGTGTTTATTTATTAAAGTAGATGCACTGATATTTTAAAGTGGTTTTAAGAAATTCTGAAATCTTGAAGAAGGCTAAATGCAGTAGAAAAATGAAATCGTTGTTAATTGTGAATTACGAATCTGAGACAGATTTCAAAAAGGCAACCATAAAATAATATATAATTGAGAGAGAAGCTGACATGATTTGAACGTGTATCGTAAAGGACTAAAAATAGGTTTCGGGGAATATTTAATGAATAAGTGGGCGAAAGAAATAGTTGGGGACGTTCCAGGAAGATATGACATGTTAAATCAATTAAAAACTTTACAATAATGGCAACAAGAAAGAGTATTTTTGGGGTTTTATCCCGCGTTGCTCTTGATCCTTCTTTAGCCAACGGTTCTGAAAGCTTTAGATTGTCCAATGTGCATTATCAACGCTGTCTGAAACGTTGGGTAAAAAAGGAGGAAGCGCAACAAGGCATAATACCATACAAATAAATCACGAAAATGCTTTTGACCATGAAAATCTTAAATAATACCCAAGAAAGGGGATAAATGAGGCGATAAAAATGGGCCAACATACAAGTTTATTGAATTACTTATCTATCTGAGGTGGTAAAAGCAGGGAAAGGTCTTGATTGCCTGGTAGTTAAATAGTTAAGTTTAATTATAAAGTTTATGTGGAATGAAAAAATATGCATTTTTTTAATGTAAATACCGCACAAGACTCTGTTACCGTTTGGAGCTAGTGAGACTATGGCATCCCCGATTGGGGTATGTTGTGCCCCTGAAGGTAGTGGGCAGGGAAAGGAGATGCGGTGGAGGAAGGTGGAGAAGTACATGGCAATTCAGATCTGGTCACCAAACACGGCTAAAGCCATTTCAAGCAAGGTTTAAATTCTGTATGGTGGTCTTACACCAGGGCGAAACTGAGAGTACCTTTCACTCTGAAACGTGCCGCAAATATGCAAAATATAATATTTAATTAATTATTTGTGAAAACACGAATTAAGCAATTAAAGTCCGGAAAATGGCTTAGGTCCCACAAAGGCATCCCATGTTCAATTCTTCAGGTGGCTAAGTCCTCTATCACGACACAAACAACATTTTCCGCTTACTGTTGTGGTAGTAGAAAATTTTCAAATATTCTCAGATTACTCGTAACCAGGAAATGTTTCTTTTTTTTAAGAAATTTTTTTTTTTTGAAACCGCGATCTTCGAATTGCTACCTTTTGACTACAAAAACCTGTAGTAGTATTACTTAGATACGTAAATTTACTACCCTTATTTAATGTTATCGGCAAAAAGCAATTTAAACTGCGTTAAACATTATTTTTATCAGGTTTAGTTTAGCGTAAAACAATTCCTTTACGCACTCAAAAGGAATCGAAATCTTTTCCCCTCCCCATTGACCAAGCAAAATCTCCTCCACTTCTTTATCGAGATCTCAAAGTTATTTAATATCTTCAGCCGTTTAATTAAGCATTAGCATAACAGTAAAATGTCTCGAATTCATAAATTAAGCTTCGTTCCTTTTACCCGCTATTTTAAACGCAAAATGATTTAATGGGAACTTAGTTCTGCGGCTAGCATCAAGAATTTGGTTTTCAAATTAACTTTTCCTCGATAAGTAAAAGCAGATATTAGTGAAAGATCTTTGTAATAAAGGCCAATATCAAATCCAAATTACAAAGCATCGATTGTGGAATTTTGAGGTAAATTCAAGGTACCTATTTATTGAGAGAATATCGATCGGAAGAAAAGTTTTAATGTGACCATTGTCGGAGAGAAATAGACGTAAATTATGAGAGCAAATTAAATGAGTACCGTGCTTTTAAAGTATTGACCAAAAATATATAATTTTACACCGTGAGTAGTAAAATATATATAGGTCAATATATTATTGAAGAAAGTAATCATTTTTGGTTTGACATATTTAAATAACACATATTCTAATTTATGTATATATGTTTATAATAGACTATTCAACCAATCAAAGTGGTATCAAAAAATTCATGCTTACATTGTAATTAAATTAATTTTGGTCGGTAACTCCAGTTGAATGAACTCTAAAACTTTTGTTTGATTTTTTGCGTTTTTCCCATTTTTTTACATCGCCATCCAAAAAGAAAAAACCCGGTCATTGTTTGGTTTGCTCTTTTGTCTTAATAGCCACCAAAGCGTGCCATATTGCTAAGTCACCAAAAGTAGCAAACCACTAGGGGTGGCCGATGGCAGGGGTATTGATTATCCAATAAATGGTTCCTGAAGCGAGGTATCCATACCCGTCTCCCAAATTGAAGAAATTTAGGTTTTTGTCGATTGGAAAAAATTTCAACCTATCATATAATATTTTGAACAGAAAATTATTTCAATTTCTATTTTGAAAACGTGATTTTTTTTTCAATTTGAGACTATTCCGATTGACGTATTTTAGATAAATCCCCAAACGAAAAACACTTCCCGACGAGATATTGGTATACATTATCATCTCTATGACTATCTCGTGATTTTCATGGGTCTGAGGCCAGTACAGATATTGCAGATAGAGTTTTTTGGCGGGAATTAAAAATAGCTAAAATTCTGTTGGTTTTGACCTTTGCTTTCTTTTACTATCAATATTTCCACGAACCGATTACCCTAATGAAACCGCACAAAATTCTGCAAATGTTTAGATTTACTGTATTTGTTTTGCTAGTTTAAGTCCCTTTGTATTACTTTATGGGTCAATAAAAGTGGTGATTCATTAGGAACACGTAAAACAAAACGAATAAGAAACAGGAGGGTGATTCGTCAACCGACATAATCTCATCTCCAGCCCGGGACATCCATCGTAAACTTGGTTACAAACATAGCAAAACTGTGTTACGTCATATAATAAAAACCAAATTCCTGTTGATGCAACCGTAAAAGAAAACTACTTGTAAATATGTTTTCTTGCTTGCCACAGATTTTAGAATGAAACATTCTTGCTTTACGTTTGTAGGAGGTCAAGGGTCAGTGGTACTGGTGATATCCTGAAACTAAAGAGCCTCAAAGCAAGCGTGTCTTTGACCGGAAGATATTTCTATCTTAAGCTTCCCCTTAGGTTGTGAGTATTGTTAGGTTTGCTTCTAAGGAAATGATTAAACTGTGGAATGGTTTATATTTCATTTGAATAAGACAATTCGATAACGGGCTGTAAAGGTTTATTGCCTATAATTATTTTTAGAAAGTCACCTTAATGAGAGAATAACCAATTCACCTTAATGAGAGAATAACCAATATAATGTAATTATTGAAAAGTCATGACATACAGTCACAATTAGCAAAGTTAACTAAGATTACTTAACTAAGATTTTAGTATGTTGTTTATTTAACATATAATATAATATATATACAAATATGAGGTAAGAATTATTTATTTATGTTATACAGACCTCACTAGAAATTATATCTGTTCTCATTCTGAGGTCAGCCTATTTACAATAGTATTGTTTTACATTAGTGTGTATTTTCTGTGATATTTTGATCCTCTAATATAAAAATAAACAAAGATGAGATCGTAGGGTGTTGTATATTGTGATATTATCATAAAAACTGTCAAAGGTAAAAAAAAAACTCGGAACAGGCTCAGCCTAGTGAGATGGCATATACCTAAAAAAATGTACTTAAAATGTATTTTTGGTTAATAAATAATAAAAAATAAAAAAAGGTTATTTGGCGTATGACGCCAAATGACATTGCAAAAATCACGGGATAGTACAACTACGGTAGAGCATTACTCGTTATCAGGTTTTGGTGGGAATTATCATGGTTCTACTGTAAAGGTAGGAATAACTTATCTTCAATTAAAAGAGTATGTATATTCAAAACAATATTATATTATGGAAAAAATACAAATGACTACCCTCCAGAGTTACACAAAATATAGAGATAACAAGAGAAACGGATCATTTATTGGCTAGCAAATAAATAATTAGATAACCAGGTGAGAACAAGAAAAATAATGATTCCTGAAAGGATTAATTATTTATGTCACAAAATAAGAAAATTACTTTCTTTTAAATCACTTTGTAATATAATTTTTCAAATAATAATAATATCAACTTTACACTTTTACAAATCTAACGAAGGTTAGTTATAACTGAAAGTGTTAAATTATACAATAAGTGGTTTAAATAAAAGTATTTTTTTATTTCAATTATAATGTGAAGCCACATAGATATTGCTTTTTCGATAAGATAATAAACACTAGAATTATCATTTCACAAATAAACTACAATAACATGTTATCTATGTTTCAAATTAATTTTAACGATTAGTTCTGTGCCATATAAGCAACTATCTGCACACAAACTTTTTTACTTTTATAATAACATCTTAAAGTACGAGATAGCCCGCACATTCAGCGCCAGGAATGAACGGCTGAATGTCCACTTAACAACTTCCAATGGGGTGGGATAGTACCCGCAATTACAACATAATGCTTCTATCTCCGTTCACCGGACACTTCTTTCTTTTCCTCTGGATACATTTTTTCTTACATCATCCCCTATTTTCTCCTCCCCTAGTGAGGAGCAGCATTGTTAGCAGAAGGGAAATGAACTTTGGGGTTAGTTCAGCCCCCGACGATACTTCATTACGTGAATCGTGAAAGTTAACATGTTTGAATGGAATGCCGTGTTGCATTTGAAAGGCTGCTTCATTATTCAGGTCTGTTCTACAAAAATCTAGAAAACCTACAAAGGGATGTTCCGCTGTATGAAAGATCTTCCACTAATTAATACTGATTGCACGTAGTACGAGTATTGCAAGTAAGGTTTATGTGTTGCAATGTTTCGAAAATAAACCTCAGTGACCCAATTAATATGCTTGGATCAAACTGTTTATGTACTGGTTTCCACTGTACTGTATACATTAAACTTTACACAAAATAAAGTGAGTATTTTGTTTCAAATACGTTTTAGTGGCGTTTCAGATTATTGGCGGTGTTAACGATCACTTCGATAGCGGAAATTTTAAATAATGTAAAGGAAAATAAATTTTATGTAATTTTTCTGTCTGTCCGCGTCGTCGAAATATTTTTAGAAAAATAAGTGCATCTTTTACGACGTGCATTTTAAGATGTTTTTTCTGTAAAATTCCGGTCATACCTTTTTCCTTCCAATAACTTCCTCTCTTTACATTTTTTAAGAATACCTTCCACACATCAACCCCTAAAATATTTTACTCATGGCCTCCTGCGTAGAGCTAGTGTAAAAAGGTGCAATTTTTTAAATTTCGGTGATTAGTACGTGTCGCTAAAAAGTGATTTTCTCTGATTTTATCAACTGTTAGGTGAGGGGCGGGGGTTGAGTAAACGACCCTTGATAAATCCAGGTTATCTGTTTAACTACCTACTAAGCGACATTTATAGTAATTGGAGGCCTCCTGGATTGATTAGCCTTCGCATAACTTTTGTTTATAGACCTTCTTTAAATAGATTTATTTATCACAAGATACACGCTAAAAGCATTTGAGATATTTTCGGGTTTGAACAGTAGTACATTTTGTTAACCACGCTTTTCAAGACTGCATATATAGTGAGCCAAACCAGCGACCTGAACTACGAATCATTGAAAAGTTACAAAACCACCGCAAACGATGCGAAACGTCGCTTGGGGTTGCTTCGTTACTTTCTAAAAATCTGTGGCTCGGCTTGCGGTTATTTTTTCAAATTTTTACGCGGCATAAGAGTTAAAAGTGATTAACGCTAGAGTATCAAGTCAATTTAAATTTCCACCATTTAATCGCCCACGATGATCCCAACCACAAATAATAATTAAAACATAAATAAATAAAAAATAAAAACTTCTTAAGCTAAAAGTAAGTTTTCAATTTCATTTTTCAACTTGCTTAATAAGGTTTAAGTGAGCAAGAATGTGTAATTTTTAGGAAATAGTTTTTTTTTACCCTGATTCGCAAATATTAAATGTTAAAAAAAAGGTTTATCTAGGATGGCTTATATTTTTTTTTTTTATTATTGATAATTTTACTTTGTAAAATAAATAAAAAATATATATTTTGAAAAAAAAAAATTTTTTTGTGAACACCGCACACGAGTCCCAACTGCTCCTAACCGTATAGAGCCAGTGAGACTATAGGATCCCCAACTAGGGTATGTTGTAAGCTGAAGGTAGAGGGAAAAACATTTTACCGAAATCGGTATTTTATAAATCTTGTGTCCTTGGCTATTATCAGACCACCAAAGACGGCTAAAGCCATTTCAAGTAACGTTTTATTTCTGAATGGTGGTCTTATACCAGAGCGTTTCTGAGAATTTCTTCCACTCTGAAACGTGCTGCTAATATTACATATATTATTTTAATTGACTGAAATATCTAGTCCGAAAAAATATATTAATTAAATAATAAAAGAAAAATAAAATCACAGCTTTTTAACTGAAAGCAGCACTCGTCAAAAACATATATTTCCATCACAAAAATTTGCACAACAGCAACCACATTTGTACAACAGCATTACATATACCTAGGAAAAAAATATATCAACAGTTTACTGGAAAAGATAAGAAAAATTGAAGACGATAAATGTCTAATAAAAGCGATTAAAGAGCAATTCAATGTAAAAACAAATGAAAGATGAATTTATTATCATAATTAACATATCTAACTATCTATTTATCCAAGTATTTTTAAGTTCAAAATTCCTATTTAATAATTTTAAACATCATAATTAATTATAGGTACAAAATATTATTCATTCTGACACTCGCTCCTCTTCTAAACACAAGCGTCCACTTCTATAGGAGAGACACAATCAAAAATCAAAAAAAAAGTCTGTGAAAACTTATTTTGTAATTTATTGTTATACCTTGTAAACTTATAATTTAATAAAAAAGAAAAAAAAAATATATATATATCACAATTTAATCAAATCATAATTTACTTACGCACGTCAGGCCTTTAACCAGCAGCTTGCGGATAAGCTTAACAAACATGTACATGTGTATAAAAATACACATATAAATGTGTGAATTCTCCAAGGTATATGAACCACACCGCTTTTTGCAACTTGGTTCAGATATCTAGTAACAAAATCGCTTCAAAAGTAATCTTCAAAAAGGTCGGAGAAAATTTTACGCATAAAAACTTCAACTCAACTAAGCAAGATGTCAAAAGATAAAGAAAAGTCAAGGCGTCACAAAAATAGTGAAAAAAAGATGGCAGAAACTGAGAATATTTTCTCCTCCACAAAAATACTCGTAGCTTCTTAAAATTATACATAAACTCCAAATCAAGAAAAACGTTCTTTCAGATTACTTTTTCTTATCCCTGAAACAAAATCTTTATTTCAACAGACATTAATAATTATTTAACGGATATATTTAATTAATTTTTAACGTGTTTTATTTTTGGGTTATTATGCCACGTTGCGCTACCTCCTTCTTTAGCTAAAGTTTCTAGTTCAATCATTACATATCTGCCCTGATAATGGACACAGCGTGATAACCCAAAAATTAAAAACAATAAATTTGAAAATAAAACAAATGTATAAAATTGTATAAGAAATAACATTTTTTTTAAATACGGAGGTCAACCGCTAGGCCAGTGGTTTTCAATGAAATAAAAAAAAATAACTTTGTTTTTGAGAAATATTAAAAACCTTCTGGAAAAATTGTAAAGATGTTGATAATTTAGAAAATATGTGTCTCTTAAAAACTGTTTAATTTAATATTATATGATTTAATTAATTAAAGACTCACAATACTGCCCCTGTAATTATTGTAACTATTATGTTTTTTACAAAAAATAAATAAATAAATAGAAAAGAAAAGAAATAATCTGAGTTACAGACATTTAATCGAAATCCGTACTTGTGATAGTCGACACATTTGAGATAAATTATTATTATGAAATAGATACTATCTAACCAGACTCAAGATATTGTAAGTTCCCCAAAGGTGACTGTGACGATTCCTAGATCAATGTATTCCGATCGTCCAATCGCTAGGCCCGACCTTAATTTCTCGATGGGCGCTACCCCACTCGGTCAATTGTCAACCCCTGGGGGTTAAAAGGTGACAAAAGATAAGGGGTAGATTTGGACCCCCGGCACACCTGTCAGTTTCTCGGATGACACGCTATACACTTCTACCTTCTATCCACTCACCTACTAACTTATCATATGGTAATGGATATAAATTGGTTCGCCGGATGCTATTATCAGAGCTATCGGGTCAATCGTCAATGGGATAAAATAAATATCATTTAGGAAGGGCAAATACCTACGTTGATACTTTAGACAGACGCCTAAGGTGAACACGATCAAGTCGATTAATCTTCATAGTTTAAAATCGATAGAACCTAAATTTGAATGGGCACTTTGCTACAGAAGTTAGTAAGTAAATAGAAAATGAATATTTGTATTATTTATTTTTGGGGTGTTATTCCCTGTTACGCTACCTCCTTCTTTAGCCAACAAAAATAAATAACAAAAATCAATCATATCAGAAAATATATAGATCGTCTGGACACCACAAGAATCGACAGGCAATGAAGCTGGAAAAGTTAAAAATATTTTGTTCATATTGAAAATTCTTAACTTTGAAGTTTAGAAACAAAAAAGAGCTTTCATCTTGTGGTATATTCATTTAAGTTGCTAAGATATTCAAAAGGCTTTTTCTTTGTTTCCCTGAAAATATTCGTCCGTGTTCAGAATTTCAATCTGTCATCGGTCATATCTATTGGGATATATATTAAAACTGTTAAAGGATTATAATATTTAAGATATTTTATAAGATTAATGTATTTATTAACCTTGCTATTCCAACAAGTGCATCCACATCTAGGAGTCAGTTTTGTTAAAAAGTCATAAGTCGTTGTGATTATTACCTTACCTTCAAATTAATAATACACGAATGTGTTGGTGGTTAGAATCACTAACTCTTAGTTTTATAATAGTTCAAATTCATATTAAAATTGTTTGTTATAATAATAGGGGATGAAATTAGATAAAGCTAGAGAAAATTTCCATATTATGTAAATATTGATGAAATACTTGTGGCTGGTGCAAACGCTGAGATTCGGTAGGTGTTCTCTAGTTAGTAGAAATATGCTTTCCTTCCAGTTGGTGTTTTTTTAATGAAAATAAACCCACGAAACTCAAGGGCACGTTCAGGGTACGCTGATTTCGTTGGTAATATATCCATAGAAATATACGTATGATGATTATGCTACAAAAATAATAAATCAATGTACTACGCTGTTATAAATCAATAGGGGTGAAAAAAATATGGAATCCTGAACGTATAATGTGTGAAACAATGTTTTATAGGAGTTTTAAATTGGGTTTTCAATAATGTGAATCCAAAAACAAAGTTAATGATATTGATTATTATAGATAATTGAATAGAATATAATGTAATGTGATTCATTGATGCACCATCTGTAAAAAATATTCAAGTGATTTCACATTATAATATTCTGTTTGGACATATCTGTCCTGATGATGGACACTATAACGCTGTCCAAAAAGTTAGCTAAATAAAATGCGTATGGCATAATACCCCAAAAACGAATCAAAATTACATTGCTTTATTTTTATTTCAATATAGAGAAGGCACCTGAGCTTGATTATGTGATTATTCAATACGAAACTAAAAAACTCTTGGAAATAAAAATATCACATTTGAACAAAGTGTGCGAAGTTTTCGGCATAAAAACGCCAAGCGGAAGACGTTATTCGAAAATAATTACATTTTATTTTTATTTTCCACGAAAACCCGTCAAAATTACGTTACATCTGAAAATAATTACATTTTCTTTATTTACCTGTTATACTGCATGTCAACGAAATTCATAAGGCTTTCAGTAATCTATTTTCCTCAAGCCGTACCGACACTATGTAAAAAGGTTCAAGCGTACTGCTAAAATACAAAATTCGCGTGATAACATGAAAAGGGCTTTTTATGTTTGCCCTTCAGGGTGGGACTAGTGCTTAAAGCTGTGGAGCTTTTATTCAGATCATAATACAATCTACTCTGGTTTATTTCTTGGTTTATTTACTTTTTGTAGTATCATTCCTTTGTACCTTCCGAGGAGAGTAACAATAAAGTTTAATTTAAGGCCATTGTGTCGCGACCCGGGATTTTTTTCTCTCCTTTTCGTATCTTTTTAATAAAGATAAATTGCGGCCAGTAGATGAAAATGGAATAAAAAGAAATGTCTTGTTTGTCACACCTCCGCGCGAAATTAGTAATCCGAGACAGATTCATTTTAAATTAGTTTTTTGTGTGTATTAATCTGAAACAAATGAATTACTTTTACGAAGAAGTGAGATAAACACATTAATTTGAATGATAAATTAATCAGGTACTTACTTGACTTTGATAACTCAATTGGCACAACGTTAACAAAATAATATAACAAATCATAGTTGGCCGCCTTATGAAAGTTTAGCGTTTAATGTCTACATAATATGTAGGTTTATCAAACAGGTTTTTTCTAAAGCGGTACCTTTTTGAATGCTTTCGTTCGTTAAATTTGTATTTTTTTACTCTCTATATATATATTCTAATTTCTATTATATTTATGTAGAATGCAATCGATTTTTATTTAATTATAGAGTTATTTGATGATGTTTTGCTTTCCAGCAAGAGGTAATTCCAATTCATCGGGGTGTATGATTTTACGAATTCGGTATTTTTTATGACTACTACCCGTAGCCTCTGTCCTACCGATTATATTTAGGGTTTGCTCGAAATGAACCATCTGTGGGTCAGAGGGGATGAACACACACGTTGCTGCATTTTTTCACACCGATTGGTGGATGGTTTGACAACTCAGCTATCATGGAGCGCATTTCTGTCTTCTCGAAGGCAGCCTCTTTTTTTTCCTTCTCCCGACCTGCAGGACGAACTTACCAATGTTCATGACGTGAGGAGAACAATCTTACTGTTATACGAAATCAATTCTAATATTGACATATTTAGCATCAATGAAACTGTATTTAAGGCAAGCTCTGTTTCTTCTAGTATAGTTGTTGATACCAGATCTTTATGTATTTATTTAAAAAAAAAAAGGAACAAGTGTGTTCATTTAAAAAAATAAACTGAATTGAATTAAATGTAAAAAAAATAAATAACTAATGCAAATAATATCAACTAATATTAGTAATTATTAAAAGGTAACAATAAGATTATGTACTTTTAATGAAAGATTAATTTATTGATCTGCATTATACTTCTAGGCACAAATTAAATCGTTTAGAAAAATAATTCTAACGCACACTTTGATCAGAATAAAAAAACGCATTTTTAATTGCTATTTGCACTCATATAGTACATAAGTTAATAAATTTATTTACCAATGTGTATGTTTTAATACACTTGGAGAAATCTTTTTTGGATTAATTTAACTTAAAATATTATTTCCTGTTCAAACAAATATTACATAGCTATTACCACTTACATCTTCATAAGAACGAAAAATGTATATTGGTGATTTATTAGACCATAAAAATAGATACGAGTAACTCTATAATTTTGTCACCTCTCTCAATTTCATCATCCCATTTCTAGGTTTGTTTTTATTCTAAAAAAAATAGTTTATGTAAGATTGAAAAGTCTCTAGGACAAACAATTACATTATAAAAATAATTATTATTTATAACTTCTGATACTAACTTTGCACTGACAATAATAAATCGAAATGAAATCAAATAAAAATCTCATTCCTGGAGAATGAAAATATTCAATTGAAACTTCTATTACCTTAGCAGAAGCTGCAAGTCATTCCAGAAGAGTATTTGTTCAAATCTGGTCTCGAGAACAGTGCCATCCCCGAGGGATAGCTATTCCGCGAAATTCCCATTCGAGCTTGCGAAAAAAAACGATCTTGAAGAATTCCAGCAAGAATATCGCTTATTACCTCACATATCGCCTGCGGATGGATGTGTCGACGAGCTGGTTCATCAATTCTAGTTTCTTATGCGAATACAGGATAAATGCATGATTTTTGCAGTTATTTGAGAATACAAATATTTTAACTAAATTGGTGTCGAACAATACTCTTCAATTCAATTTTCTTAATAGCTAATACTATGGAATACATAAGAACTAAATGGGCTAAAACTAAAAGGTATTTAGTCAGTGGCAACATTTTTTCCATTCAAATCTTCATGGAAGGCATTTTGGTGTGGATTATTTTTATAAAGTACCTTCTATCTAACATTCCAAAAATCAATAGTGTAATAACATGTGTGTTTAAAAAAAAATTATATTGTGCCTGAGAATTTATTTTTGTACCCCCTTAAACGCGATTGAGTGTAAATTCTACACTTTAACACGAATATTATTTTCAGAATAAAACGATTAATGTTGTTTTTAAATAAATATCAACATTTAATCGCTCTGACGAAAGACCATAATTTATTATCGAAAGATAACTTGAAAAAGCTTTAACCTTGTTTGGAGATAAGATCTGTATAGTCAGATGCATCCTCACCGTATTTTTCCTTACTACCCTTATCCTCACAATATACCCCAATTGGGGATGCCATAGTGTTACTAGCTCTAGACGGATGAGAACCAGCTTGCGCGGTACATTATAAAAACAGTTTATTTGAACTCTGTTTCTAGTGATATTTCAGTTAGATATATCATATAGTTACAAACATGCGTTAATAATGTATATGAATAAATTAATGTTATATTTTCAATTTTTCTGCATGAGTATTTTATTTATTCATTTTATAAACATTATAAAATATTATTTCAAATCGTTTTTAAAATATAGATAAAAAAACAGTAAATATCTTCCGGATAAATACTCCAAACCCTGCAAACCTAACTGACAAGCAACCATCAAGCTCCTGTCAGTCGTGTAAAATTGCAAAATCAGTTCTACATTATTTAATTAGCATATTTTTTTCTCATAATTTCTGTACCACTATTATGCATGTATGTCACATGTTTTGTAAATGTACATATAGGCGTATATTAATATAAATAAACAAATAAGTTCTTTTATTTTATTTATTAATTTATTTTAGTAATTTGTACATTTAAGTTTCCAAATTACTAATAGCATTCACCACATCATTCTTTGGAACACAGCAATCATTCGTTCTACTTAATTCAATAACTATGATTCAAAAACGTGCCAGGGTGAGTGAAAAGATGGGTATAGGATGGATGGGAGATGGGTTAAATAACTCTAAGGTTTTTCGGATTTATTCCCCGATAATAAGATGCCGGTCCATACCAGCAGCGGGGGGTGGGTGGGGTGATGGGATAGCTGGATCCGTTTCCTAGGTGACATCCCGACCCGACCAGCAAACCACCCGAAGGGAGGATTTCATCAAATCGAAGAATTACGGATATTTTTTTTCAATGGTATTTTGGCTTATTTATTATATTTGGCGTAATATTATTTTTATGTTCTGTATAGTCAAAAAAAATTTAGTTTAAAATTTAGTATTATTTTGATGGCCTCCCTTCTCGAAGGGTATGACTTGATTAAAAATATGGAAATATTATTTTCACATAATCTAGTTCTGCACGAGTCCTGAAGTAGACTAATTTTTTTCGCAACTAGTTGGCTATACGATACTAAAAAATATATTACACCACAAAAAAAAGTATTAGAAATGTATTTCACAAAATTGTTGGAATATTTTCTCAATTCACAACGTTTTACGGTCATCACGAAAACACCACTTACACAACTAGTATTCTTAAATATTCCCTACTCGAAAAATCAATCACATACTCGCCATAATAATATATTGTCCAGAATGAGATTAATCGTTATTTTTTTCGTAATAAATATCCAACGTCACACTTGCTTGTTTATTAATTCATTACAATAAGTATATCGCGCCAAATGAGGAAATGCGTGAAACGGCGCGCCAATTAACACAATCATTTATCAAAAACTCGTTTCGGATTTATCATCATCAACAACTCTCCCACGCACATCCGTTTTTATCAAATCCGGCACTATGGGCTGACGCTAGAAGCTCCTAGTAACTGGGTACTTACCGAACCTTCTCGTACATATCATGTAGCATATCTCATGCAACCACACGAAGTGTTCCAAATGTCACCTTTTAGTTTTATAATCGAAATTAATTATGTACAGTACGAATTTTTGGTCTATTTGTTAGTTGTTATTCAAGTAATTATTAAATTAGTATTTATTAACACCCAAAAATACATAAGTTAATCAATGTTTTTGTCGACGCTTCTGTAATTATTTTTAGTGGTAGTTACTTATATCCGTAAGTAATTACCTTTTTTTAAATTATTTATTAACCAAGGTAATATTACAAAATATATAGAGATACATATTATTACTTTTAATATATACCACCTTACTAGGCTAAGCCTGTTCCGAGGTGGCAGGAATTTAAACTAATTTTGAAATTTGAATCTTGAAAGATGAGATAAAATAAATCTAATATATAAAAAAACAATAATTATTGTTACATATATACCTCAATTTAAAATATTTGTAATGTCTAGTTTTCCCCGACAGTTAGTCCCCGAAAAACAAATGATTTATTTTTATACAACAAAAATAAATCATTTGTTTTTCGGGGCGAAATTTGTTGGATAACCAAAACCCCTGCCATAAATACCCCAAGTGGTTTGCTTAATTTGGCGACTTAGCAGGGATGCGGCTTCATGGGGTTAGAAGTGTTTAGGTTTTGGCAGCGGATACATTTTTCCATCTACTGCTTAACGGGCCGGTCGGGAGATAAATATAAGGGAGACCTTTTGACCTCTCCAGCCGAACTCTCTCGAACCATCCCCTTGCACCACAGTGGGAGGAATGGATTCATACGTCCGTCATTCCTGGATACACTGGCTCCCAGATTCCTACCCATCCCTCATATATTTTCCGTTCTCAGAACTTTCTCTCTTCCTTTCCCTATAGCATCCACAAAGATGACATGGGCCCCGAGAAAAATTATTTACCTCAAGGCCTCCTGTATGAATCCTTATGTAAAAAAAAAACTTTTTTTGAGTATTCAATAAAAAAAAATAATAAATAACTTTCATAGCGACAAGAAAATCTAATTTTATAAAAATGATATACGTACTTAACCAAAATTTCTAAAATATTTAATTTAACGATGGTATAAGTCTAATTTTTACTAATTGTAAGTACATACACAAAACCGATAGTTGATAGACATCAGTGAATGTCAATACAATAATTTAATTAAAAGTTCTTTTACACAGGATATTTGTGAAAACGTTTTGTAATATTGCAATCCTGCCTTAAAGCTCACTCCGAAGCCTCGTGTTTCCGGCGAAAGAATGATTTTACTAACGCAAGTGAAGCGTTTGCCAAATGGGATTTCTTTCACAAAAATCCCACTCCATTTATCAACTGAAATAATGAGCTCTCGGTTATTATAAATAGGTCCGAAGAATTGGTAGACACAAGAGAACAATATTATGATATCTTCGTTATATTATGTTTATTCGGATACATATTAAATAAAATCATAAACTCTTCTAGTATCACAAACCAAAATAACCTATGGCTTATTCATGGAAATAGTAGAAAAGAAATATTTTGATACCTGGAATATTGAAGAAACAAACATATATGATTAATTTTTTATCAGAAACCTCATTAAAAATTAAAAACTGAACTAAATAGTACTCCAATAAAAAAAAAAAACGTTTTTTCTCTGGTGAAATTTTCATTATTCGTGAATAATCAGCAAACCGTTTTTTGTTTCGAATTTACTTTCTTGTCTACTTTGAATACATTTAAAAAATCTGAGCTGTAAAGAATAACGGAAGAGAGAAATTTGTTGTTCATTATTCATGATTTTAGAGCGCCATTTTTGTGGAGAAAATCACATCAATGGCTCTTAGCTCCTTTATGAATGAAACCATTAGTTTTTATTGGTACATGCGATATGATTTTTAATCTGAAATAAATTTAACCATATTCTGTCAGAAGGTTAAAATATTTCCGCTTTGCAATAAAATCCACATTCACTGAATATTTCGGTAAGAATCCGAAAAGAAAAAACTGTTTTTGAAAGCAGAAGAAATTCGCTTTTAAAATATTAAAATATATTATTATTATAAAATATATATTTAATATATTATTGTCCAAATTTGTCTACAATCAATGTTCGTGGGCAATCAGTGAGCAATCTATAATTTATTTTATTGAAGTTTTAAAAAAAATGTAGTTAAATAATTAAAAGGTGGACTGGAGAGTAAATGACTAATAATAAGTGATTTTTACATTATTCCATCAATTCCTGCGCTGGTTTAGTAATTATATGTATTATATTATCTCTAAAATGGCGCCAGTATCCGTTGATGGCAGCTTTTTATCAATGGACTTGTTAGCTGATACCTACTGATAGAAGTGCATTTAGGAAATTGCAAAGCAGATAGGGAACAAAAAAAATTCATAGCAATTAGCAAATTGGACTTATCTGGGGACCTTATCTTTTTTGCTGTTAGAAAGTTGGACGGTAAATACCATAAGCACTATTCGTAATCCCTTCGGTATCTCTTAAGATGAATTTTGAAAAATAGATTTTACTAAATTGTTGCTGTCACTGTTGCTCTTACTCCACCGGATATCGAGCGAAAGGGACAATGCACCTCGGGCTACTAATACCTAACTAAAATCGAGGTTTTGTATTCCCCACTTTTCTCATCCAAAAGTGGACTGATTTTCAATTTTTTTTTTACCAGCTAAATAAGAAAAAACTATTCTATGTCTGTACGTTTTGCTTTAAAAAAAAAAAAACATTGTCTAGTTTGTATACTGAACGCCTTTTGACGGCGTTTAAACCAGTCAATTTTATTGATTTTTGAAAGGTCATAATTTCTATAAGAAGTAACTTATCAAAAAAAAACAAAGAGCACTGACACGCTTGTAGTTAATATCTATTTTATGTAAAAACAATATTTTCTCTATGGTTAAAATCCAGAGAGATAAATAGGGAATACGTTTGTATGGAAAAATCACCGCCGGGTATCAACTTAATGACAAATATATTAGCTAAGAGGTATGTTTACTTCGTTATAGTTTTGTACATTACATACGGCGATGTATTTTCCGATTTTTACGAGATATTTCGATCGTTCAGTTGAGTTGAGTATGCAGTTATACGTAAAAGTGTACCCTATATCTGCTAAAATACTCAGATTACTCACAAACACCGCCAAATCAAATATAATTCAGAAAAAAACATGCGGTAAATTAAATATAAAGTTGATATTTTCTGGGTCACTAGCGGGAAATTTCAAAATTTACCGTAGGTAATTATATGCTTTTCCTTCTTATTTTATAGCATATTTAATTTGTAAAACACAGACACATGTCAATAATATTTGATTTATGATGAGCTTTCGAATATTGCTACCCTCATTATCTCAAAACTTAGATAAGCGCACTTGAAGTGAAACATCACAAAACTGCGCTATACAATGTTTCGTCATTATTTTATGTTTCCGACTTTTATGTCTGGGTTAAATCTTCCCCGCAGGAAAAACTTAACCCTTTCACACACTTTTCCACAAATGATCATCTAGTCAATCCATGCTATGTAATTGTACTATTCAAGTATGATAAATACAAAACAATACAAGAAAAACACGTCAACTCACCAGAGACCAAATGGGAAAATAATTCACCACTTCAGATATTTTCATATCAGAGGGCTCGGCTCGGTAGAACTCCTAACTCTGGACCGATAAATCCTACTGATCCCTCAATATAAATATTTAAAAATCTTTCGTAATCCGACATGTATATAAAATGACTGATTTTGCATTTTTATGTATAAATTCTTTGACAAATCTAAAACGCCTAAATTTTTAATGAGAGAGTCCCGTATAATGCCAGTAGCCGAAATAATATTATTATTATTATATTATATTATATTATTATATTATTAGAATGATGTATGACTAATCAACTGGAAGACCGATTTAAGAAGGACAAAAATTAGAAAAAAAATGAAAGAAACGTCCATTTTATTTCACGTAAATTGCGTTATAGTTTTTTCTAATTAACTGGAATGTCATTAACATACATAATGCAGGTATCATGTCAGCTACTTACAAGTGACTCGAGGATCATGTGCATCATGTATATATTATGGTCCTATATTTAAATGTCGTTATTTTATTGGTCAATGACATAAACATATTATTCACTGTCATATATAAATGTATAGACTGTTTATAACGCAAATAAATAAAATAAAAATAAAATAAAATAGTACCCGCCATACTATTTTTCTAGTCTTCCCACCCGCCGCTACGCGCAGCATTAGCAAAATAGTATGGCGGGTATTGGCGGGTGCTATGCACATGATTCTTGAGCTGCTTGTAGGTAGCCCCATGCTAAGCTGTAAATAAAGTAATTACGGACTTATGATTTCAATTTTACTAAAGTTGTTTTTAAAACAAGTTTTTTTTAATTATATTTTTTATGTGAAACCTCACAAGAGCGCCCCTGGTTATATAGTGTAAAGATAGTGGAACCATATCGCCACCCGAATGAAGGTGGAACGGAGGCCGATGAAAACGTTTTGACAAAATTAATAGAAAAAACGACCCGTTCTCATAAAACGTACATAAAATAGTGAACGTGTGTTGGCACGTGCAACGGTGCATCGGGGAATAATACTCCTTAAAATCTCAGTTGAGTAGGCTCCATTAAAAAAACTGTAGAACAGACTCAGCATGCTTATATTGCATCTGTGCATTAGATATGGCGATCGGTCATTCCCGTTTCGGCGGGACCGGCTCCCTAGTTCTTATGTTGTTCTCCGAACGTTCTTAGTTACTTTCTTGTTTATTTGGTTCTCAGAAAGTAATTAACATTTTTATACACCATAATGACATATATTTGATGTTCACAGGTTCCGCTTATCGGTAAGCTACTTAACTGAAGTATATACGCATTATTCACTGGAGCAAAAGAGCAATTAAAATATTTTTTCTCGGATTGCTAAAGGAAATTTTTCCGCCCACATTAAAAATATCATACCTCCGAATTTGAATATGGAGACATACAAACTGATTATAGTTCTATGTAGCCAATGAATTCCCCTATCTTTGTCTATTATCACATATTTTTAGGATTTATAAAAAATATATAATTAAATCTTTCGCCTTAAAACATTTTAAAATATCTAGAGAATATTTATTTTGTTATATTTTGAATGTACAATATATTATGTAGTCATTGTAAAAAAATTTTTTTTTTTGAAAATTTGCCACATTTTGGCAACAAAGCAATTCGAGGTTTTGGAAATAGTGCCATAATGTGGCAAAAAGCGCTCAAGTGGTTATCGTAGTATTTAAAATGAAGTTCAGGTAAGAGCGGTAATAGAAAGCAAAAAATAACATTGTAGTTCATAGATTAGCGGTTTAGCGAAGCAAGTGTTTTAATATAAGCTTGTTTTCAGGACAATTTAACGTAGGTAGACATAGGAATGACGTATGCCCCGGACCTGAGTTATTAAAGACATAAATATTATGTTTTATATTTCGGCTTGAAATTTACCTACATAAATATTATTTTGAACAGTGTTCATCGTCCCCTTTCACCAGATGTTCAAGGCCGACTAGAGTATAAGCCTGGGTGCGGGCTGTCAAATTAAGAAATCGACGATGTCTCTAAAATAATCTATATGTGGAAACATGAACACTTAGAGTTAGCGAAAGAAAACGGATAAACACCCATGAAATGTGGTGCTGGCGAAAAATGTATCCATTATGGAAGAGCTAGGCACCTACAACAGACTTTCAGCTATCTACCTACATCGCATTTTTAGATTCTTTGGACACGTTGATCGCAAAACTGAGGTCTCAAAAACTCGGAGGAACTCGCCACAAAGTGGAGGAGCCTTGTCCACCATGGAAATTGAAGTAGGGATCACGATCCTCAGCAATGAAGAACCGATTAAGAAGAAAACAACACACAAATCATCATTAACAACGAGTTTCAACTCTTATGGGTAACGCCGCCCCGGGAACCATTTATTGGATAACCAACACCTCTGCCATAGGTCACCTTAAG
The DNA here is from genome assembly GCA_951813805.1 of Limnephilus auricula. Taxonomy (NCBI): domain Eukaryota; kingdom Metazoa; phylum Arthropoda; class Insecta; order Trichoptera; family Limnephilidae; genus Limnephilus; species Limnephilus auricula. The sequence goes on from OX638393.1 coordinate 38,829,670, forward strand.
TGGTTCGCTACGTTTGGTAACTTACCAGGGGTGTCCGGGTTCATGGGATGACATTTGTCTTGGCGGCGGATGCGTCTGCTCACCAATTGCGTGACAGGCCAGATCGGGATAGACTGGTTGAGGCAGGCCTTTTGACTTCTCCAACATGCCTCTCTTGGAGCATGCACCGTAGTGGGAGGGATGGAATCATTCGTCCGTCACTCCTGGACACACGGACCCCCAGATTTCTACCCATCACTCGTACCTTTTTTCTTCCCAGAACATCTTCTCCTTTCTTTCATAAAAATAATCCTCCACACAGCATCCTCAAAGATGACATAGGCACTGAGGAGAATTATCTTCTTCAGGGCCTCCTGTGCGTAGCTATTGTAAAAAATAATATTTCAAACTGTCGTTGATCGATGACACTGACTTAATCACACCTTGCAAGTTGTATGAATGATTTCAGAATATAGGGCGACAGGTACATGACATTAAGTATTGGAAAAACTAATGGAACACCTAGCCAATATTTTAGACGTAAACAGTAGCAATTTTCAACGACATTTGAGCTAAAGTTGTCTCCTGAAAACAACGGGGTATTAACGAAATATTAAATTAATAATATTCTTTATTGATAACCGTACTTTCAAATGGTAATGCACAATGATAAATACAGTGCACATTACTTTGCAGTGGAATTGGTTAGATATGTATCTACTTGTTGTTTCAAAAGGTGACACGAAATTCTTCATTGGTTTTTCTAAGATAATAAATAACTTGTAAATAAAATTAATTGATTGTTAAAGTGTATTTGGCTTCTATTTACTTCACAAAAATATCAGTCATGATGTTAATACGACATTTGCAGAAAAGAAAGCGTCTTTCAATAGGGTGATCTGAAGATTTTGCGCCATCTTTTACAAGCAATTTCAGTCAATTTAATTAAATATTTTCTTAGAAAAAACAATGAACACATATTGTTTAAGTTTTTCAAAAATTTATCAGTGGATTTTATGAAACTTATTGTATTTATTTTTAACTTAATGAATACACACCTCAAATTGTAATACTTTAATTTATGGAAACAATATTAACGAACTCAATCGAAAACCTGAAAGAGAAAAATTAGAAAAAGATACGGTCACATTTGGGAGAGTCCCAGATATGACATCACATTAAAATTTACAGCTATTTTCGTTTGAACTTTTTGGCATGACCATATTATCTCCTCTATTACTTACAACTAACATGTCGCATCAACTATCAGAAACCATGCACACGAAAATAGATGAAAACCTAACGGCCAACTGTGATTCTGTTTAGTTGGTTAAGATAAAGTTTTCATGTATAAGTTCATTTCAAAATAGATTTACTAACAAGAGTGACCACAATATCTCAAAAGAGTTTTTCGCATGGCCGAGCCCTGCTTCTTAATAAAATTATTAGCACGACCCGAATAAGTTTTCGCTGTTTCGTGGTTTTGGCCCAGGCTAAATTATATGAGTTCACCCTTCAAATTATGACCATTCATTTTGACCTCACTTACTAACGGTAACCGCCGACAAACATTAGTACTACGGTATTCCGTGTAATATAAGATTCTGGTAGCACCGGTAATTATACACATTAATTTTCCACCCTTAGGTCTTGAGTTGAAGTTGTGTGACCGCATCCAAATGTTTTATGGACCTTTGTGTTTCTTGTGTAATGCTGATGTGTCGGTGACTTTGCAACTTTTGAAATACTTTGAATCCGTGTGGAGATTAATTCTAAGAGAACTCTAAGTACGTTTTATGAATGACTTGCTGGAAGTAGATACATTTCGATGATGAGGAAAATATAATTGAGGTTAAATAACTTTGTCTCAGTAATTCACATGTGGTCTCAAAATTAAAAGATATTATTATGATATATATATATGTTATTGTCTAAAGAAGCGTAGCTAGCAGACCAAAATGGAGTACTTGTATCTACCCTGATGTATGGCAGTGAGGCATGGAACTGGTGGAGAAAGGATTAAAGTGGACTGAATCTGTTGACATGATATCCCTGAAGCGTATGTGTGGTAAAACCACGTATAATCATGTGGGAAATGCAGAGATCTGCGAAGAATGCAAGACTGTACGTACAATAATATGTACGATTAAGAAACAGACCCTCAGAAGGTTTGGGAATCTATAGCAAATGAACGAAGAAAGGATTGAAGCTGAATATTGGAGCAAGTGTGAATGGTAGAAGAAGTCGGGGACGCCGGAGGAAGACATGGCACGATCAAGTGAATCAGATACTTGAGTCGGGCCATGTGAAGGGTCGTAAAAATAGAGGAGTATGTATGAATGTGGAGAATCACAGCAGCCAACAAAACATACTTCTCTTTGCTGCCAGTGTTTAAGTCACGTAGCGTCCACAGGAAAACGAAAGTAACCATATATAAGACCATTGTCAGAACTGTTTTGGCATATGGATGTGAGGCGCTGACACTGACTGCAAAGATGGCTGAAATGCTGGATACTTTTGAAAGAAAAGTGTTAAGAAGAATATGTGGACCCGTGAAAGAGGGGGAACAGTGGCGCATCCGGCACAACAAAGAACTGTATGACATATATCAGGCCCCCAATATCTCAGCCCATATGAGACTCCTCAGGTTGAGATGGGCTGGACATGTACAGAGAATGCCGGACACACGCGTCCCAAAAAGAATTATGGCTGGACACCCAGGTGTAAAGAGAAAAGTGGGAAGACCCAGACTGAGGTGGGAAGACGAAGTAAGAGGGGATGCAGCACAGCTTCTCCAGATAACAAACTGGAAGTCAGCTGCTGAGGACAGGAGGAGTTGGAGGCGAATGTTGCGGGAGGCCAAAGCTCGATATGGGCTGTAGCGCCATCGAAGAAGAAGAAGAAGATGTATGAATGTGAAAGAGGCAAAGAGTGTGTACCTAGACCGATGATGAACGATGAACGACGTGATGGTTAGTTTGTTAGTTCAGGGCTTACGTCATATTTGAAGACTAGTTTGCGGAGTCTTTTGAGGAAATAGAGGAATAATCATGGGTCTTGAATACCCATGTTGTAGTAGTGAAGGCAAGTGAATCGTTCCATAATTAAACGTTTGAATAAAAGAACAAATCAAAAATAGACTAGTTCTTACGTGGAAAACGCCATCCGTTCGATTTGTATTTGTCTTGTCTTGAAATGTAAAAAATGTCTGTATTTTAACATCCTAGTAAGAGACATTAAATAGAAAACTGTCAACAGTTAGTTTGTAATCTGTGCATAATACTAAAAGCATAATTATAATTAATTCATCACAAGAACCATTCCAGACGGCATAATTACCCTCGTAAAACACTTTCCAACCGAAAACTGGAATCATCCCTAGGAGTAAGGGTAGTAGGCTGGAGATTTCCGTGTAATAATGTATTGTAGACTACTGTTGCTTAAGAGGTTCTTAAAACTTTTACGATTTATTTTGTCTTCGTTTCAAGTTTAACTCTACATAAATTTGACAAAATAAGCTGTTTCAAGAAAGATGTGATGGTGAAACATTAAAATGGTGTTAAAATGAAGTAACACATGCAACTTAGTGGTTTACGCATTTTATTTTAGGCCAGGGAGTTTCAGGTTCAGTTTAACAGTACGACACATTGAATTTATTGGTCTTTAGAAAAAAGTGTCAGGATTTAAAAAAAATATAAATACCGCACAAGAGTCTCAACTCTCCCGTTTGGAGCCAGTGAGACTATGGCATCCCCAATTGGGGTAAGTTGTGAGGCTAAAGGTAGTGGGAAGGGTAAGTAGAAGGGGACAAGGAATGTGTAAATGTACCCTGCTATTTTTAGTCACCAAACACAGCTAAAGCCATTTTAAGCAACGTTTCAATTCTAAATGGTAGACTTACACCAGGACGTAACTCAGAGTATCTTCCACTCTGGAACGTGCCGCAAATATACAATACGAGTATATTATTTTCAATTAATTATTTGTGAAATCACACAAATTAACAAAATAAAATTTATTTGCGCATGCCAGGTTTGAACCCGTGACCTTCTGATTGGGAGTCGAGAGCCTTACCCCTCGACCACGCCGACTGTCAAAATCAGGAATGACTTAAAATGAACATGGTTTTAACACTCGCATCAGGGATCTTATACTCGTATCTACAGCAATTTACGAATATATACGAGAAGACAATATATTTCTGCACTTTAAGCATAAAATGCACCGTGTAAACGTATAGAGTAGAGTAATACAAGGGAGTGGGCATCTAGACGTACTACGTGTACATAACGTTATATCATCCTTTGGCAATATCCTAACCCCGTATCATGATCGTCATATCTCGGTCAGTGATTGATGAACCCATGCTGTCACTGTGTTCATTAGCATAATAAGTAGATAGGTTATACTTGAAGTAGGTATAAACCAATAAATAAAAATTAAATAGAAAGACAAACTTTTCCGGGTTACGAATAACCTGATCAAATTTGAAAATCTCCTACTACCACCACGGTAAGCATAAAATGTTGCTTATATCGTGATGGAGGATTTATCCAAGCGAAGAAATTGAACACACACAGAGAAATTGAACACACCTGGGAGGAACACAAACGCGATGCCACTCGGCCACATACTTTTCATAAATGTAGGTACAATATTAAAATAATAATTATAATTTTGTTAACTCATAGAGCATTCAAATTCTTATTTTTTTAAGTATATTTTATTTAGTTATAAATTTTTACATCTTATATCTAATATATCCTATTCTAAGACTACTATAATATTATTTACTACGTACCTACTTACTAAAATTTGGACTACACAACATTGAGACATAATCCAAGAAAAACTGCAAGACTTTTAGCTTCCTTAACAATTTCAGGGAGTTCATTGAACATTTTAAAACATTTGAAATAAATATTGTTTTGTGTTCCCGATAAATTTGTTTTAGGAAGCCTAAAATTGTTGCAGTTTCTTTAGCACACTAACCTGAAAATTATCGGTTCGTACTATACATTTACAGTAAGGTACGATTTTTTAATGCTTTATTATTAATTTTTCGAAGAAAACTTCTTCGGAAAGGTATACACTTTGTAATGGCATTATTTATTTTAATAAAAAGACAAATAAGGTAGCGAATCTGAGTTCGCAAATTATTTATTAAAAAATGATCATACCTTTGACAAAAACTTAAGACTTAAAACACTACATATGGGTCATAAGGCATCGCAGATTAATAATAATTTAGAGATTTTAGAAATATGTTAATAATAAAGCAGACACAATTAATAAGCAGCAAATTTTTATAAATCCTCTTTTGAACCTTCACCCACTTAACCGGTATTTCCTATCCAATGACTTTGAAATCCCTAATTCTAATAAATTTCCCCCACTCTTACCCCTTCCTCTTCCTTCTACCCCTTCCTCCCATATGTGATCTATATTTAATTTTTAACTTCAGTGTACGTTTAATCCTAATGATGTGAACATCGTTCAGGAAACATGTTGATTATGTATAAATAAAAGTTATGTAAACAAAGTTATTTGTCTTTTTATTAAAATAAAAAAAACCTTATTATTATTTACTAACGCCTTAGTGGGGCTTTGCATGAAATTTTACTCTTGATTTCAGCAGAAAGCCGTGAGGAAAACAATTTCGCTCAGTACCTATATCATATTATGAGAAGCTGCGTGCAGGAACTTTTTAGGAAATAAAGAATAGGAAGTTCTGGAAAACAAAGAGGTTTGAGGGATGGGTAGGGTGGTGTCTGAGCGTTTAGCAGTGACGGAAGTATGAATCCATCCCTTCAACTGGGGTGATGGATGTAATGATAAAAACAAGTTTATAAATTTCCAAGTCCTATTGGAAATGGTCGATTAAATCAATAGATAAAAGCAATTATGCAATAAACAATGATTCTGACAATAATTATTACTTATATAAAATAATCTATCACGATTCGTTAAGGTAATATATGTCGATCTAAGCGAAGACTTTTGACGACCACCGTAATATTCAATTTAATGTATCAATGTCGTTTTTCTAGTAGTTACGAAACGTGACATTAAATACAAATAACCCATGTTGTACAAGCCACTATTTGAACAATCTATGTGAAAAGAGTTGAAGTACAGGCAGATTTAACAAGAGTATTGTGGAAATGTCAGTAAATGTAAAAAAAATAACTTCTTTAATAATAGAACATCTCTGTGTGGCGTAATTTTAAATACATAAAAAACTAACTTTGTGTACCACTATTTAATAAAATATATCAAAAGGTTTCAAAACCAACGGCATATATACTTATATATTTATTATAACTAACTAACTAACTAACTAACCATCACGCCATTTCCCCGCAGGGGTAGACAGAGAGGACGGACCGCCAAACAACTCGGTCTTGGCACACACTCCTTGCCTCGTTCACATTCATACATCTTCTCATACATACTCTTCTATTATTCTGACTCTTGACATGGCCCGACTCAAGTATCTGATTTACTTGATCGTGCCACGTCTTCCTTGGGCGTCCTCGGCTTCTTCTACCGTTCACATTCGCGTCATAAATTCTCCTTACACTCCTTTCTTCATTCATTCGCTCAACATGCCCAAACCATCTAAGCGTCCCTTTCTTAATCTTACTTACTACGCTCACATCAGCCTTGCATTCTTTTCGGATCTCCACATTCCTCACACGATCATACATGGTTTTACCACACATACGCCTCAGGGATCTCATTTCAACAACACTCAGTCTACTTTCATCCTTTCTCTGCCATTTAGTATTTATTATATTAGTTGCAAATTCTCCAACATAGGGTAGCGAGAATAATACTTTTTGTTTTGAAGAGTTTTAATTTTCAATGTACTATCGTTACTTAAATTTTAATTTTTATGCTACCGGTTTCGACACATCCGTGTCATTCACTAGCAAACTTAAAAAGTGAATGACACGGATGTGTCGAAACCGGTAGCATAAAAATTAAAATTTAAGTAACGATAGTACATTGAAAATTAAAACTCTTCAAAACAAAATGTCTAGAAATTGTTACATAGTTAATGCCCAAGAAATACAAAAAAAGAATAATACTTAGGCGAAATAGATTTTCAAAAGTAAATAAAATATAAAAGGAACTAAATTGGACATCAGTGAAACAGATGCTGCCTTTAAAGTGGTGATATTTATATATAAAATAATAAACAACCTTCTACCAAAGAATTTTTTAAATTAAATTATATATAACGAGGACGTTTACAGACACAACATGCAATGAAATCAGGTTATCAAAAAAGGACAAAGCGAATAAGGGAATAAGGGGGTGAAGTATTATAATGCGCTGCTGGAAACCTTGAAGTATGCACCAATTTATAGGTTCAATTTGTGTTAGGAGCCACATTGTTTAAATGCTGTAATTAATTAGTCATTCGTAAACGTTGATGTACAAATAACTAAAATAAAATTAATAACTTTAAAAAATGAAAATGGTATTTATAAAAAAAATATTATATTTTCTAATTATTTCGATACCAAAAGGAAACAACAACATAACGGTCGTTGCAAAAAACATAAAAAATAGAATGAGCCTCGTTAAGATACCCGAGTATCTGCGTTATTTCGTACTATATATCAAGGCCACAATTAATGTCAAATCATTGAAAATTATTACGGAAAATGGACAACATGCAAGGTACGTTTCCGCTTACGTTACATCGTTCGTGCTTACGTTACGTTTGAATAGGCTATAGGCTGAAGGCTGTGTAGGTTGTAGGGGCCACCGGGGCAGGATCTGCTGTGCCCCGTCTACGTGTACGTGAGTGATGTACGAACTTGGCCGTGATGTATGACGCTTGTCGCATGGCCTGACCTCAGCTTAGCACCGCTCCACGGGGACGGCTCTGTCTATTAACACGTCTAGACCCATATTTTACTGCGCATTTTTACCGTTTTAATAAGTTTTTAAGACACTACGTGACGAGGGGGCAGTAAAACTAGGAATTAGTGCAAATTAAGAATTTCATCAAGCTTCGCTAATAAAACATAAATCTTTTTTAAGTGGTTTCTCAGTATAATCAACGGTGGCGTACTGTGACCTCTTCTAAGATCATCTAAAAAATGCGTCTAGTATATTACTTACTATTTACGACTTTCAAATTTCAAGTAAAGTGTTTTGAAAGAAATGATTTTTATTAGCGTTGCTTTGTCAACTACGTATCCAAAATATTATAAAACTTTTTTTTTTTATTGGAGGAACTTTCGATTTATAATTTTTTTAAGTTATTCCCATCAATAATGAAAAATGTAGAAAATATAAAAATAAAAGATAACGGTCACAACTGGGACTCGAACCCAGATCCTATCGTCTTACCGGGACAAACGCCGTACCAATCATTTGTCATATTTGTCAATCTCATATTATTTCAAATTTCGGAATTGCAAATATGTACCTACTATCTTCGACGAGAGGTTCTGGGTTCGAGTCCCAATTGCAACCACTGGGGTTAATAGCTTTGACTCTCGCGTTAGATTCTTACGTGGCTCATTGCAACATGAAAATGCTTCTCTGAAATCGTAAAATCACGTACAGTAAAAAAGTCACAATTTTTACACTCATGTGCATTTTAAAATTTTTAAACGTTTGCTGCTTCCTACAAAAAATGCTGGATCCATCAATGTACATGGGTCATGTTGAAACAAGGACGGCAATATCCATCATTGATCATAAATGAGTTAAATATGGCGATGGATAGAGAAACAAAAATACTATCGATAGCTAAAAAGGGTTCGTAGAATAAATGACAGTAACCCATACATTTTTTAATAAATGTATTTAGTTCTGCAACAATAACGACAATCTGCATTAGAGTAATGTAGGTTATGAAAAAAAATCGCTTGTATCCCTTTGAAACAATGAGCGTGACAGAATAAAAGCAACAATCTTTATCTATTAACTCAAAATAACTAAATAATTTACCATTTAATCGAAATAAAATATACACAGAGTGTATATGTATATTACGGAAACAATTAATAAAAAAAGTATGGTTCATGGCACGGCAAAAGGAATAAAAATACATTTTTTGCGTATTACTCAAAATTAAAATAATTGGAGATTGCTGTCTTTCTTTCAACATACCTCAAATATGGCTGACTCCCAACATACAATATGCAAAATTATCGAAGCATTTCCAATTTTCAAAATATTTAGTATTATAAAGGCAAGCAAAGACAATAAACAGCACCATGTTAATAAAATACACCCTGCGTGAAGGTGTCAACCCACCCTCCGGGATGTGACGGGGATTACGGGATTAGGGGCGGAACGCGGCGGATTGACGCGAGCATAATGCTGTATCGTACCGTCAATTTGTTGCGATAGTGATTGGTGCGGCCGGATTAGCCGTGCGATATATTGCCCGAGTGCTGCCGTATTGCCGGTTGCCGGTTGCCGGTTGCCGGTCGTCTATTGCATATTGCCTCTAATACAGAGGGAGAAAAGTTTCTAATTAAAGTCGTTTGCAAGATGGACCCGGTGACGTTATGTTGATAGGATTTTTGACTCCGAATACAAGGGTCGCCCTCAAAGTATTATTTGTGGAAAGAAAAAAAAAGAAGGCGATAAAAATCTCAGTGAATTTTTAAGGGATGGGATTTTTAGCTACTGGAGCGACAGAGCAATTAAATTTTTTTTTCTCGGATAGCTCAAGATTTCTTACTCATCATTTTGAAATTTTTCCGTCCACATAAAAAAACTCATACCTCTGAATTTGAATATGGAGACATACAAACTGATTATAGTCCTATATAGCCAATAAAGTCTCCTATCTTTTATCGATTATCACATGTTCGTAAGATATAAAAAAAAATTATAAAATCGTAAACTTTAAAACTTTTTAAAGAATCTAGGGAATATTTGGCAGCAAAGAATTCCGTGGTTTTGTAAATAGTGCCATATTGTGGCAAAAAGCTTTCGAGTGGTTATTAGCCATTTTTACACACGTATTCAATGGAAAACTTGAAGACTTTTTTCCATGTTGTTTATAGGGATGTACTTGACTTATTTTAACCAGTGTTTTCTGACATTATTTATAATATAAATGTAAATGAAATTTTTGTCTCTGGTCACTTATTTTTTTTTGTTTTATAGATTTTTTTCAAAAACGAACAAAAAAATATTCTTCCACGCGTCATCACCCACCCTAGTAAACGCCCAAACCCTCATCTCAACCATACCTGACCAATACCTACTGATTTCGTTATGTTTTAGGTAGATTAAAAAAAAATTAATAAAAAATTTCACCATACTCCAAAGTTTCATTTACATTTTTTATTCCAAATGAGTTAGGAATCACTTATTAAAGTAAGTCAGGTACGTCCCTTAACACCCTGTTTATTTCGAAAACTATAACTATCTACTAAGTTTCTCTTATACCATTATTATTTCTAGTATTTATTTATATGTACATATATGTTACATCTAAAAAATACTTATTTTTATAATTTTTTACCACCAAAAACATGATTTCGACTGCATGATAATGGGTTGGTTCTCCGATTAGTTCTTCTGTAGAACCGCACGCATTAACGAGTTACCTGCATCTGTTAGTCGTTATTCCCTCATTTTTCTAGGTGTTTTTAAGACACGCATTTTTAAATCCTACACACAGCCGATTCCTTTACCTACTTCGCAACCTCACCCAACCTAGTGGCGATATTGTTACCCTTACGTTTACTAGCTATTGTGAAGAGTCACACAAAATAAGAAAAGAAGATGGTCAATGAGATCGAACAACTGAGGTCCTACAACGAAATTTTGTTTTTAAATTAAATTAGCGCATGCTGAGGAAGTAAAATTTAAATTTTTTGAAAATATCCAATAGTACATATTTGTTTCTTTTCTTTTCTTTTACTGTTTTCTGTATATTCACTTCAAATACACTTTTTCTTGTATATTAGATACTCAATTGCTTTGATTGAATATTAGATACTTAAATAATTGGAAATTGTTTAATAATTATATGAATCATCATATACCTACCTTCTGACCTAATATGTACGATACCTGTAAATTTGACTGTCCTAGAACGAGAGACCTACCTAGTTGGACAGTCAAAATGTCAATACAATGAAAATGTATTTGCTTTCAAAGTGAACTTAGGTAAAACATATGCAATGGTGTCTAGTGAAGATGAGACATATATGGTTAAATAATAATTATTCACAATTCAAATGGCATTGCTGCTACTATCGCCGCGCATGTACTATGTCACAATGTACAAATATCAACATTTTGACGGATAAATATATCTTCGGTATATATCTTCGATAAATATATCTTCGGTATTTATTATTTGGAGATATCGAAAAACTAATTTTGCTATCGTTATTACCCGTATTTCTTTATCTTATAGAAGTTCAAAGAGCTTAATTGGAAACAACCTAATTGTAGCATTCAACCCGAGCTTGTTTAATATCACAAAATGGAATAATACAGTAATATTATGTATTTTTAGGCATCTCCTTATTAATTGTTTTCTTTTTTTTTCGCGTGATATTTCCCATTTTGGGGTTTCAATAAAACATGATTTCGAAAAAATATTAAAATTTTCTGAACGATATTGTATTCTACATCTGTTATCTTTATATCGCTTTGTTGTCGGATTTGAGAAGTGAATTAGTATCTTATAAATTTAGAATCACTTCATTTGATTGGTCTCGTCATCTCGCAATAATTTAATCTTCTGGTGTAGGATATTCCCTTTTGCTTTCCAGCAAGAGAATTATGTATTCAAGACTCATCAAATAATTCAAAGGGTTCATTCAATTTGATACATAATATTATGTCATTACTCATTACCTACACTCGAGCACGTGAGGTTGTACTGGGTGTTAAGGGATGTACTTGACTTTTTAACCAGTGATTCCTGACATTATTTGGATTGGAAAATATTAACGAAATTTCTCTCTATGATGACATTTTCTATGTTTTTTTTAAACTTAAATCTCACGCTCCCTTAAGGCTCAGAAAAAAGTTATTTGCAAATATTTTCCGAAATATTATTTTAAGAAATAGATTTATTTTATTTTATTAAAAATATGTACCTGCAGAATATATGGCTTTTGTCGCAAAATTGAAAACGAACTATTTAGTAGAATAACTAATTGGCAACTAAAATAAAAATAAAAATGAATATGTACAAAATTTTTATAAGAACAACTCTCTTTTTATAACTTTTGAATGTTATTCCCCTTCAATGTAATGTATCATTGAAGAATAATATAACACTAATAATCTAAATGAAAATATGAAAATGAACAAGACACAGAAAAGTAAAAGATAACGGTCGCAACTGGAACCCAGAACCTCTACGTATAAATAGTCTGATTTCATACAGAGGTTTAGGAGAAATTAACGTTTTCCGAAAGGTTCGCAAAATATATTCACGAGTGGGCAGCGAGGGAAGCACAAGGGAGAAAACCAGGGACATTTGTTAAAATACATGTCTAAAGGTGTTCTTTCATCTGTAAAAAAATATTCAGGTTCCGAAGAATCAGTTTCGAAACTGGGGATTTTTTCCCTTCGTTGACCTGGCTAATAACTAAGAGCTTCTTATAGAGATGACGTCAGTTAAATATTTATTATAAACATTACGATCACGTAAGTAAAGAAGTTGCCTAACATATTTCAATGAGTCTTATTCACTTGAAAAATATGACACTACATCTAGCGTTATCATTTTTTTAAATATATTTTTTTAAATCAATAAATTGACTCCATATTAGGTATTTATGAATCTTTTTTTATGTCTGTGAGAAGATTTCTCTAATTTAGACTTATGTAATTTGTTAAGCAAAGTCCCCGCCAACAGTTTTGTTCGTCTAAATTTCGTCGAAATGTCGTTAATCATCCCCTTTAGCCCCATTGGTCAGTCAGTGAGGTCTAAGGAATTGAATTAAACCTGCCAAATAAAATTACACAGAGGGGTCCTTTTGAAACTTATGACGTAATCAAATTAATACGTCCCCTATCAAGAGACTAACCCCTAGGCGAGAATGACACCATGCTACATAAATCTAGCAAAAACACTGCTCGTTAGAAATTTACAAAATCATGTTATTTATGTTACATTTTAAGTAGGTTTTCTGTGTGGAATAAAATAATTATCTGTGTTGTTTTTTGTTTATTGAGAACATTGTGTATGTCCTATAGTCTTATCTGTTAGTAAACATTCAACCTTATATATTTTAGAATGATTCTACATTCTGTGTAATATGTAAATACAAGAGTTAAAATAAAGACGAATTCAGCGAATTTATTTTTACAAATAAGTAGGTTATTATTTTTTTAATAATAAAATGTTTGTGTGTCATTCGCAGAACTCTATATATATACTATAAATTTATTTTATTTTGTAAAGAAATCACATTTAATAATGTTTGTATAAGATAAGTTCTGCAAGTATTTTAGTTTGTATTATTGTGACAGCTGTATCGCCTTTTAAAGCCATCATTAAACTGTGGTTAGAGCACAATGAATTTTTTAATTTAAAATAAATAAAAATCAAATCAAAACAAATCGAAGTATTAAATTTTTTGTGAAAAGTGTAAAGTGATCGATTGGATATGTTTTTAAATTTTACAACTTTATTATCATTTTTATTACGTAATGGAAGAAATAATAAATATTTTAAAAAAGTATTAATAAAAATAATTGTATAATTTGTAGAGCGCCGTTTTTGTGAGAAATCACCTCGTGGGCGCTGTACATCTCATAATGACTTCTTAGGCTCTACCTAGAACTAATATTAGTGATTAAAAAAAATAAAACTCTTCAATATTTGCTTACAACTTTAAAGCAACTAAAAATCTTGGTCACTTTAAACAACTGATTAGTTTTTACTTACGACACGGTTAACGGTTTACAGTTTTCATTACAAAGTTAGGAATGATGGGACGAGATTAGAAAATATTAGTTTATGCTTGTCTCCAATCTAAAAGGAAAAGGACCCTTAATTATAAACTCTTTCATTGACAGTCCATACTTCTTGGTATGCTACAAATTATTCATACCGAACAACTACCGTCAGGGTCGCTATGTTCCACATAGCAGAACGGACGTTCTGGACCAGCAAGAGATATTGTGCTGCTAAATAATATCTCCAGGTGTCTTGATATCTTCAACATTAGCCTTGAAGGTTTCAGGAGTAATTTTAGACAAGAACTGTAAAATATATATTATTTGTAAAATTTTCATTTATTTATGTAAAGTTATGTAAATGTCATGTGTATTGTTATAGGATTTTTCAATATATATATATATATATTTTCTCCCATGAGTCAAAAGATAATCTCTATACAGAATGTATGTATGTATGGAGCATTGAACACATCAATAAATGCAGCCGCCGAATAGCCTCTATGTGAGTGTTAGTTGATAAAGATGTAATTGCTTGCTCATCATAGAAACAACTAAAAACAGTCGTGATTCGAAAATGCTTTTATGAATATTCCCGTTGGTGTCCCACTCTTTCGTGGAAGATGCACACCGATCCACTTAACATAAAATCTCATTTACATTATCCACTAATTCATATTGATAACATCATCGTAATTTTTCATCTATCAACGCATTGTCTCGCCAATCGACAAAGCTTTTAGGAACCCGCTCCAAACCAGTACCGTTTCATCGACGTCACTTAGAATAGTTGAATTAAATATGATACAAGATTATTAATGAATACGGCGAACCCTCGATCGAGTTTCGGGAGTTACTCTACTGAGGAATACCGCGAAAAACAAATTTGTAAACGGTGATTTGTGTTTAAAACACAACCTTCAATTAAGGTGGTATTTTAAAAGCTGTAAAATATTTTGTTTATTGTGTAAAATCACAACAGGGGGTTAACATAAAACATACAAAAAACATAAGAAAGAATAAATAGGAACCGTCCATTTTTTTTTTAATAACCATGTGGAACCATGTAGAATGTGCCAGTGAACAACGCTATAATTCGCGAAGCGATAACCTCCTATTGGCTGCTTGTACTCCAATAGTGGACACGGATCTTCTTCAGCATCCGACGACGGGTGCCGTACTAAGAAAGAAGATTCATTCTGTTCCCGATTGCCGCCGATCAAACAGCTCGCGAATTGCTCCGCTCTTCACTTCTCGATAAATAATCTGGTATAACATGTAAATTACGGTGCTGAATTAATGTTGAAACATTGTTGAATAAACTTCTAAGTAAAGAGTCTTTTTAATCTTTTTTTTTATGGAATAGGCAATTCACCCTAAGAAGAGTGCTTTGTGCTTATTAATCTTCATTACGATCGAAACTATACTAGATCCCATAAGGATGTTAAACATAAATTTTAAGTCGTTTTTTATCAATCAGTACGTTAGTAGATCTCAAAAACGCGAAGATGAAACCATTCAACGGCGAGGCCTAAACCTTACACGAATAAGAATGCATCATTTTGTGATACAAGATTATTAATGATCATTTGAATAAGACTGCATCATTTTAATCGCCCCCCAAGACGAGATGAGTGCACTGTAAGTTTGAGTACTTACGTAGATACTTATGTGAATAATGGTTGCAACAGAATCAATTCGAATTAGAATCAGCCCAAAGCGAAGCACGTGCCCGGAACGGTTGAACAACTTTCAAAGTTTAATCAACTTGCCGCTAGAGGATGAAGGCAGAAGTATCGTGTTTCTGGGTGATTCTTCTCGGAATATGATTTGAAGCAATTGAATTTCCTTTCAACGTCGATAGAGGTTTTGCTTTTTAATGAAACTCTATCGAGAAATACTTGAAATTAGTATCAAATTGTTTGATAGTTTTACAATTTGTATTAGTACTATTTCTGTGTTCAACAAAATAACGATAGGTGCTTTAAGTTCAGGAAAATTTGACGTTAGCATAATATAAATTTAATGAAACAAATAACTTTGTATAAACCACTGTTATATAATCACAATTATCTACATGTTTCGAAACCGGTGGTTTCTTCGTTCAGGGTAGTAATAACATTAAATAACAAAAGAAACAAACAAGTATAGACTAAAAAGAACTATGGACAAAAATATTATAGAGAGAGGTGATGAGTTAATTAAAAATATAGTAAAAAACAATTATTTAAAATTAAATATAAAAATTATTTTACAATAAGAAAAAATTACATTACATAAATTTTATCAAAAGATAATCAAGGTGTTTTAAACAACAAAAATAAATTATTTTAAATATAAGTATTAATACGAAAATAAATTTAAGAGATTGCTATTTTAAAAAAAATATTTGGTAATTAATAAAATTTTATTTACTTTTAATACTTTTTCTAATTTCTAAAATTTCTAAGTTGTGTTTGTGTGTAAAAATTTTAACCGTTTATTTATATAAATTAGTCCATTTAAAGTTTTAAAAGCAACGTTTTTTAAAGAACTCACTTCAAAGAAAGAACTTTTACCTCCATTTCAATACTTTAACTGAGATTTTTAATCTTAATTCTTTAGAGTAGGTAAAGAGGATGGAATACCAAAAACTTCCGACAAAAATCATTATAATCGGACCTTTGGAAGTTTAGAATTTCGACGCCCATTTTCAAACAAACTACAACTACAGGCCAATTACTATAACTATTAACAAACTATTGGACAATATGCATAATGTCTACATTACCCGAACTTTTTGAAAGCCTAGTACTAGGTACGTTGAAATCCCGAATTAATCGAACCATCTTACCACTTCAGCATGGATTTATAGGAAGATTAACCCTTTCGAATTTGATTTTATTTATTTATTTACGCCCATAGGGCTTTTAAATATAATGCAGAACATGTTTTATTTAAATTACAAATAAAGACTTGACAAGATACTTTAAAAAAAAATGTAACAATATTTTGTACACCAATCGATAATGTTAATGCTCTGAATGTATCACATCAAACTGATTCCATATATAATGACTTTAGTAAGGCTTTTGATAAAGTAAACCACATAATCTTATTTTGTAAACTACAATTATTGTTGGGAGTGTGTTGAAATTAATTTGATTACAATAATTAAACGGAGCATTTTCCATGAAAATACCGGAAGACAGCATATCTCCTAGACGCCTGCGCTCTAAAGATTACAAGAAGAGGATTCTATCGAACGTACCACCCGTTTTTGCACAGAGTAAAGGGTTATATAAGATTCCAGACTAGAGGTGGCTTCCAAGTTCAATAGTGGGGTGTGCTTGCGATTTATACAGGGTCAGCAGTTGTGTACTATTTTAGAAGCAAGCCGCAGATATTACGCCGTATTTAATAATTATTGTTCTTGGCATCTCGTCTTATTTGAACATCTATAGTATTAATACGCTAACATCTGTCGTAAGCACTGACTCCAGCTACAAGCGGAAGTGCTGCCATCTCTATTTTTCAATGAAGTTTTCATGATGTAGGTCTGGTTTACGTCTTTGAAATCGTGGTAGTGGGCTTTCAACTGCTAGTTCTTTCATATTTTGCTAAGTCACTCACAAAAAAACAGCTTATAACTTAAAAGATTGGGTAGCTTGTATTTTTTATTTTGTTTTTAAGTTACAAAATTTACAAGTATATGTTCTTAAATGAAGCTTCTCTAACTTCAAATTTTTCCCACTACCCTATACACCAAGTTTTCTTACATGTATACATTTTTTGTCGAGGTTACGGATTGAGGATGGGTAACCATAATGAATATAATTTAAGCGAAATAAGGTCTTACTTTGAGACCCTAGAAAAGCACTACAAACTCGTCTTTAAGCCGTCCCTGGTCGAGTGTTTACAATGGCTGGGTATACAAAATCTCATTTTTCAAATCCTCTCAAAGAAAAGCCAGAATTGTACTTACACTATAAAAACCACGGTTCGTTTTGTTTTAAGTTCTCTATAAAGGAAATACTAAAGATGAATGAATGAGGAATGAGAATTAATTTCATTCACCCCTCCAAGGAGAACGGAGAACGGAGAACAGAGAACGAAGCGGAAAGCTCCTTTGAAAAGGCAAGTGCATTGTGTAACAAGGGTACAATCCACCAGAATATCATAAGTGCAAGCAGGTATGACTTGCATTACCTACTCTTGGTTGCAATAATTATTCATCGCGTGTTGGGTTTGCTTAGAATGCTTAGGTCTAGGCTGGAGCAAGCAAATTCTTATATTAGCACATGGGCACCGTGCAAAATTATTTTTTTTATGAGAATTGTTGACAGACAACTTTATCGATTATTCAAAATGACACTTGAAATTAATTTCAATGATTAATTTTTTGAAACCGGATTATGGAAAACTAAGTAATTAATATTTTTTTCTCTCACAAACTTTATTTTAAGCGATGTGTTTTGTTTTATGAAATTAATATATTGGCGTGAAAAACCAACTCAGCTACTGACCGATAATTCTTTTAGATTTATAATTATAATCTTCTTCAATATGTAAGTAAGTCTAAAGTCATGGTGTTTGAAAGAGAGAGTCAGAAAACGGTGTGCAATATAGTTGTGAATGATGAATACTTGGAGCAGGTGTATGAGTTTGTATATTTGGGAAGTATGTTTACGAGAGATGGGAAGGCTGATAGGGATATCGAAAGAAGGGTGAATGCAGGTAACTCCAATAATGGGGGATTGAACGCCGTTGGAGCCAACAAAAAGTTGTCAACAGAAGCGAAGTTAGCAGTCCACAATGGAGTACTGGTACCTACCCTGATGTATGGCAGTGAAGCGTGGAAATGGCAGAGAAAGGATGAAAGTAGACTGAATGCTGTAGAAATGAGATCCCTGTGGCGTATGTGTGGTAAAACCATGTATGATCGTGTGAGGAATGTGGAGATCCGAAAAGAATGCAAGACTGATGTGAGCGTAGTAAGTAAGATTAAGAAAGGGACGCTTAGATGGTTTGGGCATGTTGAGCGAATGAATGAAGAAAGGAGTGTAAAGAGAATTTATGACGCGAATGTGAACGGTAGAAGAAGCCGAGGACGCCCAAGGAAGACGTGGCACGATCAAGTAAATCAGATACTTGAGTCGGGCCATGTCAAGAGTCAGAATAATAGAAGAGTATGTATGAGAAGATGTATGAATGTGAATGAGGCAAGGAGTGTGTGCCAAGACCGAGTTTTTTGGCGGTCCGTCCTCTCTGCCTACCCCTGCGGGGAAACGGCGTGATGGTTAGTTAGTTAGTTAGTTCTTCAATCATATGCTACATTTATAGTTATAACCTTTAAAAGTTATTTTAACAGGAGTTACTAAAAAAATGGAATATTATATATTTCATGAACACCTCATACATAACCTGTTGTGATTAAAAGTGATCCATGTGTTGATGCGCAGTGGTTGATCGTTGTGTTTTATTTTTATTTTTTTTTTTATATGTAAAATAAGTTTAAAATCATGAGAAAATCAAAACAGTTACAGAAATCAAAAACTCATAAAGGAATAGCAATTTGGGAAAGATTAGAAAAATAGAAAGTTTACATGCCGTAGATAAATATAAATAAATAAAAATTTGTTAAAATATATTTTTATAAATATAAATATAAATATAAATTTGTTATACATAGATAATTTTATTTAGTTGTCTAATAGGAAAGTGTTTTTTTACCACACAGAAGGCCCTGAGGAAAATAATTCCCCTCGGAGCCTATGTCATAGGTGCATAGGAATCTGGGGGTTCGTGCATCCAGGAGTGACGGAATGAGTCTATCCCTCCCACTGCGGTGCAAGACGATGTTCAGGGAGAGTCCTGCTGGAGAGGTCAAAAGGTCTTCCTCAACCTGTTTCTCTCGATCCGGCTTGCCACGCAGTTAGCGGGCAGACGCAAACCGAACCCCATGAACCCGGGCATCCCATCCAAGTCACCAAAAGTAGATCGACTTGGAGTGACCTATGGCAGAAGGGTTGATTATCGAATAAGTGTACTGCAAAGAAGTTTACAGTAGAAGTTTACTGTGTAAAGCAAAGAAAATAATAAGTCACACATGTTATTTTTAATTTATCATTTTTATTAATATTAACTCAATGATTTTATTTTCATTATTAATTAATAAACTTTTAACAAACGTTTACCTAATATTGTTATTTTTCATTAGGTTGGAGTAACTACAAGTCTTTAATCAAATTTTAGATAAACGTTATGCGCTAATTTGCTTTGTGGTCTAGACTCGTATCAATGATCGATCTTAGAAAATCTGATTAAATGTTTGGAATAATGAGGATTAGTTATTCAAACTCGCTTACGCACACTGCAGGCTTAGCGTATCATAAGGATTAATAGACCCTTTGATTTTGCTAGTATTAATTCGTTATCTGGCATCTCTTAAAAGCAGCGTACGTAAAATAATGATTTATTAAATACGTAAATACTAACCAACTACTAATTGTAGTGTCCTTGAATGACACGTAGTTTCAGTTGTTCTTGATAGATTTCGGTAGGCTTAGAGCTTATGTCAAGTTCCGACAGACGTCGGGCAGTGAGAGTAGATTCACCCGGCGAGGACACCGGGTCAACGAAAGCTTGAGATCATGCACAATTATAGTC
This sequence comes from Limnephilus auricula, assembly GCA_951813805.1. Lineage (NCBI taxonomy): Eukaryota > Metazoa > Arthropoda > Insecta > Trichoptera > Limnephilidae > Limnephilus > Limnephilus auricula. Next base: position 38,850,214 of record OX638393.1, read on the forward strand.
GTTCGTGTGACTCAGAAGTATAATATATCGTAAACACGTACATATTAGTAATAAACCAATTTGTAACAAGGACTTATTATCCTTGAAGAGCCCCAACACAATTACTTGTGTATACCCGTGGATTAGGCATACACTACACTAATGCTACTACTGTTTAGAACTGAAAAAACAACAATGTATTCCCAACATATAAATGGTTATTTATCAGTTGTGTAAAACTTGTTGTTTATTAGCGACGATCTACTTTATATAAAAGCCTTTTGTGTATAAAAATATGTGATAGAAACAATATCAAAATAAAATTAATTCCGTGACTTGTTTGAAATGTATTTCCATAAGGACCTCAGATCATGTTTGACATTGTTTTCTACCTTCAAAATGGGGGTATTGTGAGTAATATAAACATTATGTTTAACTAGCGCAGACTGGTAAAAAATCAGTTCAAATTTTTCCAACCGAATTTAGTATTCAATTTTATTTTATTCAAAAAAGAAAACTACCTAAACATTCCCGACGAAAAACCTGTCAATGTTTTAAAATTTCTTACTTTAATTAAAGGACGACTTAGTGAGCCAAAGAATTGAACAAGCGATGCCTGGGTGGGACCTAAAGACGCCAACTAGGCCATTTTTTCGATGATTGATGATTTTAGTAGATACAATTTGAAGAACTCTCGAAACCTGAACGTTTTCACCGCCGATTGTAAGTATGAATATTCATACTTATGTTCCTGTTAATTTCACGCGTAAATCATGTAGGATAGTTTTAATTTCGTTGTGATTTTTTCCTTAGAAAACATTGACCAACATCGGAAACCTCTAAGATGGCCTGCCAATAGTGGTTGCATTAAGTATTACAGAATTATGCATACTCATACAATGCACACATTATCCTTGAATTCTGCCACACATTCATATTATTATAATACTAACGCTCTCCTGCCCTCCCAACCGTATTTCATGAGTGGCGAATCACACTCGGTTGACTAGGAAATTGATTACTTCTGGATTTCTCCGTTGCTCCACTCCATTATAAGACCAACTGAACTAAGCCACAGTAAACATACAGCCATATAAATCTAGGGCCGCCTTTGAGGAACTAGTCATGCAACTTCCATAACCATGATTAATTGCACTAGCCGTAGTTCATCATTAATTCAATTCTTTTCATACGAAACTGTTATTATTTCCTTGTGTTTATGAGGTGTTCATTCTTCTGGATGAAATTGGAAACAAAGTGGTAGAAGTTTTGATTAAAATTAGGTACATATCTACGCATGGGGTATGTTTCTGCGTAGATGCGGCCTCTGTGATCGAGGGGTATGGCTCTCGACTATCAATCCGGATGTCCAGGTTCAAATCACTTTTTTATTTGATTTATTTCGCAAGTTACACATTTAAAATAATTAAACGTATATTTGCGAGAATATATATTATTTTATGATAATTATAAGTTGATATGGATATCAAACGAATTTATTAACAGATTCGTTTTTTTGTTATCAAGTAGTTTTATCGGTGATGCATTTGAATGAAAATGTGTTTTATACTTTTTTTTATTCGGCGGTACATCCTCTCTGTACACCCCTTTGGGGCACTTAGTTATATTTTTCGTAAGTAGGTGTATGGTATTTTCCCTAAACCGAATGAATAATGTATTTAAGTTTGCCGGGGAGCCAACAGTCAGGAATCAACTGTCGTGGAATAATATTATTTTGCCCCCCTGAAAAGTGGTTATATTTTATTATAAGACTTCGTTTCGTAACTTAATTTCATGCGTGTAATTTTTTTACAACTATTCTGAATAAAACACCTATCTTAATTTTAAATACCTCCTTAGCTTGCAAACCATACAATACACCACCAGCTACGATTAGACAAACAGAATCTCTTATATTTCGCACAGGAGTCAATATGTACAAGTTAATAGTTATGAGTCCTCTCCCAAACTAGTCACATCTGGTGTTCCTCAAGGATCCCATTTAGGGCCACTTCTCTTTATTATATACATAAATGATCTAACAGCACAACTATTTTGTAAATGTTTATTATATGCGGACGATTTAAAAATCTTTCATCCCGTGAATTCACAAGAAGACTGCAAAACTTTGCAAAAAGACCTACTCACGTTGTCTCAATGGTGCATAGATAATGCCATGGAATTAAATATTAGCAAATGTTATATCATCTCGTTCACGAGAAATGTCCATAAAATCGATTTCCCTTACATGATCTCTGATGAGATCCTAAAACGAGTAGATTACATTAGAGATCTGGGAATCTTACTGGACTCGAAGCTAACATTCATAAAGCATTATCAACACATTGTAAATCAGGCTAATAGAATGCTCGGTTTCATCACTAGAATCACCAAATCGTTCAAGAACATCAGTAGCTTCAGAATCTTGTACTACTCATATGTAAGAAGCATCTTAGAGTACGGCTCTGTGGTTTGGTCACCACACTATGCAATTCATAGCAACAAAGTGGAGTCCGTTCAAAAAAAATATGTAAGAATTCTAGCTTACAAATCTGGAGTACATCGCAATCTCGGTAACTATACTGAAAGACTTACTCACTTTAGAGAAGTCTCACTCGCCAAAAGAAGAAACGTATCAGATATAATCTCTCTGTTTAAAATCATTAACAATGTGTATGATTCATCTTTAATTAATCAAATTAATTTTAATATAAGGCCGAAATCCACAAGAAATCCGGTAACCTTTTGGATCGACACTTGTCGTAGTAATACAAGTTTTTTCAAACCAACATCAAGAATGACTCGATTGTACAATAGGTACTGCAATCTTCAAGACTTAGATATATTTTCAAACTCAATTAATACCTTCAGAAGGAACTTACACATACTTTTACCAGATGATATCCTTACTTAAGCCATTTTTTTTTTTTTTAATTTCTAACAATTACTACTTGTGCATTGGCTCCGCAAGAAATGTATTTGTATGTCCAAGTGTAAGTACATGTATGCATATACATATATATATGAGTACGTTGTGCACATATATGCATATATGATTATGTGAGTATATTTGTGTGTGTATGTATGTATGTATGTGTGTGTATGTATGTATATATGTATATGTATATTATATTTATAAGTATGTATGCTTTTTTTCTTCCTAATAACTGATTTCGATCCTCCTTATTTTTATATACATATTTGAAATTAAATTTATCACTCTTGTAACTAACCAATCATTATTACATAAAGAATATTGAGATGAATGTTGTGCTCACCTATAATTAGAAACATCATTACAACCATGTATAAATGTAAATTACTGTAAAAATTATGTGATGTATTCTGTTGGCGAGCCAATAAAACAAAAAAAAAAAAAAAATCAGAAACAATGGCTAAATTCAAATACGAAATAAACAAATGGTATTTGATTATATTCAAGTATTGGACGTCCCACTATTGCAAATATTTGCAAAACAAATTGCACATAGAGAAGAATAGCAATTTATATATGACCTAACCCAAATAAAATAAAATAATAGAATCCTGTCAAATTTAACTTACATAATATATTTTAATATCTATTTTACATCATATTTTCCTACCTTTGTAAGATCATACATACTCTTTATAAAATTAACCTTCACTTTCAATTTTCTTTATTTTATTGCATTGAAATTAAAATTTTGTTAACTTAATGTTCATGTAACCATATTTGTATACATTTTTGTACCTCTGCGTCTGTCTCGACACAGATAACCTAGTGCGACAGGTATCGAAAAATCGCATGTAATTAAACTTTATGTAGATAAATAAATAAAAAATCTACAATTTCAAGCATTTCTAAATCCCATATATGCAGAAGTCACATGTGTGCTTGTGTTACAGCAATAATTATTGGCGATTGTTTTCTCTGGCAGAATCCTCATAATGATACCTCAGCGAACAGGACAGAGTGAGGAAACAATAGAGTCAGAATACCTCTCCCCAAGGCCATTGTTTGTTCGGGGTGACAGCCTCCCAGACAAACCCCTGATAACTACTGATGAGAAATAATAACATGGTGATTTAGATATCGTATGCATTGATGGTATTGGCTACTGGTAGGTGGAACAAACGGTAACCACTGGACCAGCGTTCTGTATGGAAGTTTGAGAAACTCTTACAGCCGGGAAGGAGGGAGAAGTTGTCCGATACGCTTAGCCACACGTTGCATACACAAGTATTTTACATAGTTCTTTCGACTTGCTTCGATAAAGAATGACTCAAAAGTTATCGTTTTTGGTTTTGGTATTCATAACAGTTTTCAGTGTCATATTACGTTCAAATATCAGTATTATCAATCTTCGTCTGCCATAACTAAGGGACAACCTAGAGCTATAATAATAAAGTTCTTTATTCCAGGATGTGGGGAGGTGAGTGCAATCCCACACATCCCACAGAGAGTATAAGGACAAATTATATTGACAACATAGGTATTTTATAAATAATAGTAAATATTTTGTTGTTTTTATTTTTATATTATGTATGTTTTTTTAACGTAACTTATTGTCATTATATGTCACTGTACTTTAAATTTTTATTGCTTATATTTTTATTTAATTTATGTACTTTTTATTTCTATTGTAACTTTATTTATATTATTTCTCATGTTAAAGATGTACTGCCTTTATTATTTATGTGAAAGCCCTCTGGGTGTATAATAAAATAAATATATAAATAAATAAGCATTCGAATATTTTTAAACAAAGCATACGTTTATTATAATATTTTGTAATCACGCTTGAAGAATGTCTTGATTTTCGATTGTTGCAAGCGATAAATAACCAAACTATTGTTAAACATAAGCATTCGATACTAAATTTGTATTTAAAGATATTATGTTTTCTCTTCGCCTATTCTTTTTCTTACTTTAAGATATTATGTTTTCTCTTCGCCTATTCTTTTTCTTATTTTAAGATATTATGTTTTCTCTTCGTCTATTCTTTTTCTTATTTTAAGATATTATGTTTTCTCTTCGCCTATTCTTTTTCTTATTTTAAGATATTATGTTTTCTCTTCGTCTATTCTTTTTCTTATTTTAAGATATTATGTTTTCTCTTCGCCTATTCTTTTTCTTATTTTAAGATATTATGTTTTCACTTCGCCTATTCTTTTTCTTATAAGTGCAAAATTGTATATTTAACTAAAGTTTCACTTTTTCCTTCTGTAAATAATATGTTTTATATTTAAACATTGTAATGTGAAATTATGTTATCAACTAAATTTGTCAATTTGACTATCCAAAAACAGGATCCATTCCTAGTTGGCTAGTCAAAGTTTCCGCATATGTTTTTTTGTAAGTATAACATTATGTGAGATAAATTATTATTATTATATTATGAAACTAAAAATATAAATAAAAATAAAATCAAAGCATATGTTTTAAAAACGTTTTCAATTTCTACAAATGATAATCATTTGCCGAAAACCATGACCTATGGAAACAAAATCAGCCGTGAAGGGCTATTTTTCTTAAATCTATTTTTCTTTTTCTCTTATTTCTTTTCATTCTCTTTTCTTTTTATTTCAAATTTAAATTCCAAATTTATTTCATTTATCTTACAAGACTAGGCTATTAAAATTACTTTAAATTCCTCGGAACAGGCTCGCCACCTCGGAACAGGCTCAGACTAGTGAGGTAGTTTATACAAAAAAGTATTTATATAATTTATATATGTATTGTAATATTATATTAATTAATTAATAATAATAAAAAAATATTTTAAAACGGGCAGTTTGAAATAATATTAAATTTCCTATAATAATGTTGAAGACTAGTTAATTTATAAAAGCAAATTAACTGCCTACAAACATTGAATCAAGCATAAAAGGATGCTAAAAAATTCATCTTTCTTTTTTAGGAATCGTAGCTCTTGACTCGAAATTTTCTACTAACGGTCCGTTAGCAGAAACAGACTTTACCAAACCAATAAGCTACGGGATCATCTTTCATTTCTGCAAAGTTAAAGAAAAAGTTATGTACATATATAGAAATTCACGGTGCTTATAATCGTCAATAAAGTGCTGTCTGAGGTGCAAATAATAATTCATTAACTTTCAAAATTATAAATACCTATTTAAACGCTACTTGAAATTGTATATTTTTTACGTTTCTGATAATTCCACCGCAGCACAAAGACATTACTTATTCATTCTTCCAAGACACAAAACTAATCTTCCAATTAGTGCTTCCTTTTGGCGTATAGCGAATTTTGTTTTGCGAATTTTCACCCAAATGAAAATTTTCAACTAGTCAAAGCTTATACATTTATTTTTATACTGAAAATTCTTGTATATATTTATTTATTTTAAATTTTACACCCAGCTAAGCTTTTACGTTTTTTATTATTTGTTTTACACAAAGAACATCTAAATGAGCAAAATACCATAAAAATAAAACAATCTACCATGCGAGATGGATAAATGGGAATAGTACAATATACCAATCTCTGTTTAGGTAACCCTGTATCAATCTCTGCTTAGGAACTCCTATACCAATTTCTGTTTTGTCATTTGCTTCTCTCTCCTTCATTTGACAGAAATAGCAATATTTTTTATATATAATTGAAGAAGAAGATAACAATAATAATCCATTTTTATTAAATATGAAAATAAACAAGACACGGAAAAATAATAAAATATAATGGCTGCAACTGAGACTCGAAGCCAGAACCTATAACGTATGTCCCGGTTAGACGTGAGGTTCTGGGTTCGAGTCCCAGTTGCAGCCATTGTATTTTGTTATTTTTCTGTGTCTTGTTTATTTTCATATTTAATAAAAATTGATTATCATTGTTATCTTTTTCTTCCATGATATATTACATTGATGGTAATAAGTAATAACCTTTCTTATAAAAAAATTTATATATTCATATTCCTTAATATAATGAACTTTATATTTTAAATATACGGGTATGAGCCAATAATCTATAAAATTTTGGAATTTTAAAAAGCGAACTTACTTTTTTTAATCTAAGTAAATTTGAAATATGGTGGTAGGTACTTATAATAAAGCTTTCCTCAGCAACTATATTTCCCGTACAGGTCTAAATACATTTCCTCTACCAAATCGACCGCTGAGTGACATTTCGCCTGAGACGACGGATCCAACCAATGCATTGCTTTCGCCTTCATGACGTTTAGGGGGAGGGGTGTCTGGAGGCTCTATTCACAAGGCGACGTCTGCGGCAGTGCCTTGGTGGAGGGGTGGAGATGGGGGACGGCAGGCTGCAGAGGGTGGTGGCAGGTGGATATGCACTCAATAACCCCGCATCCAAGAATCACACGGCTGTCACGGACCGTGAGAGAAACGCGCCATCTGTAAACTGTTAATACCTAGATTAGAGATTGGTTTATTTACGAATGCCAACGATACCAACGATGTAAAACGAATTGTTTTACAGATTTTGAAAAGTTAGTAAATAAATAAATAGTTAATTGAAGGAGAAGACGTTAAGAATAATTTAAATTAAAATATGAAAATGAACAAGACACAGAAAAAAAAACATAATGGTCGCAACTGAGAATAAATATAAAGTTACTATTAACGTTATGTGAAAGAACCTGCCCATAATTAAATAATAACGGAACTTACCCCTCGGCCTCCGTGGTCGAGGGTTAAGACTCTCGAATCCCAATCCGAAGGCCGCGGGTTGGAACCCGGCGTGCGCAAATAAATTTTATTTGATCTATTATGTTATTTCACAATTAATTAATTCAAAATAACATACGGTATATTTGCGGCACGCACTTTTCCCTCCCCACTACCTTCAGCCTCACAACAGACTCCAATTGGGGATTCATAGTCTCACTGGCTCCAGAATGGATCAGTTGGGACTCTTGTGCTGTATTCGTACAGAAAAGAAGGTAATAATTTAAAAATCAAATATTGTGAAACAATTCGATCTTACACATCGTTAATATAATCGTGTTCTTATACATAAGATTAATGCAATTAATAAATAATCGTGAACGGACTGACAAACCATTCAATTCACGAACATTGATATTCATAAAGTTATAAAACTTTTTTATCACCAGATTTTCAGGAACGGATACACTTTTCCATATAAATGATCATCTAGTAAATCCACGTTATGCAAGTGTATTATATAAGTATAATTAATACAAAACAATACAAGAACAACACGTTAATCTACCAAACTTATGATATTTTCATATCAGAGGGTTCCGCTCTGTGGAATTCCTAATTTGACCGATAAATCCTACTGATCCCTCAATATAAATATTTAAAAAATCTTTCGTAATTCTACATGTATTTAAAATGACTAATTTTTGCATTTTTAAATACAAATTCTTTGACAAATCTAATATGCCTAAATTTTTAATAAGAGAGCTAGGTATAATGCCAGTAGCCGAAATAACAAAAGGTAATATTTTTATAGTCTGAGAATGCCAAATTCTTTTTATTTCATTTCCTAAATCTGTATACTTTCTTATTTTTTCAGAAACAGATTTTTGAATATTACAGGAATTTGGAATAGCTACATCAATAATATAAGTTATTTTTTAATTTTGTCATGTAAAACTATATCAGGTCTATTATGACCAATTGGTCGGTCTGTTAGTATAGTTTTATCACAGTAAATTTTAAAGAAATTATTTTCTAAAAATGAATTTGGTTCGTATTCATAATATGGAACTATATTATGACAGTCAATCAAGTTATGTTTAATTACCAAACTTTGGTGAATTATTTTTAAAACCTCATTGTGCCTAAATGTATACTCAGACGGCGCTAATATAGAATATCCCGATATAATGTGTTCTACAGTTTCCGGAAAAGCCATACATTTTCTACATAAATCATCAATTTGATTTGGATCTTTGATTATATGCTTCCTATAATTTTTGGTATTAATTACTCTATCTTGAATAGCAAGCATAAATCCTTCTATTTCTGCGCTCAACTCTCCAATACTCAACCATTTGTTTGACGAAAGTTTGTCAACATACGTTTGGTTGAGATAATTGAAGTGTTTTGCGTGAATAATTTTATTTGACCAGGAATCTAATAATTCCTGATTGGTATTTATAAAAATGTTGGCATTCTCGTCGTATAAATTTAAAGGTGAAATATTTCTGTCTGCCTTGCAAATTATTTTATGCAGCTCTGAGCTATTTAGCTTTTAATAATATTTTTATTAATTCATTTTTAGAAAATAATTTCTATAAAATATATACTATGAAAAAACTATACTAACAGACAGACCAATTAGTCATAATAGACCCTATATAGTTTTACATGACAAAATTAAAAAAATTACTTATTTCATTGATGTAACTATTCCAAATTCCTGTAATACGGAAAAATCTGTTTCTGAAAAAATAAGAAAGTATACAAATTTAGGAAATGAAATTAAAAGAATTTGGCATTCTCAGACTATAAAAATATTACCACTTGTTATTTCGGCTACTGGCATTATACCTAGCTCTCTCATTAAAAAATTAGGCGCATTAGATTTGTCAAAGAATTTGTATACAAAAATGTAAAAACCAGTCATTTTAAATACATGTAGGATTGCGAAAGATTTTTTAAATATTTATATTGAGGGGTCAGTAGGATTTATCGGTCAAATTAGGAATTCCACCGAGCCGAACCCTCTGATATGAAAATATCTGGAGTCGGTGAATTATTTTCTCATTTAATAGTCTGGTAGGTTAACATGTTGTTCTTGTATTGTTTTGTATTAATTATACTTATATAATACACTTGCATAGCGTGGATTTACCAGATAATCATTTTTATGAAAAAGTGTGTGAAAGGGTTTAGTTTTTCCTATGGTGCGTAAAAATTCTGTAATCCAGGATGTGGGGAGTTGAGTGCAATCTTACACATCCCATAGAGAGTATAAGTACATATTATATTACAATAAAATATATAAATTTGTTTTAGACCACTTTAATTTTAATTACACTCTACCGGTTTCGGAAGAACCCTTCCTTCGTCAGGAGAATATTAAAACTAACCTATGATTAATTTGTTTAATTGCTCTGAATAATGGTTATTCCTCACACTTAATTGATAAAATCCTAAATAAAAAAACTTAAGCTCATTTCAACTAATAAATTTTTATTTGGTAAACCTGATACTAATAATAAAATCACAAATCCCTTTCAATGGCGTAGGATCTTATATATATCTAATTTTTCTTCACTTAGTACAAAAAAATTGCCTCCTTGTATTAAACCCGCGTTCTATACTGACAACAACTTAGGTAAATTATTAAGAAACACTAAAGATAGAGATCATAAATTAAGTCACTCAGGCATTTACCAATTATGTTGCAATGACTGTCCATCATTCTACATAGGAAAGACAACCAGAAATGTAAATATTAGAATCACGGAACATTTAAGATTTTTAAATAATAATAATTTGTCGGAGTTTGCCAATCATCTTATTTCCACCAATCATACTTTTAATAAGGACACAGGGGTTAAAATTCTTAACCGTAATAATAAAAGCAAAAAGTTATATAACCTGGAAGCACTTGAAATTAAAAAATCCCTAAATAATAACGCTAATATATTGAATATCCAAATTAATTTATCGTTTAGTCCCATACTAGATATGTTTCCAATAAACCGCTCTGTTATTGCTGGATTTCCCGCAACTACCCCCCTCCCCCCTTTGACCTCCCACTCCAGCACCTAAATGTTTGGTCTATCAATATTTTGTATCATAGGTTAGTTTTAATATTCTCCTGACGAAGGAAGGGTTCTTCCGAAACCGGTAGAGTGTAATTAAAATTAAAGTGGTCTAAAACAAATTTATATATTTTATTGTAAATTATGGCGAGCCACAAAGTTAATGCTTATTACGAACATATTATATTGACAACATAGGTATTTTATATATAATGGTAAATGTGAAACTAAAAAAGAAATAAAATCAAAGCAAAGAAACACAGGAATCCATCGGATCTAAGATTGTGGTTATAAGATTTTACTCATTGATTTTTTCGGTATCAGTGTCTACGATCACCACATCGATCTCCAGACTCAGACTGGTCCTACGGAAAAGAGTAGTTATTATTATTATTTATTTATTTATTAAGTTTCGATAAAAAGGCACAATATACACTGATAGAATTATTTACTTAATGAATGTAGAGTGCAGTTCCATCTCTCCGAATCTATTCGAGCAGTTTAACAATTAATGTTTTTTTGTTTATTTATATTTAATATTAAATGAAAAAACACACTTTGTAAAACATCACTTTTATTTTGAATTAATATTTAACAGCCGACCAGGTTTTGCTTAGCGTCAGGGTCTGTTATATCAACTAAAGATAATTACATACATACACATGTAAAAAAGAAAACAAAATAATAAGTGAAAGAGATAGAAATAGAAGAGAAGACACCTTATTGTTTAACAATCATTGTTATTATTTTACATTTTATTCATTTATATGTAAATGGTGATTTAATACCCTTACATTCAATACTATTTAAGTCCGGGGAACGATGAAAGCGTGCACTTAATTCTTCTTGCAGCGTAATGCAACGCTTTTACTATGTGAATAAAATTCAATTGATTCGTTATAGCCGCAGAAGGTGCAAAGAGATTCCTTACATTTGAGATGAATACAGTTGTTGAGGGCGATTAAGTGAGAATAAAAGTTTTAAAATGTTTGCAACTGTACAGGGAGGTCCCAGTGAGAAATATCAATTATTCCCCGTATCAAATTTTTTAAATTAAAAATTTAATATCGATTTTTTTTCATTCAAAACTTGCTTTTAACATACCTACAATCAAACATACCTACAATCAAGTTCAAGCAATAAAAATGCTCAAAACGCACGATGACAAATTTTTAAATAGCATGTACTTCCTGTAAGTATTTTTTGATCATAAGTATTTTTGATTTTTCAATAATGAAAATATGTGTCTAAAAAAAATTTGAAATATTTTATTTTGTAAGACCTTAATAAATAGAAAAACTGAGGTATTTTTGTCACAAAACACGTTAATGATTTTAATTTAACTAGAATTTAAATTTTTAAAACTGTGTTGACTATTTTATGTATAGATATATTTTGTTATATTATGATTATACGATTTAAAATGTGTGTTGTTTAATAGAATCTATCGTTTGAAAATTGAACAAATCTGCCAATGACCTTGTATTCAAAATACACTTTGTTTTTCAAAATTTTAAAATTGCGTGTACCAGATAAAACAACAATCTTTCAAAATCAAATTACGTTTTTTTGTAAAAAAGAGTCAATACGTCTAAAATTTGATTTAAAAAGGACTTATTTCTGGTATTCTTTGGTAATAACCTCTTAAAGAATATCATAAGCTCCCTACCCGAGGAGCTGCTCAATGTATATTTCAACGGCATATTGCTGTACAAATTGTAAAAATCACTTACATTTTATGGACGTTCTTCTCTAGTAACCTTAAAATAATATAAACAACATTTTAATATTTACAATAGTTTGTTTTTATTGTTCCAGTTGTCTACGAATCAACTACTGCTTATTCATGGAATGATCTAGCTTTGGTAAGTGTATACATTTTTTTTTTGCAAATATTCTGTGATGAATTTGCTAGCATTTAAAATGTATTTACGTGAAAGCGTGAACAGTAATTCATGTAAATAATTTCATCCACAAGTTTATACTGATTTTTTTTGGACCGTATTTTGTGTACAATGTATAACTTGCAAATTATTATAACAACTTACAATATTACACAGCTTGGTTTAAAATAAAGATAATTCCATACTTTAACGTGTCTTAAATTGGTTTCTTTCAAAGTTATAGCAATATAAAATAGAAATTTACAAAATGAGTAATTATTGTTTGCGGGACCATAAAGAATTCAAAAAGCAATGATAAAAGCAAAAAGGTGTATGTGTATAAGTAAAAAAAGAAAATATATTTTTAAAATTACAAAAACGGTCGTTGAACCAATTAATCGCGAAATAATTATTACCACATAAATTAAACTATGATTTTTGTCGGAAGTTGGGCGTCTTTTCAAAGTTGACGTTATCATTTTGGTAAGATGGTGGATATACGAATATATAATTTTGATTAATATTTTTTTTATCATTTTTGCTAATGGAGTTAGTTTATAGCTACACACCTTTTTTTTAAATGCCAGTTATTGAAACATAAGTTTAAAATAGTACATATTTATGCTCTAATATACTTCATATATTTGGTATTAAACTGCCCTAAACAACAGCAATCTGTCCAGGAGAGATTTTTTCTGATTTTCTCACCTTAAGGTGTGACTAGAGGAAGAGGTTAAAAGTAATAGATTTTTTTTGTATATTTAGAGATATAAAAGGTGTGTTTATGTTATCAGTATTTAAAAAAAACGCGTTTAAGACTGTTCTGTTCACTGGCTTAGTTTGATCATGGAAATCATGGAATTCATCGAAACCTGTGCTTCATTACTATAATACAACCCTAATCAACATTGTGACGTGTGGGATTATTTTACATTCGAAATTTCTACATTAAGATGAAGCCTTGCGAAATAATCCAAAATCATACAAAATCATGTGTTTTTGGTTTGAAAATTTGAGCACTTCGAAATATTATAGATGCCTCAATTAAATACCATAAATAGAACACACCTTGGTCTTGACAGCCATCGAGCATTTTTTTTATAAGTGTTTTTATAAGCCTAGAAAAAAATAAAGTATTAGACCTATAAAAATCACTTTCAAGTGCAAAATCTCCTATATATGAACCCCTTTTCGGATAAGGTTTTTTGCATAATGTGGAAAAATCAATTTTTTAGAAAGCTAACGAAAAAAAAAATTATATTTATGCGCGAACTTCCCAAAATAAAATAAAATACGCATTTTCAGCGTTCATTTGTTTGCGTGATAAAATAGGGCGGAATGCAAGGAATTTGGAAATACAAAATAGTCCTTATGCCAACCACATAAAGACCATCTAGGATTCCTGTCAGTCCACGCCTCTCCTTGGCCGTGTGAGGTTGTCTTTGAGTAAGTGCCGCTCTATTCCGTGAAACCCATCCAAATTTACGTGCGCTCGATTTTAAAAAGTGCCAGTGAATATACGAGTATACCTATATACAATGGGTAAAAAAGCAAATAAAAAAGTTGGTACCTTCAGCGGACTAAAAAAAACAAAAATCCACGCTGGAATGTTTGGGTAAGTTCAAATAATCAATTTTTAAAATTATAATTAGGCACCTACAAACAATAACTAAGTATGAAATATGTGTCTGTTATATTTTATTATATTTAGGAATCAAACAGTTATTTGTAAGATAAATTGCAAAATCAATATATGATAAAACAAGTTCCATTAATTACCTAAATATAACAAACAAATAACTACATATCTTTGCTCATCGGTATTTGGTCGGTCTTTATAGGTAGTACAATTTAAACAAAGTACAATGAAAACAGTAAAAAATAGTATCTAAAAATTTTGCAACAAGAGACAGAATCAGTTAGTTTGATTTTTATAATATAGGTAATTACAGTAATCAAGGTACAGTTAAAATTGTCTACATATCGTAGGATGTTGAATGTTTTGCAGATACGTCCCATTAATGAATTTGGCGCTAATTAGACCATTGAGATATTCTCACAGAAAGTAGAAACACATTTTTATTTTACCAATCAATTGTATGTCAATTTTTTTACAGGCCTTTACGAAATCTACAAAAAAAAACTCACTAATACCACCGATTCCGGAGAATTTCAAAATATCAATGAAAATGTACAAGTAAGTTGTTTGGATGTACCTATTAGCCACTTTATAATTGAATTGATTTATGCAATAATACCTACTCCTATTTAAATACAACCACAAACTAATGTTCTTGCCATAAATGAAATATGCGGTTTATAATTGAGTGGGAGCCGAAGACAAATTTGGTAGTAAAATCGAACCTTATAGGTACCTACATACGATAGCTATACACTTAAAAACATTATAGATAGTTAGTATTTCTTCTTCTTCTTAAGTGGATTCCTCGCTGTTTAAGATCTTGACCCTTACTCCATTTTTCATGATGTACGAGGCTCCTGTACTCCTCGCGGTTTTGCGCTGCGTGGAGAGCCTAGGATCCCAACGTACCGGTCGCCAATCTACGATGAAATATTTATTCGAATATAAAACTGTGCTTTGTGCTTAGTACCGTTTTACCCTTACAATGATAGTCGGATTATCGATTCGTACTTATAATTTACATTAAATTGTTCGATTAAAGGGAAATATTGATACAAACCTGCTAAATCCGAATAATATTAAAAAAAATGTAGTTTGGGACAATTTTAAACTAGATGGACGAAATGGGGAAAATGTACATTTTGCCTACAACAACCAAAATTCAAGCCGCCAAGGTTTAATTTTCCCAAATTAGCCGGAAGCGAAGCACTAAAAGATTCATCCTCTTTATTTTCACACATAATTTCCCCGGCTGCACCCATTTTCCAGTTCCCGGAAGAAGTCTCGCAGGTTTATCCGCCCGGTAATATTATTCATAATTATTTGTAACAACAGCGCGGTGCGGGGAGTAATTAAGGTGGAAAACTGACAAAGTAAAACAATAAGAGTAAATATTCAGGGCTGGGGCGAAACATCAAAGTCTTCGGGTACCGTCTTCACTCTTCGGGGAAGAGACCAGAGACGGGTGGGAGCGGGAAGGGGAGATGGCAACTTGTTGTTGAATTAATGCATTTGCTTGTCTGGGTGTTGTTTGCTGCGATGTCTTCATTTGGAGTAATTGAATCAGACGTAATATTAACTACAAGTTGTTTTATCACAAGACTGAAGAAGGATTTATGTGTTTCAGTCTTGCTAAATAAAAATCACTTGCGGGTCCGAGCTTGATTTTCGGTATATTTCTGTTGTTTGAAAATTTCCTCACGGAGTTATCAGCAGGCTTGAATGTCAAAAAGATAACTTTTGTTTATACAATGGTGTTATTTTTTTTCCTCTCTTCAACATTGGTGGCTTCTATGGTAATATTTGAATCCTCTCCTTGTGAGGGAATTCATAAAATACTTTTTCGTAGGAACAAATTTTTAAATCAGTTTAACTCTTTACTATTTTTTAACTCTTCAGTATGATCTTTTATTGAAATTTATTTAATGAAATTTAAACATGTTATTTATTAAGGTCAAGTAACAAACTTGAGAGTCTTGGATGGAGAGATGTAGATTATCAATGCATTTTTTTCTTAAATCATCGTTCAGGTCATGATTAACTTATTTTAGCAAATATTTATTGATTTGAAAAAAAAATCGTTTGTCAATCTGGTGTCTTAAATTGTAATACTGACGGCCTACGTGGTTGATGGGTAAGGCTCTCCACCAGCAAGCCATAGGTCACGGGTTCAAATTAATCTACAAAAAAAAGATTTTAATGAGTCTAGTTTTTTAACTGTTAATTCATGGTGGAATTCCATTGTATTAGATATGAAATTAAACATTTTTTTTCACTTTGTTCCACTTGTTTATTTACACCAGGACCGGTTTCGTCCTACTACGGACATTTTCAGACTGGTAGTTGAAATTCTTATGCTACGGAATTTATACAAACTTAGGCAGGGGCGCACAACATTGTCTCTATATGATGAATGTTTCTATTTTGTTAATTTAAGGTATTATCAGTTATTTTGTTAAGTTACGATACATATAGATAATTACAAAGTTTATTATTAAAATTATTATTAAATTAATAAATTAATTATGAATGATGATTAACCTTTTACTATGTATCATCATTCATAATTTTAATAATAAACTTTGTAATTATCTATATTTATCGTAACTTAACAAAATAACTGATAATACCTTAAATTAACAAAATAGAAACATTCATCATATAGAGACAATGTTGTGCGCCCCTGCCTAAGTTTGTATAAATTCCGTAGCATAAGAATTTCAACTACCAGTCTGAAAATGTCCGTAGTAGGACGAAACCGGTCCTGGTGTAAATAAACAAGTGGAACAAAGTGAAAAAAATTGTTTAATTTCACATCTAAAAAAAGATTTGTTAATTTGTTATCTTTAACAATTAATTACCTAAATAAAAATAATATTTTCTATATTTGCTGCACATACTATATCGTAGAGTTGATGATTCTCTCAGTATAGCCCTGGTATAAGACCACCATTGAGAATTGAAACGTCGTTTGAAATGTATGTAGATTTGTTTGGTGACCAGATCTGAAAAGCCAGGTTCATCTCCATCTTCATCTTATCCATCTCCTTCCCCTCCTCACCAGATTCAGCCACACATTACTGAAGTCGTATTTAACTTAGCAATAATCCAATCCAACTCAAACGTTGCTATGCACAAAAAGAATTATTACAGAAATAATTAAAAACATTTTGTTTTTACCACGATAATCTTTATTTAAAAAATCAACATGTTTCGAGAACAATGTTCTCTTCATTATGACATTAAATGTACTAAAATCTAAATTATCAAGTATAGAAAGCCAGGTGTGGGTAGAACTGGAAGTAGTGGGGGGAGGGATTTCCACCTCTCTCCCCCCACTACTTCCTTTCCTACCCACGCCTGTCTTTCTAAAATTGATAATTTAGTTTTTAGTACATTTAATGTCGTAACCACGCCTGGCATTCTATACTTGATAATTTAGTTTTTAGTACATTTAATGTCGTAACCACGCCTGGATTTCTATGCTTGATAATTTAGTTTTTAGTACATTTAATGTCGTAACCACGCCTGGTTTTCTATACTTGATAATTTAGTTTTTAGTACATTTAATATCGTAACCACGCCTGGCTTTCAATACTTGATAATTTGATTTTAGTACATTTAATGTCGTAACCACGCCTGGCATTCTATACTTGATAATTTAGTTTTTAGTACATTTAATGTCGTAACCACGCCTGGATTTCTATGCTTGATAATTTAGTTTTTAGTACATTTAATGTCGTAACCACGCCTGGTTTTCTATACTTGATAATTTAGTTTTTAGTACATTTAATATCGTAACCACGCCTGGCTTTCAATACTTGATAATTTGATTTTAGTACATTTAATGTCGTAACCACGTCTGGCTTTCTATACTTGATAATTTAGTTTTTAGTACATTTAATGTCGTAACCACGCCTGGCTTTCTATACATGATAATTTAGTTTTTAGTACATTTAATGTCATAATGAAGAGAACATTGTTCTCGAAACATGTTGATCTTTTAAATAAAGATTATCGTGGTAAAAACAAAACGTTTTTAATTATTTCACTAATAAAATGGTGCCACAAAGTGAATTTGCAAAATTTGAAGAAGAAGAATTATTACAATTTTTATTTAAGTAAGACGATACTAAAATATAATCCGTCATAAAATGAAATGAAGATGGTATCACATTGCAGATATGAAGTTAGTTTTGGAAAGTACCAAAAGAAGCTGTCATAGAATATAAAAACTTTCCATCATAAATCAAGTACTCGCCTAATAAAGATATCTTTGCTTACCTACGTCTCGGCAGTTCGCCGTATTTTTATAAAACATAGTTAAATATCTGAGACAAGCAAGCGTAAGCAAATTTTAATGAAAATAGTTACAAAAAAATGTAATGTTAAATAAACTTTAAAAAACTACAAAGCTATCAAAATATTTGCCAAGAGCTTCTAGTAGACTTTATTTGTATATTTCAAAGACTAATAAATCTTTTCGTAAATGGATAAAAGAAAATATTTTATGTTAAAATAATTTAACCTTGAAATATTCATAAGTCCATTACGAGAATAATAAAAGTCGCATCGAAAGCAAGTTCATTTCAGAGCACACCAGACTATTATTTTAAGCCAGGATAGCAAGCTAGTATGCCGGCGTCCTTTCTTGGCAAGATCCTGGATTACTATTCTGGCTTGGCACAAACTAGAGCGGTTTAGCCAGTATTATGTGAATATGGTAAGCACAGGTCCGCGTCCATCATCAGAAAAAAATGAACAGCTTGCGTAGAAGAAACATTAAACGTAGATGGTCGTTGTTATGCCGATTGTCATTAATTCGACATATTCTTTTATAATGCTGAATTACACATAGATTTGTCTTTATAAAATGTAATAATAGCGTTCCACGGACATTCTTCTTCACGATATAATAGTACAAACATTACTAATTTTTGGCATTTTTAGAATCATGTCATGTGTCAAAAAAACATAGCGCGTTGTCACCGTCACTAGCTGAGCATGTACTAGCTTTAGGAGGCCACACAAAGCTAGGATAGAAACTTAGGTGGTGAGGGGTGCTACTAGCTCAAATAATAGAATCACATCCTATTAAACTATACTGTCTTGAGTTACTAGCTTACTAGCTTCCTCTCAGCATACTGGGTTAAAAACCAAGTTAGTTAAAACTAGTTACTAGCTTACTAGATTATTAACAATAGCTTGTTATCCCAGCTTGAAATACAAGACTCTTGTGCTCGGGCATACGGGTAATTGCATATAAATATAAATATATTTTTTATAAGAACAACCTTCTTTTTGTAACTTTTGAAGGTTATTCCCATCAATGTAATATATCATTGAAGAATAAGATAAATAATCTAAAAATTAAATATGAAAATATACAAGACACAGAAAAATAAAAGAAACCGGTCACAACTGGGACACGAACCCAGAACCTCTCGTCTTACCGGGACGGGTTGTTGGGTCCCAGTAAAGACCGTTATCTTTTATTTTTCTGTGTCTTGTTCATTTTCATATTTTCATATTTAGATAACTACTGTTTTCTTCTTCTTCAGTGATACATATAAATAACGAATAGATACATTAAATACTAAATAAGCAGGCTTGTAGTATTATTACGTTTAGATGGCCTCCGTGGTCGAGGGGGAAGGGCTCTTCACTCGCAAACCACAATTATTTATTTCACAATTAATGTATTAAAAAATTCTATTTCACAATGAATGTATTAAAAATATTATATCTATAGTACCTATATTTGCGGCACATTATCGAGTGGAAGATACTCTCAGTATCGCCCTGGTGTAAGACCAACGTCCAGAATTGAAACATTGCTTGAAAAGGCTTTAGCCATGTTTGGTGACTGGATCTGAATAGCTAAGGACTTCCCTACTTTCCTCTTCCCCATCTCCTTCCCTTCCCGAGCTCCTTCCCCTCCCCACTACCTTCAGCCTCAAAACAAATCCAAATCGGACATGCTATAGTCTCCCTCGCTCGAGACGGGAGCAGTTGAGATTCTTGTGTGGTATTCACATATTTAAAAAAAAGTTTATTTTATCTTACGGTTATTCTTGTTTTATTACGGCAAACAAAGTGATTCATACGATGTCGAAACTATTAGCCGTGTCGGGCAAATTAATTAACTATTTTTTTTAGGAATGCGGACTTTTTTTTATATAAGCAATATCGGTTGTAATTCTTGAGTTTTATTTTTTGTTATATATTGTTGTATACGTTCATTATATTTGCAAATAAAGTCTTGCAAAAACAATTTTTCTGCTTTATAATGGTGTTTCTCAAGCGTCTAGTATTATTCTCGTAGCACGTGAATTGGTCACATAATATCGAAACTTTATCGACTCTTCCAGGACTAAAGTAGACTCTCTAATTTCCTGGGCAAGTTTGACACTTAAAATTTAATCTGGTGGACACTCTGTGGTGGTGCTATCACCCGAAAGTACTGCACCTTCCTTTGGCCCAAATACATTGGGGGAGAAGGAACTTCGGTTGCAACTTTTATGAAATTTGAGAATATCCAGTAACGAGGTCATTCTATTATATAATATGATATGCAATAATTTATTTTTAATACTTTTGACATTCAACATAGCTCTTACATTTTCTGTAGTTTAAGGAACAGCCTACAAAAATCGTGTTTAAATTTTAAATTAAAAAAATGTATTTGTTTTGATGTTCTTGAAGTTAAATACCTACTTTTTCAACCTTCGCAAATTCACTTTGTGGCGTCATTTTTAATTAAATGTAAACAAATCACTTCGTATACATCACTTATAAAATCACAATTATCTACATGTTTCAAAACCCAAGGTTTCTTCGCCAGGATAAGGTAAGCATTATGTAAATGGTGTATACAAAGCGATTTGTTTTAATATTATTTAATATATACTACTAAAACTAAAAGAGCTAAAAAAAATATTATCAAAGAAAGAAATCACTTAGTGGCTTGACATTATAATGATACTATAGTAATAAATCTTAAAAATACATACTCCCTTCCCAAATTATTATGGTGAAGGCACAATAAAAAATTGGTGTACAGAAATTTTTCGAGAGTAACAGTGGATAATATGAAAACAATTAAGATTTTTTTTGAAATTTTATTGCTGTTGCTGATAACACGAAAAAAGTTATGAAGCAAGCTTATGATAAAAATGAAACTTAGCACAAGAATTTTTACATTCCCACTCGGTTGAAGCACCGCAGTAGAGCTTTAAGGGCGATTCGAAAAGCTAAATGAGACTACAGCTCAAATTCTTCAAACATGGTAAAATGCTGACATACATAAAACAAGGTGTTATAAGATAGAAGCAAACTAATGCTGTGAAAAGTATTGGATTTTTCGAATGAAATGAAAAAGCAAAAAAGAGTGATAAAAATAAAAAAAAAATAAAAAACACTTAGGTACCTATTTTGTTTAAAACCACGATTTTTATTAAAAAAAATTTATCGATAGGTTTTGCTTTAGTCAAGCTTCATCAGGGTATAAATTAAAACTGAAAAATAACTACTCAATGTGTGCTTATATAAATATAGAGGGAGACAACACGATAAAGTTATTACAAACAATGGGGATACATTTAGGCATATTAATACAAATGAATTGGGAAAAAACCAACAGATAATTATAGACTAATGTAAAATTACGCAATGTCCAATGTTTTAAATATAGTGTTCTCCGCGTGCAAAGTCGTTTCTCCTCCAAGCATAAACTTTCTAATTAAAGTGTGTTTATCGGAAGTGACGTGCTAGTTACGTATGTTTTCTGTATATTTTTGTAAATAATAGTTCTAGGTAGGTCCTAAGAAGTCATAATAAAATGTTCAGAGCCCTTGAGGTGATTTCCCACAAAAACGGCGCTCTAAAAGTTATCCAATTATTATTATTATTATTAACTATTGTTCTACATTAATCGATTATCCCAAAACTATGATTCGAGTGAAAACCTACCGTAGAAATCTATTCCTATAATTAAATGCTATAAAAAACAAGATTTTAATATTACCGCGTTCGACAATGGAAATAACTTTTTAATAAAGCTTAATGTGTAAGCTTTACATTGTAAAGTACAGCTTAAATTAAATTAACCACTCTAAAAAAGAACGCCTTAGATTTTAGATTAATACTCGGCAAATATTTTTAATTTAGCTTATATCAGAGTTTCCACAGCAAATTCGAGCGTCATAATACCTACCAGTGTTATTAAAACTGTCGGAGGGAGAAGTGGCAATATCTCCATACCTGGTACACTTGGAAACTTGTTAGTTCAGCGATGCTAAAACTTAAAGGGCTTTAAAATAAGATTAAGGTTAGACAACGAAAGTACAAAATTGAAAGAAATAATTTAAGGGAAAGAGTTTACACACACAATCTCAAAAATCCATGAAAAACATTAAAGTTCAATCAATTCGGTAAAGGAAATAAGATATTATGATTTGATTGTTTTGCTATGTTACTTATTATTAGTAAGTAGATACACAATGCATTATTACAGTGAGGTGCAAATCAGTGTCTTTGTCATATTGAGGCATGATTTTTGGATAGTAAAATGGAGGGAGGGTGAGAATGGCATTGAAAAGATCCATATTATAGGAGGGAGAAAACACAAAAGCCGGTAAAACATTGTTCATTAAAAAACTATTTTTTTATAACTTTTAAAGGTTATTCTCATCAATGTTATACATCATTGCAGAAGAGGATAACAATAATAATCTAAAATGAATTATGAAAATGAACAAGACCCAGAAATATAAAAGATTGCGGTCGCCACTGGGACACGAACCCAGAACCTCTCGTCTTACTGTGACTTGTTCATTTTCATATTTTAATTTAGATTATTATTGTTATCTTCTTCTTCAATTGTAAATTATAATATTTTGCGTTGACGTTGGGCATAATATTAGACTCGTATCCCATAAACCGTCGCCGATTGACGCTAGTTCACATGCTGGCACATTCCACTGAAATGCCGGTAGGAGAAACAAAGAACTGCCAGTTAACTCAGAATGCATTGTCTCAAATACCTATAACTCTTGTTCCTTGAAAGTAAAAAACGTGTTTTAAATTATTTGTTGTATAGATTCTTGAAATTTTTCATATAGATATTTTTCGTTTAGTTCAGGTTTCACTGTATGATCGTCACAAAACATTCAAGGGGAAGAAATAAGAATAGTTCAAAACTGGCCGCACAGAGAAATGGCAAATACTCGTGAAATACAACAAAACTAAAATAATAAAAAAGACGATAAAAAGATACGAAAGCGTCGTAAACTGGAAACATTACCAACATTTTAGGTCAACTGACCTTAAATTGTTCTGAATACCTTTCCAGCAGTGATATACACTGCATTAGATGATTCTACCATTGGGAAAAAATACTAAAACAGTAACCATCGAGCTAGTTTACTGCAGGGTTATGAAGAGCTGGCAGTAATTGTCGAGGCTGTAAAAATTATATGATCTAAGTAAAAAGAGGAAATTCTGAGAAGGAAACAATTTTTGAGGGGTGGATAGGAATCTGGCGTCGGTGTCTCTAGGATTGACAAACATATAAATCCATTTCCCCACTGCGGTGCAAGGCGATGTACCAGAAGAGTCCGGCTGGAGAGATCAAAAGGTGTCATTCAATCAGTCTCTCCTGATCCGGCCTGCCACGCTGCTGGCGGGCCGATTCGTACAACGCCAAGACCCAGACAAACTTCACCCCCATGAACCCGGGCACCCCTGCTAAGTCACCAAATGTAGCGTACCACTCAGTAATAACATTATTTTTGTTATTAATTATTTCCCAGTAATCTAGGCAAAGAGGAAATCGTTGAGATGTTAGCCCCAGAATATCTGTATTGAAATAAATCCCGACTTCTAGTATTTCATGGTTGAGTCCGAAAGCTAATCAATGCAAGCAATTCTGGACTATCAAATGCATTATTTCAAATTTTATACAGAAATATCGAGTGAGTGAAAACTCTTCAATCTAATAATTTAAGCATATTCATATCATTTAAGAGAGTGTTGTGACTTTAAGTTAGAAAAACATAAGATTAGAGTGCGATTATTTTTATTATGTGTAGAATTTGCTTTTTTTTTACATTAGGTCCACGCAGGAGGCCTTGAGGAAAATAATTTCCCTCAGGGCCTATGTCATCTTTGGGGATGCTGTGTGGAGGGTATTTTTAAGGAAAGGAAGGAGAGGAAGTTCTGGGAAGGAAAAATGTACGAGGGTTGGGTAGGAATCTGGCGTTCAGTGTGTCTAGATCATCCGCCGCCAAGACCTAGACAATGAACCCCGTGAACCCGGGCACCCCTGCTAAGTCACCAAACGTAGCGAACCACTTGGGGTGACCTATGGCAGAGGTGTTAATTATCCAATAAATGGTTCCCGGGGCGGCGGTACCCATTCCCGCTTCCCAAATTGATTCCCATGCTTGATTCAGACCTAAAAATAATACCTTATCCAGAAAAATGCATTACCCAGTACACATCTAGAAGATTATAAATACCGGAAAGCATTTTTTTAATATAACTTCCACTTTCCAACTATGACACCTGTACATATCATTGCTTGAATTCGGTGGGATGTAAAAGCAGCCGGATTTTCAGGACTGCAGGAAGATTTTCTCTAGTTGTTTCTGTTTTATTATAATTAAGTTTGCTTTATAGTTCTTGCTGATTGCCATGACCCCACTGCCTCTGCTTTTAGAACTTGTTAAAATTTTTCTGTCTATGAACGTTATTATTAATGAAACCTAATTCATAAGAGTGAGTATTTGGCTTTAACCAAATTTGACTGATGAAAACTTAATTTTGTTTTAAGGCCTCTAACATTCTTGTTATTTGAAACATAAACTTTATGTGTTTATTATATTATTAGCAAATATGGGTTTATCTCGGTGCTTTACTGTGTGAGGAAATGTATTGGCACGTTCTCCTTGCATTCAATACACCGCATCATGCATTCTATTCAATCCTTTTTTTAGATTCTTGATATGATTTGACTCAAGTATTTGGTTTATCTAATTATTGCTGTCTCGGACGTTAATGGCGTATTTTTTCATGCTTTTGCACATATTCTCCCGGCATTCCTTCTGCCAACCATCCGCCTTATATATACGTACAAACCATCTAAGCGTCCCTTGAACTCTTTCAAACTTTCATTTTGTAGAAAAGCTGTTTTGTAGAAAGAAGGTTCTTTCCACCGCGGTCAACCTGTTTGTACATCATCTCCATATAGAGGTTCTGAGAAAAAAACTCCTTCAGGGCTTTTTTCATCTTTTTGGATGCTGTGTTTATGGTCTTTGTAGGGGAAGGAAGTAAAATAAGTTCTAAAAAAAGGCATGAGGGATGAGTTGGAATCTGAGGGTCAATGTGTTCAGGAGTGACGAACGTATAAATCCATCCCTCCCTCTGCGGTGCAAGGCGAAGGGTCGAGTCCAGTTGGAGAGCTCAAAGGGTTTCTCTCAACCAATGTCTCCCGATACGGCCCACCAAACAGTGTGGGCAAAAGTATCTGCGGCCAGGAACTAGATAAACCTCACTCCATGAACCCAAGCACCAAGACCAAACGTAGCGAACCACTCGGGGTGACCTATGGCAGGGGTGTTGGGTAGGTTATCCAATAAATAGTTACCGGGTGGCAGGACCCGTACCCGCCTCTGTATTTTCCTCGGGGCATCCTGTGTGGAGTAAATGTAAACAAAAAAACTTTTACCAAACATATTTGCTACATCTGCATATCCTTGTGCCATGCACATTAATAAAAATTGGGGCACATCATTCCTTTTTAATAGAAAATACGTGTTCGGATACATTTACAAAATTAAAAAAATGATTTCTTTCCAAAAATACAAAAAGCGTTGGTTTGATACATTTTTGTAATTTTTAATATTCTATACTATCACTATACTAGTATCACTGGGCTTATGTGATCGTTTGGCTCATGCAGGTTCCTACGTGTTTTCTTCTATGTCAATGTTCCCCGGAGCATTATTATAACTTCCATTGAAAAATCTATTTAATTTTACACGCGCGTCGCGTAGACCGAATTCTTTTCCTAACGCTAATTTCAATCCAAAACAATTTCAAGTCCCAGCCAGCCAGCTCGCGATTCGGCTTTAAAAAATGTATTTTTCTCCGTGT
This sequence comes from Limnephilus auricula, assembly GCA_951813805.1. NCBI lineage: Eukaryota > Metazoa > Arthropoda > Insecta > Trichoptera > Limnephilidae > Limnephilus > Limnephilus auricula. The sequence continues at coordinate 38,876,587 of OX638393.1, forward strand.
AATAGGCAATAGAAATGCAAATTTCCCGAGATTAAAAACAAAGTTATCGTCTTAGGGAAAGTTGGTAGAAACACAACTCTGGGGAACTCCGTCACTGATCATTAAGCATTTTCCAAGTTACGTAGGCACTTGAAATATCTAAGACGGCGAATATACCATACCTTATACCTCCTGCCTTCTCTGCTCTACCGGTGCCTTCCTCCCGTTCCCTCTTTTCCTATTTCCCTCGTACCTTCGTCCTCGCTTGTCGAGACTTACGACGAGCTTCAGGCACCGGTTAACTTTACTTTTAGCCGGTAACGGTTTCAGCACGACCGACCAGCCAGCCCGTCGACAACTACTACCGAATATTGTTATTACTTTTACCTTTTTTCACGCTTAAATCTTATTGATATTAAAATTTTCTAATTATATCATTTTGTGTAATAATAAAACTCGAGTGGTGGGCGGCGCGTTGCTTTAAGCATGAGAGGTGTGGGAAGTTTTTTGACGTTGGAAAAATCTAAATCGTATTTTCAGGTATATCTTCAGATAAGCCAGATTCCTAACCATCCTAGCACCTTTTTCTTACCAGAGACTCCTCTCTTTAATTTTCTTAAAATATTCTTCAGACAGCATCCCCAAGTATGAACGGTCCTGAGGGAAACCAGCGGCTAGTTTGTGTAGGTAGCTAATGAAGGAAAAGAAAAAAAACGATTACCATTATCATCAGATATTCGAAGATTTAGAGAGAAGAGGTTTTTTCCGACACATAACAAGAGATCATTTGGCAGCCGATTTGTATCGCTAGAGTTAATAAATAATTTACATATATTGTTAGGTTATTTGAAGAAGGGACCCTATGATTTCGGATAATCCACTTTTTAAAGAGACTTGCAATAAAATTGAATGATTTTTTGAACGGAGTACCAACAGTCCAAACTGCTCCCAACTTTCTGGAGCCTGTGTGACCATAGCATTCCCAATTGGGGTAAGTTGTGAGACTGAATATAGTGGGTAGGGGAAGGAAATGCGAAAGATGAAGGTGAGAAAGTTACTGGTTAGTTGGTTTTTCACCAAGGCGATACTGAAAGTATCTGCTACTCTGGAACATGCCGCAAATATAATTATATTAATGGAATAAATTGTGATATAACACTACCTAATCAATGAAATATTCTTGAACATGCTGGAATTTGAACCCGTGACCTTCGGATTAGCGTACAAACAATTCCCAACAAATGAAGTTGCTCTTTTGCTGACGATATTGACTGCAACTCCGTTTTACTACTTTTTTGCGTCCTTTTAATAAGTATAATAAGCAAAAAGAATATTAAATTAAAACAAATAACTTTGTTTAAACCACTAATATAATCACAATTACCTACATGTTTCAAAACCGATGGTTTCTTCGTCAGGGTAGTAATGACATTAATAACAAAATAAACAAACAAGTATAGACTAAAAAGAACTATGGACTATATATTTTTTAAATAATTTTTATATTTAATTTTAAATAATTGTTTTTTACGATATTTTTTATTAATTAATCACCTCTCTCTAAAATATTTTTGTCCATAGTTCTTTTTAGTCTATACTTGTTTGTTTATTTTGTTATTAATGTCATTACTACCCTGACGAAGAAACCATCGGTTTTGAAACATGTAGGTAATTGTGATTATATTAGTGGTTTAAACAAAGTTATTTGTTTTAATTTAATTCAAAATGATGCCACAAAGTGATTTTGCGAAGTTTGAAGAAACAAAAAAAATATTTTTAATTTCCAACCTCTTGCGGAGGAACAAGAATTATTCATCTCACTTTAGTCAATTTTTGGTATTTGGATAAAATGAGGGATCATAATAATAAATTATTTACATTTTAATGTAAAATTACGGTTCATTATAATATTATATACATATTTCATAAAATTAGGATTTAAACTAATATTATACATGTATTATATGTAAAAATAGGGATCACATTAATATTACAAATATTATGTAAAATCAATGTTCATAATTATTTTATATCCACATTATTTAAAAAATGTGTTCATAATAATATTATATAATTACTAGTGTGTATAATTAGTGTTCTTAATAATATAATATACATATTTTGTAGAATTAGGGTTCATGATAATATTACCTACATATTATACTCGTATAACATCCGGGTTCATAATAATAGTATACACATATAACGTACCTAAGCTTTTCTCTTCGATCTAAGACGTTATCATTATAAATTATTAAAATTGTCGTTAATCAGTACCAATAATCTTTTTAAAAATCTGTTCACCCGAATGTGTATTTTTCCCCTAACTGACCAAATATCATAACAATTTTTATTATTCACCTTATAATAAATTAGTTTTATGCGTCCCAATATTTACTAAACATAATTTGTTATCCTCCAGATTTTGACATAAATTTTATCTTGACAAAATATTATTTATAAGACTGTTTAAGCTCTCTTGACTGTGAAATGGGATCTAGACACTTGGCTAAACCATTAGAGCTACATAGATTGTATAAGTAGATAGGTATGTATGTGAAGTAGTGGAGCAAGGCCAAGAGAATGATATGTAATAAAAGGAAAGTGGGAGAATCTACATCCACATGGAACACTGTCTTATCCCTTATACCGTCTCCTCTCCGCGTCTTCCACTGTCCTTTCAGCGAACTCCAGCCATATCTACCTTTCCATTTCGTTCGGGTGACAATTTGTTTAACACCGTTGTTGAAGATAATTTTTTTGTAAATCTAAACTTTATCATAATATCATCTTCTCATTTGACAACATCCGTGACTAAGTTTGTAATGAAAAATACTATTTTATTCTAAATTTCTCAATAGATGGAAGCGTTCTGAAAAAGCATAAATAATTCACAGCATCCCAGAGAGGAAGATAGTGTGGGTTTTTCCAAATGAAAACAAATAAAAACATTGTATCGCTTGTGCTTCGATGCTAATATCCTCCTTGTAGTCCCATCATGTGAACCTTTACACATTATCCTCCTTATTAATACACGTGTTTTAAATTAACACAACTGATAAACAAACACTTATGGCGAATATAAGAGCCCACAATCGCACCCCCTCCCTCCCGCCCATGTGACTGCTCTAGCTACGCCCTTGCCATTTAAACTACATTACGGTTATTTATGAGTTGTTTAAAATTTGAAACACCTTCTTCAGTAAAGCCTTAACTAAATATGTGTTTTTTTTTGTGTATAAGGCAATTCACCCTAATTATGTGTTTTCATCGACGAAGAATTAGTGCGCGCTGCATACATTAATTGAATTGTTTTAAATAATAATTTCAATTAGGGCTAAAACATAGTTGAAGATATATTCGGCAGGGGTGTCTATTGGTAGCTTAACACTTATAATCCAGACATAGACACCAAACTAGGTATTGACTATTTACTGTACGTGTGAAATTTGAAACTATAGTTGGGTGAAAAAATGTTTAAACTTCTAAATTTTACATTATTTTTATTTAAATTAGAGAATTTCGTTACCACAAAGGTCGCTTTAACACGGGATGTTTAAAAAAAATTAACAATTCATCAATAAGTTTTAAAGTTGAATTTCGTGCTCTGTGTAAGAGTTAACTACTTGTTCTGTTCAAGTTCGGTTATTATATCATTATAGGCCAGTTGCTTCTGAAAACTAAAATTTTCACAGAACTTAAATAGAACTTTCATAGAACTTGAAAATTAACATAAAAGTTTGATGAATTGTTAATTTTTTTTTAAACAACCCGTCCTCAGAATCCATAACTCTCTGTGAAAAGTCATAATATTCCATATACCTACATCGTGTCATTCCAAAGTTTATATAATTTTGAATCTATATTTTCAACGTTAATCATCTGACTACCATATGTCTTGGAAATCCCGTTAAAAAATATTACTGTTTTAGTCTCGGGAATAGACCACTTATTTTTTTATTTAAATGAGTTCAATAATATTCGCATTATTGTCAAATATTCGCAACCCTACGTTTATTCCTTATTCCAACCTAACAAAGATTACAAAGATTTCTTATCTAGGTTTAAAAATATTAGCAACAATTTTAACCAAACGCCTTGTCATCCCAGATAGAACCACCCCTCCCCACATTTCACCATCTCCTCCCTGCGATCTATCGCTACTTGCTCGCTCACGACTTTAATAAAATAATTCAAGTGGTAAATTAATTTAGGGTTAGAACGTCGGGCATGTTTGTACGTAAACTAGAGGGTGTGTTATTATTTGAGGCCCCGAGTCAGAGAGGATGTGCGAGGCGGTCGGGGGCAAACAATCGCACAAATTATTATAGAATAATTATGAAATTTCTTGTGAACGCTGTACTCAGTTGTTGAGTACAAATGTGTCGGTTTTGCAAATGTTCATACAGTTTGGTTTCATGTGCGAAAAATAATTCTTGTAAGACTCAAATATGTCGATGTTGGAAAATGTAAGATCTTTAAAAAGCTATGGTCGAAATAATAATAATAATAATTGGATAATTTGTAGACCGCCGTTTTTGTGAGAAATCACCTCAAGGGCGCTGGGCATCTTATTATGACTTCTTAGGCTCTACCTAGAACTATTATTTACAAATGGGCACAGAGAACATACTTACCTGGCAGGTCACTTCCGATAAACACAATTTAGAAATGGGGTTAGCGAACTGAAAATAGTAGTAATAGTTATATTGGTTGTGAAGTTCGAAAATAACTAATTATCTTTGACATAAATTTGCACGATTTCCAACACGAATAAGTATATATTATTCGGTTTAAATAATTTGACTTGACGGCCTCCGTGGTCGAGGGGTAAGGCTCTCAACTAGCAATGGATGAAAGATCGCGGGTTCAGATCCCGGCGTGCACAAGATTTTAGTTATTGATTCAATTGTGTTATTTTACAAAATTATCATTTAAATTAATATAAGGTATATTTGTGGCACGTTTCAGAGAGGAAGATACTCTCGGTTTCGCCCTGATGTAAGACCACTATTGAGGATTGAAATGGCTTTAACCGTATTGGGTGACCAGATCTGAATAGACAGATACTTACCCACCTTCCTTTACCCCTTTCTCCACTACCTTTTTCCTCCCAACACACCTTAATTGGGGATGCCATGGCTTCACTGAATCCAGGCGGTTGGCTGTTGGGCTTATTGTGCGGTATTCACATAAAAAAACAAAAAAGATAACATTTACATTAATTATTTTATTCTGGTTGAGTTTTTTCTATTCATTAGAAGGAGTCATTACAAAAAAAGATACGGATGTATCGAAACCTGTGGCAAATAATTCAAATTAAGTAGGTACCTAACAAAAAATGTAGGTACATTGGGATAAAAAGTTCTAAAATAAAATGTCTCAAAATTGTTAGATATTGCCCAAGAAATACGAATAAATTATAACAATTTTCGAAACCTTCCAATTTACCTTGATGAAAGACAATTTGTTGCTAAGTTATTTTCAATTGTTATGCCAAAACATAAAATACTTAAAATCTGACACTTTTGGAGATAGTTAGAAAATTAACTCTGATATAAAGCTCTCGCAGTAAGATAAAATTACGCAAAAAAAGGTTTGTGAAAGGGTTAAAATGGCGCCCAGATAGGGAAAGCCGATAAATTAGTACCTCGTTAACGCGAAAACAGTGAGAACTATCGGTTAAGGCGGTATTGATTGTGAAACTTCCAGATATGCCCGTTGGAATACACCAAAAAAGCTCCAAATCGGGCCCAATTGTATTAATAAGACTATAAAATACGGAAAGGAGGCAATTTAAAGATAAAAAAAAATGAGAGTGGTTAGGGTTTATCCCGGAAAATAGGCTTAGAATGCTTATTTACAATGAAAATTCGAAATTAATGAAGACTTAGTTTTAACCACTTTTACTGTTTAAAAAACCGACAAGTTTCAAATGCTTACTTTATCAGGGTTTTGGTTTTAAGAAGAAGCTCCACGCCAAATTACCATTTAGATTTATCTTTACTACGAATCGGTTTACATTATGAATTTGAAAACATATGCTTTCGATACATCGATGCTTTTTCTACCTTCTCTGTTTATTGGAACTAAAATAAAATTATTAATTACGTTACAAAAAATATTAGCGTGCAGTACTAAATAATTTGTTATTTTTTTCTTTACATAAATATGAAGTTATATAAGAAACCACTTTTAAAAAATACCCCTTTATGGCTGAGATAATTTTTGACTATTTCCATTGAATAACTTTTTTCATTCTTGTAAAATTATTCATAAATAAAATAAAAAAACAATTTTGGCGCTACTTTCCTAGTGCAGATAATACCAAAAACCCGCGGAGTGCTAAAGGGGTAAAAGAAAAAAAAACTAAAAAAGGCAACTATTTCTGACTTTTATATTCCTCCTCATAAAGTAAACATTGCTTATAAAACTTGTTAGTATTTGAAACAATAAAAGTGGGTAAAACTAAGTGTTTATTGATTTAATATGAGTTTACTATTATTTAAGAGATACCTTAATGATTTCTTTACGCAGCGTATATAATATGTAGCATATTTTATAATTAAGGAGCTATTGCAAATTTTTTTGTATCCTTTCTATTAAGGTATCTATGATGTAAAAACTTGTTACTCTCTTTTCTTTTCACGTATCGTGAACTTTGTCATGTATTATTCACCTGTAAATTTGTCATATTAATCTAAACTTTATTATTATTTTTATGCCATCTGCAGTTTTAAAACTGGTTTCTGTTAATTTATTTACTTTTCTTATAATATAATTATTTTCATTTAAATTTACCTTTATACCTACCATTATGTAAAGTTCATTTCTATAAGTTTATCTTTTTTTAGTTAAACATTGTATAATATAATACTGCATCATATCACTTGTAATTTAAAAGTCCATCAGGGCGTTGAAAATTAATAAAAAATGAATATTAAAAAAAAATAAATTAAGAAGGCGATAAAAAATAAGTTTGCTGGGTTTAAAGAAGCGAATAAAATCAAAATGATTTTTTGTTTAATTATGCTAAATTTCAAATGATAAACTTTTTTAACGCTTAGAACCAAGTACAGTAAGCACCAAACTTTAATCCCGACCTGACGCTGATACAGAAATCGTCACATTAAACGAGTTTAAGGCCCAAAAAAGGGCAATTCTCTAACGCCTTTCTCCGTCGCAAGTATGTTTTACACATCTATCTCTTTCACTTACGGTCATTGTAAAATCACTTTACCTGCGCAATAATGGATTGTATCATCGTCAGGTCGGCATTAAAGTTTGGCGCATACAGTACAATAGTTTTTTTTGCTTGCGCAGGGGATTGTACCAACCAAATTAACACATTTAATATATCTGTTATATCTTGAATTCGAATGGGAAAACCCCAATAAGGGACGATTAAGAGCATCAAATACTTAGGTCAGATCGAGTCGGAATAACAAAACAGTCGGTAAGCATATAACATGTTGTATGAACGTGATTGAACTAAGGAGTGAGTGCCAAGAGAGAATTGTGTGGCGTATTTGGTTCCATGTCTACCCATGTGTGGAAATAGCCTTTTCAATTTCGGAGGGGACTATGGGTACCGCCACCACGGGAACCATTCAATGTTGGCTATATTTGGTGAAGTTTGTCCAGATTTTGGCGGCGAATGTATATGTTTACCAGCTAATACTTTGACCTCTGCTGAAAGAGATTATTTCATACTGGATGCACGGAGAAAAATGTTATTCTAAAATACGATGATTTTTTTCGTAAAAACGGTTAAAAACGGGACTGAAGTTCATACGAACAAATTAACAGTGTATTAATGTTTATTGGCGGGAACACGTAAGAATAATTGGTTGGTATACGTAATTTCGCACGTATACCAACAAACTATTCTTACATTTTCCCGCCAACAAACATTGAAACACTGTTAATTTGTTCGTGAGAACTTCAGTCCCGTTTTAACGAATAAAATGATCGTATTTTAGAATAACATTTTTCTCCGTGTGACTGACCCCAGATTCCTACTCACCATTCACACCGCTTACCTTCCCCGAACTTCCTTTCCTTAAAAAGACCTTCCGCACAGTGTCCCGAAAGATGACACAAGTCCAGAGAGAAATTGTTTTCCCGAGAGCCTCCTGTGAGGACTTCAACTAAGAAAAATGTTATGGTTTTCCAATTTTCATAACCTACCTTCATTATACATATTTTCAATACTGAAAAGAATTGCAATTATAACTTGTTAATCTTGTATTTTCACAATGAAAAGGAGAAAAAAATAAGCATTTGATTCATTAGAAGTATAAGTGTAAATACAAAAAATTAAATGTAAAGGGCAAAAATAAATACCGCGTAGTTGAAATATATTGTCGGAGCAGTAAACCAATTTTGATATGACTTTTCTGTGTCAGAAATGCAACAAATTTCTACTCGAGTTAGTTAGGTGCTATGTGTTAGGTGCTTGATGCTGGATGCTAGTACCTTCCCCCTGCTTTGCTTGAGTCAGAGTCTTATATTTCACCAGGGGTAATTCGGCTGTTGGCGACACTTGCACTTTAATTGTCCGTCTGCTTGGCGAAATTGCATTCACTCGCGCACTGCGCTGTTGCAATTTGTTGACTGGCAAAGCTCTTAAACCGCAAATTATTATTCTAAAAAGTCACAGAAAATGCAAGCACAGCATGATGAACTTCAAAAAACTAAATAAATGTAAAAAGACTGAATAAAACTCTCCCCCGTTTTGAAAATGTTATTTTAATAGGAGCATTCAACTAAAAATCAGATATTTTTTTAAGGACTACAATAATTGAAAAAGAAAGTAAAACATTTATGTAAATTGTTAATCCCAATTATGTTTAAAAAAATTAAACAAACGATAAAAAAAAATTATTAATGCGCTTTTAGTATCGCCTTGGTAAGTTGATATTAGATTTTTAAATTTCAACCAGTAAAAACATTTTTTTCTCAAAACACATCTCATTTAAATTTTCAACTTAGTTGTGCAATATCTTGGGCCAGCTTGTAACCAATTTAAAATAAAAAAAATGTTTTGACTGAAGATTGAACCTTCCTTCCCAGGGACTGACTTAAACTAGTGAATACCGCTAATACCTAAGCCAAATCCTAATTGGACACTAACTACAATTCAATTTCAGAAAGTCTGTTTTTCCGCTAGTGTACGTGAGAGCAACTATTTGATATAATGCATTGTCATTATCAATGAGTATATATGCGGAGTTTCAGCTCGATTGGATGTCGAGGAGTGTCTTAATTTCCACTTTCAAGATTTTCATTAATTCATTCACGAAAACAAAATCTAAATTGAATTATTTAAAAACACTTGAAATCGCTTTAGTTTGGTATCAATATTTTGTTAAATTAAATATCAATAAATAAGCCCCCAAATAAAAAATAAATTCAACGTTCTTTTGACAACCAGATTTCCTTACATTTGTTGATATAGGAATACATACAATATATACAAATATTTTTAGTATATTTCAATCATAGGTACTCGTATAATACATAATACTCGGTACATTACAATCAGATCAGTACTAACTTTTCTATTTTTACTATAGACTCTATTCATTTAAAAATATAAATATACTATAGACTCTATTCATTTAAAAATATAGGTACACACTTTTATCCCATTTTACTATAACTATGTGTTAATTGTAATCTGATTGGCAAGTTATTCCTTACCATTACCTTACGCAATTTAACGCTATACTGAGATTATAATAATAATTCTAAGCCCAAATAATTACGGAGAATACACAGCTATTCAAATAATCATTTAAATGTGAGGTGAGTTTCACAGAAGTACCACACGCTGGAATAACAAAGACGAATATTCGTGTTTTCATCAGAATTAATACATTAGCCTCAGCCGTTTCAAGTTTGTGTGAAAGCTCCGGCTTGGCTAAAGCTCGACATTTCCACGGATCATAATCACGCAGTCGCAATAATTCGTCAACAAGTAATATGAACAACAAGTAGAACGGTTTGTATTCAGGTGAGGGGTGAGGAATGGCTGAGGTTTCAGTATTTGTTGCTTTGTTGTGAATATTATAATTTTAAGAGGTTGAAATGAAACAGAAGTAACTACTATAACATTGCTTGAATGAAATAGTTTTGTCAACAACAGTAATGGTAGGTTCAGACTGGACGACGTACGTACGCATCGCTACTCAAACAATGCTTAGCAACCCATACATTTTCTATGAAAATGGCCACAGACATCGCACGTCGCGATGCATGTGGCCAATGTGATTCTAAGCGCCTCCGCCCACTCAGGCAACTGAAAACTCTCAACTGCCAACTGTCTTTGTATGAAAATGTGATGGCCCGCACATACACAATCACACAAAACCCCGTTGTCAATGGTAACGCAAGCGGTGACTTGCGACTTGCTCTACTGGTTGCCCTGGGCGGCCATTGATAGTGGTCAACTGTCAGCTGATTGTTCTTCTTCTATGGTTAACCAAGCTTTTTGACCAATCAAGACAGAGAAACAGACGGTTTTAGTTGGTTTTCAGTTGCCTCAATGGGCGGAGCGCCTAAGCGCCTCCGCCCACTCAGGCAACTGAAAACTCTCAACTGCCAACTGTCTTTGTATGACAATGTGATGGCCCGCACACTACACAATCACACAAAACCCCGTTGTCAATGGTAACGCAAGCGGTGGCTTGCGACCATCTTGCGACTGTCACGGCTGATTGCCCTGCTAGTTGCGAGCTGTCAGCTGATTGTTCTTCATATATGGTTAAACAAGCTTTTTGACCAATCAAGACAGAGAAAACAGCCGGTTTTAGTTGGTTTTCAGTTGCCTCAGTGGGCGGAGCGCCTTAAACATAAATTTTCATTGAAAATCTATGGTTGCTAAGCAGTCCAGATATTGTTAGGCGTAGCGATGGGCACGTACGTCGACCCAGTCTGAATCTACCATAATTATTGTTTCGGTTTAAGGTAGATTCAGACTGGACGACGTACGTACGCATCGCTACGCCAAACAATGCTTAGCAACCCATACATTTTCTATGAAAATGGCCACAGACAACGCACGTCACGATGCGTGTGGCCAATGTGATTCTAAAACATAAATTTTCATTGAAAATCTATGGTTGCTAAGTAGCCCAGATATTGTTAGGCGTAGCGATGCATACGTACGTCGACCCAGTCTGAATCTACCATTATTCGGTTCCCTTCTTTTAATTTTCGAATTCGGCAAAACTTGTTTATGACTTGGTACTACTAAAGTTGGCATTTAAAATTTGACAGGTTAAATGTAAACGATTCAATTTTTTTTCTATTTTCGGTAAATTTACATGCCGCCAAAATAATCTATTATCTTTTCTATTAAGCAGAAGGGTGATTCTTTACCTCTTGTGTTATCTTTTGCATTAAGTCGGTGTTACGAGACAATTAAGACAAAAAGGCGAAATCCATTGGATATCGGAAGGCGTCCGCCGTGCGTTATCATCTGTCAAGTATCTGTCATTTTCTGTGGCTTTCAAAGGCTTGTATATGCCTATCGCGTTGATGTCAGTTGGTGTGGATTAAATATTTACTTAAAAAACAAAAGTTGATGTTTATAAGTTATTACAAGTACTTATATATAAGCCTAATAGGCGTTTTTTAATGACTAACCGTTTGTCGTAATATTTTGATGTTTGTTCGTTAGCGTTTGGAGTTAGCGTAACTACTTTTAAGGGCTGGTGTCTTAACGCAAGCGCGGTATTTAGCTCGTTAGTGCGAGAAAGAATACCGCATTAAAGAAAATTGTCAAAATTTGTCTTATACGGCCAATTTAACACCCATTAAGTGTCACAAAAGATTCAGAATTGCAATTCAGGTAGGTAATAATGTTTGATGACATAAATCAAAGCATCGGAATCTGATCTGCTGATGACCGTTATTAGGTACTAAAGAAAAAATCTCAGCTATGACCGAAACTGAAGCCGATTTAGGAAATTTATTAATTTTTGTTTAATAATTGTGTTCCACTCAAAGAAGCAAAAATAAAAATTAATTGTTAAAAAAATCTTCAGCAGCTTTCTACAGGAAGACTCGTTCGTATTTGATCAAACGTTAAGGTTCTAACAAGAGCAAACTTCATGAGCAAAAAAAATATTATTCCTTTCGTCGCTACATAATAATTAAATATACTTGTATTATTGTGTATATTCAGTAGTTTTGGTGATTTGAGAAAAAAATTCCACTAAAGATGACAACGCCTTTACAGCGTATTATTTATATTTTGTACGACGTAGCCAAGTAAGGTTCTCAGAGATCATGGAAAACTTTTTCTGTGAACGCTTTTGTGAAAAATTTTGACAGCAGGGAGTTACAGTGCCTACGATATTTTGTTTTTTTTTTTCATAATTCTGCAAACATTGCACAGATTAAAAAATTCCGCGCTAACAATGATTCACATTTTACCCAACTGTGCTTTAATTAGCAGTAATTAAAAGTGGATTTCGGAGATACGTTACTAACGCTTTTTGAAACGAGCGCGTTAAAATGAAACACGTGATAAATCCATTTTGACGGCAGCGCCCGCCTGTCAATTAGTGCGAATGTCAAATTTTTATTAATCTTTTCATGGTATATTTCTGACATAAATTTATGGCAATTTTGTCGCCATAAGTAAAATGTTAATTTTAAAACATACCTATGTTACCTTTTGATTTTTATGATGTTTTACAGAAAGAAAATGCAAATGAGATTTCTTTTATGTATTTGCACTGTTTTTTAATGGATTTTTTGTGGCTTATCGTGAAATGTTATTAATACAGGATTACCTAGGAAAAGTTACAAAATAAACCTACTACTTTAGTTCTCTGATAGACGAAAACTCATAAATGCATTGGGTAATACGAAGCTTGCTAATATTGGGTTATTGTTTTCTGCGTTATACACGGTGTCCGGAAACTCGTAGTAGGTACAAGCGGTATACAAATGGAAGATGCTCCAAGAAACTAGCTTCATTAAAATGTATCCCTTTAGCAATGCGCGCCTAACATATTCACACGGTTGAAATTTGTCACATGCTAGGCTAACTGGTAATGCAACAGGTTCATAAATACCTACCCCAATTTTGGAAAACCAGGGATTTGTCAAAACGCTTCAAAACAACTAAGTACTCGTCACCATTAAAATTCTGTCCTTTGGCATGACGCCCCCAGCACACTCGATCGATAAGGATTGTATCGATAACGTTCGGTAATTTCTCATCGTTCCCTAGGACAACTGCAAATTGCTAACGTACAAACATCAGTTGATATCGAATATATTAAGGACACTTAGTCATTGTGAATTGTCACTTTTTCGTTGGCGATCTGCAGTTATGCTAGGAAACGATGAGAAGTTACCGAAAGTTATCCTGTCAATCCTTATCGATCGAGTGTGCTAGGGGCCCAGAAAAGGTAAGAATTCATTATTTCAGTAATTAATATAACAATACCACACACCATATATGATAGTTTGTTAAAGAATTATTTTTTTTAGTTATCTCCGCACTGGAAAAAAAATCCTCGGGGCCTTTGTTATATTTGGGGATGATCATGAGGGTCGTTTTAGGGAAAGGAAAGGGGATGATTTTTCGAAAGAAAAAGGTATGACGAACATATAAATTCATCCCTCGTACTGTTATTATCACCTTGTGGTGCGAGGCGGTGGCTCGAGGGGGTCCGGCTGGAAAAGTCAAAAACAACAATTCTCCAGCATTCCTACCACACAATAGGTGCGCAAAAGCAATCGTCGTCAAGACCCGGATAAATCTCACTCCATGAACCCGGGCCCCCCTGCTCAGACACCAAACGAAGCGAACCACTAGTGGTGACCTATGGCAGGGGTATTGTTAAACGGTTCCTGGAACGGCGATACCCATGTCCAACGCCCAAATTGAAAATGTTTTACATCCAGATTTAAGCAAAATTTAATTAAAAAATTTAAACAATAAAATAATATAATATTTTATTGTAAATTATGGCGAGCCACAAAGTTAATGCTTATTACGAACATGTAATAAATTTGAAGTTTGACTATGCCCGCAACCTGCTGAAACTAGTTAAGGTATCATTCCGATCTCGGCAGTCGCGGCCCGGCAGCCGCGGCCCTGCAGCCGCAGCCGTGGTCGCGCCGTACCGCTTTGTAGGGATTTGTATGCAATAGTTTCCGATACAAGCTACCGTGCAGCGCGGCCGGGGGGCGTGGCCTGCGCGCGACCTTGGCAGCGACGCCGAGCCGCTCCGGTAGCAGTATGGTCGCGCTGCCCACTTGAAAATGACGAGTTTCTAGTAGAGTTAATTGCTAAAAATCAACCTCTTTACGATTCTCGACTCAAAACCTATAAGGATAAGGTTTATTAAGTACCTTGTATTTTTATTTTACACTGACCGGTCTATGTTCAGAAACCCACCCCTACGTGCCAGTGGAAACATATTCTCTGTTGATTTCGTTTTCGTTATAACTATAATATGGTATTCCATTTTTTTCTAAATAAGCATCCCGTAGTAAATTATGGAGGCAACATAGTGTAATGATATAATCATAGTGCACTGATTTATGCTTGACTACTGCGGTTGGCAGTCGCTGCCCGGGCCGTGGACGCTGCTATCCGAATGCTTCTGGCAGCGCCGCACAGCAGTAATAATGGGTCGCGGCAGCCGGTCGCTACTGCCAAGTCGCGACTGCCGAGATCCGAATGTTACCTTAAAGGTATGACCTATGGCAGGGGTATTGTTAAACGGTTCCTGGAACGGCGATACCCATGTCCAACTCCCAAATTGAAAATGTTTTACATCCAGAAATTATTAATATTTAAGCAAAATTTAATTCTAAAATTTTAACAATAAAATAATATAATATTTTATTGTAAATTATGGCGAGCCACAAAGTTAATGCTTATTACGAACATGTAAAAAATTTGAAGTTTGACTATGCCCGCAACCTGCTGAAACTAGTTAGACATAAAAAAATAATTTACATAATAAAGAAATAATTATTTTTATCATAATTCGTAATTTATTTTTAAAATATTTTACTGTATTTTAAAACGTGTGAGTATTTTTTTAAATTCTAAGTAAATGCACCACTGTCCTTTCTAAATATACGATAAGAAACGATGATGATATTATTATTATGATAATAACAATGTAATATAAAAAGTTTTTTGAGTGGAGTGAATACGTCAGGGGCGTAGCCTCACTAGGGGTAACCCCAATTATATTTACGACTGCCTTTGTAATGTTAACTTTGCCCATTAATCTCTTTTTTATCGGCACTCAGTAACGCCGTTAGAAGGATAAGGAAGCCAATAGGATTTTTAGTCGGTGTAACTTGGCACATTTCGCTTTTCATTGCACAGTTTTGTGAGCCGTTTTTTTATAGGAAGTATAAAATGTAAGATGAATAAAAGTTACTACTGTTTACACAGAAGTTTTTTTGTATACTTAATAACATTTTTTTGGGTAGTTAACATCAGAAAATAAATAAGATTATTACAAGGATTTTCGGTTTTTTAAGAATTCTATGAATAGCAACTTGATAATTGCTCATCGATCGGTATCAACTAACTAAACAAAACGTACAAAAAACACTAAACAACGCGTCGTACATTTCCATGCGTTAGCGAACCAGCACAGTGAGCTAGCTAAAGCTATGCTTCTCAAAATTAACGATAAATAAAACACACACTTCATATTTTATGAAAGACAAAAGTTTTATGAAAGTTATCGTTTTCTTCAATTTTTTGTCGTTTCATATAAACTACTAAAAAATTCTCAAAAAAATTTTTTTTTTAAATGCGGTCGGAAACTTTCATAAAGTCGGTCGGAAGGTTTCATAAAGGACACTTGAATTATTTTGTATTAACTTTTATATTTAAATATAAAGCGTGGTACTTTCTCTTTCTAAAACCGTTTAGATCATATTTTTCACCACGATAGTAAAGGAGGTACAACGATTTCTATGAGACCCTTAACCACTAGAGCGACAGAGCAATTAAAATATTTTTCTCGGATTGCTAAAGGAAATTTTTCCGCCCACATTAAAAAAATCATACCTCCGAATTTGAATATACAATTCTATCTAGCTAATAATTCCCCCATCTATTGTGTCTATTATTACATATTTGTAGGGTTTATAAAAAAAATTAATTAAATCTTTAATCTTAAAACATTTTAAAGAATCTAGAGAATATTTATTTTGTTATATTTTGAATGTACAATATATTATAGAGTCGTTTAAAAAAAAAAAAAAATTGCCATATTTTGGCAACAAAGCAATCCGAGGTTTTGGAAATAGTGCCATAATGTGGCAAAAAGCGCTCGAGTAGTTATGAGTTGTCCCCAAAAGCGAACAAATTAACCTGAGGGGTTAAATCAGTAATTTCGAGAAGAAAACTTTAATTTTTAACTCTAAACTAGACCTCCATGACGTTAACCTTATTGATTTATAATTATGTTAACAGCTCTTAACAAATTTGTTCAATTACGACTTGAAATCAGTAATTTTTAAAAAACAATGGAAATTGTTAAAAAGTGTATGGAATTTATTTAAATTTCAGCTCATTTTGCTTATTCTTATCTTCGATATAAAAAATTCTAATAAATTTATTAATATAAAAATGATCTAAAACCGCACATTCCAAAAGGGTTCGAACTTGCTACAACGTCATTGTGATGTACATAACGCTACCAGCTGGTAAGGCGGCTGTCACCGATATTCGTCGATGTGACATCGACAACGCCATACCATGGAACAGAAACAAACACGCCGTTTTGGCGTAAAATTAAAAAATGACTTCAAAGCTTTAAATCGAAATCATATATTTTTTAAATTATTTCGAGAACCATAAAATACGGCGAAAATGCCATTAAAAAAAAGACGTCCTTTCATTTATTTCATTTTTTTTTAATATAGATAGCGTAGAATTTGGAAAAAGTCAGGGAGGAAAACCGTAAAACACTTAATATTGCAAAGAATAAATATTATTCCATGTTCGTAATAAGCATTAACTTTGTGGCTCGCCATAATTTACAATAAAATATATAAATTTGTTTTAGACCACTTTAATTTTAATTACACTCTACCGGTTTCGGATTCTCCTGACGAAGGAAGGGTTCTTCCGAAACCGGTAGAGTGTAATTAAAATTAAAGTGGTCTAAAACATATTTATATATTTTATTGTAAATATTATTATTTTATTCTATGGTATTATTCTTTTCTTATCTAATTAATTCAGTACAGTACACCTGCCACAAGTAAATTTCGAATGGTACGTAGTGTGTCGACAATTTGCGAGATATTTTAACAAAGAGTGTGACCGAATCGCTGATTATCTTCCTCTAAGCTTCTTACTTTCCGCTTACGTCACGCGCAAAAACATGCAAATAAAGACGCGAATAATTCTTAATTTTTGTGGTTTTTCTTCTTTCGTTACAAACACTTTCGCCGCACAATGGGCGCTGCGGGGGCCAGCATTAATTTGAAATGTGTCATCGTAATTTGCGGACATAATGTAGGCACGGTGGGCACGATAAAAAAACTTCCCGAGGGGAGATTTCCCTCTCTCAGCAAACAGAGTTGAATTAAAAAATATAACGAATGATTCGTGACAAAAAAGTACTTTCCAACATTAAGAATCAGCGTTTTTTGTTGCGAATCAGAAATGTGATTCCTCTGAGCTGATTATCAGAGGGAGATAATAATAATAATTCTTCTGATTAAAACATGAAAAAATGCTTAGCTCTAGTGAATTTCGACGGGCTTAGTTTTATCGAATAACCAACGATGTAATTTCAAGCTATTCAAAAAATAATCTTAATAGAGTTAATTATATTGTAAAATTCCTTCAAAAGTTTCTGTGACATAGACTTAAATTAAGATGATCGGCCTATTAAAAATTACAATGATCTCATTTTTTGGGTAGGTAGGTATATACGATTAAGGTTGAAGTAGTAGTCAAATTGAAATATCCATCATTAAAAGATATATCAATGAGGGGACGGGAATGATTAACGTCTCTTTCAATGGAAGGGTAGATACAAATTTGTCCTGATTTAAATGTTTTCTATCTAAGTAGCAGTCGATTTTTTTAAATGTTTTAATTATGGAGTAATGGAAACAATACCTAAGTAGATGAGGGTTTTGAAAATAATTTTTCCATATTTTATATCATTACAATTTATCAATTCCTTTTTTTCAATTTATTGAGTGGTTACGGCCTCTTTGCCCAACTTTTCAACCGATCAATCTAAGTCTCCGATCAGCTCAGTAATTTGTTTAGTAACCCTCGATTCGCTTGTTGGTCGGAGAGTTGGGTTGGGAACAGCGGTTTTGTGTATTTGAGGAGTGTTGAGCTAAAATTTCGGCTCAACAGTTGATCAGTAGGATTGGGAACAACGGCCGTTACTAACACTCAATATTATACCTACTACTTCTCAATGGGTACCACAACATAATATGTGATAATATAGTATCTATCTTTTCCTTGTTTTCTTAAGTATCTTAATTTTATATTGTACTATCTGAAAGACCTAGCGGTACCTGGGTTTTACAATGAGGTTTTCGAAATCAGATGTAGGTAAGTATTCCTCTTATTTTGAACATGTGCAAAATTTCATCAAGAAATATCAACAATCTGCTTGAAGAACTGGGAGTAGAAATGTAGGTTTTCGATATCGCATATCGACAGTGACCTCTCTTCTGTTTTGAAGGTCAAGTGTACACAATTTTATCGATCTCTAAATAATAAAACTGTAAGTTTTAAAAAAAAACAAACCCACACCGGGAAACTATTTATATATATATATATATATATTACTAGCTGAGCCGCCCACGCGTTGCTGTGGCTAACGAAATACAACTCCATCTATTCGATGGTTGCCTAACCTAGATAACCAAGTGTTGTGTCAATAAATTAACTCACACCGCTTTCTGTCAGAAACTTATGGAGCATAGAAAAAAATGCAAATCATTTTCCCATAACAAACGATTAATGAATATTTAGTTCATAATAATAAATATAGAGGTCAATCATCGAGAAAAAAACTGTCCCATATTTTAAGTTGGACCAAACCACATACGGTAATTCAAATATCACCAAAATCGGTTAAGTAGTTTTATAGTTTATCCTGGACGAACATCGTGACGCGAGACTTTTATGTATAAAGATTTAGGTACCTGTACATAATATCTTTTTAATCTTGGTTTTAGATATTATAGTTTCATAGATCCATATAGTTTCTTCCAGCTCTTTAAGCATCAATGCCTTAACACCTCCCTCTGAAGAATAAGTCACCCGGAGTCGAGGAATTCAAAATTAATATTCCTCCTTATTTTTGGGAATCGTCACCTTACAGTTCCAGCGCTTACAGGGCCAAGGCTTTTAGGGAAGGAACAGGCTGGGACGAGGAATGTTAATTCAAACGGTTCAAATAATAAATTTACTTTTATCTCATTGCTTCTTAAACTTTGTTCTCTTAATTAGGCGGATCAGGGCTTGTAATTGGTGGGCCAGAAAGCAAGGATATTAAATGCTTTTCTGTTGTTTTTAAGCTTAATTTGTAGAACTCCATTTTAATAATGGTTTTTTTTTAGAAAATTGATATATTTCATTTTTTAAATGTGAATTTATGATTTTTTTTTTACTCATGACAGCTGTTTTGTTTTACGAAGGCATACATATGTTTACTGTGTTTCAATAAACAATAATTTCTTAACTAATTTATTATTTCTAAAATCGTGTGCTCAAATTGACAAAAAAACATTATTATAATCTTTATCATTGCGTAAGTGCGAACTTTTGTTACATTTTGTATGTCTTTATCTAAAATGCACCTGAATGAAGTAAGATTCTTAGATCTTTGAGTTTTTACAAAAATGAGTTTATTAGTATATTTTATTATCTTGAACAGTTTCTGTGGTAACATAAAATTTTGATAGATTTATACTTCTCGATTTTTAAGATTAACTGAGCCACGAAATATCCCAAATAACTCAGGTCCGGGGCATACGTCAATCCTGTGTCTACCCACGTTAAATTGTCGTGAAAACAAGCTTATATGCCCAAGCGGTTAACTGCCAGTTCACGCATGTCACAAAATAGAAAAACTGCCTCCATTTAATTTTTATACCTTTACCTCAAATTTACAATGTTATGAAGAACATAAAGAAATAATCATTTAATAACTTCAGATACTGAATTTGCGTATTTTTTATTCAAATCTCAGGCAAAATGTAATGAGGCCAGTTGTTAAAAGCTTGTGGAGATATATTTTTTACATTTTTATTTCATTTTCGTTGTTTCGTTGGGCAGATCATGCCCCGATGATGGACACTGCAACGCTGTCCGAAACTTCGGCTAAAGAAGAAGGTAGCACAACACGGCATAACACCCTAAAAACAAACAACGAAAATGCTTTTGGCCTTGAAAATGTAAAAACGTATCATTTTTATTTCAATTCAAGTTGTGCCAGATGAGGTGAGGTACACAAGAACTGTAGCGGGAGTTCCCGATTCACGGAAGCGCCAAATATCGCAACCATCACCACGTGTGGAAGGAAAACGTCGTGGTGTCGTCTGCTTTGCCGCTATGGAGCTGGTTCGATCTAGTGGCCAGTGAAGAAAAGAGGCGAGTAGATGGAAGGTCAGAGCGAGGTCAGGCGGGCAGAGCAAATAGAGAGTTGTTGTCAGGACGAGTTGTTGCGGTTGACTGACTAAAAATTGATTGTAACCCCTATTTACAGCTGGTAGCAGTACCGCAGTAGCATTTGACCCCCTAGCTATACGTCAAACATCAAAAACCGTCAAACCCTAAAACATCAGCACCTCCGTCTCAGTAGTGTTTCCAGGATAAATTCAAATAATAATGCAACAATTTAAATTGTAAGATCACAATCACAACAACAGTGTGTCACTAATAATAAAAATATTTCTAAATCTTAACCCTCCTTTTGTCATGTTTAGCTGGTAAAATAATAATAAAATAAAATAATCAGTAGGTAACTGGCAAGTATGAAATCAAATTCAATATTTGTTAAGAAAACATTAATTAGATATTTGATATAGTTGACTAACTCTGAATCTGCTGAATGAATGAAGATATAGAAGTAGACGGTTATACAGAACATCTTTGTTTCGGCAATATTCAGCGAAGAGAAGGCCTCCAGATTCCAGGACGTTATTTAATTCCAAATTTAATTATGGACCAATTTCTATAAGCAGGTGAAGTATTTTTTTCTTAATTAATCAACGCAACGCTTGGATCTTTTATGAGATTTCCATTAATAACGCTCCGTTGTTCTCGTCAGTTGGTACTTTGGGAGAAGCTTTGGGAGGCTGGAGAAGCACAGGGTGGGTGAGAACGGAGCTATCATTATTTGAGAATTTGACAGATAAGTTCGGTAATGAATTTCGGGTTTAGATTAATTAAGAAATTTTAATTTCTCTAAGAAACTTCATAAAGCGCTATAAACATTTTAGAAACCATGTTAAATTTAACTTAATGAGTAAAACCTCAAATTGTAATATTTAATTAATGAAGATAATATTATCGACACTCAATCAACAATCTGAAACAGAAAAATGTATGGTCACATCTAATTCCTAGATGTGACAGCATTTTTTTCTGATTTTTCTATTTCAGATTTTCGATTGACTGTCTTTATTAATTACATATTAAATTTATTATACCTCCCCTTTTCTTGGATTTTTTACCGCTAAATCACGTTGTTTGTTGTTTAGAGATCATTTTTCTTCATTTAGAAACATGACGGATTTAATTTAATTTTTACGTGAGTTCCAACAGTTTCCAACCGCCCGGAGCCAGTGTTACTATATCATTCACAATTTGAAATTAATGGGGAGGGGAAAGATATATGTAGTTGAGGAAGATGAGGAAGAAGGTGAGGAAGCCATTTCAATCACTGTTTCGATTCCGAATGGTGATCTATCACCAGGGCGATACTGATAGTATCTACAACTCTGATTTATGATGGTTTTATAAACATATTCGTTGAATAATTTTTATGCGATATAATGATAATATGTTATATTGAAATATATATCCTTTACTAGAAGCTTAATTAATAGATTTTATTTTTAAATATAAAACAACATAATAATTTAATATTTTATCCCACAAATAACGGCAAAAAAAATTAACACTAAGCAAAATTTTTCAATATTTTAAAACTAGAGTGACGAAGTTGTGTATTTTTCACAGCACCTGAGCTCACCGCTAGAGAACTTTAACTGCTTCATTTAATTAAATTTCTAAAACTCCATAAGAGTTGAGACGATCCGCTCAAGACAAAGTAAATTCTTTTCTAAATTAATGAGTGAAATGATAGTAAAATTATGTAAAATATATCACTTGCTTGGTATAATTTTTGTATAGGTAAGCAAATTTTATCTATCGCTTCTACCAACCCATTACTAATTAAATGAAAATAACATAAATAAAGTACTGAAAATGTAGTTAAATTGTAGAGTTTGCCTTATCCACAGGCAGACATTAGTAATTGTATTAATTTATTACTAATATTTACATGTTTACAATATTTATACTTCTGGGTCTTACGACCGACTAAAATTGTCTTAAAATTGAATCTGAGAACTCGAGCTCTCATTGACCGGCTGTACTCGACGGGTGATTGTAGAGCTTATAGAGTCGGGCAGTGTGAGTAGTCACACTGCCCGACATCTGTCAGAACTTCACATAAGCTCTAAGCCTACTGATATCCATCAAACACAAATGAAACTACGTGTCATTCAAGGACACTACACATATTCATAATAAATATTATTAAATCTACAAATTTCGATTGTCAGTGCATGGACGCGTGCGTGATTTGAAATTGCACAAAGTAAAAAAAAACTTGAAGTATAAATCACATCAGAGAAGCGATAAAAAAGGTTCCAACATGATTTTTTAAATGAATAATTCTATTTTATTTGTTTATTTATACATATGTAATAATATTATTGATATTAAGACATCGAAAACTGGTGATCTTTATGCCGTTAGTGTACAGAACTGGTTATGTGCTCAGGGAAGGAAATATTATAAAGAATGCCTTACATCTTAAAAACTGTTATTATTTTCTCATATTTCTCGAGTAAAAAATATTATCTCTAAATCAATTTTCAACCAAAACTTTATATTACGCTATTTTATTTTATTTTTATTTCTATTTTATTCACCAGATTTACAGGAACGGGTTTAGTTTTTCCCATAGGAAAAACTAAACCCTTTCATACACTTTTCCATATAAATGATCATCTAGTAAATCCACGTTATGCAAGTGTATTATATAAGTATAATTAATACAAAACAATACAAGAACAACACGTTAATCTACCAAACTATTAAATGGGAATATAATTCACCGTCTCCAGATATTTTCATATCAGAGGGTTCGGCTCTGTGGAATTCCTAATTTTACCGATAAATCCTACTGATCCCTCAATATAAATATTTTAAAAATCTTTCGTAATTCTACATGTATTTAAAATGACTGATTTTTGCATTTTTATATACAAATTCTTTGACAAATCTAATATGCCTAAATTTTTAATAAGAGAGCTAGGTATAATGCCAGTAGCCGAAATAACAAAAGGTAATATTTTTATAGTCTGAGAATGCCAAATTCTTTTAATTTCATTTCCTAAATCTGTATACTTTCTTATTTTTTCAGAAACAGATTTTTGAATATTACAGGAATTCGGAATAGCTACATCAATAATATAAGTTAATTTTTTAATTTTGTCATGTAAAACTATATCAGGTCTATTATGACCAATTGGTCTGTCTGTTAGTATAGTTTTATCATAGTAAATTTTAAAGAAATTATTTTCTAAAAATGAATTTGGTTCGTATTCATAATATGGTACTATATTATGACATTCAATCAAGTTATGTTTAATTACCAAACTTTGGTGAATTATTTTTAAAACCTGATTGTGCCTAAATGTATACTCAGACGGCGCTAATATAGAACATCCTGATATAATGTGTTCTATAGTTTCCGGAAAAGCCATACATTTTCTACATAAATCATCAATTTGATTTGGATCTTTGATTATATGCTTCCTATAATTTTTGGTATTAATTACTCTATCTTGAATAGCAAGCATAAAACCTTCTATTTCTGCGCTCAACTCTCCAATACTCAACCATTTGTTTGACGAAAGTTTGTCAACATACGTTTGGTTGAGATAATTGAAGTGTTTTGCGTGAATAATTTTATTTGACCAAGAATCTAATAATTCCTGGTTGGTATTTATAAAAATGTTGGCATTCTCGTCGTATAAATTTAAAGGTGAAATATTTCTGTCTGCCTTGCAAATTATTTTATGCAGCTCTGAGCTATTAGCTTTTCTATGAAAAAAATTTCTTAACATTTCTACCTGATTTTGTTTTAAAGAAGTTATTTTGACTATACCTCTACCTCCTAAATTTCTAGGTAAATTAATTCGTTCTATAGCTGAATTTGGATGATGACAATTAAACTTTGTTAACGTAGTTCTAATTAATCGTTCTAAGCTATCTAAATCTGTATTAGACTTAATATTATTATTTGTTATTCTATTAAATTTTTATTTTATTTTTATTTCTACAAGATTCACCTACTTTAACTCCTTTCATGTGCCTAATATTAGTATGAATACTTTCCCTAATATGTATGCTATATGTTTTTACTTTCATCTACATATATGGATGATTATACCTAATATTTTATACTTAATATAACATCTTATAAATCTCGACTACCATATTACGGGCATTTGCCTAGCTTGGTAGTCAAAAAGCCATGTAAAATAAACCTGTAACAAAGAAAATGAATAAAGAAAATTTAAAAAAAATAAAATAAAAAATAGGTACGCCGTTAGCAAAGAGCAAATTTTTGTTGTAATTTTATTAATTCAGTCAGACATGGTAGCTATGAAGATTTTATTCCATGATGAGCTTCGAGAGCTTTTAAAACCGGCGAGTCTCAGTGGTAAAGAGTCACCGTTGGAAATATTCAATAAATAAATATTTACCCTCGTAATGCGCTTAAGGCTCGGTTCCCAGTCCCGCTCAGTAAGGGTGGTTATTATTTTATCGCGTTTCAGGCAAAGGCTGTCAGGAGCAGACTGGAAAATAAGTTTATTCTTTGAATTATCCTTATTGGAAAATCAACAAGGACCTTCTTGCTTCGTTCATTCCGATTCTTCTTTAATTCCACATGCAAACATCGTGCAAAAAATACCTCCCATTGAATTCGCGAGGGAGAATCACTCTGTGTTACGGAATTATGGTTTTAAACACCGTAGGAGATAATATAAACTTATTAAAGGTTCCTTTTGTAGAGAAGGCATTGATATCAAAAGCAATTCCAGATCTCAGGGGGGGGTGGTGCAAATCCCATGAGCTCCATAT
This sequence comes from Limnephilus auricula, assembly GCA_951813805.1. Lineage (NCBI taxonomy): Eukaryota > Metazoa > Arthropoda > Insecta > Trichoptera > Limnephilidae > Limnephilus > Limnephilus auricula. The sequence goes on from OX638393.1 coordinate 38,902,001, forward strand.
TATACATAGAACATATCAAATTAATATTTAAAAAAAATATATATATATATTGTGAGATACTGCACACATAGTAAAATAAAACAGAATAAAAGCAATACAGAAACAACTTGAGAATAAAGTTTTTTTTAAAACAAAATAAAAATATTTTTTTTTTTTAATCTGACATCAGGAGTTGTAAATAGGACTATGCCAGAAGTGCAGTGCTGCCATCACAAGACCGTTTTCGATCGTGGCTAGTCGCGTTCTAAAGCTGGTGATCCGTTTTTTGAGTAGTGCTCAGAATGTAAGAACACGCCCTTCTACAAACATCTCAGTGGCACTGCAGTACCAGGACAACCCAAAAAGTAATCAGTATGAATTTTATAAGTAGTATATATATTTTATAAGTATTTTATTTTACTATCAATAAATAATTATATTAATATCATTATTTAACACATTGTTGTTGGGTACATCGCTCATCTCTTTTATTTGTGGGCACAATTACATTAGAGACACAAACATTCGATAAAAATGTTTAATTTCTTCCCACCAAAACAACTATTACATGCAATAGATGCGACGGAATTCGATGGGTAGTTCGTATTATTAAATTGCACATAGGTGGTGTTACTTTTGGATTGAAATAAGGTATGGGAGGGCTAATCTTTAGTTATTATATCGATGCTTCATTCCGGACTTTAAATATTTTATTGGAAATTTAATGTCATTTCAATTTTTACTTAACTTAGCCCATTTGCTATATCACGATGATAGATTGATAAAACCTGTTGCCAAAGCAAAGAAGTTAAACGATGGTCCCTACTTGTTTATTGTCTCAAAAGTGACAACACAGATTATCCCTTGGTTGAACTTTATATTAAATTGTGAATTATTATGGATTAACCTTGCAGCTCTAAATTATCAGAACATTATTTTGAGGAATTTAGGTGATATAATAATAAAATTGTACTTCTGATTTATGTAGGTATGTACTCATTTTATTATTCATGTATAATATAGTTACAGATTTTGGACTCCAGCGCTTTTTATTCCTGATTTTTACAGCCAAAAGTATTTTTGGGGTGTTATGCCGTTATATGTTATGTTTTGCATAAAATCCCAAAAATAAGTAACGAAAATAGTTAACCTTTTAAAAAATGTATTAATTATTTTTTTAAGTTAGCTTATGAAAATGATTTTCCTAAGGGCTATTGTCATCTTTTTAGGGATGCTTTGTAGAAGTTATTTTTAGGAGATTAAGTAAGTTCTGGGAACAAAAAAGGTGTGACGACTGGTTAGGAGTCTGGGGGTCAGTGTGTCCTGGAGTGACGGATATATGAATCCATCCCACCCTCTGCAGTGCAAAGCAATGTTTCGAGAGAGTCCAATTGAAGTGGTCAAAACGTCTCCCTCAACCAGTTCGACCAGATCCGACCCGCTACTGGTGGCAAACGTAACCAAGACTCAGACAAAACTTCACCTCATAAACCCGGGCACTCCTGCTAAATCACCAAACGCAGCGAACCACTAGGGGTGACCAATGGCAGAGGTGTTGGTTATCCAATAAATAGGTCCTAGCGCGGAGGTACCCATCCCAGCATCCCAAATTGATAAAATAATTTAGGAAGGTATCTGTGGAACCAGCAATAAGGCTTCTTGTCTAATTTTTTAGAGTGTGGTCGATATAGAGGATAGGTAGCAAACAATACACACATAATTATATTATTACACGTAACAGAGAGAAAAGGAAATAGATTTGACCCGACAATATTGTTTTAATATCGGTAGCTGAATGAACTCACCGTCAAGACGTAAAACAAGATAATGCGTTGACAAGAATAGGCTAGGCAATACACGAAAATCTTGCCCAAAAGTACAGAAAACTTGACGGAAATACGTGCCGTACACACTATTGTTCATCTACCAGAGACTTTGGAATCAAGGCAGACCACATTTATTTCCTTTTTTGATGAAGTCTTGAAATTCGCATTGAATTATTAGTTCAATATTTTAAAACTTGAGTGACGAAGTTGTGTATTTTTCACAGCACCTGAGCTCACCGCTAGAGAACTTTAACTGCTTCATTTAATTAAATTTCTAAAACTCCATAAGAGTTGAGACGATCTGCTCAAGACAAAGTAAATTTTTTTCTAAATTAATGAGTGAAATGATAGTAAAATTATGTAAAATATATCACTGGCTTGGTATAATTTTTGTATAGGTAACACGCCAAATGAAAACTTGCGGTGCTTTTTCGAACTATTAGTTTTCACCGAAGTTCCAAGTAAAAACACTGCGGTATTTTTTCGCTCGATTGTGCAGTGTTTTACGTTGTAAGTCTGCGGGGTCGCCACGTACGCCGGAATTAGAACCTTATATTATGAAATCGAATTATATCCGACCGTTCCGCAGAATTTCAATGAATTGCGCCAAGTCCGGTCGGGTCGGGTACGGCGGCTTACGGTGCATCTGCCGGCGAAAAAACCAAACGGAACGGCCCGAACTTTTAATTCAGTTAGCCATTTTTAGTAAAATTAGTGTTGCGTGGAGAGAATCTTAAGTGTGGTGAAATAACATTTTTATTACTGTGGAATATTCGGATAGATCTGTAGGTATCTACAAATAAGATTTTGGTAATTTATTTTCTAATTACTTCTTCAATCTTCGCAAAATCACTTTGTGGCGTCATTTTTAATTACATGAAACAAATAACTTGGTGAATACAACTTATATAATCACAATTATCGATATTTTTAGAAACCTAAGGTTTCTTCATCAGGATAATAAGAACATGATTAATAATACAGATATAATTAATAACATAAATATAATTATAAATAAATATAATACATATCATAAATATAATTCTAATAGTAATAAGTTCTTATTATCCTGACGAAGATACCTTCGGTAATATGTAAAATAGGGAATATAAAAACCATAAAACTAGTTTATGATGCACTAGTTCATTCATCTCTTACTTATGGAATAATTGGCTGGGGCGGAACTTACAACAATCTTGTAAAACAATTAGAAATTGCCCAAAAATCAATTATTAAAATTATGTACCAATTTTTTTTTTAATTAACAGGATGAGATTATTTTTTGAATTTCTTTAGATGATGAGAATTTAATGGTCAAATCATCAGATTCGGTACTTATGATTGAAGCTACATTTGAATCCACCGTTGAAACAAATGAAGGGTCGTCGTGTTCGGTATTTGGGGAGAATTGTTCTTCAAGGCTATCTGCAAAGGCTTCGGCCTTGTCTGCAGCTGAGTATACTACTCCGTTCGGGCCTTGATGGGCGATATTCTAGTCTTTGGACGTCTGAGTGTTTTAGAGAGCTTCCAGAAAGCTTTTATATCGTCTTTAAAGGATGAGATAAAATCGTGCCAGCGTTCATTGTGGAAGTCGCTTAGGGCATCTCTCACTAGGCGCGATAAACATTTGTAGTGCATTTTATCAATATTTTATCAATAATAAGATCTTTAATCTCTTCGGGGAATCCGTAACGACTTGTGTCGTCGAGAACTTCAACATTAATAGATGCTTTTATTGATTTTAGGAATGATCGTTCAGAAAAACAAGTCGTCTTAATATTGGTATATACCGTTTTGTTGCAAACTGACCAGCGCAGCATGCGGTGATGCCAGTGGGGTAGCGATTAAAGGCCCCAGCTGTTCCCGCGGGAGGTTTTTTTGGAAGGGGTCGTGTGACCCCGTGAACGCCACTGGTGTGTCATGGGTATTATATAATGAGCCGTCAATACCATCCGTTTGAAGGCAGTGGCGGCGCGGGCGTTTTTTTAGTGCAAAAAAAAAAAAAAAAAACAAATAGTTTCAAACAGTAAGAAAAAAAAATCTTACAGGGCCTTGATTTAGGCAAATACAAAGCTTATAAACAGTGGAGAAACTGTAGGAATTGTTATTTCCTTTCCAGATTTTGTGATGGAACTAGGTTGAAATTTCAAACTTTGAAATGTAATTTGTAATTTAAGATTAATGTTGCAGTTACAGTTACTCTCGCCGATGTGGTAAAAAAATGTCTCCTTTGGATTGGGTATCTATACCTACCCGAATTAATTTGCTATACAAACAAACATAAAAAATACCACTGAAATTCTCATATAAATGTAGGTATAATTAAAATTCATGACAACAGCATTATTCATTATTCACATCCTTTGTTTCTACAAACTTTTGACAAATACAATTAATACTTAGGGGGTTTCTCACCATCCTCACAATAGCTTATCTACACTAATAACGAATATTATTAAAGATAAAAATAAAACTCGGCCAACTTTCCAATATATAGCTACTATTCATAGGTTCGAGTACCGAATCATAAACTCCAACTTAAAAATAAATAATCCGTACATCTTAAATCGAAAATATTCGTTATTAGTGTATATAAGCTATTGGGAGGATGGTGAGGAACCCCCTTATAATAATAATAAAGCGGAGCGAGCAGAGCGCCGTTTTGGTGAGAAATCACCTCAAGGGCGCTGTATAATTTATTATTATTTACAAATAGATGCAGAAACATTCTAACCTGGCAGTAACAGCACTTCCGATAAACACAATTTTATTAGAAAGTTTGTACTTGAAGAAGATATGAATTTTCACGCGGAGGACATTCTATTTAAAACACTGGACATCGCGTGATTTTACATTTGCTGCCCACATCATCACAGTGATTTATAAGAAATTTAATGCCAATGTTGAGTAAATGTTTATTTTGAAAGATTTGAGAATTTAGGACTCTTTAGAAATGTAGAATATTCATTCACAAAAGCTTACAAATAAGATAATTATAAGTATATTTCACTACTGTACAAAAGTGTGTCATTACTTTTTGTGAAAAAACTAAAGATTAAATAAAATTATTTTATTTAAAGAAATTTTTGTTATTAGTTTTATATGAATTTATTTTATCCCGGTTAAAACAAACAACTCGTTAAAAAAATAAATACAGTATGTACTAAGGACAAAAACTTTAATCATATATTTACCGTATAAGGCACATTCGCGTAAAATAATTGAATCGCACTTCGCCTTCTGGAGTAGTTTATCATTTCCCCCTTGAATCACCGCCACTGGCTTGCATCTCTGTAAAGCTCCTCAAATTGAACTGGTGACTTGCACAAAAAATTAATTGAAACTGGCATAATTGCATCGCACCAGCGCAGTGGCGTATGTCAGGGGGCCACACTCTTTATATCCAATAAATTGTTGCGCTCGGATATGTCTTCGCAGATGTTTCAAAAGGGGGCTATTGAAATACGAAACTAATTTTATTTTTAATTGATTTTAATTAGTGACAAGGATCTTTTTGTATGATACATTATTATCTATTACGGACGTGTTGGAGATGATTATTTTTATTTTGTCTGATTGATAAATAAATGCCGAGTAAGCGGCAGCTTTTGAGTGAGAGAATGCGTCAGAGATGATTTTAGATTTTCACGGCCAAAAGTATTTTCTATATTTATTTTTGGGGTGTTATGCCGTGTTGCGCTACCTCCTTCTTTAGCCAACGTTTCGGACAGCATTACAATGTCCATCGTTAGGGCACGTGTGTAATTTATGGTGGTGCTAAATATCTGCTTATGTAAATAGATGCGATAACGTGTTGCCAGCTCCACTCCTCTGCGAGCTGGTAGGTATTACAGTATGATTCAAAATGGTTTTCTGCATTTAGCTTTGGTGTAGCCATCAATTACCGAATACCGAGAACTATTGAGCTTATTTTAATGGGATTTTTGTAAATTTTAATTGCCTCCGTAATTTTTTTTTTGTTTTGTTTTGTTTAGTTTATTTAGATGTATGCACATTTTTTTCATACATCTAGTAAGAAAATACAATAATACAATTTAATTAATACGGTTTAAAAAATACAAATTAAAAAATACAAATAAAAAAATGCAAATTAAAAAATACAAATTAAAAAAATACAATTTAAGAGATTAATTTAAGATTATTAATTTAATTATTATATATTTTTTTTTGTAATCTAATCAATGATTGTTTTTAATATATATAGCACATGTCCTACGAAAAGTGCTAAGGTTTGAGGCTTCCTTAACGGCATTCGGTAGGTTATTATACAGTTTTTGTCCTTTATAAAACACGCTATTTTGGGTGCACGAAAGCTTAGTTTTGGGAAGCCTAAAATCTCTGCATCTTCTCGTAGGATAATTATGAACATTTTCGTGATACATAATATTACTATTCAGATAACTTGGCATCATATTATTTTTGAGTTTGTACAACATTGTTAAGGTATTATATATTATATGTTGTTTGGTTGTCATCATATTTAAATTTTGTAACATAATTTTGACTCTAGTAAAAATGTTGCACTTTAAAATGATCCTCATTCCCCTATTCTGTATAACCTGTAGTTTGTTATTTTGTGCTTCGTTACATAGGAATAAAACACTAGAACAATAATTTAAATGCGGAGTTACAATAGAATTGTAAACAAGGCGCGTTGTCTTGAGATCCAAGTTATTTCTGATCCTTCTAAGGAATCCAACCTTTTTAGCAATTTTCTTTGTTATGTATTCTAAGTGTTCGTCGAATTTCAATTTGTCGTCTAATATTACACCCAGATATTTAATACTGCTAACCCTTTCTATATTTACGTTATCAATTTTTAGTACTATCTGCTCGTTTCCTCCCAGGCTATCCACAATTAAAAATTTGGTTTTCATAACATTTAATTTTAGTTTATTTTGGTTTAACCAGAGAGTTACATAATTTAAGTCAATTTGTATTTTCTCAATGGCGTCCTGTAAATTTTTGCTGGCTATGTATAACAGTGTATCATCAGCAAAGAGTTTAATTGAACAATGCTTTAACACTTTGATAATGTCATTTATATATATAATGAACAACAATGGACCTAATACAGAACCCTGCGGAACACCTTTATTAGTACTATGTGGTTCAGATGTTATCCCACCATATTTGGTGACTTGTGTTCTTTCTGACAGGTAATCAGCAAACCACTTATTTTCTTTGCCATTTATTCCAATATTACTTAATTTTTTTATTAATCTATCTCTATCGATTGTTTCAAATGCCCGTTTTAAATCTAGAAATACTGCAATAATTTTACTTTTTTTATCTCTAAAATTTTTCCACTCATCTATAACATAGTTGATAGCGGTTTAGGCGTGCTCTGTAAGTTTTGGGTCTTCCAAGAACTTCAGAAACAAATCCATGGTAATGGCCGGTTTCAATTAAATGCATCCCAAAACTAAATAAGAAAAAAGAGGGAATACGTTTAAATATTTTAAATTATACATCTACCTGAATTTATTACCCGTATCTATCATGTAATAGAAAAAAAACATCACGACATCGCTGATAACCTAACTATAAGATATAATAGAATATTCATAGAAAGAAGACACATTCATTGGTTACACTTTAAGAAATTTGCAATTAACATTTCAAAATCGGGCGTTTTTTGTCAAAAGGTAAAAATATTTCCGCTTTGCAATAAATAATCAATCGAATATTTTTGTATATATCCTAAAACTAAAAACTGTTTTTGAAAAGTGATGAAATACGCAATAATATTTTATTATTGAAAAAAAATTTTTTTTGAAGTTTCACAATATTTAATACAGAAAAAAAAGTTTAAAAAATGGTTCACAAAAACGTTGTTGTTGAGCCGCAACGAAACAAAATAAAAATACATTCATAATACCATTCCAATAAAATATAAATAAAATGTGACAGTTTTCAATAATAGGACAATCCTTGTATGAAGTGATTGTGATATTCTTGTGAAAATATAACATGGCTGTAAAAAAAATTATTCGAAAACTTATTCGACTTATTGTCTCAGAAGTTTGTCGACCACTGATCTGATTTTCCCCATTTAAATAAACTTGTTTGTAGGTAATTTGTTTTTACGCGAATTTATTCTCTACAATATATATTTTCATTGCAGCAAACGTCAACGGGGGATAAAACAAACAAAAAAATGTTCACGGTTGCTAGCAAACATTACTACGCCATCAAAAACGTGATACCTCAGCACCTCTGAAAACGTGTGTCCAAAAAAAATGACTTATTACTCTTTTATACGCCCTTGGGGCTTTTACAATTTGTACATAAAGTTAGCTATAAACAATAGGTTGCCAAAAATAATTTCTAACATTACAGTGGTTTACAATTGGATACATTTTGAAAAAAAAAATAATAAACTCAATTTATCAAAAATAATATGTTGACATAAAGAAAATATTGAAATATGTTTTAAAGACAGAAATTGTTACATTTAACATTTCGATATCATTTGTATATTTGTTTGCTAACCTAATGGTGGCATTAAAATAGGTCCTTACGCCTAGCGGATCGATTAGGTACTGTTAAATTGACTACACGCAAGGGTTCGCCACAGTCGAGCTCCGAATTTATAGTTTTAAAAAATAAACTTTTATATAGGTCTCTTATCCTTCGCCGACTTGTACAATCGGTACTCACATTTAAAGCGCATCACAAGCAAAGGTTATAACTTATAACACAAATGGCAGTGAAACGAAGAGCCACGCTACGCGTTTCCTAGCGAGACAGGACACTAATGAGTGAATAAGGGGCAAGACAAAGGTAGCCAGCATTACTGTCACACTCGAGTGTGACCATTCCGGACACGTGTCGCGGTTAGCGAGTGACAAGTGTAATTCAAGCATCATCCAAGATGTCCTTGGTTGCGGACACTGAGTAAAGAAAATACTCAAAATGTAAAATAAGGTCCTACCTCTGAAAGCTCCGTCGCGTCTTTAATATTATTTCTATTAGGTACTACTTACTTATGAGAACGAATGTTTTTTGTTTTTTTGTTTTTGTTTAAGTGCGATTAACTCACAAGAGTCTCAACTGCTCACCAAAGTGAGTCACCAAACACGACTAAAGCCATTTCAAGCAACGTTTAAATTCTGAATGGTGGTCTTACATCAGGGCGATACTGAGAGCATCTTCCACTCTGGAACGTGCCGCAAATATACCCTATGTTATTTTTAATTAATAAATTATGAAAACACAAATCAATCAAATAAAATATATAATATCTGCACTAGCAACCTATGAATCGCTAATCGAGAGCCTTGCCCCTCGCCCACGGAGGCCGGTTTGCAACGGAGCTGTAACAAATGTGTAGTGAGGATAAAGAGAATGGAGTAACATGTGAGGGTGTTGACGCAAGGAAATTCGTGGAATTACCGATGGTGCAAAATACAAACCTGCATCTGTATCTTTTGTAGTAATGTAAGGGTTGCATCAATAATAATAAAGAGGATGCAAAAGAAAAACGCAAATTATTCAACTTTCTATTCAAAGTTAGCCATTTAGTCAAAGTTAACCACCTATTCAAAGTTAGCGAGCTAGCCAAAGTAAGGTGTGAATGATAAAGTGAATGCTGCAGAAACGGAACGAACAAACCAATTTTCAGGCAAATGAAAAGCTAAACGGTTGAGATTAAAGTTCGCAACGCTCAGTGAAATACTGTTTAAGAGTGGTATTAATCCAATTTTCGAGACGGGTATGTGTACCATCGCCGAGGAAACCATTTATTGGATAACCGATCCCTCTGCCACTAACCACTGCCTAAGTGCTACGTTTGGTGACTTAGGAAGTTTTCCCCCGGCTTCGAGTTTTTTTTTAACTCTCCAGCAGGGATTGGAACATCGCCTTGCACCGCATTGGGAGGGTTGGATTCATACATCCGTTATTCCTGGACACACTGACCCCTAGATTCCTATCTACCCCTCAGACTTTTTTTCCTTCATTTAAGAACGGGTCGCTTCTACGACTCGTTCTAGTGTTCAACAGCTCGGCTGTGGAACGATTTGCCGGCCTCTGTGTTTCCTCCTTCCTACAACATGGGTCTCTTCAAGACCCACGTTCACTCTTTCCTCTCCTCAAAAATACAGAAATAAAATCTCTTTTATTTTCTAAACAGAAGCCACACGGCACCCCCAAAGATGACATAGGCCCCGAGGGGAATTATTTTCCTTAAGGCCTCCTGTATGGAGCTAATGTACTATATTTTACTCACCCGTGCAGCAATTTTTACGAAATTTTAGTTAGAAATGTTTTAGTCACCGCACACTGCACAAATTGTCGTACTTTTTCATACACATAGATAGGTACATCGTCTCATTTATGCTCTCTTGTTATTCTATCTCTCTATTTCTCTCGAATCAAGGATTTTTTGATGTTAAAAAAGCCTTGGTACGATACTCTAACATAAAAAAAGTTATGAGTTTTACCTCACAATAATATTTCATACAAATATTTAATATCAAGGGCTCGTTCAATTAATTTATAGAGATACGGACTGATGTCCTGCGTCATAAAAGCTCGTAAGCTCTTTTAATAACTGTTTTTACTTCACAGACGAGGGTAAAAGGCATATAAACCTTATTGGCAAGAGCGTTTGGGTGAAATTTTTATAGCTGCCCTGATGAACACTGAACACGGTGTAATCTCATTTTCATACACAGCGTAATTATTACTAAACCGTGTACACAGCGGCTTAGTGTACAGTGTACAACCGAAAGAGACATTACACGGGCTGAAAGAATAAATTTAAAAAAAGGTAAAGTAACAAGTTGAAAAGTATTAAAAAATTATTTTAACAAGTAAAAAACTTTTTTTTCGTTGTTTGTTTTTGGGGTGTTATGCCGTGTTGTGCTACCTCCTTCTTTAGCCGACGTTTCGGACAGCGTTGCAGTGTCCATCATCAGGGCAGATCCGGCAGATCCGTCGATCTGCCGGATCTGCCCTGATGATGGACACTGCAACGCTGTCCGAAACGTCGGCTAAAGAAGGAGGTAGCACAACACGGCATAACACCCCAAAAACAAACAACGAAAATGCTTTTGGCCGTGAAAATCTAAAAACGTATCCAAGTAAAAAACTATTCACATCATTTTAATATAATTTATTACATTTGCTGATACTTACGTTAATATATTTATCTAACGCCCAGAGGGCTTTTATATGTTAGTAAAGTAGTACACTTGTTACATTTTGTTTTTAGTAAAAAAAATATTGTTACATTTTGTTGGTAGTAAAAATTACACACAAGTCATAAAAATACAAGAACAACAACTGAATAATACAGCGATTAGATAGGTTCACAAAAATACAATCTGTTTTGGAAAAGTGTTGAAATAATATTTTACATGATCCACAAAACTCGTCAAGTTGATATTAAATATGTCAACATCATCTGAGTATTGATTTCCCATAGTGTGAAATCGTTGTATCGGATAATGGACATCGGTGGGCAATGTAGTTAGCTAATAAATGCTGCAGTACAATAGTGTATTTTGTGGTGTTGCTACTGTAGGGATATGTAAGTTGGTGAGTTGCATGAGTTCGCAACAGTCGAATTTAGTATTTGAATAAAAAGGTGAAGTCGTTTATTTTATGCCTGTCTTCTAGTGTGTGTACCGATTTTCAAAATATTTAATAAGAAACGATATTTAGTTTAAACTTTTTTTTTAATTCGCTCAATGTTGTTAAATGTGAATAGTGTAAGATGGAGTCCAAACTAATGAGTTATATTCAATTAGGCTTCTAACTAGAGATACGTATAATAGTTTAATGGCTTGTAAGGAATTGAATCAGTTATTTTCTTGTATACCTTGATGACATCAGCGAAGATCAATAACTTGACATCGTTGAAGCACACATATCAAATATACACGTATTTCTAATCTATATTATGTATACAGGATGTTATAGGACGTACTTGACTTACTTAATCCAGTGATTCGTGACATTATTTGGAGTTAAACACGAAAATACAACTTTGGTCTCTGGTGAAATTTTTATTAAAAAATCAGTATGAATTAGACAGATAGGGTCGGATTGAGGGGTTGGGCGGTTACCCTGCGGGATGGCCAGAGATGATATTTGGAAGAATGCTTTTTTTGTTGGGTTTTGAAAAAATAAAAAACATCAAAAAGTCACCATTACCCAAAATGTCATTAACCATTTTTACTCCAAATATTGTAGAAATTACTGGAAAGTAAGTCAAGTACGTCCCTTAATACCATGTATAAAGAAAAGTGTTATATCGACAGTTTTATTATGATTGATGAAATGTTGCAAAATTGATCTCCAAAACAAGGTCACTGTTCATTAAGGTGGGTCATTTTAAAAAAAGTGTTAATTTCAAATTCTAAGAGCGATAAAAGGGTGCCAAATGGGTTCAAAACGACGTGTTAATTTTTTTTTAATTTTCTGATACGATCTTCTTCCTCCGGATTCACTTCAAAATTTTGAAAAATTTAAATTTTTGGGGTTATTTCTAGTGTGTATAAAAGTTACTATGAATCTTTTTAATCATATTTTTTTGTAATCTTCCATAGCTAATGTAGTATATATTTACAAAAAGTCTCGGTTTTGATTATTGGAGGCGTGAGGTGAGGGCGGGGGGAGTACCGATTGCACTAATACCGGAGAAAAAATGGAGGAATTCCGCCGCAAAAGTAAAGTGCTGTTTGATATTTCGTCTTGCAAATGCAATGATTTCAGTAAATGTGACTATCCTGGAGATCAAAAAATACCTCTAAATGAATAGAGTTTCATTACTGACCAACGTTCTATACGAAAAATGATAATATGAAACGTGGATATCGCTTAAACAAAACAAATGAAAACTGCGTTGAAAGGGAAACTTTTGAAGCAAAAATCCTTGTGCCCGTCTAAAAAGAAAAGCATAGGTAAGCCAACTACCTCTCTACTCGATATTTCCACGTCTTCTGCATCAAATTAATCCGATTGTAAAGATGTTTTCAAACCAAATGTTATACCTCAAACGCTTCAGAAGCAGGCTGCGGTCAATATTGATCATTCCACACTGTCTAAAACTTGTGATAGATATGGAGTGTTGGATAAGGCAGATGCAGTCATTGCCTCATCAGTTCTGTATGACATCGAGTCTATTATTCCAGTTATTGACGAGAATAAACTTTGCAGAGAACGAAAGAAAACAAGAGGAAATATTAAGGGCACAACTCATAGTTTTGTAAAAATCCCCAATATATTTTGATGGCCGGAAAGATAAAACATTAATTATCAGGAAAGGGAGGGGACGCAATACAGAGAATGACGCATTGAAGAGCATATTTCATTGATAAAAGACCCAGACTCAATATATTTAGGTTTTATTGCACCAAACTCTGGCACTTCGAAAGTTACAAACCATTGCAATGGATAATTTGCTTGCTTCACATGAACGAGTTACCATTTCGGCATTTGTTCGCACATCTTGAAGATAAGACATATGGACCTCAAACATATTCAGGCACAATAGGACTAGCTTTGGAAAACTGTGAAAAAAAGCCTATGGTTCATTTTCAGAAAATTGACGGAGAGTTGCATGAATTATTATTAAAGACGTGGATACAAATCAGTTATATTTGTTTAAAATAGTATCTGCAGTTACGGTGGGGGAATTACCTAAAGATTTATGCCACAAATCTCCTGGAATATGTCTCATGCCAAATAGCTTACCAGTGCTAACCGAATTCTTCGTCTTTATGTTTCAACGGAAGCTCCTTCAGAGAATCTTTTTATTTTATAAACGTACGTTGTTAATGTTTATGCTCCGGCGCTTGGTTCAGCATCAATACTCATCCCACCTGTAAAGATGGAGCACGTCACCTGTGGTAGTTAATCTCAGCGCCTAGATACTTATCAGCTGAACTAAAAACTATAATTGATTCAGTTATAGAAAGAAACAGATACTTCGCACACCCCGAAAATTTATTGCTTGCAATGTTGACAGATCCTCACAAGCATATCCAAGAATTAGCTGCCCGTCGTGTTCTAAAAGCACGCAGTAAGAAACTAAGTAAAACAGGGCTGTTCCAACTTCCAAACATAAACCTCGATGCATCATATTATTTGGAAGAAAATTGTAACCGAACCCCCAATACTGAAGCATATATCGGATGAAGATCTTCAATTATTTGTAGCTCAAGGGGGAGAAGGTAGATTGCCTCTTCTGCGACTGCCATGTCATACTCAAGCAGTTGAAAGAGGTGTAACGACTGTTATTGAAGCCTTGACTACTTTATGTACGATGTATGCAAGAGAAAGTCTTATTAAGGTGAAGATTGAGTCTCGCAAAATAATGCCGAAATTTGAGAGTAAGAAGGATTTTGCCGGTATTTGAATTCACTACCTTGAGATATTTTGAATTATATTCATATATGTTTTTAATAAGTAATTCAAAACATTCCCTCTATTTTGCGTTTTATTGAAAAATAAATAATTTTTACTTGTTTATCTAATATTTTTTAAATATTTAACAAGGGTGAGTTTTTCTCTAATCTGTGAAATTTAAAAGTCAATCCGGAGGAAGAAGATGATATCCAAATATTATCAAAAAAATTACGCGCTTTTTTATCTTCATTTAACACCCTTTTATTACTATTAGACAAATCAAAACAAGAAAAAAAATTTCCCCATACATTCGTGACCCACCTTACTGTTCATGTGAGACTTCCCAGCAGAGTAAAACCCAGGAAACGGTGGATGTTTTAGTAACATAGTACGTTAGTATGTTGTATAATTATTTTTCAAAATTTCAAAGAGTTTAAACGAACATCCCCATTAAAGATACTTCATTAGAATTTTGGGTGTTTCATCATTACATTCTAAATACATTTACAGGTAACGTACAAATGTGAGCCGGTAACGATCATTAGCAACCGTTCCCAGAATGAAAAATAGGTTATTCGAATTACCATGTTAATGAAAAATGACCTTTGCTTGATAAATACAGAATATTTTAATTGAATATTGTTATGAATTCGGTGCTGAATTAATTACAGACATGGTATTATGATATGAAATGATATTACTGAAATTTTATTAAATATGTTTTTTTAGAAGGATTGATCACTATTTTACAGAATTTTAGTCTAAACGACACGACTCGAGAGTCAAAATAACAGAAGAGCATGAAGAAGATAATAATATGAATTGCGTGAGGCATACAAGCATGGAGTGTACGCCGATAAAGTGTTGTGTGGCGCTCTCTCCTCTCTGCCCACCCCCGCCAATAAATGGCGTGATGGTTAGTTGGTTATATTTAGTTAGTTAGATGAGTATATTTAAAAATGACTGTTTTTTTCCGTTTGAACGCTCGTATATAAACAATTAATAAATAATCAGGTCGTACCCTACAAAATTAACCAGTAAATCCTGGGCTTATTCGTTTGCTTGAAATTGACATTTTTTGTTTTTTTTTTGCATATGTGTATACGAAAATGCCACCAAAACATGATAGAATGCATTGCCATCAACAGCGACTATATCTACCGAGTTTCAGTGCGTTCGGTTGTCGAAAATTGGTTTAATTTTAACTTCCAATAATCCGCAGCATTCATTCATTCAATCGAGAAAACAAATGTTATTTTTTAAAAATTGTGGTTGGACACACCTACACTTATATACACACTTACACAATACACGCCTACACTTATCTACATACATTCATCTTAGTTCATATATCATGCTTTACTCGGTAGTTAGTATTGTTACATTACTTAACCTACCCCCCTCCTATAGACCGGTCATTTCTTATTACCCACATTCAGTCGTCAATAGATCCTCGCCACATAAACATCTCCGCTTCAATATTCCGCTCTTTTGCTCCTGCCAATACAAATTCGCCGCTGCTGTGAAAGTACAGCTACTATTATATAAATATTCCGATAAAAGACATGGATTAATATTAAACACCTCGACAGAAGAAAGTGTTCCGCATTGAATCATTTCTTTCATATCCTTTACCTGTATGTGCATATTTTCTCCAAGTGCAGTGGTTTCATCATACACACATTTGAAAGGTCCTTCGATTGCAAAATTACATAAAATTTCACCTCAAATGGATGCATTTAAAAATGGAATTAATTAGCTTAAGTCATAATGAAACTCGTCCCTTGTTTCAGGGTAACACCGCTAATTCCTACTCGATCCATGCGATACCATCGATAATCTGTCACCCCAAACACAGAGATTTTGTAAGTAAACATCCGGGTGATATTTTTGAACGTCAACAGCCCAACACTTGACAAAACTGCCTGCAGAAGCTAAAAAATAAACCAGTGGCGTTTACCCTTGACGCGTTACATGGTGATAATTCTGTGTATTGAACCCTTTGTTTATTTTTTATCCCGGGCGACACGCCACTGCGCCGCGGTTGTCCTACCTAGCTAATCCCCGGAGATAATCACATTTTTATTTCCCATGGCATTTTTATGGAGCTAAGAGTAGTGTGGAGGTACTCTCAGCGGTTATGAAAAAAAATGTCAATAAAAACATATGAAATTGTTTTAGACCACTTTCATTTTAATCAAACTCTACCGGATTCGGAAGAAATATTAAAACTAATCTATGATACAAAATATTGACATATGTAATAAATATACAAAAAAAATTTTTGTACAAATCTGGAACCCTGTTAGTTTCAGTGCTTCATCAAAATCATATTAGCTGCAAGCTTGCTAATATGATTTTGATGCCATGATCACAGCACAAAAGTTACCAAAATACCTTATTCAATTTTCGTAATTTCTTTCAGTTTAAGGTGATTGTCAAAGGAATTCATATCATATACTCTTTCGTAGATGGAGCGCGTATAATTTCTTAACTTATAAACGCTTCTTACAAGTTATGCTTTGAAATATTAAGAAAAAAATATCGTTCGCGCAAGTACACGAGCAATATGTATATGAATAAATAGTTTTGTCAGTTAAAAAACTTAAATCTTTCAAGAAAGGCTATCAAATACAATATTGCCTCGGTAATTCAATCCAATATTGTATTTGTTAGCCTTTCTTAAAAGATTTAAGTTTTTTAGTTGACAAAAATATTTTATCATATTCATATTGCTTGTGTACTTGCGTGAACAATATTTTTTTTCTTAATATTTCAAAGCATAACTTGTAAAAAGCGTTTATAAGTAAAATAATTATACGCCCGACATCTACAAAAGAGTAGAATATGAATTCTTTTTGAAATAACCTTAAGCTTTGGTGTGTCAGAGTTGGTATAATAACACTGTTGCGAATGGCTGGTGATATGAGACACCTCAATTATTAAGAGGGTATTACCAGAGAATACCGGAAATTAGTCATTTTTAAATCAAATTCCAGACGTATTGACCCTTTTGTATTGACGTATTGACGTATTGATTTACAAAAAAACATAATTAAACTAAATTGATTTTAAAGGTTTTTATTTTATCTGGTACACGCAGTTTTAAAATTTTGAAAAACTAAGTGTATTTTTAATATACTAAGGTCACACCGGTTGTCGTTGGCAGATTTGTTCAATTTTCAAACGATAGATTCTATTAAAGAACACAAATTTAAAATCATATAATCATACAACAAAATAAATCAATACATAATGTAGTCAACATAGTTTCAAAAAAATTTTTTTTTTGTTAAATTCAAATCGTTTAAAAATAAATCCGATAACGTGTTTTGTGACAAAAATACCGCAGTTTTTCTATTTACTTAAGGTCTTACAAACCAAAATATTTAAAAAAAATTTTACACACTTATTTTGTTTAGACATTATTAAAAATCATAAATTCTTATGATCAAAAAATACTTGCAAGAAGTACACTATATTCAATATATTATCATCGTGCATTGTGAGCATTTTTATTGCTTACTTTAATGTAGGTATATATTAAAGAAAGTTTTGAATGAAATAAATCGATACTAAATTTTTAATTTTAAAAATTTGATACTGGGAAAAATCGATCTTTCTCATTGGAACCTCCCTGTACAGTTTCAAGCATTTTTAAACTTTTATTCTCAGCCGCTCGTCAATCACTCTTAATAAACTTGCTTTCTGACGATGTCCTTATCCAAAACCCAAGACACAGGCAGTTTTTTCATGAATTTTATTGGTGACGATTAGGGAATAGCCAGCATGCATTGCTCTGCTACTCAAAGAAAGAAATTATTTATCTACGTGTCCTTTCTCATGCGTTCCCCTTGGTGTCCCTTTCCCCTTTGCGTTTCCCTTTCACCCACGAAACCCACTCCTTTGTTCCCTTCCCCTCCCGCCTTTCGAGGGGATACATATATGAAGTGAATACACATTCTTCAAATAACTCACGTGCCACGTATCGTAATTTTTTATAGAAATTTCATAGTGACAGAGCTTACCATTATATATAGAAACCTTCGCGGGTATGCGCACAATAAATAACTAAAACTATCTACACACCATGCTGCGAACAGCAGCTTTTGGCAGCTGGCTAAAAATCGAGGTTGGAGAATGTCTCCCGTCTCTTTTTTTCCCATGCGAACCCGTAACACTCTGTTTCACGTTGACAAATTGTAAGAAACCGTCTGCCGTTAGTACCAACCGAGGAAATGAGATGGTGATATTGAATTTGTTGTGTTAATAAAAGAGACAGAAGACAACGTGAAACAGAATGTTACGGGTTCGCACGAGGAAAAGGGAGACAGGAGACAATAACCAGCTGCTAACAGCCGGCTGTTCGCAGCACCGTGATGGTATTGGAACGCATAAGAGACAAATAACGAGAAATATACATTTGTATGTATTAATATTAATATTATAACTACCCGTACGTAAATTACTCACAAATATCATTAAGTACTGAAAATTTGTAATTTGCCATTTTGAAGGTAAGAAACTTTTTACAAAACACCCTCCAAAGTTTTTTTCGCGTAGCATTTGACGAACACGCAAGGCTCCATGATGAATTAAAGCCATTACTTATAGCATTCATTTTAATCTTTATCGTCCCGGCTTACTTTATGGTATTTCCTATGAATTGGCCACTATACCCCGGTGCATTATTGTGATTTATCGTACTGACCCCCGCTGCAAGAGAAACGCTGCCCAGATTATAGGTTTACTAAGTATGACATATTTCAGACTTACGCTGGAACCATCTCTTTTATAAGTAGATACTTCAGCTTATCTACTCGTACTATTGTTACTGTAGAAACAACGATAAAATCGTATTTCTCCGCTTTATGATTACTACAAAATCTGGAAATATAATAATAATTATCACTTTGCACAATATTTTTGCTGTTGTTTTGCAGCGTGGTTCTAAGGGAATGGAAGTAAATGTTTAGACAAAGACAAGTGGGTGGTAGTGACGTTAGACTCATCCATCACGTTAAGCCGCGTACTCAACTGGGAGCTGTAACTGTAACCGTAGCAGATACAAAACAGGCATGTACTCGATGTATACGGCATATGTATATAGGCATAACGCCACTGTAACCATAACGGCGAGCCGGTCAGCGTAGAGCGTCCTTTGACTCACGGCAAAAACCGATTAACGTAAAGGTTATAGTTCGGAAATGTGTAAAAACATGTAAATATTGCAAATATAAATATCTACAATCCTGCGCCGAGCACCCCGCGCGTACCCGGTGCGCGCTAATCACAACCGCGCATGCGCGATTCGGTGTTACCCAATTTGAATAATATAGTTGGAGATATTTTTTAGTATAGCCCTGTTCAGACACAGCTATAAGCTATAAAAGATCATAGCACGCCAAATATCGCTCTCCATACAATCCCTTCAGACTGTTCACACCTAAGCGCTTTATGCACAGATCATCCATAGACAATGCACATCTTACGCCGTGACTGCTCCTGAAAATAGGAGAGGCTGTCATTTTAAATAAACGCGCGAATGTCAACTGTCAAAGTTTCAAATCTGGTACAAAATCTACAAAATGGTATCTCGTATCTAAATTCATCTGACCCCCTCTCCTACCATAGGAAGAAATATTTGATAGCGTCGTGTGAACGGTACAAAATATAAGCGCTCGTGGTTCAACAGATATTCTGCTCGCGGTTTATATCTGTGTCTGATCAGGGCTTAAGCATACCTACATCATTATTATAAACAAAATTTGATTGCTCTCAGTTCATACCATATTATTCTTGGTAAACTTTAAATAAAGAGGCGTTCAACGTAATGGAATAATAACCACTGCAATGGTAACGACATTCGTCAAGCACAAAACGGCAATACAAAACAATGAATTTACCATACCCAGTTCTTGCAGCAATTCCATAAGCACACATCTCTGTATTCGCCTAGGTATCTGCTTTATCTCAATAATAATATTGAATTTGAATAGTTTCTCTCCGCTGACGTAGAATGAGTATTTTAATGTTCAGGATGAAATTGACGTGACATTAACGAGTCGCGTAAATTACTTGCCGTAGACAAATATTTTGCAAAACAAAAAACCTAACAATTTTTTTTTTTTCTATTTGATTTTTATTTTTTTTATTTTTAAAAATATTACATATTGCAATGATCATTATTAAATATTATTATCCAATTAACTGTATTACGACAGTCAAAATGAGCAGATTTATTAAATGTAATTATTGTTTTGTCTGTTGTATTGACTTTTACATAATTAATGCACTTTATATAAATAAAAATAATAATTTTGATGGTTGATACAAGAAGTTGCTTATGAATGTAAATAAATGTTTTAAAATAATATAAACGTAGGGAAGAGAAATAAAAAGAAAATTCAAAAATGAAAAATTCAAAAACAAAAAATAAAAATTATAAACATTTGTGCTTATAAACTTAAAATTTTACTTTTGATTTTGATGAAATTAATGAACTAGATAATCAAATTAGATAAAAGAAAGAAAAGAAATTAAAAGAGTGTAGAGAACAAAAAAAAAATATATATATATACATATATATTAAAATTATAAAAATGTATGCTTTTTTACCATTTCCGTGAAATCTTACTTGTGATTTTGATGAGATGATATATAATATATAAAATAAAGAAAAGAAAGTGAGAAAAAGTAGAGACATAAAAAGAAGATATAAAAATAAAATTAAAACATGTACATTGCTTTTCAACCATTCCATGAAATTTTAGTTTTGAATTTTGATGAATATTAATTATAGAGAATCAAAAATAAATAAAAAGAGAACTGCAATTGATGTATTATAATATTAGGTTGGTATAAGTTATATAATTTTATAAGTAAAGATATAATATCCTTTCATACTCTTAAAAATGTAGATATGTCTTCCTGTGCTTTTTAAAAAACCTTAGAAGTTGGATTTTGTTGTTGTTGTATTTCTTGGGCATTAACTATGTAACAATTTCTAGACATTTTGTTTTGAAGGTTTTTACCTACAATGTACATTTGTTACTAAAATTTTATTTAAGTAACTTAATTTAACTAATTTAAGTATCAAATGTACATTATAAGTGAAACTTTTCAAAACAAAGTTTTTAGAAGAAAAATAGTACCAGTTTATCGGGAGAAACCTATTTTTATGCGATTGGTGTAACGGTTTTTCTTAAAAAGGGAGTTTCTACATTTGATTTTTATTTAAATATTACAAAAAGATTAAAAACTTTTATTTTAGATAAAAATATATTCAAGTATGTATAAATATATTCGGGAGACAGGTACGAGTACCGCCGCTCCGGTAACCATTTATTGGATAACCAACAACTTTGCCTTTTGTCACCTCCAAATAATTCGTTACTTTTGGTGACTTAGCAGGGGAGCTCAGGTTTATGGTGAGAGGATTGTCTAGGTCTTGGCGGTGGTTGTATCCGCCCGTATCCTGATTTGGAGAGCTTGGATGAGGAAGACTTTTTTTTTATCCAGCAGGAGTCTCTCGACCCATCGCTTTGGACCGCATATGGGTTCATATTTTCTTCGCTCCTAGACATACTAAGACTACCCAGGTTCCTACCCATCCATAATTCCTTTTTCGTTCCCAAAGCTTTCTCTTCTTCCTTTTCTTAACAAAAAAACCCTCCACACAACATCCTCAAATACGACATAGGTTCTGAGGAGTATTATTTTCCTCAGATCCTAGAACTAAGGTGAAAACAAATATTTTCTCCTCAGAGCTAAGGTGAAAACAAATATTTGAATATATCTTAGTATTTTTTCATGATTGATTTTACCGCTTTTAAACAATTAAGAAATATAGGTAGGTAATACAAATAAGTCAAGTGGTATCAATTTGTTACTAGAGATAACTTATGATTGAGACCTTACACAATGAACAGCTACACTTATCTCTCACCGACATTATTTTGTTATTTATTTTTTAATATTACACTTAAATAAAGTCATGACATATTGCCCATCTCGCTAGGTGTGAAACGCCTGTGTTGAGATTTGCAATTTACAGAACGGTTGTTAACTATGAAAATGACATAAAAATAATACACATATATATATATATATTTTTTTAAATTATACAATTCAAGTATGATGGTACAATTGGCATAAATGTAAATATGTAAAAAAAATACTCCTGATGGATATGTTTATTGGATGTAATCAAAGATTTTACTTTTAAAGCAACTTTTGGTTTAGGTGTTTCTAATGTCAGTAGGTAGATTATATATCATGAACCGCTGTACTTTGTAGTTAGTATTGTTACATTTTCCTAATCAATCCTCCTCCTGTCATTTTTCATTTACCACAATCAGTAACAAATTGATCCTCACCGCATAAACATCTCCGCTTCACAATTCCGTAATTCCATTTGTGCCGGTGTATATTCGCCACCGCTAAAGAAAGCACCACATCTGTTATACAAATATTCAGCTGAAAGTACAGTGTAATATAAACCAGTTCGACAGAAGAAAGTGTTTCGCGGTAAGTCATTTCGTTCCTTTCTTTACCTATGTGCATATTTTCTCCAAGTGCAGTAGTTTCATCATACATACATTTCAAAGTTCTTTCGATTACAAGATTACACACAAAAATACACCCCTACTTACATAACTGATATTATTTATACGCTAGAGACTGTACGGTTGAAATTTAATAACCCCACTTCAAGTAAATCTCTGACGCCACACTTTATGCAAAACTATCTTCGTACCTGTGGTTTGTTACCAAGCTACTGTCGTAATTTTATAATTTCCTAAACTGCTCGCCATAGTAGGGTTTGCAGTTTCCAGGTTCTCTGAGTGGTTCTCTAATATTCACAAATAGCCAGAACCAAATGCCTTAAATCCAGAAATCGCATAGAATATGTATCTGCATAAATACTTAACCCGTTCCAGCCGCTCCCACGTCAAGCTGCAAAAGTGATTTATGACCGCTAGAAATGGATTTTCTCACACTGTACGATTTAGCGTCGCGACGTCACTGCTGTTGGCATCGAGACGCGTCGGTCGCACGGGGTTTAATCCCTAACGAATCGAATGTAATGCCTGCAAGCATAGAATAAAATGCAGTATATCAGGGGCAGGTTTTCGCCGAATTTAATTTAACGGTTAAAATGTTTCAGATAATATGCCTATAGCAAGTAAATAATATTAAATATTTTGGATTAATCTTCGACACACACCTAAATTGGATAGAACATATCCATAATATTATAAATAAAATACGTAAATCTATATAATTTTGCAATTTCCTTTACCTAACACTTTTAAAATCAGTACCGATACAATATACTCACTATGCCAATCACGTATAGAATATAGAATATGTAATTTCAGCTTGGTGTAATGCTTCTTCTAGAGCCCTCGACTCTGGACGAATGTACAAAAATTAATCATAAAAAAAATTCTTAAACTTTCTCTTTCTACAAGCACTGAAACGACCTTCAATGCTATCAACGTTATGGCTCTTTACTAGATCCATCTTGGTTAATTTAGACCAAAAAACCAAATACTACACAAAGAAACACAAACAATACACAATATCCAAACCA